>NW_004624756.1:18138697-18410918 GCF_000247695.1 Heterocephalus glaber
GTCTGTGAGTTCCAGGGTGTGTGTGAGTTCCGGTGTGTCTGTGAGTTCTGGTGTGTGTGTGTGAGTTCCAGTGTGTCTGTGAGTTCCAGGGTGTGCGTGAGTTCCGGTATGTCTGTGAGTTCTGGGGTGTGAGTTCCGGTGTGTGTGAGTTCCGGGGTGTGTGAGTTCCGGGGTGTGTGTGTGGACTGTTTCCCTCAGCCAGGCCACCTGTGGCAGTTCCCACCTCGTGCTTCGGCCCTTTGTGATCAAGTCCTCCTGGAGCTTGTCAGTGTCCCCTGATTTCATGCTTGGGTCTAAAGATCGCTTTTCGGGTCCCAGCCGGGTCTCACGCTCCAGCTTCCGGCTGCCGCTTCATGATGCCATCTGCAGTCGCCCCTCTCGAAGGGGCTGGGGGCTTGGATTTGGCGCCCGCCTGCCCACCGCTGCAGCAGGAGGGAAAACAGCTCTTCTCATGGGTGAAGGCTCCACCGCGGTGAGCAACGGCTCCTCTAGCCGCCCGCGAGTCTTCCCATGGCTTGGCCGGCCGGAGGCTGCTGCGGCTCCTCTCCTGGCCCTCCCGCCTGACCCTCCTTTCTCCCTTGGAAGCCAGGACCTGGGAGAGAGGGCTCCCTGGCCCCCACATACAAGGAGGCGGGGAATCAGGAACCTGCTCGGGCCTCACAGCGCAGCCCCAGAGCTGGGCCACAATTTCCTTCTCAGGATCCCGGGGCCCTCTCTGGGGCTTGATTTAGGAGCCCTCCTGCGCTCCTGAAACCATTGCCCACAGTTATGCCTACCATCTCACAAGCGCATGGTCCCATGAGAGTTCAGGACTTCCATTTTGGGGGCATTTTCTTCGTGTGTGTGGTTGGATATGTTTGTGTTTTCATTTTGTTTTGGTGCTGGGGATTGAACCCAGGGCCTTGCCTGCCTGCACTGTGCACCCACTCTACCACTGAACGACACCCCCAACTTGCTATGTTACTTTTCAATCATGCCATTCCCATCCTTCCTCCTGCTCTTTTCCGGAATCCAGCTCCCATTTTCCGTGAGTGGGAAAGAAAAGCAATTGCGTCCAAAATATAACCCACAAGCAGCAGTCCAAAGACTCTACACTTGCAGGACTTTTAGAAGCTCTGCCAGGAGCGTTTGATCTTTCTTTAAGCTTTTGGGAAGGAATGGACTGCCTCAGACCCTAACAGGCAATGCTTCTCAAACTTAAAAAGACATGAAAACCGCCTGGGATCTCATTAAGCTGCAGAATCTGATCCCGTACACCTGAGGGCGGCCTCAGAGTCTGGATTTCTAATGAGCTCTCAGGCTGCTGGTCCTGGACCGCATCTGAATATCGAGGAGCTATTCTGAGCAAGCCACCTGCAGCCAACGCCCCTCTTGAAAAATGACAGCTGGAGCCCATCCATGCCTCCCCTCCCCTCCAGCTTTCTGGGAGCTTAATTATTCCAGCTTGTAATTATTCTGAGTTTAATTATTCTGACTCTGGAGTCTAATTTGCAAACCACGCTAACGTTAGCAAACCACAGTGCTGTAGGGAGTGAGCAGTCATGGTTGGGTAAAAGCCTGTGTGAGCCAGGGAGCTGATATCAACTCTGATTCTACCTGACATAGTTAATAGATGTGCTCCTTTGAAGGGCTGTGCCGGGCATAATTGTTTGCTAAGCAACATTCCAATGCAATTGGCTGAAAAAAGAATAAAAATAATAGGAGGTATTTGAGGGTGAAAAAAGTAGCTTTCACACCAATCATCTAAAGTGTATCAAGTACATTGTCTAGGCACCTAAGAAGTAAAAGTGTGTAGTGATCAGTGTCTGACCTAACCTTTCAACTTTGCCTTGTTTTGCTTATGCCCGGTGGTTGTCATGGCGACGCTGATAACCAGCCCCAGGTCTCCTCTCCAGAATGCCAGAGTCATTTTCATCTCCCAGCCTGTCAGACTTATAGACTAAGAGGTGGTGAGTCTCAGGGACACAGTTTCTGTACACTAAGGTGCATCGCAGCCTCTGGGTCCTTCTCAGGCTGCAGAACTCAGCCCAAGGCTGGTCCAAGAGGGAGGAGCTTTGTGTGCGCTCCTCTGGCCAGACTTCAACTGTGCATCTCTGGGATGGGGACAAAGTGCACAGGCACCTGGAAGCACTTCCAGGCCACCCTGCAGCCCGACCACAGGAGATGGCGTTTCTGTTTCTCTTTTGGTACCAGGCAATATTTCAATTTACTGAAAAGAATAGCTAGTACAGCAGCTATGCTTTATCAAACACCAACGTTAGTTTTGCATGAAAGAAACAAATCTGAACGGGCAGTAGAGTCAATATTCCGGGCTTCCCCTCCCGTCCTCTTCCCTGTAGAGTTACTCCTACTTTGGCTGCTATTGGTCATTGTGTTACACGCTTCATGTGTTATGGGATGATACGTGTGTCATTGTTTCACATGTCTTTATATAAAGGGTGTCTGGCTGTATACTTCCCCTTGCAAACTTGATTTTGTTGCTCAACCTTATGTTTGGGAGATGTAGCCCTGTTGGATATGACTCTCGTTCATTTGTTTTATTGTGTGGTATGAATAAAAATAGTTTACTTATCCAGGCTCCTGTTCTTGGGCATTTAAGACACTTACAATTTTTACTCTTACAGATTAGGTTTCTGTGAACATAGTTGCCAATGTATTTTTGTGCACATGTCCCAAAGATGTTTTTACCTACAGTGGAAATGTTGGGACGCAGAACAGCCACATCTTAACTCTACTGGATGCTGCCCAGCTATGAGGAGAGGTCTCCTTGAGACTTACAATAGTCAGGCTTTTGATTTTCTGGACACCACAACCTCTCCAGCCTTAGAAAAGACTGATTTACTTCCTGTCTTTGTAACTCTATTCTCCACATTTCAGACAAGCGGATTCTTTTTCCAGTCTCCTCACCCATTCCTACAGCCTGATAATGTGACGCTTCATTAGTTTTTTTCATTAATGTTGGGAAATATTTCAATATGTGGTTGGCACCCATTTAAATTTGCATTTCCGTAATTACCAGGAAATCTGGCAATGTTTTCAAATGTCTATTTGCCATGTGGAATTCCTCTTCTATCAATTGCCAGTTTACATTCCCTCTTCCAGTTTTGGATAGAACCCCTTATCTTCTCCTTGATCATAGGAATCCGGTAAGTAATCATACATAATCCTTTTTTTATTATATTTGTTTGCAGACTGATAGGAAGACCATCCTCTGGACCTGCTTGGTGTTTGCTTTGCTTGTGTTTCTCCTGGACCTTTCTAATCAGCAGATATTGACCTGGCACATAGATGGGAAGAACCCCTTTCTCTCACTGGTCCCACGCCCTCCTCATTTCTCAGGGTGATAAATCAAGAGCCATTTGCCTGCATTCCAGAGGATTATAAAAGCCAGGGACTTCCTCTCCCTTCCTGAGTGGGCTTGTGTTTACTTTAGAGGACAAAGGCTCTCATTCCGCCTCCAGAGCGGGAAGGAGGCAGAGGCGCCCCAGCATCGGCCTGTGTGGTGACAGGATGTCCCTGTAGGATGCCCCTGGTCTCCTCCTGCTGCCCTTGGGAAACTGAGGCACAGAGAATTCGTGGTCAGACTGCTGCTATGTGAGCGAAGAGTCAGTCTGTCCCCTGACCCATAACCCTGGTGTTTCCAGGCAGGAAGAATAAACTAATACAGATATAAAACTTAACATGTATCTTCTTCTAGTCTGTAGTTTATGCTCTTTATTATAGTATAAAATACATACCTGAAATGTACCATTTTGGCCACTTTTGTGCATAATTCAGTGGCATTAAATACAGTTCCGACCATCACTGCGATCCATCTCTAGAACTTGCTCATCTTGCAGAGCTGAGACGCTGGCTCACGGCATAGCTCCCTGTCTCTGTCCCCGCAGCCCTGGCAGTGTGCTCTGCCTCCTGTCCCTACGGCGTCACTGACTCTGGGCACCTGGTGTGAGGAGACTTGACCCTTTACGACTGGCATTTTTCACTCGGCATAATGTCCCTATGTTTCCCCTATGTTGTAGCAATGTCAGAATCTCCTTCCTTTTCTAAATATTATGCTAAAATACAACGAAATTTGCCATTTGACCCATTTTTAAGTGTCCAGTTCAGTGACACAGGTACATTCATGTCCTGTGGCTTTACCACGACCCATCCACAGAACTCTCAACTGTTTCTGTTGAGCAAGAGCCTCCCATTGTCACTCCGCACCCAGCTCCATCCTCGAAGGCTGAGTTGTCGATGCACTTTGTGTTCGCAGCTCGCTTGTTTATCCATCCACCCTCCCGTACACACGGGGTCCACCCCCTTGGGCTATTGCATAACGACTGCTCTGAACATGACGTCCCAGTGTCTGTGTGAACCCCACTTTAGTTAATGCTGTCTTTTGGCAGAAAAACATGTTTTTAAAAATTTCAACACATTCACTTTTTTCACGCTTTCCTTTAGGGTCGATGTTTTGGGGTCCTGTGAAACATTCTTTCCGCAATGGACCGCGTTTGCTGTGCTGTCTGCCTGGTTCATGGCTCCCACGGCCCCAGTCACAAGGCTGAACTGCTGGCTCTCAGCCAAGGCTCACCACCAATGCTGCCCAAATCAGGCCTGTCGCTGGCTGGTCCCGCTTGGCAGGAGAGAGTCCCCCGACCTCTCCAGGCCTCCTGTGGCTCTCTGGCTGGATCCAGGAACCCAGCTAATACAAGAGCTGATTAATGAGAGAGCACAGCAGTTTTATTAATTTTACACAGACATGGGGATCTTCGAAAGCCAGCAGTCTGAAGAAATGCTCAGACTGCTGGCATGGCAGCACACGCCTGTAATCCCGGCACTTGGGAGGCTGAAGCAGGAGGATCACTGAACTTCACAAATCCCCACTCCACCCCACTCTACTAAAACCTAACCCCCTAGAAATTGTGCTCATACTCACCAAGATTGAGAACAATGACAACCAACGCTAATACTGCAGAAACTGTACTTGTAGGAAATGAGCTGGGAGTTCCTGGATAGGAGAAGTGGAGGTGTGACCAGATTAGCTCTTCTTAAACCCCGATATAAACGCCTGTCTCCTCCGGGTAATGCTAAAAGGCAGGTTGGGATTGTGTAGGTGTGGGTGTGGACAAAGTTCTGTATTGCCAACAAGCTCCCCATGACCCCCATGAGGCTACGAAGCTGCTGGGAAGGCAGGAGGCAGAGAGAAAAGTGACCAGAAACCTACCTGTTCAGTCCCCAGAAGTCACCTGTGCAGCCTTAGTCCTGCAAATGTCTGTAAGTCTGAGATCACTTGGACCAGCGTTGGTAGGGAAAGGACAAGCAAACTCTAAAACAAGACACACCTGGGTTTGAACCTCAGCTCTGAAAATCATTAGCAGAACTTCCTCCTGCTAAGATTTCTCAGTCTGTAAATGACACAGATATGGCCATTTCCGGTACTGAAAATAAAAATCTCAAAATAAAAAAGTAAATTAAATTACATAAAGGGCTGAGGATGTAGCTCAAAGTGAAGGCCCTGGGCCGGGGATTTAGCTCAATGACTCCGGCGCCTGCCTTGCTACCACAAGGACCTGAGTTTGATCTCTGGTACCAAAAAAAAAAAAAAAATCGCCGAAAAGAAAAGAAAAAAAGAGAATATACTCTTAAGTGAAATAAAAGTCTAAAAATGTTTGTGAAATGCTATTAAAGCAGAATTAGAAAATATTTAGGGTAGTAAAGGTCTATTTTAAAAAAAAAAAAATCTCCAGTCAAAGTGAAGGCCCTGGGTTCAACCTCCAGTACCAGGAAAAAAAAAAAAGAAATCATAGAAGAAAAGATCAATCAATTCAACCTCATTAAAAAGAAAAACCCTTGTGAGAAAACCTATAGTGAAGAAATTATAGAAATTATAACTACATTTAAGGTTTTTTTGTTTTGTTTTGTTTGGGGGGGGTTGGTACTGGAGATCGAACTCAGGACCTTGTGCTTTTGAGGCAGGCACGGCACCACTGAGCTACACATTTAAGTTTTAATAAACTTATTCAAATGTAATATTTGTTAATAATTATCAAAGAATTATTATACAGTGGACCCTTGACTTACAAACTCAATTCATTCCCAAGGGCTGGTTGTAACTCAAGTTGGTCAACTGAAGGCTCAGGCTCCTCTACACAGCCTTCAAAGTCTCTCTCCTGTGTACAGGCAGATCTCAGTGTCCTTAGAGAGACACTGGCCCAGGATTTCTCATTAACCCCACACAGGAAAGGATGCTGTCATGCTCCTTCCAGAACCCTTTAAGGGTTAAATCTGTATCTGAGACCATCTGGAAGCACAAGTGGCTGACATGTGGGTCATAACTCAAGACTTTGTTCAAAAGTTAAAACTAAAATTTCAGTCGTAACCCAAGTTGTTCATATGTCAGGAGGTCATAACTCAAGGGTCCACTGCAAATGAATTAATAAATTAATAAATTAATAAAATAAATTTTAAGTTGAAGTACATTTTTTTGTTGTTTTTTTGGTACTGGGGATCAAACTCAGGACCTCGCGCTTGCAAGGCAGGCACTGGAACCACTGAGCTAAATCCCCAGCCCCAAATTGAAGTACATTTAAAATATTAAAGTATAAAGTACAAACTCAGGAAAATATGTGCAATTCATCTAGCAAAGATGTTAATAAGTGCTGAAATAGAAAAATAGATAAGTGTTGAAATAGAAAAAACTCAATTAAAGAAGGACAAAGATGGTTCATAGGCAGGACCCTTCATATTAGAAAATCTGTCAACATCCCTAATAATAAAAAAAACAAGTGGAACCCGCACTGTGAAACCTTTATTCACCATTTGGTTTAATCAGAACATTTGCAGTGTGTTGACAAATGGGGGTGCACACTCACACATCGCTGATGGAAGGGAGAACCCACACCCATATGGAGAAGGGACCCTGAACACTGGAAAATATCTCCCCAAACTGATATAACCCTGTTTCTAAGAATTTAATTTGTGTGCACTGACATAGGGACTATTTTAACGAACATAGCCATGGGTTGCTTACTGACGACGTGTATTCTGAAAGATGCATTGCTATGCGATGCTGTCACGACGTGAGCATCACTGTACTCACCAAACCAAGCTGCTGCAACATTAACAGTTGAGCCCCATTCCCTTTCCCTCCATTCCCTGGTGACTGCCAAACTGTTTCCCGGACCTGGGGATTTCCCCATTCTGGACATTTCGTAAAAGCTCTGGGGCCATTTGTGGTGTTTGGTGGTGACTCCTTTCCCTTAGCACAATGCCCTCAATATCCATCTGTTTATTGTATGTTGCAAAAGAACCCCCATTGCTAAAGCTGGTGGCACTCTCATGTGGCTAGATCACATTTTTCTTATCCACCCATCAGTTGATGGACATTTCAGTTCTACTTTTTCACTACCGGGAATAACGCTTCATAAACGCACAATTTTGATCCACACCAATTCCAGGATATCCTAATACACAAAGGAAGAACTGATAGCCTCCCCTGCCAGGATGAGCACCTGTATACATTTAAACACATTTCAAACAGTCTGGTCCAACTAGGAAAAGAGTCAAAACCTTGTTTAAATCCAATCTTTTCTGGCCAGGCCTGGTGGCTCACACCTGGAATCCCAGCCCACCTGAGGCTGAGGCGGGAGCATCACTGTGAGTTCAAGGCCAGCCTGGGCCTAATGAGACATTATCTCTAGAAAAAAAAAATTGAACTTTCCTGTTGCACGTACTCTTTACCCATCCCCTTTGATGATTGCCTATCTTTTCCTTTCTTCTTTTTATGTATTATTTATCTGTTTATGGTGGTGCTGGGGATTGAACCCAGGGCTGGGGAATGCTAGGCACATGCTACACCCCAGACTTTTCCCTTTCATCAGCCACTACCCCCAGACACCATTTCTCACCTCCACATTCCAGGCCTTCTCTCTTCTACGTCCACCGTGATGTCTTCTGTTCTTCCTTTACGTTGCATATTTTCAGTCCCTCATTTCCCAAGATGCATATTCATCACTGCCAAATTAACGCACCTGGAAAAAATTAAAAAGCAGGCACACCCAAGCTCTACTTGAATAGTCTTTTTTGCCATTAGCTCTTTGCCTGCAAGACAAGGGGTTTGTTGCAACTGGCCCTAACCCCCATCATGGGCAAATATGAAGCTGAGGTATTTTCCAGTCCAGGTTCAGAAGGGGTTGTTTTAAACAGATTAGGCTTGGCAGCAACTGGAAAATGTTTAGGTCCAGACATGATCTGGACAAGCAGAGAGGTCTGGAGAATCCACTGGCACTGTGCACAAATGAGGCAGGAGATTAGGGTGTGGCTAGCTGGCTAGGCAAGTGGGAAGGAGCTGTCAATCACAGAGTCCCACAATGCATGCACAGAAAACAGTTGCCAAGCCCTGCCCCTGGGACCAATCAGAAAGTGCTATCTTCAATTCTCCTGGCACAAAATCAACCAGCTTTTTGAGAAGACAACTTAGGTCTGAGGTCAGGATGGGGAGCACAAAAGACAGCTGCCATCAACTTCCTGGGCGCTGTCTCTCCCTTTCACAGTGGTCTGTTCTCCCGCTCCAGAGCATATTTCTTTTCCTACCTTTAATAAGTATGAAACCCTGCCACCTTTTTGAACCAATTCTTTTTTTTTTTTTTTTGGTACCAGGGATGGAACTCCGGACCTTTTTCTTGGGAGGCAGGCAGTGGCGGAACCACTGAGCTAAATCCCTGGCCCTTGAACCAATTCTTTGTTCAGGACAAGAACCTGGAAGGAATCTCTAGAATTACCCCACAGCACCCCAGGACCCCACCAACAGGTGCACGCACCTGGACACACACATACAGTGCCCTCCAAGATGTCTGCGTGCAGGGAGTCCGGTAAGAACCCAGAATCCCACCCACCGAGTCTCCTTTACCACAGTGGCTTCCTGAGGCGCCAAGGGTAAAGCTGCCCACCAGTTTTGACCAGAAGCCAGTGCTATTCTGCTATAGCCTGAATGCACTTGTCTGAATTTTAACTCATACACAGCATTGCTTTCACTCTCCACAATGCTCTCTACCGGGACAGATTCACAAACCCTTTTTTTATCTTTTCCTTGATGTCCCCAGCTGGGGACAGCAGTGTCGGCTCAGCCCTGAGCTACTGCACTGCCTCCTTGCCCTGGTCCTGTTCGGCCATGCATCCTCCACAGGATAGAGCTTGAGTGTCCTCCCACACTGCCCGAGTCCCCTTCACCCTTCGTGTCTCCCTGGACCTGGCAGGATGAAGCCCGGCCCGCAGCCGGGTTCATGGTCTGGCGGACCTGCCACGTGGGGCTTCCCATGTTCTGTCTGCCACACCTGGCTCTAACCTGGCAAGGCGACCGGCTGTCCCTGCACACCCCAGGCTCCCGGCGCTCTGTCTAGAAAGCTCTGTCCTCATTCAACAGAGACCGTCGCTGTGACACAGCTGGCGAAGGCGGCAGACCCGGGGTCAGGCAGTGCTCACCCAGTGGTCCCGCGGGTATGGGCCAGGGACAACAAACCGGTGTTGGGGGCACGCAGGGAAAACTAAGGCCAGCCACACCTGCACCTGCAGCGCGCCTCCTAACTAACAGCTGTTAGCCAGCAAGAGTGAGAAGGAGAGCGAGCAGGGGCCCCGGCCGGTCCAGCAGCCTCCTCAGAGTCGTGGGTCAGCCAGCGGCAGGCGGCCACGCCCAGACCAAGCCTTCCTGATGCACATTTCACTGGCAGGAGACCCGCTGACTGGCTCAGTCTGTTTGCTGAGTCTCCGAAGCTTGCATGTTCCGTCCTGCTCCCGGCTGGGCCCCGTCCCGTGGGCAGGGCACAGTTTTGCAGGTACTGCTTTGTACAGAGTGGCCGTCCATAAAAATATCTGCTGAGTGAATAAGGGAATGAATGCGCTCGGAGCACCTCGTCATCTGGCCAAATACAGGCCCATAGCCCAGGGGAAATGAGTCCCACTCCCAGGAGCGCTGGGTAGATGAAGCCAGTGGTCTACGAGGAGTCCCGAGCTCTTCCACTGAGAAACACGGGATCGAGCAGGCTGGCCAGGGCGGGGAGCTCACGGAATACATTTCACCTGGCCATGGGGGCCTCCAGGAACCTTTCATATAAGCACGGGGCTTCCCTTAAACTCAAAATACAAACAGCAGAGCACATAGAATGAAAGCAGAACGCTTATTTTCCTCTTTAAACATCTACATGTTTTTGCAGGATTTAAAATGATCCATGAGCATTGGGCGTGTGCCACAAAAATCAGGAGAAAAATCAGAAGAAATAGATAGGTAAGGCAGAGCTGAGCCGGGCTGCACCTGGAGGGCGAGGCGCCTGATCGAGAGGCTGCCTGGCTCGTCCGGGTCCCTGGGACACCAAAGCTTCGCACTCAGCAATTACTCCTGCCAGCCACACCCAGCCCCAGCACCCTCTCGCTATTGTCTCTGGGAGAAAATGCTGCTGGGCCACTGAAGAGATCTGCAAGGAGATCAAAAATAATTGAGGGCGACACAGTCGTGCCCTCCGCCCCTTCCCCTCCGGGGCTGCAGCTCCTGCTCCCAGGACGTGGGGTGCAGGGTTGGCCGCCTGTGGGGCAGCCTGGGGCTGTCGGACCACACCCCGCTCCCCAGGCTGTCCTCGCCTGGTTCTTCCTCTCTCCCAGCTCTCCTGGTGCGGCTCTTCTACCTCCACCGTCTCGCTGGGTGTCCTTCCTTCCGCCAGTCCCAGTCCCAGTGCCAGTCCCAGCGCCAGGGCGGCCCCCCCTTCTGGCTTTACTCCTTTGTGCCCAGCGGTGACCCTCAAATCCTCACACTGCCTGTCACGGCCGGGACATGGAATGCCCAAGGTGCTCCCTCCTTCGTCTTCCCTCCCCATCCTCTGCTCCCTTGGCATCTTGGCTGGTGCTGCCGTCTGCCCCGAGCCCCAGCAGGAAACCCGGCATCCACTCTCTTCCCACAGCCGCTGGAGTCTCATCCTTTCCTTTCTGGAGCAGTGGTTTCTACTCCAGGTTAACACACCTGGGAACTTTAAATAAAGTTTTAAAACACACCTGGGGTTAGAGCCTGGTGGTAGAGCCCCGCCACCGCAGAAACAAACCAAAACACAACTGAAAATGGAGATTCCAAGAGCCAAAGGGCTGTCAGTAAATTCAGGAATCCTATGGAGGTAACCCCACCTCGGACCTGGTTTTGAAAATCACTTTCCTGAAAACCCACCTTCAAGTTCATTTGAAGGAACTTGGCTATAACCTGTCTCCTCTTTGGCCTACGCGAGTGGTTTAGTTCCTCATAGGTCCATCTTTCTCCGCAGAAGAGAGTCTCTCCTCCGGAGACCTCTCCAACTGAAGGCTTCCTCTAATACCCACAGGTAGTCAGTTCCAGCCTCTGTAGCTTGGAGTTGAGAATCACGTTCTAGCCAGGCATGGTGGCGCACTCCTGTAAGCCCAGCACTGAGGAAGCTGAGGCGGGAGGATCTGTTAGTCTGAGGCCAGCCTGGGCTACATAGTAAAACCCTGTCTCAACAAAACAAACAAAAAAATTGGAATGGGTGAGCCATCAGTGTGATAACTTCAAATCCAAATGGTTTTCCAAAGTTCCTGGTCCAATATCTCTGTGTTTATGTGCAGAAGAAATTTTGTAACTTTGCCAAGAACTGAGATTTTGAGTGCTTGGAACCTCAAATGATATGTTAGTTTTGTTTCCGGATATCCAATTTCAGCAACATTTACTGCCCCCCGTAGCAGGTAAGTGGCAGTCCCCATACTCAAAGTCTAGTAAGCAGCCTAAACTGTGTTTAACAAGGAACATCTTCGAAGAGTGCATCATTTATTCTGAGAACCAAACACTGAACTCAGACTTCTGAACAGGAAGAACATCTTGAGAGTGATTTGAGAATCAGTAGAAAGTCAAGGATGTTAGATCCCAAAGTGCTGAGTTTGAATACTTGTAGTCACATAACTGAGAAAATCAGGAAACTTCTGGGGCTCAGAGCATTTCCCATGCAATGATCGGTCACAGGCACTGCAGATGCAAGGGATACAAAGGCGAGACGAAAAGAAAAAGTGTCGCTGCCGTGACGCTGCCGTGACGCTGCCGGCCCCAGTGCTGGCACTTGATGCTGTGTCCTCGTGCATAGCCTGTTAACTCCTCTGGGGCTCTGCTCCACCCTCTGGGCTTGTGATCTTTGGGTGGGACGCTCTCTGAATGGTCCCTGTCTGTGTGTCTGCTTTCCATGACCGTAACAAAGTACCGGAGAAGATCAGTTTAATAAAGGAAGACGTGTATTACAGCTCACGGCTTCAGAGATTTCGGTCAGGGATTATTGCTTGGGCCTGTGGGAGCACAGCGAATCATGGCAGGAAGCAGAGAGAGAGAGAGACAGGGAGGGCCAGGGTCCCCATAGCCCCTTTCGAGGCCACGCCCCCAGTGACCTCACTCCTCCCAGCGGCCCCGCCCCTGAAGGTCCCCCCACCTCCCAGTAGTGCCAAGTTGGGGACTGACACAGAGGTCTTTTGTAAACGGTTCCTTTGTGTGACACAGCCAGGCGGATGCAAGGACCCTCTCCTCCTAAAGTCTCAAGTTCGTCCAGGGCACATCCTCGCCTGGGCAGCTTGTACTTCAGGGGATGTGGCTCAACTCTCGATCCAGGGAGAACCAGGCCAGTGACCCCGGTGCAGAACGATTCCCATGGAAACGGGCCAGGAAGTTCTGATGCTGCATCTGGGCAGATAAAAGAAAGCCAGCGTCCTGTGTTTCCTACCTCGGGCATTGTCCCAAGGATGGGACACCTGGTTGGTTCGCATGTTGAAACATTTCTGGGCTGCTCCGTTCAGGGCTGCTGTCCTGGGCCCCCTGAGCACCTTTTTCCTGACCCCAGAGATCTCTGGACCTCTCCTCATCCCACTGCCCCAAAGGCAATTGCTGAGCACAGTGGGGCCTGCAGCCCTATTCCATCCGGTCAGAGTGGTCAGCTCCATGCTGAAACAATTGTTTTTTTGAGATAGCATCTCACTATATACTCCAGGCTGGCCTTGAACTCACCATGGAGCCTCAGCTGACCTCAAACTCGCAGTGATCCTCCTGACTCAGACTCTTGGGTGCTAGAATTACAAGCATGAGCCACCACGACCAGCTTGAAACAATGTTAAGATTTTTTTAAAAAGTGATTTCTGCTCTTACTGTTTAAACTCCATGAGATAAGGTTAACTTTTTCACAACCAAAAGCATGCAGACCAGGGCCCTTCCCAGCCTCTCTATGAGCCACCTTGGCCAAGGAGCTCAGCTTTTCCCTTCCTCATCCCCAACCAATGTCTCCATGCCTCAGTCTAGCTCCTGCCCTTCCGGTTCCCAGCCCCAAGCCACACAGTCCGCTTCCTTCTCCACCATCTACGGTACGCATCACCTATGCAGCAACATTTACCCCTCCAAGCCCTGTGTTACCCCTGCCCAAACTGTTGTGAATGTGTGCATGTGTCTTGTTCTGTAAGAAAACAGCAACATTAGGAACAGAAGCAGGGAGTGGTGCGACACACCTGTAATCCCAGCACTGGGGAGGCTGAGGCAGGAGGATCACCGTTTGAGGCCAGCCTGGGCTGCATAGTGCATCCAAAGCCAGACCGAACTACGTAGCAAGACCCTGTCTCAAAAGACAACCCCCCCCCCAAAAAAAACAAACCCAAACAAACAAAAAGAATTAGAGACATTAATGCAGGTTCAGCATCCCTTATTCAAAATGGATGGGACCAGAAATGTTTCCAATTTCCGAGTTTTTCGGATTTTGGACTATTTGTATAAACACTGCTGGTTGAGCATTCCCAGTGGTGGTCATGTTGGTGCTCAAAAAGTATCAGATTTTGGATTTTGGACCAGGGGTGCTTAACTTGTACCTGTTTTATCCCCAAAGTAATTTGCTAACTTGTTACTTTGCAGCCCAAACCTTCCTGCCAAAGGAAGATTCTTTTTCTGTTCTGCAGCCCTGGGGCCTGGCCCCTGCTGCCTTTACTCTGCCCATGAGCCACACCCAAGTGGCCTCCCACTCAGTCACCACAAAAGGCATTTATTTCCCATTTCTTTCTTTAGCTTAACAAAAATGTGAATTTTCCATTTCATTGATTTTTAAAATTTTTTGAATGTTTTATTTATTTGTTTTTCCAGTACCAGGGATTGAACTTGCATTTTCGAGGCAGGTGCTGAGCTAAATCCCCAGCCCTTTTTGAAGGTTGTTAACTACCATGGAGTAGCATGGATGCTGGGGAAGCCACAGCTTGCATTTCACTGGTGGTTTCCTCGGGCCTCTGCAACTGTCACAACGGCATCTGACATTTTGTTGCCGGCAAGGACAGAGTGGAAGGGCTGTCGTCATTCAGAGTTAGGCTGTTAATGGCAGTTGGGGTTAAATGAGATATAACAGCAGGTAAGGCATAAAGTGAATGGCTTTTGTTTTGAGTTTGGGTTTTTAGTTTTTGAGACAGTCTTGCTGTATACTTCAGGCTGGCTTTGAACTCACCACACAGCCCAGCAGGGCCTCAGGCTCATGCAGCTGCAGGGTGCCTCAGCCGCCTGTGTGCCAGTATGGCAGGCATGTGCCATCGCACCTGGCCACAGGGGATGTTTAAAAATGAGTGTTATTGTTTGCATTTGGCTCCTGAAGGTGCCATTCTGAGCTGAATGAAGGGGGGCTGAAGGGTGCCCTTTAGCCTCAGGAAGTGAGTGCTGGGGGACAGAGTTTCTCCCCCCATGGAGCTGGAACCCCTGTCTCCCCGCAGGCTGGTTCCCATGGATGCAGGGGGCAGCGGGCTGTACCCACCTGTGGAGAACTTTCAGATGGGTTCCATTGAACAATGCCATCCCCAAAAAGGTGAAAGCTGCGCAGAGAAGGGTGGCAGAGTTGGAGCAAAACCCACAGCCTCCCAGCCATGGGTGAAGCCATCTGCGCCTGCACCGTGCCCGGCAGGAGAGAAACCAGGAGGACTTGGGCAGCTCCAGCCTTTCCAGCCATCCTTCATGAGAAAGGATGGTGTGGACGTCAACTGTGATGCTCAAACTCAGCGCTTAGAAAGCACTCAGCTGCCTGTCACCCCTGCACTCTGGGAGGCTGAGGCAGGAGGATCACAATTTTGAGCCCAACTTAGGCAGCTTAGCAAGTTTCTGTCTAAAATAAAAAGAGATAGGAATGTAGCTCAGAGTGAAGGCCCTGCATCCAATCCCCAGGACCACTACAATAAAAAAAAGACCAAAAAACTCCAAGCAAGACACACACACACACCCCAGGAGCTTTTCTCAGCTGGAAAGCCTGCTCTGGTTGGGTCCCTTTTCCTCCTGCCATAGCTCCATTGTTGCTTAATTCCTGGCAGCCATGGGGTCCACGGGAGTCAGGTTCCTGGACCCGTCTTGGACACCAGAATCTGTGTGCTCGAGCCCCAAGTTGTCACATAGCATAGGATCTGCATGAGCGAATGGCTACCCTCCTGGACTCTCAGACACTCGATACAGGGTGAACGCTATGGAAGCAGCTGCTCCACTCTGTTATGTAGGAAACAGTGACAAGGCAAACCCACCTGTTCCATGCAGTAACTGAGCAGGACAGCAAAGGACCCCCGTGCACCAGAGACTGAGCCCCGGGAGATGGAAGAGGGACAGCGGCAGGCACCTCGCAGCCCTACGTCTCTGCATTTGCGGGGATTAGCATGGTGCTCAAGGTTTGCTTTTTTGGAACGCTCTAGAATTATCTTCTGAATTATCTGTGACCCATGACTGGTTGGCTCTGTGGATTCAGAACCTGTGGATACAGAGGCCCACTTATATGTCCAGGCTGGGCTCAAACTTGCCAAGCTCCTGCTTCAGCCTCCTAAGTGCTGGATTATAGGGGTGTAAGGAAGCATCTTAGCACCCAGCTAAGAAAGTGTCTTAACTAAAACAGCATCCGGTCTCCTGGCATCCCTAACACACCTTGCCCTGGAGGCCAGGCATGGGGGACAGCCTGGATTCTCCAAGGGCAGCAGCTGTCCAGGTGTCATGAAGACGAAACTCCAGTCCTCTGGCTGCCTGGGCTTGAAGCCCACAAGAAGGTCCTGGAAAAAAATCCTTCAAAGATCTTGTCGATGGGAAAGCTTTTATAACAAAGGAAGAACAAGCTCTTGTGAGTGGACAAGAAAAGATCTCAGGATGGTTGTTTTGGGGTTCGACGTTTCAGCTGCTTCTATCTTTATGCCTCCTTGGGGGCTCTGGGTACTTGGGTGGGCTCTGTTTCCCGGGTCCATTTCCCAGGACTGTGTCATCCGAGGGGTGCAGATTGGGGGCGCTTTGCTTCCTGTGGGGCTGGGGACCAGGAGGGGCGAGGCTGGCCAGCTGCAGTCACATGGAAACAGGGCGTGGTGATGAGATGGAAAATGACATGGTGTCTGCAGACGCTGAAACTGATGCCAAGGCACGTGTGTGTGTGAGCAGGTGGGTATGAGCCTGAACCCGAAGCTCCTAGGAACCCGGGGCGCCTGTGGACAGTGGTGGAGGCAGAACCGCACCTGGAGCTGCCTCACAGCTTCACTGTCCCAGGGCAGGGCTGGCAGCTGGGATCTGGCTGAGATCCCAGGGTCCCAGCCCATGCAGAAGACTTGAGGAGGCTGCTGCCAGGGGCCCATGTGTCTGTCCCCAGCTGGAGGGCAGGACCATCCTGCAGTCTGTGCCCTGGAAGTGCAGATGACATACAGAGCTGGTGGCCTGTTGGGGATTTTCCCTGTCACACAGGGTTCCAAGGAGATCCCCAAGTCCTGCATCAGAGCTGAGGGCAGCAGCTGAGGGCCCCTGTGCCGCCCCAGACTCCCTGCACCTGTCACCTGCCACCCCCACACCAACCAGCACTGCTGAAACCTCGGGCTCCCAAGAGTCTAAGAAATGAACGGCAGAATGAAAAGCCACCCAGTTCACTATCTATTGCTTTCCTTCCTTGGGGTCTCATGGATGTGCTGGTCATGAGGCTTTTTTTTCAGCGGTGCCAGGGATGGAACCCGGTCCTTGTGTGTCCCCCGAAAGTGCTTTCCCACTGGGCCACATCCCAGCACACAGGCACTTTTTTTTTTTTTGGTACCAGGGATCAAACTCGGGTCCTTGCGCTTGCACAGCAGGCAACGAAACCACTGAGCTAAATCCCCGGCCCACAGGCACTTTTGTTGTTGTTGCTGTGTTTTGCTTTTATTCGTGTGTGTTTTGAGACAGGGTATTGCTGTGTAGCCCAGGCCATTCTCGAGCTATCTGTACCCCAGGCTGGCCTGCAGGTCACAATTCTCCTGCCTCAGCCTCCCAGAGCGCCGAGATTACAGGTGTACACACCGCCTGGTCCCTGAGACACACTTAAAGAGCCTCACTGTGGAGTCAGGTTGGCGGTTGCAGCAGAGGCTCAAAAGCTGAGTAAATGTTTACAGTAAATACTAACTTACAAAGTGTAGAGTCTCTTTGTCACATCTAAGCCCCCATCAAAAATAAAATACACTGGACCCTTGACTTATGAACTCAACTCATTCCCGAGGGCTGGTCAATTGCTTTCAAAGTCTCTCTCCTATAATTGTAGGCCAGATCCCAGTGTCCTTAGAGAGACACTGGCCCAGATTTCTCAATTAACCCCACATAGGAAAGCATGCTGTCATTCTCCTTCCAGACCTCTCTAAGGGTTAAATCTGTATCTGAGACCATCTGGAAGCACAGGCAGCCAGCATTCGGGTCATAACTTAATACTCTGGTCAGAAGTTAAAACTAAAAATTCCAGTTGTAACCCAAGTTGATCATATGTCAGACCGGTTGTAACTCGAGGGTCCACTGTAAAATAAAAAAGACATGGCTCCCAAGCCCAGCACACAGAAAGTGCGCATGGCTACCAGCAGCAGCCATGTAGTTCATTGACTGTGTTTTTAACATGTATTCAACATTGAACAATTACTGTTATATTCTTTTTTTGTTTTGTTTTTACACTGGCCAGGAGGGCAACTGCCCTGCCCAGGGACTTTATCAGCTGGACATCTTCATGCACAGATGGGGAAACTGAGGCCCAGCAAGGTCCCAGCACGCCAGACCCTCGGCCAGGGCTCTCCAGACGTCTGTCTCCGTCGCTGTCAGTCTTTTATTAAAGTACTGCATTATTTTACAGCACAACAACTCGCAGGTAGCCGTACTGGAGTTGGTTGCTCAGGAGTTCTTTAATGAGAATTAAAAACCAGCCACCAAGCGCGAGGGCGATTCGGCCGGAGACGGACGGGGCTGACCGCGCTCCCGCGTCTGCAGCTGGCACGCAGCGGCCCCTCGGCCACTCACCGCGCACGCGCGTCTCAGGATCCGCACGCAGGGCCACAGCGCCCTCTAGCGGGGCGAAGCTCACTGCAGGGCGGCCAGCAGCCTTGGTCGCAGGCGGAAGGTGCCCGCTTCCCAACTCACCTCCGCTGTGTTAACACTGACGAACCCCAAATGCACACTGTTGTCTAGCGTGGTACATAAGCCCTTCCTCTTGTCTCAGAATCTAGAAATCCTGTGTTGCTGCTGGCCGAACTCTTAATAAATTGCATTCTTTGTTCACACACACGCACACACACGCTTCCTGGCGAGGTGATTCGTGCAAAAAGCAAACCTGACTTATGTGATAACTGGCACTTCGGACTCCATCCCCGGCACCGTAAAAAAAAAAATGTAATTCCAACCCATCCCTTGATGAAAAGGTCTTTTTCTAAATTATTCATGTTATACACATAAAAGTGATACAAAATGTGTGGATATCTTCTCATATGTTGTGATCTGGGACAGAGTAATCCATTTGTTGGATCTCAAAATATTACTCATTCTTATCTTAATGCAGTTTCGGTAGCCCTAGAGCTCTGGCTTCAGTAAGGAGGAGCCTAAGGCAGGGCGCAGCACCGTGGGCCCCACCCAGACTCAGGTGGTCATGGAGAACGGGGGGTGGGGGGGGGGGGGGGGTGGACTGAGGGCGCAGCCCGGCCCAGCCTCGCCTGGCCTTGCTCTCCTTTCTGTGAACGAGGGGTGCTTCCTTCCGAGTGACGGGACGGCCTCTCCGCTTGGCAAAGACACCGTGTTACTCATGTAAATATTTGCTGAGATTCTAGGTGCTGGGATACACAACAGAACAAAGACAAACCCTGCCCTCATGGGGCTCACATTCGGGCCGGAGGTGGTGCTGACGAGGACACGCGAGCCCAGCGTGCAGGGCACTGCGCCTGGTGGAAGAGCTACAGAGAAGCAGCTCGGGTGAGGGTACAGAGGCACCTGGGGCTCGGGAAGAGGCCAACTGCCATTCCAGGGCAGGGCAAGGCAGGTGTCTCCGGGGGGAAACTGCATTTTAAAATGAAGGTCAGATTTGGCGAAACTGAAAAGTCCATCCGAATTTGTTCAACACACAAATTCTCTAACTTCCCCCACAAGTGGAGCCTGAATCTCAGCGCCCAGAGGACACTGCTACCGGGCGGAGCGGTGCCTGGACCGGCAGTTCTGGCTAGACCTGCCCTCCAGCCCACCAAACCCTGTGCCCAGGCAAAGGTTCGTTTTATTTAAAAAAATTTGTTTTTGGTACTGGGGATCTAAGTTTCGACCTTGCGCTTTCGAGGCTGGCAGTGCAACCACTGAGCCAAATCCCAGCCTGCAAAGGTTACTTTTAAAAAGCAAAATAGCAAATATACGGACACTTTATACCATAGTAGACCATGTGAAAGCTGTTTTAAGTGCTCCATATACTTTACCTCATTTTTCTTATAGAGACTTTTACAGACAAAGATCATGAAAATAGTACACAAATAGTACAGTGGTGCCTCAGTTCAGGAGCTTAATTCTTTCCACAATTCTGGTCGCAGAATATGAGAGAACACTACGGCAGTATAATGAATCCGCAAGTGCCTATCACTCAGTTTAGTAATTAGTAACAAGCTGGTCTTCCCGGGTTATCGGCCGCTGTTCTCTGGGACTAGGGATGGAGTATTTTAAAGCAATCCTAGATATTCATACAAACAAATGTTTCAAATGTAGCCATATCACTGTAAAAACAAGCAGCTCTTTATATTATCTAGTATCTACTCTCTTTTAATTTTCCTTCTTCCATAAAAAGAAAACCACCCCAATTTGTTTACAATTTGTTTCTAATTGGTTTGCTCTACTCAGGAGCCAAATGAAGCGCAGGGTTAGGACACACGCACGTGTCTCTGAAGCTCTGGGGCTCTTTATAGCTGCTCCTCTTCCCACTGCCCTCTGGACTCTCCCTCATTCCAGCGGGCGGATCAGAGTTCGGCCTCCGTTCCACTCGCACGAAGCCCTCGGCCCACCTCTCCAAGGCCCCGCTCCTCACTGTGCCCTCTGGCTCTGGGGGGCCCTCCCTGGCACCTCAGCGGCCACCGTGCACCTCCTGCCATGTTGCAGGCGTGTGTCCTCCACCTCCTCTCACCCAGAGTCCGTCACACACGAGGGAGTTCCACGCCCGCCCGGCCCGGCCCGGCCCGGGCCTGGTCCTGTCTTCACTGAAACTGCATCTCACAGTTTGGACTCAAGCTCAGGGAGGGAGGGTATCAGGGACACAGTACAACTGGACTTGCATTTTCCAAAGCCAGCCGATGTCCCCCAGCAACCCCCCATCAAACAAGCAGGTGCAAGTCTGTTTCCGTGGAAACTAAGGGCTTTTATATAGGAAGTCTCTGAATGCAGTGGTTAAAACAGCCATTTCTAACACATATAGTGAGGAAAGAAAATTGTAAAAGCTAATGGTTTCTCTCGGTACTTGGGCTTCGAGGCCCTACGAGACTCCCCCCTGCCCCGCCCGCCCGAGCCCAGGCCCACTCACCTGCTCCCCATCGTTACCTGGCGGCTGCCCAGGTCAGAAGCCCGAGGTGGGCCCCTCGCCCACTCTCACCTCTTCCCCCGCGCATCCAGCTGCTCCCCACGCCCACGCTACCATCCTGGCAGCAGGCCTTACTCCAGGCTTCAGCCCAGGACACACCCAGTCCATCCCCCAGCCTTGCTTACTGCTCAACTTTCCACCTCAGAAAACAGGAGCCACAAGGCCACTCTTCCCCGGCTTGGGAGCGCAGCGTCCTTGCCACACCTGATTGCATCCCTGGCGCTTCCTCCTGGACACTGCAGCTGGCCCTGGAGCCGGGGGCTCACTTCTGCCCGGCCCTGCTCCACTCCCCGCAGGGCTGCCCCCGCTCTTCCTTCTGATACGCACAGGCTGAGCTGCCGCAGGATCTGATCGAATGCTACCCCTCGTGTGGGCTCCTAAGAAGCCTTTGTAATGGCTGGAACTGGACATGATGTAAAGTGTAATGAGCCAGACTCAAGTATCTACATTTTCTCTGACAAATGAAATCTTTTAAACGTGAATGTATCTTTAGAGCTTTCAGTGTACAAAATTTCAAATAAAATTAACACAGAAGAAGGCAGTAAAAAGTCTGATTCGAAACATAGCTTAGAAAACAAATGTATCTATTTTAGATTAGTACTATGTTGGTAACAAAAGCCAACAAGAATGAAAGACAAATATGTTTGCATGCAGCATAAAGACAACAGAAAATCTAAACTTCAACATGCGATGACTGTAAACATATAAATGGAAAAACCTTCCTTTTTACTTCCAAATTCTCTTCTATATTCAGCATAAATCTTTACTTTTCAAAAGTGTACCATAGCTGTCAGCTCAAATCTGTCATTGCTCTCACACGTACTCCATTCTACGATTCAGTGTAGAAGGCTGCAGTGCTTCAGCGTGGCTGGGGAAGGCTTAGAGCGAGGCTGGGTCGGAGAACTGCCGCGTGCACGCACTGCCCCAGTCGTCTGCGGTATGCTCGTCTGCGGTATGCTCGCTGGTCCTGCTGAGGCGATGCTAGCGGCCTTCCTCACTCCTCCCACTTCTCGTCTTCAATCTTGTAACACCAGGCACATCGGAGGGAAGTGAGTTCAGTGTCCTTCTGTAAGAGGCTCTTGGTGAAAGGGTTTCTCTACGTTTATGAGAATCGATGACACCTTCTGCATCTGCAGGCCCTGCAGTCTCCCTAACTGTTGCTCCCTGAGCTGAGGCAGGAACTGCAGTTTGCTCAGCCCGAGTCTGCAGATGAGCAGCTTTGCTCTCTGCCGCAGGATCTGCTACACATCCATCCTGCTGGGAGGAACTGTTTCCATGGCCATTTGTCTTAATACATTTTTTCCTGACATATTTGCTCATTATTAAGACATTTGCAATCAATCGTTTGCTCCTTCTCCACTTATTTATCTGAAGCACCGGGCCTGACATACCCAGCTGGTACTGACGCAGGAGGAGGGGACACCGCTGCCCACCAGCCCGCCGGGCAGCTGCAGCCACGGGCTCCCCACAGAGCCCGGAGCCCGGAGCCCTAGGAAGGCCAGCGGAGGTGGATGGGACCTCGGCCCTGCACCTGCCCTATCTGCACGAGACGCACCGGGTATATGAAATCATAAAGAAAAAGAGAGACATGAAAGTAGAAGAGAAACACAAGGACAGGAAAGGAATGGGGGGAGGCAAAGCGGGGTGAGAAATAAAATTTCCCCAGTATTTCATACACATGGATGAGCAGGCCACACTAACCCACTGTTCTGTGCAGCTGACAGACAGCAAAAGAGGAAACAGGTTGCAGATCTCCGTGCCAGGCATCCTCCTCAGCAGAGAGCCATGGCCTCCTGACAACCCCACGCTCTAGCGCACAACCTTCCTGTTACATGCCAGCTACCACAGGTGTCTGTGTCCTTCACTGCTCTACCTAGAGCCTCAGATACTCAACTTATTCAATGAAAGAACACACAGAATGGCTGTACGGAAACAGCTGAGGAACCAAAGAATGAGAAAGATGCCACCTGCGTGTGACTGCGGATCAGGGCTGAGGACAGCTGTGGCGGGCAAGCTCATCAATGTGCTGAAGATCGAAGCTCCCTCTTACAGGAACCAGGACGCATAATCAGTGACTCAGGTGTGTGTGGCTGAAAACCCACCTTCCTGTTTGCCCAGAGAGCCTTTACCCTCACCTCCGTAAAGGTCCCGGATGTGCAGCATGGTTACACATTTCGGATGCCTCCGAAACGTTATTTGGCAGCAGAAAAAATATATAAAACTAAAACCCTATAAAGTTCTTCATCACATCAATGCTCTGTCTATGGCACGGTTGGTGACGGAAGCTGACAGCCCAGCTCGGGGGGCTCGCGTGGCTGCCCAGACACAGGGGCTCGGGCTCAGCCAGGCTCGGCCCCATCCAGACAGGGCGCCCAGCAGCAGCTCCCGGGGGAAGAAGAGAGGCCGGAGGCCACAGTGAGCGGAGTGTGGCTCCGCCCTATTTGCCTTTTTTGGTCTTGGCTGTTTTCTCCTTTCTTTTCTTCACATGTTTAGGAATTTTGTTTTTCCTTTTCTCTCTCTGGGCTTCCTTCACCATCTTTTTTCTTTCCTGTGAAAACACAAACAAAAAGCCCCACCAGTTCATTCATTTGGAGGATTCATGTTATTACCACGAAGTAAACATCCACATGCGGGAGATAAGTGAGGGTAATATAAAAAAAACTGAACTGAGTGTGGGCTGCTGGTGGAAAGAGGGTAAACTCCTGGAGTTTTTCTGTGGGCGGTACTGAGGACTGAACCCAGGGCCTTCACACTGAGCTGCATCTTGACAGGGTCTCATTAAGGTGCTAAGTTGTCCGAGTTGGGCTCAAATCTGTGGTCCTCTTGCCTCAGCCTCCCAGAGTGCTGGGATTACAGGGGTGTACCACCACACCCAGCTTTGAGCTCTCTTATAGAAATGTACACAGCTAGCTCATCAGAAGTATCTCTGTGGGTATTGTAACAACTACTTTTCTTGACAAGTTCCGTGTTCTCATGAAATAGATTGGAAAGAGACAAAATACTTGCTTCTGGTGGACAGAGAAATGTCCTGGCAGATGAGCATGTCTCTAGCTAGTCTCAGAGCCCAAGTTTTATAAGGTGAAGCACGGTTTGGCTGCACCTCTGGGTCCACGAGGAGGTGAAGGTAGGTGCTGGGTTCCTCACTGTCTCCTCAGCAACTTAGTGCTCACAACTCTGATGCCACCCAAGCAGCAGGGGCGATCACCACTGTGATCAGGGTGCTGTGTGGAGGAGTCCTCTCTAGGAAGTGCCCCAGTGCCTCCCCACAGCCCAGACCCTAGAAGGCGCCACCCTAAGACAAGGTCACATTTAGGGACTGAATCTGTAATCAGAGGAAATGAGCCAGCTCTGCGGAGCCTGCCCCAAGGCAGGGCCGGGGCTTCTCCCCACCTTCCTGTCCACATCAGGCTCCATGGTGTGCTTCTGGCCCCGCTGCTCCTCAGAGTCACTGTCAGAGGGCACTGAGCTCCCGGCATCTTCTGAATCAGAACAGGTCTTTTCTTGATCCTCATTTTCTAGGAGCGAGGGTACCTTGAAATTATTACAGAACCACATTATTCAAAGCCAGCTAGCTATCTGTCTGTCGTTAAATGTCTTGGTATTACAATTCGAGTTTAAGGCTGCCAATGACTCTGAAAAATAACATCAAGACAGCAGGATCAACAGCAGGGAGAAAGATCACCGGAAGCCATTCCAGCAGGGCCCCCGGAGAGACCCAAGTGAGGGCCAGGGCTTGGGGGGGCGGGGGCAAGGTCAGCACCAGAACTGTCGATGTTCTCGGCACAGGGCAGGGGCAAGCTGGGATGTGGGAGGACTGGAACTGCGCCTACACATCAAAGCTGACACTTATCTGGATGCCTTCACAGCTGTTTCCCTATGAACCACACTTCTAGCAACAAACTAATGCAATCAAACGGAAAGACGATTTTCAGCCAAGAGAATTTTTCATGTCTGGAAATTGAGGAGTGCATTTTTTTTTCAAAAGCAGTTTTTAAAAAAGGGTGGTTTCCTTTTATAAAATCAGATCTTTAAAGGCAACTATACAAAAAGATTTCCTGGCTGGCTGTAAGAAAATCTTCATGTCCTAAAACTCTCACACTGATTCCCCATCATTTCCTGTTACAAACTGACCGTGGGGACGCAGGCCTACATTCCAGCACTCTGGGAGGTGGAGGCGGTTCCGGCAATTCAGTTCTTCCCAGAGAAAAGATAGACAGTTGTCAAAAAGCAAAAACGTGGTCCTCCACGTAAGCAGTTAATAAGAGTTTAAAGAGAGAAGTGCTTTATTACTAAGTTAAAATTACTTGATCCCTGCCCTTCTAAAATGGAAAACAAAGTGAGATTGTTTTCAGTTTTATGTCCATTAGTTTTCACAGAATCATTAACACATGTTCTTCTTACCTTCTGAACTCCTGACAAATCTTTCTTCAATCCTGTGACAGTCTGGTATAGAATCTTGTAACCAAAAGGAAAAGAATTGCCAAAATCAGCATAAGATGAGACAGTAAAATGTACACACTGGACTGTCAAAGCACTGTGGCTGGATGGTCGGAGCACATATAGATTCTGTTACGGGTGTTTCTTGTGTCCAGACCCACAGGCCCCAGGTGGTTCTGACATACGGACATTCACAATCAATCTGATGACTGCAGTCTGCACCCCAGTAGTGAATCGGTATGTCCTTCCCTGAACAATCTCGCCCTTTCCTTATTAGTAGAGGCATATTACCAAAGGTTATGTTCAACCATTACCAAGTGTTTTTAATTTCATGAACAAAAGTTCTGGGAAAAAAGTTTTTCTCTTGGTTTTTATGGACCTACATAACAGCCTCAATTTTGCTTCTTGCATTACAAAGCCCAAAATATTTACTATCTGGCCCTTCACTAGACATTTTTCCCGGAAGTACACAGTATGTCGCAGATCCAGTACGGCTGCTCTCAGCTGGTCTCCTGGACAAACCCTGCTCTCGCTGGGATTAGTCTGCTGGGCTCCTACGCACACACCCTGCCTTCCTCGCACTCCCAGGGAACGGGGAAGTGTGCGCCCCACTAGCTCACACCCAGCACGCAGGACCCAGGAGCTCGACATGGGCTGGGCTGGGACAGGCTCACACAGGGAGCCGCGCTACGCACGCTGTCCTGCTGCGCGTTCACGGCCTTGTCCTCCTCCTTCAGCTCCATCATCACATCAACGTCCCTTTCGTAATTCTGCACCTCGCTCAAGGTCCTGGGAATATAGGCTCGCTTGAACACCTGTGTGAGGGAGGGCAGACCGGTGCCCACTGTCAGTCACGCGCTTCCCATGGTGCCTCAGGGGCCTTGCCCTGGCACCCATGGAGGTCTGAGGATTCCACCAGCCACGCGTGCTGGTGCTGCGGACAGCAATCTGTTACTAACCGTAAAACACTACATTTTTATGATTTAAGGCAAAACAATCCCATGGGAACAGATCTTGGGTTACTCCTCCCATTCATTTGTGTTCCAAAAGCTCTTCTGAGGAGCGGGGAGAGCACGCAGCAGTCGGCAGAGCCTGCTGCATGGGAGTCACCCAGCCAGCTGCTGCCTGCCCGGCGGAGGCACCTGGGAGCTGAGTGTGGTGGTACATGCCTGTGATCCCAGCACTCAGAAGGCTGAGGCAGGAAAATCACTGCAAGTTCCACGCCTGCCTGGGCTACATAGTGAATTCAAGGCCAGCCTGTATCACAGAACAAGACCTTGTCTCAAAAAACAACAACAAAAAAACCAGAAACAAAAACAAAAAAACTCAGAAGTATTTCTTTATCAGCCATCATGCTAAGAGCTGCCAGAATTTTAAAAAGCAAAAAGCCTAGTGTGGATCCTTTTTAAAAATACTCTGACTTCCTCCTGGACTAAAATAAAGTTTGTTTTCACCAAAGGATTGGTCTTTAAAATCTAAAATGCATATGGAATCAACTTGAAGTAATGAAAACATTCACAACCCCCCCCCCAACACACACACACCCCTGGGAACTGAACTCAGGGCCTTTGCACTGAGCCACACCCCAGCCCTTCGTAAACTCTTTTGAGACAGGGTCTCGCTAAGACACTAAGCTGCCTGAGCTGGGCTCGAGCCTGCGACCCTCCTGCCGCAGCCTCCCAGGACCCTGGGATTGCAGGTGTGCACCACCACAGCCCGCTCAGGCTTCTTCCTCGTGACTCGCATGCCTCACAGCTCTTTAAGGGTTTCCCATGAGGACGACGGGCTAACAGGCTGCCGAGGGGAACAACAGAATGAAATGGAAATTCCTCACCTTAGCTCAGTTGATTGTGTATCATCCACTAAAATCAAGCTCATGCTCTACTAGTACATACACAGACTGTGTGCACAAATCAGCCCTCAAAACATAAGGGTTTCTCAAGCCTCGAAGAGGGAACAGCCTACCTCTTCATCCACATGCTCCTGGCTGGACCGATCCTCCTTAGTCCTCTGCGAGGCTACTTCCATGGCCTGTGAGAAGACAAGAGGTCATTTTCCTCCACTTTGACCTAGACGAGATGTGTCCAGCCCCAGGTTTCTGGGTGAACTGATTCCAACCTTTATAGGTGTCATCCCTTCACGCTTCTGAAGGGACTCAGCGTGAATGGTGCACGTTTGTTCCCTACGGATGTCACCAAAAAGGCTGCCATCGACAGATGCACAAAGCATGGCATGCATGCGATGGAGTACTGTTAGCCTTAAAAAAGAAAGAAATCTTGTCATACGCTGCAACACGAATGAACCCGGAGGACATTATTCTTAGTGAAATAAGCCAGTTGTCTAAAAGGCAGGCATTGTGATTCTGACAGGAAGCAGCAAGAATGGTCAAATTCATCAAGACAGCACAGCTCAGGGCTGCACAGCTGTGCAGTCAGCACAGTCTCGGTTTGGGATGACGACAGAGTTCTGAAGATGCACAGTAGGGATGTGCGCACAGCACGGTGATGTCCTTGATGGCACTGAACTGCACATCACAAAATGGCTACAATAGGGCTGGGGATATAGCTCAGCAGCAGAGTGCTTGCCTAGCATGGGCAAGGCCCTGGGTTCAAATCCCAGTACCACAAAAACAAACAACATTGCTAAAATAGTAAATATTATGTTATGTGGATTTTATTACAACTTTTTAAAAAATTCTTTACTCAGAAAGGGTTCTGAGCTGGGGGTGGTGGCACATGTCTGTAGTCCCAGCACCTGGGAGGCTGAGGCAGGAGGACTGCCATGAGTTCAAGGCCTGGCTGAACTACAGAGTGAGACCGTCTCAAAGAAAAAAAAAGGCTTCTGAGAAACATGGGGGAATTAATGATCAAAAACTACTGGGTTTCTGACTAAATATTCACGTAGGCTGACAGCCTATGCAATCTTGCCAAAGGACTGAAGTCAAGGAACCTGGGTTTTCCACTGGCTGCTCCATCTTTGTTTGGAGACGGGGCATGTCCCTATGTTGCCCCAGCCGCTGTTGAATTTGTGAGCAATCCTCTTGGCTCACCCTCCCAAATGGCTGGGATTCAGGCATGCACCAGGGCATCCAGCTTGTGCAATATTTTTAATTCTCATCTGTGAAATCAGAAGCCTTAAGACGCTGTCAAAATGAGTTAGTTACACTAAGCAATAGGAGTTTCTCAAAGGCGTCACACAAATGCAACTGCACTGCTGTGCTGAGGCCTCCCTCGCCGTCTCACCTTGGAGAGGTAAGCGTCCACGTTCCCCGGCGTGATGGACGGATCTGTGATGAACTCGAAGAGCTCCCGCACAGTCATCACAGCAACAGCGTGCTTCATAAAGAAACCTGCCAGAAGGAAAATGCTGGCGATAGTTTCATAAGGGAGGAAGTTATTCCAACTACTGTATAGAGAAACAAATGCACACCACTGTTCGGCAGATGGTCTAAGTGTCACCATAGGGGACAAATTAGTGACAAGGTTTTTGGGTTTGGGGTTGGGGCCAGGCAAGTGCTTCATCACTGAGCTACTCCGGGCCCTGAGATTTTACACCACGAGTTAAACTGAGCACAGCATGCACAGATCCAAAGAGCTGCTGGGAACCCTCTTCCGCCTCACCGTTGGCATTGGCACAGTCCTTCCGCAGGAACTCCAGGGCATGGGGGTGGTCGTGCTCCACAGACTGGGAGACGTCAATGATGTGCACACCGCCACCGTGGTACCTGCGGGCGGAGAACACAGGCAGAGGCTAGTCTTTTATTGCATGTTTTGTTTCAAAGAATTCTATTGCTCAGAATATGGGAAACTCATAAAATGACCATGGTGGCTGAGGAGGAGTCACCGTGGATTAATAAGAGAGGAGAGCTGAGACAATTCCCAAGCCCACTGACTCAGTCAATTCTGGGACTAAGATCATCGAGGGCAGGGACCACATCTTAGCTCTTACCATGCGAAGCCAATGTCACAACTTTAGAATTTAGTACGACCTCACAGGCTAGGAATTTGCTTACTTAGGCTGGGTGGCTCCTAAGGGACAAGCCCACTCACAGCATGTTAAATTCACTGAGATCCGCGTGGACGAGTCTGGCGTCCTGATACATTCTTCTCATGTACTGAATGACCTGCAGATACAACTCCCGAGCCTTGGACTCTGATAACTCAACATTCTTCAAGAGTGGTGCAGGCCTTGAATAAAAACAAAACAAATCAATATAAAATGACCAAGAACACTGTTCTGGTTTGGGTCTAGATGTCCCCCCAAAGCCTCACGCAGTCTTTCTTGGAGGTGGCTGAATCTGGAATGTGATGCTGGGGTTAAAGGCGTGTGGTTACCAAACCACTACATGTGAGTGATTGGTTTGACACTGTCCTAATCCCTGCAGTCTGAATAAGATAAAAGGGGCAGGAAGACGCTGTTAAGGTCCCTTGTTGCCTTTGCTACCTTGTGCGCGCCGTGTTGTTTCTCCTCTGTGAGGCCCGTTTGCCATCCTTGCCTTGGAACCAGCCGATAACGGACTGAAACCTCTACGAACTGTGAGCCAAATAAACCTTTCTCCCTTTTAACTTTGGGTGCTGAGTATTTTGTCTCCGCAATGAGAAAAAGAAACCAACACAATCCCATTTTCCTGCTTCAAACTAGATCACTGCACGCACTTCTCTTCCATGCTTCACCATGAAGTGTATATGGGACAGGTCATCTCACTACAACTATCCCATCCTAAGAAGGCGCCTTCTCAGCACATCAAATGAAGTCTCTCTCAGAACAGGGTTAACTTTGTTATTCTGAAGCACTTTCAAACTTCAGGAGTTAAAACTGCTAACATGTATGCATTAAGACAGCGGAAAAGATTCACGCCAGGAGCCATTAATGGGAAATTCATATACTAGCTAATTCAAAGCACTTAAACATACAGGTCTATGCATGAAGTTCTTAGCCCTTCCATATACTTACATGTCATCTTTACCAATGAAACCCATGACAAGAACATGACTTTTTAGCATTATCGGTTCGGGACATGGTATCTTTGCTGTGTTTAACCTGTGATAACACATAAAAGGACAACAAAATGTCAAAAAGGCATCTAAACAAATTAAGAGAGCAGCAGTCCAGATTAATGCTGCTGCTAGCAAAGAGCACCAGGGCCTCTCAATTGCAACAGCATATTCCATAAGGTTTAAGACACCAGTGATTTAAAGTGATACCGACCTTGGTGGCGAAGAAAAGTAGCCATGGAGAACACTGAAAACTCAGTGGATGCAAAAATCCATTAAAGATTTGGAAACAAAGATCATACATGGAAGCAAATCAATGGACCCTGGAATATCCTTGGATAATAGATACAAAATGGATTATCCTGAAATGGGTTTAGTTGAATCTTTTTTTTCTTTTGGTACCGGGTATCAAACTCAGGTCCTTGCACTTGCGCAGCAGGCGGCAAAACCACTGAGCTAAATCCCTGGCCCTGAAATGGGTTTATGTATAACTATTAATAAGAACTTTCATAGAAGCACGGGAATGTCAGCTCGGTCTGATACAGATGTAGATGCAGCAAACCTCAAAGAAACATTTATGAACTTGAAATATGAAGTGAGGAATAAAAATGATCTTACACATGAACAAATTGTAGAATTGATGTGCATTGTTTCTAAAGAAGATCACAGCAAAAGTGGCAGCTCCATTTGTGTAACTCTAAGCCATGGTGAAGAAGGAATAATTTCTGGAACAAATGGACCCATTGCCCTGAAAATATTAATAAAGTTCTTCAGAGGGGATTTTTGTAGAAGCCTAGCTGGAAAACCCAAACTCTTCATTATTCAGGCCTGCTGGGGTACAGAACTGGACTCTGGCACTAAGACAGGCAGTGGTATTGATGATGACATGGCGTGCCAGAAAATACCGGTAGAGGCTGACTTCTTGTATGCATATTCCACGGCACCAGGTTACTATTCCTGGCAAAATTCAAAGGATGGATCCTGTTTCATTCGGTCACTTTGTGCTATGGTGAAATTGTATGCACACAAGCTTGAGTTTATGCATATTCTTACTCAAATTAATCGGAAGGTAGCAACAGAATTTGAATCCTTTTCCTATGACTCCACTTTTCATGCAAACAAATTCCATGTATTGTGTCCATGCTCACAAAAGAACTATATTTTTATCACTAAAAAATGGTTGACTTTTTAAAAGTTTGTATGCCAAGTGAGGAAACTATAAATGATACTGTATTTCCTTCTCTAACTGAATACTTCAGATGGTAGTTTGAATCATGCCATATGCCCAGCAAAAGAACCACAATCCAGCTACCTCAGGCTCACAATCAGGTAGTTGAAATTGAATTTAATTAGAAATAAATAAATATGGATATTGGAATAATCTCATGAAAAGATTATTGTAATTTTACACCTTTCATAATTAGCAACATTTTGTGATGATATGCTATGAATTTTCAAGTAATTATGAGGAACTTAAACACTGCGGTAATGAATTTTAATGATACTCCCCCTACACGCTTAAGACTGTGCAGTCTAGTTTTTGTTGTACTGTAGAAATGATGATATGGACTAATGTATCTTAGACCTTGAGGATTCATGGGCATGGTCAAAGGTTTGAAGCTTTATTTTAGAGCTGATGTATGAAAAGGAATCAAGCGCATTTTAAAATCACTTACAGCTCATGGTTTTTGTGACGTTTGTTCTGAGAATATGCTTCTTATAAAAACTTATGTTTACTATTGAGAAAGAAAGAATATATCAGAGAAAGTACGAGTAAACTGAGTTGATTCTTTTAAGGCTAACATGAAATATTAGTGGAGAGACAGAGTCATAACTATAAGGTGCTAAGATCTACCAGCATGTTTCTTCTCATTTGTTCTTATGCAAGTCAGAGGAAATTTACACACCAGCAAATTATCTGAAGATCTACTATGCAAAAACCTCAAACTATTATTAACTAGGATGATGTGAAGAAATTCTACAGATGCGTACTAAAATATCATCTGCATCAGAAACAGTGAAATGTTAAGAAAAAGCAATAAATGGATCAGGTGGGCAAGCTGTAATTTGAGAGAAGATGGTTTGAGCCTGAGCAGAGATGTGGCTCTGTCCAAACCAGGCAGAGCTACAGATGCCACTTCAGAAAAATCCTGCCAGATGATTCCTTCAGGTGCATACAGTGTGTGTAGGAGATACTCCCAAGGGATGTGAGAAAGTAAACCAAGTGAGAAACTTCTAAAATGAAGCTTTTCTGAAGAGCCACAAAAACTGTAATATTCATTGTAGTATAATTTGTAAGCATGCTATTTTCTGCTGAAGTTTACAATCAGTGGGAAAATAGTGGTAACATTTTGTACTGCTACTCACCAGCTTTCAGACCAACCCAATGTTTCATGAGAACTGTCTTTTGGCTCAAAGAAAGGAACTGACATTTATAGTTGACAACTATTTGTTTTGATAAGATCTATTAACTTTTTCTAAGTAAATGTAGCATGTAATGATATCCTAATGTGGGTTTTTGTGTGACAATTTTGTAAAAGTTTCTTAATCTGGATTTTTATTTCAGAACATACATTCAAACTTAAATTAAAAAGAAATAATAATAAAGTGATACCAATACATACCACTGAGAATGACAAAACACTGGGTAGTAAACAATCAAACCTCGTAGCTTGTAACAGTCATTCCAATTTCAGAGATGTTAAAGTGTGACAAATTTGCATCTTAGAATTGATGAAATATAGCAGATATGTCGACACTTATGAATTGATAAGCCTGAAAAATGCTTCATAAAAATCGTTGGACTCATTCCTTTTTTTTTTTTGGTACCGGGGATCGAACTCGGTCGGGTCCTTGCTCTTGCGCAGTGGACTCATTCCTACCTACTAGCTAGTGGATCACAAGAATTCAAAAGAACATTCAAAACAAGAAATACTTGCTTAATTGTAAATTATCCAGTGCACAGCACCTGTCCATAACAACAGGCTAAAAGACACTGGAAAGGGGAGGGAAAGATCACCAAATTTTAAGAAATCTTAATCTCAATAAAGTATGCAGCCTTTCTTCCTTTATCTCTGTTGTATCCAAAACTGGACTGAAATTTAAAAACTGAGAGAATAACATGTGTTTAAAACAGTAACTATTAAGAAGTGACACGTCATTATCATAACCAATCATGTCACTTCCCTGGTAACAGCTCTTTATCTTCCTCAGTACAAATTCTGTATGTTTTCGCGTGGCTGACAAGGCTATTCAAATGATTAGCTTCACTGGACACACAGACTCCACAATGCAACCCTAGAGAACAGGTAGTTGGTACCATCTGTAACGGTGCAGTACTATGCGGCCCCATGAGCCCTCTCAGCGGGCAGAACTGCACGGAGACCCATCAGCTGGAAGTGAGGACAGTGACATAGACCCGCACACCCAGTCACCTGATCAGGTTCCTCATCTCTTTTTCTGCCCAAGTTTTCACCATTTTTCTAGGGTTTCCTTTACAGTAGCCATGACGAAACCTTGAATAAGGAAAATACTTGTTATTCCAATCATTTCAGGATTCTCTTTTAATGTTTTAAGAAATGGAAATTAAAGAAACTGGGAAAAGAGAAATCTGGGCTCACCTGAACTCCCCGCTTACATACTTATCCCGATCTTTGAACACCAAAATCGAAGTTTTATAAATTTTGATTGCTCTGCTCTCTCCATTTGCTGTGCTGGCATGGTACACATTAGCCTATTTTAGGTCAAAAACAACAAAAAAAAATTGTGCTAAACAGTGTTTACTTTTCTAATGCACTGTATTTGATTCTAACAGCAAAAGTCAAGAGAAATGAAATCATATTCATGAAGAACACCACTAACTCTGGAAGATGTGTTAAAATATGAAATAGCGTCTCAGCACACACAGCATTTATCTTAGCTTGTGGTCACCTGCTGCACAATGACGTTTCATCCCACAGTAGCTCCATGAATCCCGCCTTGACTGGCACTGCAGCTGTCAGACTGTGCGTGACTCTATCAAGTTTTCACAACCACTAACCCACCAATAACATTTTCAGAACATATGCCATTGTCAAGTAATGGTAATAATACATATATAGTATAACCTGATTTATATGTTTTTATGTAAGAATTGGTTTCAAACCTTTGTACCTCAAATATAGAAAGATTTAAAAATATTCTTATATGTAATAATTCTTATACAATGAGTTATTCATTTAAAAACACTATATTTGGCGCAAGGACCTGAGTTTGATCCCCAGTACAAAAAGAACCCCAAAAACCTCTATTTGTCTTTTTTTACATCCATTAGCAAAAAAGTCTGATTCATAGAAATGATACCATAAACCCCTACCATTAGAATAAACTGCTCTTCTTGGGTGAGGTACTGAGGATTGAACCCAGAGACGCTCTCACTGGGCTACATCTCCAGCTCTTTTCAGTTTTAGTATTTTGAGGTAGGGCCTTGCTGGTTGCCCAGGCTGGGCTCGAACCTGCACTCCTCCTAACTCAGGCTTCCAAAGTGCTGTGATTACAGGCCTGCCCTGCCACACCTGGGTCCTGGCTAGCAATGTTTTAATGAGAACTCAGGCCTGCAACAATCTGATCAATAGGCTTACTGCTGGGCACAACTAGACTGTGACAGAGTGGCAGAAGGCAGCAACTGTAGGGAAAAAGGACAGTTACATGTACAACTTCCCATCTAGTCATAACTATGAATAAAGCCCACCAGCTCCCAAACTTCCCTGGCCTCGCATGGTCTCGACTCTCTTGTTTGTCCCCAGGGCCTTGCGCATGCTAGGCAAGTGCTGTATTACTGAGCTATACACCAGGCCCTTCTTTTCTCTTTAAAGGTGCAAGTTATTTACTAAGTGCCAACATTTCACTTGTTATGGGAAACAAGAAAACTAACATGAAAACATTCAGTTATCCAAAGAAAAGCTCACTTCTTTTCCTGTGCTAATGCAGCCATTTATCTCTGATATGATCCCTCTCGTCAACAGCTTGAATAAAATCATTCTTGTCCTGGGATCCAAAACCTAAAAAGAAATGCAAAAAATGAGAAGTCCAGAAGATGGTTCTGAATCCTATTAAAACACGCAAAGAGCTTCCGTGCGTACGCTGCTCCGGGTGACTACGGGAGTCAGTGATTGAATTCGCTTGGATTTTTAGTAACTCACATAAGCAAGCTGAAAGCCAAAGGAACCAGGGGCCCAAACCAAGATGTTCAAGTCATGGAAATCAAAGGCTTTCAAGTGGGAGGGAAGCAGAAATGGACTTCAGACCAGTGTTAGCTAACAAATACGGTGCCAACCACCAAGAAATTTTATATTCTCTAGTCACTACATTAAAAGAAAAACAGGTGAGATGATTTAATATATCTTATTTAATTCAATATATCTATAACTATCACTTAAGCATGTAATCAATATAAGAAGTCATCAACAAGATAATTAACTTTTTTTTATACTAAGTCTTCCGGACTCAGTGTGCACTGGCCGGGCAGCTTTAAACCAGGGCCCAGCACCCTGTGGCCTATGGGCCAAATCCTGGCTACAGCTTGTTTCTTTACAGCCTCCAAGCTAAAAATGGCTTTGACATTTGTTGCTGAAAGAGATCATTCAAAAGAAACTATATGCGAGCGGCAAAGCCTAAGTATTTACTAGTCGGCTCTTTCAAGAGTCTGCAGACCCTTGGAGTACTGGAGTGAATCGGGAGAGGGTCTCTTCCAAAATCAGACTGTCCCGCCTTCTTTTTTTTTTTTTCTGAGTCGAGGGTCTCTGCGATACCCAGGATCATCTCAAACAATTCTACTTCAGCCTCCCAAGGAGCTGGAACCACAGGAGCACCCTAAAAGTATTCAGTCTTGGTAAAAAAGATTTCAATGTCCTCTTAACAAAGAATTAAAAGCCTGTTCTTTCTTGTCCATCTCTGAAACTGAAGCAGCCCGTGTCTGCGTGCAGCAGCAGCAGTAGCCCCTCATGGCTCAGGGGCCCCCGGCACCGTGGAGTGAGACAGGGTAAACTGGTCAAACCCTGCCATATTTCAGGGTCGGACCTTCAGTGGGGCGGACGAGGTCACCCCACACCCTAACAACTGTGGCTGGCTGGAGGACTAAATGCCAAAGTACAACACTGCAACTGGAGACGAAGGCAGGCAAAGTGAGCGTACGGGCACCCAGGCCCATTCCCTGTCCACTGCAGAGGCTCATCCAGATGGGGAGCAGGCTGGCGGGGCAGGGATCTAGGTGGGACCTGCACTTCTGCAGAACTGGTGGGGAGAGCTGTGAGGGGCGTATGAAAGAGCAGTAGAGCAACATCTCAAGGAAAAAAATTGGGAATGCGAAATGACAGGCTGCTAGGCAAGTATTTTTCTTAAAAAAAGCACAAGTGTGAGACTCAACTGAGAAACTCTATTACTCAGAATTAGTTCTGAAAGAGAGAAAGGATCTCCTAAGTTATCTGAGGGTCTGAAAATTGAGGCTGCAGCTCCTTTCTCTGTACTAGACCACACACAAAATAAATTATAACCCAGTGAGGACACAGTGCCAGCCCTGCTCCTGTCTAACGGTGGAACTCTTCAACGGCACAAGCGTCTAGAGCTCAGAGCCGCCGGAGGGGCGCTACTCCTCTGGGGGTGAGGCGGATGACATTAGAGATGCTTACGACTAAGCCAAGGGTCTGCAGGTGAAGAAGCTGCTGTTCTGAAATGCATCTGCGCATGTGTATGGGTCGGGGAGAGGGGCTGCGGCAGCAACAGCTCACTTTCTTCAAATCAAAAGTCTGGGCCAGGGTTGGGGATTTAGCTCGGTGGTTCCGCCACCTGCCTAGCAAGTGTAAGGTCCTGAGTTCCATCCCTGGTACCAAAAAAAAAACCCATCTGGGCCAACGGTAACATCCAATCACCTCCCTCCGCATGTGGCAAATTAGGGTCCAATTTTCCTCCCCTCTTAAACAGAAAGAATAAAGGGCCGGGGATGTAGCACAGCGGCACAGTACCTGCCTGGCTAGCATGAGGCCCTGAGTTGGATTCCTGGTACCAAAAAAGAAAAAAAAGAATAAAACACGTAATTTCTGAAAGAAAGGGGTTTCAATGAGAAATCTGAAAGCATTACCGCTCTCACCGCTCTCACACTCTGCTTCATGGCAGATAATCAATCTATTTTATCGGAAAGGTTACAGAATTCCTACTGACTTTGCTTAAGAAAGTCTGATAATCTCTCTGCTTCCAAGGAGAAAGGACTCCATAGTGGTTTCACAGGGCCACGGGAGAACCGTGCCTGTGATTTATCGACTAACAGTTCTACTCTAAAGCCAAATGTTCATTTTTAAGTTCAAAACTATAAAAAGTAGTAATTTTACATAGTAGTTTTAGGTAACATTAGCATTAAGCAAGGACGAAAGCAAACTGTAAGTCAAAGAGGAAAGAAATGCTAATTTAGAATAAGAGCTTACAATACATTTAAATTGTACCTGTTCTACAGTAGCTCTGTCTGCCTTATCTTTGATGCGATACCTAACCAAAAACAAAAAGTATAGTTGACATATTCAAACTTCAGTGAGAGAAGCCAAAATAAAGCTCCTAAAGGTGCATCATTTTGTGAAAATGCCTAAGTAGTTTCTTTCACAACAAGACTTCATACTGCACCACAGATTCTTCACCTTGAGACACTTCCTTCATTTCCCTGACTGTGCACTTCAGTCCTCTAGGGCGAAGGTGTTGTGTGCAGCGAGAAACACTGATTGATAAAAGGGAAGCTGGGGAAAGTGACCAAAAATAGCCAGACTGTCTGTCCTTGAAATCTTGAACGAGTCTCATAGCACAGAGTTAGAGCCCTTTAGTTTTAAGGCTTTCTCTCTGGAGTCTTCAATGTAGATTGCTTTGCTTCAACTCCAATATCAGATGACTCACTCTAGTGCATGAACTCTAGTAACAGATCCAAACACAAAGGATCAGACAGGCCAGCAAGTCACACGAGACTACTGGGTTCTCTAAAAGCCGTTCTCTGAACAAAGCAATAAATCACAGAACATCTGGCTTTTAAGTTCAGTTCTAACACTGTTAGTTGTAGTAAGTGTTATTTTTTTTACAATACAGTGATAATGAAGTTTAGCGCACAAGAGAAGTTAGCCAGATTTTAAAACAATTCTTTGAAAACAAAAGAATACATGAAAACAGTTCTCAGTCATATCTTTATTTAGTTTTAAAACTTCTCCTGGATTCTTAAAGATACTTCATGGAAGGAAACAATTCTTAAAGAATTCTAAAATAACAACAATTTTACACATTTAGCCTAAACTGAAAGCTACAAACACAGTTACCCCCATGAAAGCAACCTGTGACTTTTGCAAATTATAGTTTTACCATGTATTTCCTAAGACTCATTTGGTATTTTCAAATTACCTTTGTGTAGGCTATCCCCATTTAAGCTGAAAAAGGAGACGAATGCGCACCCTTTGAAAAACAATTTTTTTCCTTAGTTTGTCGGGATCACCCATATTTTATGATTAATATATTACTTACATGTCTGTTTCATTCTGTCTAGACTTCTTGGTGACTTTATTTATGACAGAATCAGTAACATTTAGCTTATCTAAAAATAAAAAATGCATTATAAAATAACACATAAAATAAAGACATCAACAGCCCCTCTGAATAAAATACTGTACTTTTCCCTATTCTTTCTCCCTTTATTTCCTAAATACTTAATTATACTTATGATATAGTTTAGTTATGAAAAATACTAAATTTATTAAACACTGAAGTGTTTCCTTCATAGAAAGCATTGTCACTTTCATCACTATAGCTCTAATTTTCAGCCAGAATTCTAAAGAACTCTAGGTAGAGAAATACCTCAAAAATACTGTGTCTGGGACTGGGGATGTAGCTCAGTGGAACAGTGCCTGCCCACTAAGCATGAAGTCCTGAGTTCGATCCCCAGTACCAAAAAAACAAAAAACAAAAAACCCCCAAAACTGTGTCTGCATATTAAATTCCAGCCATTTGTTAATGTTTTATAGGTAATATAATGGCCTGAATACCAAGTTTAACTCTGAAAACGTTCATGTTATAGGTCCATGATGACAATGAAGACCCTGAACCAGGGATGGCGAACCTTTCAAAGAACAAAGGCCAAATTGCAACCGAAAACCCACTCATTTGTCTGCAAAGTGCCAATACTGCAATTAAACCTGAATATAAAGTTTTAGTTTAGAAAAAACAACATATAGATTAACATCTTTTGCTGGGGATTTAGCTCAGTGGTTCTGCCGCTTGCCTCGCAAGCGCAAGGTCCTAAGTTCGTTTCCCGGTAGCAAAAAAAAAACAAAAAAAACTGTATGAGATGATTAACATCTTTTGTCTTAAAAGAAAAACACAATAATAATGTGCCATAGGTTTGCCACCACTGCCCTACAATACTTCTATTCATTAATGCAGCATTTGTGGACAGTTTATATGACAGACCTGTGCTAGGTTTACAGTCAAAAGAAAGATAGATTCTACATGTATTAAGATGTGATGGCTCTGGCCGGGGATTTGGCTCAGTGGTTGTGCCACCTGCCTCGAAAGCGCAAGGTCCCGAGTTCGATCCCCAGTACCAAAAACAAAACAAGACAAAAGATGTGATGGTTCAAATCAACATTCTGATTCCCTGCATTTAACAGGTTAGTAAATGATTACCATCTACAAAAACAACAAATCTGGCAAAACAAATTAGTATTTTCAACATGCTATTTGCTTTGGAAGGATCCTACTACAAAACCAAACACAGAACAGACTAGAATGTGCACGTGTACCGCTAACTTCGTATTCCCACAACAGATGAGCAAACAAATAAAAAATAAATAAACAAAAAATGTGAAAGTCAGTCTCCCTGAAGCCATCTCTTTAAATCACTAAAGGTTTCCATTTTCTTTAAGCGGAGATACTGAATCGGTAACACCTGACTCATCACTTCTTGACCCAATAAAACTGTATAATACTTCACGGTTTTGAAGAATTTCCTCGAGGCCCAGTGAGGTAATGTGTTCTATAAACTCACCTAGATTAATTTTATTCTCAAATTTCTGTAGAACTTTGTCAGCTGGAGTAGACATTTTCGCCACGCTGCAGTTGGAAGTCTGTCGATTTGCCTATGAGAAGTAAGTTTAGAGTGTGAGGCGCTAGCTGCTAACACAACCCAAGGCCCTCATCACGTGCTCCTCTCCTTTGCTGGCGTTACCTATGAAAGCACCAATACTTACAGGAGTGGACTAAGGAAAGGAAAGAGCCCATCCAATCTGCCCCATCCTTTTATTTTTTTCCACGGTCACTTATTTATGTTTGACACAAATGTACACACGACACGCGTCTTGACAGCCTGCCCGGCACTGGACCACAGGCAGGGCTGGCCTCCGGGGGAGGTGGATCAGGAAGAAGAGCTGCGGGCGCTGCTGTCGGGCTCCCCAGGCTTCCGGAGGGGGCGCCACCTTAGGTGCAGGTAGTGACGACAGGGGGTGCTGGCCTGGCAGCGGTTATGAGGGGCCCTCAGGTCCCCGCTGAGCTTAGGTGCTCAGCCCTCTGCCTGGCCAGCACTTTCCCCTCTACAAAGAAGGGAAGGAGAGATGGAGGGAAGTTTGTGGAATATGGGCAGGAGTGGGGGCTGTGATGAGAACAGGCAGCATCAGTCCCTGGTCACAGGTGGGGGAGAGGAAGACCCCCCAAATGCTGGTCCCACTGCTCTAGCCCCCTCGCCCCCAAAAGCTCCAGATGGGCCAGGCCTCCTGAACAGCACTGCTGCCCATACACTGACACACAGGGACACTCAATTACCACCCAGTTAAAATTCAGGGGTTGGGAGAGGAGGAAAAAAAAGATTTTCCAGTGTTTGCTGCTGGGGACCCCAACACACTGGTTGGGGCCTGTGCCCTAGGCCTGGGCCATTTGCCATTAGAGGGCAGTAAGAGGGCTGGTGGCTATAGGGCAGGGACATCCACAGAGAAGTACAAAGGAGGGGGTGGCCCGCTCGGCCCCCAGTAGGGGAGCAGCCCCATTTGGAGTCCCCATCCAAGCCTTTGTGGAAGGCAAGGCACTGGGAGTGATGCCCTGCAGGCCATGCATGCAGAAAGGGTAGGTGCTATGCACAGGGGGAGGTGCACGGAATGTGGAGGACAGAAGCTCCTGCCACCCCACTCCCCACCCTTGGGGCCTGAGGGGCGTGGGCACCAGGGGAGAGTGGCCGCGCTGAGGGCACCTGTGTCAGTGGCTCTGCTGGGGTGGCTTAGTGTCTGGAGTGGCCCAGCTCCCATGGCCAGTGAGGCCCCAGGTGCGAGTGTGGTCACTGCTTTTCTCGGGGGGAGTGATGACTGGCTGCCTGGTGGCCTTGGCGATGTCACCTGCAGAGCCAGCAGATGGAAGTCCACAGGGGCGCCAGGCACTCCCTCTGCTGCCGGAGGCGCTGGCACTGAGTGAGCTGCGCACACGCTCCAGGGCTGGGCGAGAGGCCGGCTCGGTCACGGCCAGATGGAGCGTGTCTGAGCAGGGCACGGACTCCTGGGCTGCCCCCAACAGCTCCTCAATGGTCTCGGTGACCTGCTCTGTCCCCAGGGTGACAGCCTGGGCGCCGGGGAGCCCAGGATCGAGACCCCATGCAGAGATGCTCCTTCTTGCCTTGCTCCAGGAACCACTTCCCTCTCAGCCCAGGCAGCGGGTCCCCACTCCGCATGTTCTCATTGTCACTGCCGCACTGCTGCCGTGGTGGGAAAGCTTGCTCAGGCCCTTGACAGCTTCCTCCCTGGGAGCATGACAGCAGTGGGGAGGAGGGAGTGAAGGGCACGGCTGAGGGAGACGGCGCCTTCCGAAGCCGGTGAGGGCCAGCAGGGACATACACTGCAGAGATGGCGTCATGCTCTGGCTCAGTGCTGGGGAAGGGCTGTGGCCGTGTGGTGGGCTCCTTCCCCTGTGCATCCCAAAGGGCTTCAGGGCGGAGCCTGGCTCACACATGGAGAAGGCCTGGAGGTCCTGGGGGATGGGTGCTCCCACCAGGCCCCTGGGCTGTGTTCTGCCCGCTCCCTGGGAAGTGGGGGTGACGGGCCCTGGTGGAGGCCGGAGCTGCAGGATCTCTGCTCACAGCTTATGGGTCTCCCTCTGAGGGGCCCCAAGTTCATCACTCAAGGTGCTGTTGACCTTCATGAGCTGCTGCACTTTTGCCTCAGAGGTAGCCAGAGCCTTCTTCAGCTCCGGGAACTCCTGAGGAGTCCATACTCCGGGTGTGGTTGTTTCGTGTGGCACCGGTGCTGTGTAGTGGCTCTTGGTCCGTGTCGTTGGAGGCCACACTGTCGTAGTCGTGCTGGTTGTCAAGGTTACTTGGCTCCTTGCGGGCAGCTCCAGGTTGTCTGTAGGGCTGCTCAGGCTCTTGCCCTGCTGTCTCCGCCTGGCCTTACTGAGAACGCCAATGATGAAGATGGCAAACTCCCAGGCATTAAAGCGGGCCAATTTCCATCACACCGATTCCGTGTGGCTACGTACTCAGGGTTAACTTGCAGGAAGGCCGCGGCACCGCATTCCATCACCAGGGTGCTGTGGTTGTGGGTAGCCAGCCACCCAGCATCACTTTTTCTTCTATCCACCTCATCACAGACACCCACAGCAAGTTCTTCAAAAAGTTGGTTGCTGAACACCTGCAGTTCTTGGCAGCTTTGGCAGACAAAGGCAGGCTGTCAGGCAGCTGCGGAATGATATAATGCCCACTCTTGGGATCCGGCTTGCGTCCACAGAGGTAGCAGGCCAAATGGTTATTGAGCTCGTACGGGGACTCGACTAGCCTTTCCGCCAGTCCATGGTGCCGCACCTGCCTGCCACAGCCACTGGGTGTGCGGCCACTGTCACTGGAGAGCTGGGTCAGCCCCATACACCACCAGCAGCTCAGCTGCAGTGTCTGCACTGCCTTGGCAGCCACGTGCAGAGATGTGGGTGCGAGAAGCTGGCCTGGGCACCCAGAGACAGCAGGCGCAGACAGGTCTCCAAGGTGCCTGTCCACACGCTTGAGTGCAGCTGCTTGCTGAGGTCTTTGGCCATGATCCCATCGGCGTCCTAGCAGGAAGTTTATGCACAAATGCCAGCATCTGGTACTTGGCCCCGATGAACTCTGAATCTGATGGAATGGACACTGTTTTGGGGGCTGGCTTTGCTCAGCCACACTGTACCATCTGCAGCAGTGTGCTCGGGAGGCCAGGTGCTGTGGCCAACAGGCTGACAACAGAGATGTAGTGCTGCAGGCTTTGGCACATGGTCAGCCCTCACACACACCAGCACACCCTGCTGAAGGATGCCCAGCCAGTCCAGGCACACCTTCGCTTTCAGCCTCTTCCAGGACATGCTCAGCAGGGACATAGCCATAGCCCTCTGGGCCAGCGTGGGGGGCACAGGGAGTGGTTTCAGCAAGGCTCTGGCAAGGCCCCAGCTGGGCTTTGTGTGTGTACCTGGCCAACCATCCATCCCCAGGGCTGGTACAGACCCCACCCTGCCCACCTGTCCTCGGGCACACACCTGAGATGCCCTGCACAGCCTTTCAATCCTTTTATTAAAAGGCCTTTGTAACAGAAGGTTAAAGTTACTGACTAGAACAAAGAGGCCACAATGTTTACTTCTCTTCAATGTCACCTTCACTACGATAAAATGAGATATATTTCTCTACTCTGATTTATAGATTTAATACTTAAGAATGTTCATTCCCCCAAACTGTTTAATAAAGAGCTAAGGCCTGCATTCAACTCATTCCAATAATTTCATTTTGGGTCTAATGCCTCAAGAAAGGGAAAGATTAAGGATAAGGCTCAGCACGTACGACTGGCATTCCACAAGATTTAAAGAAATGGCAGTCAGTAAAGGCTGGGGCTACGGGACAACATCATCTGAAAAAAATCCTTCAGTCACTCAGTGCCTGACCCACGAAAAGTCCCTCTGAAGAAGACACCACAGACACCACAAAGATATACCTGTGGGTTACTCCTTCCACTCCAGGCACAGCCCTTGGTGAGTTTCCCAACTCCGTCATCCCAGTCCCAGTCAGCATCATCATCATAGTCCTGCTCTTCCTCCTCCTCTTCTATCTCACTTTCATCCTTCTTCTCAGTCATGTTATTTTGAAGATCTTCAAACAGAATGCCATCTTCTGCTTTGATTGTCTTCAAATCTGTGTTTTCACTAGAAATAACAATATTTTGGCTTATTTACACACCCTCTAAGTACATTCATATATATATTTATTTATGATGTTACAGACTAAATATATGCTGATAAATCTGTTTCCCTTACATCTCCCAATAAGCTCCACCTTCTTAATACCAATTCTCCTGTTTCTCAGTCATTTGTTTGCTTACTCTTCATACCCAACTCCTACTGGAAAAGAAGCATATGACATGTTAAGTCTGCTTCTGCCTTAGTGAAATTAGACTGTACATTATCTTCTCTGTTGAAGGAATCAACTCCGATCAGTGGATCAGCTTTGGGAATAAGTCTAAAGCAGTCCTACTTCAAACTCCATACCACTTTGCAACATAAAGAGCCCCAAGTTACCCTTGTTTACAAAGGAAGGGAGGGTCCAAACACTACACATCAGAGGAGGCTAAGCAGAAGAGAAGCCGGGCTGTCTACAGAGCGAAGTCCAGGATGAAGACAGCAGACCTATCAGGTTTTTGGCCATCTGTGAATCAGGGCCTGTGCTACTGGATTTTCTTAGTTTTTCAAGAGAAGACAGAAATCTGGACATTTGCATACAATTTTCCACTTAACTGGAAGATGGAATTTTTACGACAGTGTGCATACCAAACAAAACACATCTACAGGCCAAATTCAACAGAGGTATTGGTAGTTTTGACTTTTCATGTAAAGTAAAGACAGAAACCCTATAACACAAGTAATAATATGTACCACTTAAAAACAGACAGGAGTTTAAGGAAAAGCAGATACCAGTCCCAACTTATTAATTAGTCATGGATCAGGGCTCCAAATCCCTGTGGGAAAGGGTAGGAGGAGAACAGAAAAATCACTAAATACCTGCAATATATTATTACTTCATAAAGTAACCTTTCATGTACCAATAACCTAGAGTGAGTCGTATGTTAAGTTACAACTTTGCGCTAGGGCTTTTCACCTCAGTTGGGCAATGCTTTGCCAAACATAGCAGGGTATTTTGTAGCATTGCTGGCCTCTATCCACAGATGTCACCAGTGCACCCCCCCACACACTGCCACAAACAAAAATGTCTCTAGAGATTGCCAAAGGCCCTTGGGTAGGGGTACAAAAATCACCCCAGTAGAGAACCAATGACTTATTCTCACCCTGCCCTGTGTGGATGGTAAATTAGTGCACTTATTACCATCTTCTATTCACCAGCCATGCTGGCTTCTTCCCACTTTAATTCTTCCAAAAGGACTTTGTACGCTGATCTGTAACCTTAAGACTAGAAAGCCCTTCTCATTTCTCTGGCTAAAGCCTACTCATTCCTGTATCAGCTTACTATCACTTGCTCAGGCAAATTTTCCCTATTCTTCATCTATTTCTTCTCTGTATTACTTAACAAATTCTAATAAGGATACTTTCTCTAATCATTTAATATCAGTTTCCCTTGGAAGAGTACAAGGTCTGCATCAATCAGAATGGTGTTGGCCAGTGTATCCCTAACACGAGATCTGACATGCAGAATGTGGTCAACATGAATCTACTGAAAACATATCCAACTGATTAATCAAATCTATTGCAATGAGTCCGTATGGTAAATATAAAGTACAGAATATTCTTGAAATTTCAAAATAACTTTTCATTTTCCTTATAAACAGGAGTTATCTTTAATGCTGTTTTCACAGACTCCATATCCAATCTACCACTAAATTTTGTCACTTCTACCTCCAAAGAATATCTCTATGACCCTAGCTCTAACACTCACCTTGGAACCTACCGACTTCATTACTTCTGAGCTGGTCTCTCTGCTCCACTCACTCTCCATAACCGTTTTCTACATGACAGAAAGATTCCTTTAAATCATAAATCAAATGATGTCACCATTCTGGTAAAAATCCCTCCCTGGCTTTCTAAGACCTGGCCAATACCTAACTCCTCACCATCACATGAAAGGCTCTGTATGATTCCTCCCCTTCTCACTTCTCCATCTCAACCACCTCCATTGTGCTCTCAGCACTGGCTTTGGGGTCCTCCTCTCACAGCCAGAGGGATCCCACCTTGGAGACTCTATTTGTCCTCAGCTCTTCCTTGTTCCTTCTTGTCATTTAAATACGGACTTTAACTCTTGCCTGACCACTACTTTTATATCTATTTTAATTCTGTGCACAGCATGACACTGAGTTTTTTTAATAGTTTGCAAGCCCTAAGCAGAAGGTGAAGTTCAATGACAGCAGGGCCGCGATTTGTCTTGTTCATCATTATCACCAGCAGAAGACAAAACCCGAAATATAGTAAGGGATCCGTAAGTAACTGTGGATCGATGAATATAAATAAAACACAAACATCTGGATTCCAGTTGTTAGCCCCAACTCTGCCTCTCGGCTAGGCTGACCGTCCTGGGGACCCGCAGACTCCCTCGACAAGTGGCTTTCCCGAGCTCGGCCCTGCAGCAGGAGGAAAAACCCAGCGGGGACGCAGAGTCTGACACATGCCCTAAGCCACAAACAAGTACAAGGCAGACTCTGAAAAGAGTCGGGGTGCTCCACGGCCGCCTACCTGTCGGAGGTCTCCGCGTCGTCAAACTGGCCGGGCACCACCCGGCTCATCAGGAGCTGCCGATAGTCCATGACGGAGGCCGCCCACCCTTCCTGGGGCAGGAACAGCACCGAGGACGGTCTTACCTGTAGCGAACCCAACCACTTCTCTGCGAACCTCGCCCCACAGACCGCTCAGGTCCCCAAGCCAGCAGCACCGACCTCGTGCTGAGGGCCTCCCAGGACTTACAGACAGAGGTCCCAACGCCACCCGCTGCCCGGAAGTCCCGCCTTCCGGAAGCCGAACTCACCGGAAGTTCCGCCCCGCGCGCGGGAGGCTGCGCTCTAGGACTCTCCGGACGGTGCGCGAGAAGGACGATTTAGCGGGGTCGCGCAGGTGTGTGGCGTCAGCTGTCTGGTGCCGCCCATTACGCCTGGAGTGTTCCGTTTCTGCGCCCCGCTCTGTGTTTCGTCTCGCGGAAGGACGCGCCAGTTAGCCCACAGGCTCTTCCTTGGCGGCCGCAGTCCTCCTAACTTCGCCGTGAGCGGCGTGTCGCCCGTCCGCGCGCGGTCGTCACACAGGGCGCGGCGGCGGCCGGGAGCCCCGCGGTGCGCACTGGTCGCGGTGGGAAGGGGGAGGCGAAGGCGCCCTGCTCCCTGCACACCAGTGCGCGGCGACGAGGACGAATCCGTAGTGCGGGCACAACAAACTATGGATCATGGAAGTGAGCACACTTTTGCGTGTTAGTGTGGTGCGTTTTCAGGTGAAAATGAGATAAGTTAAAGTTTATCCTGCGTCTGGAAAAAATAGCAGTGTAAGACTAGCGTGCTTTCCAGGAACGCCCGGGGCATCTCTGAACGCCCGTGTTTAACACAGCTTGGAATGTCTCCGGGATAGCTAGCTGAACATTTGAATACAAGTTCTAAAAATCCAACGTCAATTCTGCGAAGGACAGAAATGAAAGATGAGAAAAATAAGCCTGGCTAAAAAAATAAACTGGAAGATTGTGCAGTGCAGTTGGAGGAATGAACAACGTTGTAAAGAAGTGTGATTGGAAATAACGAGTTCACACAAAGGTTTATTTATTTATTTTTTTAGTTTAGAAGACAGCAGAGATTTTTCAGATCCCCTTCAGGTCAACCCAGAAATATTTATTTATTTGGAAGATTAAAGCGTAAAGTTGAGCCTTTCACCAGTCCTGCATAGCCTGCATGGTTTACATTTTTATACTTTACCAAGTGACTACATAGATTTGGAAACAACGAATCCTCAAAAAATTGTTAATTCAATAATTCAGTAGTTTAGTCAGACAATAGGTAGCGACTGTAGTTCGAGAGGAAATAAGTCATTAGAATGCAAGACTTATTTAGTATTTACCGTGTAGCCAACACGGGCAGGTGTGCATTACGACGTATTGAAAAGCCATAAGTAGATTCCTCATAAGGCAATTATAATCTAAATATAAATAACACCCTTGGAACTGGTGAAGACTAAAACAGTAAACAAGTAGGTACTGAGTTGTGAGGTAGAGATATAAAGACTAAAAACACAGGAATTTAAAAATAGATAAATGAGCAGATGGAGAGGTTTTGTGAGACAAGCATAAATGGGGGCAGAAGGCATTATTTATTTGCAGGCAAACTAGCCTTGTCTGAGTAGAGCAGGGAGCAGTATTGGGTAGGTAACATGGGTGCAGGCTATGGAAATTCTCCAGGGTCAAGTAGAATTTGGTGTGATTGGGCAATCTCGCTCCCATCAAAATGAGAATGTCGTGCGGATATGGATCAGAGTTAGAGGGGATGGAACAAAAGCATGGGTATGGAAAGACATTTTAAAAGGAAAAATGGGCAGGATTTGGTATCTGTGGGTATTGAGATTAGAAGGATACTAAAATCCTCCAAATTTTCAATCTCTAGTGCTTGAGAGAAAAGGTATGGTATAGGAAAAGTGAGGAGGAAATACTTAGTGTTGGATTTGACTCAGTAATGAGTTTTTCAAATAGAAAGTTTCAAATAGAAATAGTGTTTTGTGAAAACTAATAAAATAATATTTTGGAAAAAAAAGACTAATATTTTGTAAATATTCTTTCATTAAGTAGCCAAGAAAGGCCTTCACTTTTAGAGAATTACTGGATAATGGCCACATACATGTATCCAAATCAGTGCTTAATACCATACCAAGTCATAGTATACTCGGACTAAATTTTTTAATTTTTGTAACAACTTGATGAATGGCATTTTATATTTAAGGCAGTGAACTTTGTAGCCTTCTCAAAGTGAAATGTAGGGGGAACGGTGTACACTAATAAACACTGAAACTATGTATATGTCTGTGTTTTTTTAAGAGACCTTCTATCATTCAGCAATTAAGAACGAGGACTCTCAAAAGTTTTGTTCATCATCCCTGGCAACACAAAAGAAAAAATAAGTTGTGTTCATCACCTTCAGTTCCTGTACATTTGGAAGTGCATGCTTCTCATGAAAATTTAGAAAGCATGTCTGAACTGGATGCCACACATGTCAGTGGTCTTTCTCAAGATTTAACTCACTCAGATTCTCCCTCCTGGATGGAAAGCAGCCCCACTTCATTTTTCCCTCAGGTGTGCATCGCTTTTGAGTCCTAGAAGGTTCAGATGCATTCAGTATTCACATTGTCTTCCATGTGAACATTTCTTCAGATCTCTTGAGGACAGTAGAAGAATCTCCAGTGGGCATATAAGGAGGGAAACAGGGCCTGGCTTTCTAGTCCTGTTGGTGTATAAAGAAAGTAGAGTTTTACACACAGAGTGTTCAGATGGTCCTTTTTATCCGCTCAGATATCCCAACAGTGCAGCCAGAGGACATGGCCACGACTGTCACGGAGGCAAGACGAGGGACTTGACTCCCAGTCTAGAGCATCTTCCACTGTGTCAGTGTGCAGATGATTTGCTTGTCATTCGTAATGACGGACAGCACCCTGCAGGGAAATGACTTCCATCCTCCATCCTCATGAAAATTCCTAGTGCCCTTTCCCACAAGATAAAGGAGACTAATGTCCCAGAGCTCTTCATGAATGTTCTAAATGTTTGATAGTTGCTAACAAGAGTATAGGGGAATAAGAGAAATCAAGTTGTGCTATGTGCAATTGCCTTTGTACCTCAAAAATTGTCAAATACTGAAAATTTCCTGCGGCTCAGCCTATACATTGGCAAAGCCTTTCTGCAGGGATGTTCAGTGATAGGATAGGAAATTGAGTTAAACTGCCTTTCACAATCCTACCTCTAGGAAATATTCAAATAAGATATTTAAAGAATTGTCCATAATAATTAAACATTGGAAACAACATTCATGAGTAAGGGGCTAATTAATGTACTTTGTAGGTATATGGTAAACATGTAACCTTTATATATTTGTCAACAGAAATGATCATACTGGTCTTACTGGGTAGTAGGTTTTTGAGTGCTTTCTGTATGTGATAGTTGGGATTCTTTTTTATGATTAAACTTGTTAATCAGGGTCTAATATACTACATACATTTGAAACACTGTGTCTTATATTAGGTTCTCCTTGGGTTTCACTGAGCATTTTATTCTTTATAATTTATGGACAAAAAAGTTGTCTCTGAAATTCTTAGTAGAATCCCAAGAAGAGTATGTGAAGTACAGTATGAAGGCAATGAATAGGGCTATTTAAAATTTTATTTATTCATTTTTGCAGTGATAAAGATTGATCCTGGAGGTACTGTGCACTCCCAGCACTGTTTATATTTATTTACTTATTGATTGGTTGATTGGTTTTGTGAGATAAGGTCTCACTTTGTAGTTCTGGTTTACCTTGCACTGACTTTATAGCCCATGCTGGCCTCTAACTCACAGCAGTCCTCCTGCCTCATCCTCCCAAGTTCTGGGATTATAGGCATGTACCACTGTGCCCAGCAATTTTTTTAAGACATGGTCTTGCTAAATTGCCCAGGCAGGCCTCAAACTTGGAATCCTCCTGCCTCCGCCTCCCAAGTAGCTAGGATTAATGTGTGCCACTGCACCTCACTAAGTAGTGCTGTTTTATTTTTCAAGTATATTATTAATATGTTAAAAATCTGACTAGGAGGAATGGTCTGAATTAATGACAAGTATAAAAAACATTGTTAAAAGCTATAACTCAGTTTTTATCATATGTCAAGTATATTTAATACGTGGAACAATTCTTTAAAACTATAAATAGAACCAGCTGATTTTAATTAGAAATAAGACTTTTTAGGACATTGTTTAGGCCCACATACTTGACCCACTGTTCATGATTAATGTGTTCCTCAAAAATTTTCCTGATTATCTTATGTATAATATTAGTGTAATGAACGCTTTCATCTTAGATAACATTCAGGTAACTTTGAAAATAATTTAGTGCTTAAAGATGTTATCTCATTACTGGAATTGTTTTGTATATTTTAAATGTCAAGAGAATAGACTACCCTAATACTGTTAGACAAGATTTAACATCAAAGCATTATCAATAAGAGATATATACACTTTGATATATCCCTGTTTATAGTCACATGATTTGACTTGTAAAAAACCCAGAGTATTAAAGCATCAGGTTGTTTGTCATTTAATGTTGTGACTGTATTAGAATAGTTTTACTAAAAGGAAGGCAAATATGCAATGGAGAAAGATACTAGAAAGCTCATTCCACATGTGCAAAAAAATTCTAATAAAAGCCAGGCGTGGAGGTGCATGCCTGCATGGGAGGCTGAGATGGGAGGATTGGAAGTTTGAGCCTATCCTGGGGAATTTAGCAACTTAGGGTGACCCTGTCTCAAAAATTTTAAAAAAAATCTGGGGAATGTTGCTCAGTTTGAAGGCTCTGGATTCAATCCCCAATGTCACCCCCCAAGAAAATACATAAAATAGAAAATTGCTTTGCAATGTACATACACATTGAGAAGTTTATGATTTTGGTTGAAATATTAATGCCTTTTTTATTAACACAGAATGAAACAAAGAATGTAAAAAGGGGAAATGAGTCTAAACCCACACTTTCTGAGGATATGTGTAGCACACAAGACAATGTGTTAGATGGTGAGTATCTTGGTAATATCCAAAATAGAGAAACATTTTTTTTGTGACCTGTGTTAATAACAGTAATAGCCAGGTACCATGCTAAGCTATGTTATGTTCCTTATTAAATCTAATCCACAAACAATTCTGTTAAATAAAGTTTTTTAAAAATTGAAATAAGGGTTGTTTTTAATCCCCATTTTACAGAAAAGGGGAGTAAGTATCTTCCCCAAGGTCATGTAGCTTTACCTGAGAGCTGTGAGTCAAGTTCAGTCTCAGACACTAGAATCATATGCTATACAAGTACATGTTTCAAAATGTGTATGTTTTAAAAAAATTAATTTTATTGGTACAATTTAAATATATATAGTGATCACATTCATTAAAGGCAATTTGTATACCTTGATTCCTCTTGTTTTCCCAGTCCCCTCCCTTCCCTTCAACCCCCCCTATTTACAAAAGCTTTGTTTGCATTTTTTTCCTTCTCCTTTTTTTTCCCCTATTCCCTTCCTTTTCTCCCTCCTCCCTTTAAAGTTTTCCCTTTATTTTTATTTTTTTGATACTGGGGATCAAACTCAGGTCCTTGCGCTTGCAAGGCAGATGGCGTAACCACAGCTAAATCCCCAGCCCAGTTTCCCTTTAATTTTGAAGAATTTCTTCCTATTTCATATTACCTATTATACAATTTGGTCCTTATTTACCCTTCCAGTTTCTCACTCCAGAGAGACAATGTGATATTTACATATATGTGTCCAATTTATTTCACTTAAGAGTATAGTCTCAAGGTGCATCCATTTAGCTATAAATGTCTACGGTTTATCTTAATGGTTTAGTACTCCATTGTATAAAAAACCCACATCTTTTTTTATCCATTGATTGGTTGATGGGCATCTGGGTTGATTTTTCTGGAGTGTGATGGAATCAGCATTGTTTTAATTTGCATCTCAGATGGCCAGTGATGTTGAAGATTTTTTCATGAATTTATTTGCTGTCTCTACTTCTTCATCTGAGAAGTGTCTATTCATTTCAGATGCCCATTTTTGGTTTGGGTCTTTAAATTTGGGGGGAGTCTGATTTTTTTTCAATTCTTTGTGTGTTCTAGATATTAGTCCTTTATTTGAGGAACTACTGGCTAAAATTTTTTCCCACTCTGTGGGTTGTCTCTTCACTCTGTTGGTGATTTCTTTTGCAGTGCAAAATCTTTAGTAGGATGAGATCCCAGTTGTTATTCTGTGTGTTATTTCCCGTGTAGTTTGGGTTTTCTTCATGAAGTCATTATCTGCCCCTTTGTCCTCATTAGTTCTACCTATTCTCTCTTGCAACAGATTCAGTGTTTCTGTTTTAATATTTAGCTCTTCAATCCATTTGATCATAGGAATTTTGGCGGGACAGTTCAGCCCACTGTTGTGTATTCACAGCTTGCAGTGTGACAAGCAGAGAACTGGAAAGGACACTTGAAAGGCCCTTAAATATATGAGAGAGATCACAGAAAAATACTGTTTGATGCATATCAGTTTGATATGTTTTGGAAGAATGTAAAGCCAAAGGAAGTCCTATGTTATAAGTAGAAGTATAAATTGGTATAGTCACTTTGGAGAATAATTTTACAGCCCTGTAAAGTAGAAGTGTTTTCCATAATAGAGCAATTCTACCTTCTTCTAGATATATACCCAGAGCCTGCACACATTGGTGTACTGGGAAATGTATGTAAGGGTGATCACAGCAGTGCTGTTTTTAGAAATAGCAAAATTAGAGAGCCAGGGATTAGCTCAGTGGTTCCGCCCCTGCCTTGCAGGCACTAGGTACACTAACAGACAAACAAACAAACAAAAATAGCAAAATTAGAAGAAATTTAAGTTTAAACTTGATCTTCATGTATTTACATGGCTAAGTTTCAGAAGCAAAATTCTAAATGAAATACTTCTGTTTTGTTGCATGTGCATACACACATATGTGCACATATATATGCTATTTATGTACATTTTTAAAGCATAATACCTAGGGTGGTGCTTTGTACTTTGAAATTTGCGGGAAACAGTGATAGTGGACTAATGGAGCTGTTAGGTGTTTCTTTTGGTCTATGGTTGCTATGAAAAATCACTGAGACCTTAAGGTTATCACAAAATGAAGAAATGTGGGAACCTGATATGTATTATTTAGGGGTCAGTAAAACATCAAAAAGATAATTGGGAAGAATGAGTTCATGTGGGCTTCAATATAGTGGTTACCATTGGGGAGGGAAAAGGAAGAAAGAAAGGAAAAAGTCATTAATTTTACAACATTTTACTCCATTTGTCTTATTTGCTTCTGATTTTTAAAAAACGTATTAAATCGGGACAATTGTCATATTGAGAAACAGTATAGTACTATATTTAAAGCAATATTCTAAAATTTCAGCTACACTGTTTTCTGATTCTGTGGCCTCAGAAAAAAGAGTTAACACCTCTTGTGTAAAAGAGGGATGGTAACAGTAGCAAGCTCATGGGATTGTTGTAAGATTAAACAAATTTACATGTGTTCATTATTATACTATAATATGTGCTTTTTGGAATTTTTAAAATTACAGTACACAAAAATAATTTTGAAGCTACTTTGCAATTTGCTGTAATGGTATTTGACCAGACTAATATATACCATACTCTTCTGTAGTCATTTGGACAGTTCTTTCCCCTTTGTAAAAAGTCGCTTTGTTTTATTTGCTAGCACAAAACCATGATAAGATCCACACAATGAATAAGTTTTAAATAATATTTAACTCCTAAAAGATTACAAAGTTTATTTGTAAATATAAATGTTACCATATAAATTTATGGTCAAGTAATTAATACTTATTTTCTTCTTTCTCTTTCTAATGAGATACTGACATTGGAAGTTACCCCCAAAATATACAAACCCAGCCGGTTAACACCAGCATTTCTTCCTTGAGACCATGTGAACCCATTTGCAAGTTTCACTGGATAGAAGCATTCAATGATGAAATGACGTTTCAAAATCCAGCAGAAGGCTTTTCTTACATAGAGAGGCCAGAATTGCAAAGTCCTGTGTATAATTATGCAAAAGATAGCAATGTAACACAAGATCCACTTAAGGAAGAAAATTCAGTGGAAGCTAGCATTTCTACAACTAAAGACCAGTGTACTCATGAGTGTGTCACACAATCTTCTAGAAGTCCAAGCCACTACAACTACAGTGAAGAGACCCTGCCATTTACAGAAAAGCCATTGGTTACATGTACTGCCATGGGATCTAGCCTCAAGCCTAGTCAGCCTCAAAACTTTTTGTATAAAAAAAGCGTCTCCAGAAATGTTGAAGACCCATCTTATAGTGAGAATAGCTTTAAGCTGCATGATCTGAGAGTTAATTATAAAACAGAGGAGGTAAGATTGTTGACGGTCAGTGAAGCCTGTGGAATATTAAATTAGGCGGGGTTTAATCTGAGACTTTTCCAAGTAGTGTCAAGTCATCAAATCACTATGAGGAACTTGTGTCACTGGGGAAAATGTGTTCTGAGATTTTAACCAATTCAGATACAAGTTTTTCTAATTCAAGTCCATACTTGGAGATTAGCTCTACCAAATGGTCATTTTTTATGAGGCTCAGAACTCTGTCTTACTTTTCTTTCATGTGCCATAGCATCTAGATGGTGCCTTGAATATAATGTGGTTTTTGTATTTGTTGAATAAAAGTAGCAGGAAGTCATAGGGAAAGGTTGATAAGAGGAAGGTGTGCAGATTTATTGATCAAATCATTTGACAATAGAAGCCTAAAGTTTTTCTATTCTGTGAGATTTCTGTTTGCAAGTGAAGAATATTAACTTTTCTACCTAAGTGAAAACATTAATTTGTCTTTTGGTGTATTAACTCTGGGCACACATATAGTATCTTAAAACATTGAAGATGCCAACAATATAATTTCTAAACTCTCTAAACAAAAAAAAGCTCTAAGAATTGTGTGGACAAATAAATATAATCCAACAATAGTATAAATAATCATTTCAATGTGAATTTATAAGTTATAGCTATTATGTTTCATTTATAAGATGAGTTTGGTTTTTGTTCATTTATTTGGAAGTAAAGGACAACGTTTAGAAGAGAATTTTATTTTCCCTTGTTCATTTCTGGAAAGTAACATTTTTTTAAAAACCTGCTTAATTAGGGTTCCTCATAATTGCTTCTTCATGTTTCCATTGTATTTAGTCATTTATTTCAACCAGTCAGTATATACTTTTGGGGAATTTATTATGTACCAGGCTCCACCCTTTGAGTTGGTTATATAATATTAAAAAACAAGGAAAAATATGTTTCTTATAAAAATAACATCCCAGTAGAGAAGACAAACATTAATCAAGGAATCACACAAATAAGTGTAAGTTTGCATTTATGATAAGAGTTGTACGGAAGTAAGATGGCCATCTGCAGTCAATACTGTCCAGGGCCAGGGATTTAGGTCAGTGGTGCCCCGCCTGCCTCACAAGCACAAGGTCCTGAGTTTGATCCCTGGTACTGCAAAAAAAAAAAAAAAAAAATACTGCTCTGGTCAGAGAGTCTGGTGAAGCTTCCTTAAGAATCAGTCATCAAGCTGAGCCCGAAAGATGAGTAGGAGTCCTAAGGCATCTGTGGATGGGAGAGCATTCCAAGCCCAAGATCCAGATCTGCAGAATCCTTGTGACTGCAGGAAGTATGGTATCTACTAGGACTTGATGGAAGCCCAGTGTCCAGGAAATGCAAGTTTCAGGAAGATGTTAGAAGTGAGGAGACAGGGGAGGCCAAGTCAGCTTTCAAGAGCAGATATCAGGCCTTGGGAGCTTCAGTAAGGTAATTATCTTCATCCCACAACAACAAAAATCCATTCATATCTCTAAATTGGTCTAATACCACTCCTCCAGGACACTCACTGGATTTCCAATGTCATTCACTTCAGAGCTCCTCAACACAATTTACTGTCCTGTATTACCCTCCCAAACCTGTATTGGGAGCATAAAGTCAATCACAAGATCTGTGTATCTGCCACTCTAATGTTCATAGGAGTCATAGCATGGTGAGGTAATTGTCCAAATAAGGAATTTTAGCCAGCCCTGGTGGCACATACCTGTAATCCCAGGATTTAGGAGCCTGAGGCAGAAAGATTGCAGTGAGTTTGAGGCCAGCCTGGGCTACATAATAAGCTCAAGGACAGCCTGAACTGAATTACATAGTGAGACCTTGTCTCAAAAAAAAAAAAAAAATTTTTTTAAAAGACTGGTACTGGGGATCGAACTCAGGACCTTGCACTTGCGAGGCAGACAGCGTGCCACTGAGCTAAATCCCCAGCCCCAAAAGTCTTAATTTAAAATAGAACCTCTGGTCTGTAAGCTAGTTGATACATTAATTTGTTTTAATTCATCTGAAGTCAAAGCATTCTGTATGTGCTCAGAAAAGTTTGCATCATAGAAAATTGTGAGCATCAGAGTATAATTTTTCTTCTGTCAAAGTAAATATGAATACATATCTATAATATATATACCTACTGCTTGTGTTCTGCACATGCATTCAGCAACTAATATTTAGGTATTAACTTTGTTAAGTAAATATTATTGGAAATAGGTATTATTGTTCTTTTATAGCTGAGGAAACCAAACTAGCAATCTGGAATTCAAGACCAGATCTGACTCCAAAGTTCATGATCTTTCTATTCTTTCACATTTATTTTATTTACTGTGATTTGCAGACTGAAGTTTCTTCAAAAGAAGTACATATTTATGAGGAGACTCCTGAGGTGTTCGTCAGTCACCAGGAGGAAGTCCTAGTGGAAGGCTTGGAAAGCCCAAGGACTGCCTCAATTTGGTCCCCAGCAGGCATCTCCAGGAGTGTTGAGGCCTCTCGGGAGACCTGTGTGACACCTGACATGGAGCAAAGCTCTGAAAGCTTACAGTCTCTAGAGGAGGACATGGCTTTAAAGGAAGTCTTACAGATATTGCAACATAATAACAGAGAGCAGCACATGGAAATCCAAGACCTTCAGTGTAGCAACCTGTGTTTACAGAAGAAGAATAAAGAGCTACAGATGAAGATTGTCAGACAGCCAGTGTTCTTGGACATCATCAATAAGCTAGAGAAGAATATGGAAGAATTAATTGAGGACAAATATAACATGAAGCTAGAGAAGAATGACATTAATAGAAAACTGCAGAATTTGCAAGAGATTTTAGCTATCACCGAAAAACATCTCCAGGAATCCAGGAAAGAGAAGGAAATGTTACAGCTCCAAGTTAAAAAAGTCAAGGCCAATTATATTCATTTACAGGAAAGGTACATTACTGAAGTTCAAAAGAAGAATAGATCAGTAAGCCAGTGTATAGAGATGGACAGAAGCTTGAGTGAGAAGGAAGGAGAAGTAGAAAGACTGCAGCAACTCAAAGGAGAGCTGGAGAGGGCCACCACTTCTGCTCTGGACTTCTTGCAAAGAGAAAAAGAGACCCGAGAGCGAGAGTTCTTAGCTTTACAGAAGGAGTTCCAGAAACATGAAAAGGAAAACCTGAAAGAGAGACAGAAATTGAAATTGAGAAATGAGAAATTGATCGCTCAAGTTAAAAATTTGCTGTTCATCTGCGAAGATGAAAAGGCTAAGAATATAAAACTCCAGCAGCAGATCAACAAGGTACAAAATGAAAACGCACATCTTCAAGAGCAGATTGCAAGGAGTAGGGAGCAGGATTGTGTCCTGAAAGCTGAGACTGCCCAGTTACAAGAGCAATTAGAGGAAGGAATGGAGCCGGATACTGCCAAGGTATTTCTGCAGATTCTGAATTGCTAACCCAGAACACCAAGTTTCTGGTAGTCTGTGATGGACTTAGACATGGCACTTACATACAGTATTTGTTTTCAGAAAGAATTAATAACAAAAAGAGAAGTAAAAAAGAAAATTGCCACCGGTTTGGAGAAGTTTCTTTGGTTCCTGGGCATTCACTCGCCTTAAACCGTAGCCATTTTTGGCTTCTTTTGATTATTCTGGTAGAGGCAACAATTTTTTTTTTTTTTGGTTTTTTGATATAGGGTCTCCCTCTGTAGTTCAGGCTGGCCTTGAATTCACTACGTAGCCCAGGATGCCCTCAAACTTGTGGCAATCTTCCTGCCTCGGCCTCGTGAGTGCTGGGATTAGAGGTGTGCACCACCACGCTCACCCTGGCAGAGACAATAATTAACCTGGAAGTTTTGTGGGTCCTCAACCTTTTCATCTCCAGCGGCTCCCAGAAGTTACCTTTGCAAAATGATTTTCTAAATGTGCCCCTGTCCTATTCAGCAATAAAACTTTAATTGTACCATACAGTAATGCAGCTGCATATTTGGTTTATAAGATAGAACAAACCTATGTTATATATTTATTTTATAAAATTGAAAAGTATTTAAAAACAGCATAGGGGACCGGGGATTTAACTCAGTGGTTCTGGTGCCTGCCTTGCAAGCACAAGGTCCCGAGTTCGATCCCTGGTACCAAAAAAATAAATAAATAAATAAAAACAGCATAACAACCTTATATCAGTGTGTATTTGGAGAGGCTATAGTTTTTTTTTTAATATCTGTAGTTGAAAAGTCCTTTTATTTTTTCCAAAACCTGAAAGTGCATCCAATAAGGGATGATTTTTACAAGCTGGGGCATATCTACTACGTTTCAGTTTTGTGGGCCTGGCTGAAAGTGTATGGATCTTTACTAAGCATAGTAAAATCTTATTAACTTTTCCACTGCCTGCCTTGGAAGTGCAAGGTCCTGAGTTTGATCCCCAGTACCAAAAAAAAAAAAATTAACTCTGGCTACTTAGAAAAAAAACCAGTCTGAGCTACAAAAAATATGTAGGTTTTGCCTTGAAAATGTCCTTAGAGGACTCTTATGAATGTACAATCAGTGTATTATTTCTGAAAGATTTTTTTTTTTTGAGACAGGGTAGTTCAGGCTGGCATTGAACTCACCATGTAGCCCAGGCTGGCCTTGAACTTGCAGCATTCCTCCTGCCTCGGCCTCCTGAGTGCTGGGATCACAGGCATATGCCACCACATCCAGCAATCAGTGTATTATCTGCTAGTAAATGATTCCGTTTTTAAGGATTCTTCCTTATTGTCATTTTTTTTTTACAAATGTACAGTACAGTCTTTCAGAAACTATGTGACATGTGATGATAAAATTCTCTCGGCTGATGAAATGTGTGAAGCAGATATGAGAATGTAGCTGTCTTTTAATAACACAGTATTAAAATATTTGCAAAATAGCTGGGCATGATGTTGCACACTTGTAGTCCCTGCACTCTGGGAGGAGGCACTGAGGCAGGAGGATCACAAGTTTGAGCCAAGCCTGGTCAATTTAGAAACCTAGCAAGAATCTATCTCAAAATTTTAAAAGGAGCTGGGGATGTAGCTCAATGACGCCGTGCCTGCCTTGCAAGCCCTAGGTCCTAAGTTTGAACCCTAGTACTGGAAAAAGAAAAAAAAAAAGTAAAGCCATGCTCCTTTTCACTAATTGTTACTGTTTATCTTTGGTACTGGGGATCAAACTCAGGATCTCAAACTTGCCAGGCAGGCGCTGTGCTGCTGAGCTACTTCCCTTGCCCCTATTTGTCTTTCTTCAACACTTAATGCCCCCATGTCTACAGGAGAATAAAATATAAAATAATGAGATCAGATAAAAGGTAAAGACGTCAAGGGAGCCCCTTTTTTTTTAGCACTTCTGCATTTCAGAACAGCGGTCCTATGCTCTGGGTCAGTCTGCTCTGCCTAAAGGTTAGCGATTGTTCACATTAATGACCTAAAAAGTAGCTCCACCCACAGCGGGCACTGTGCACACCAGTAGAATAAAAAATGCAGTAAGCATCAAAAAGGTCCTGGCTTCACTCCTTGGTTATGTGAATTGGCCACATAATTTAACCTTTCTCAGCGTTACTGTCTTCACCTTAAAGAGGGGAAGTGCTACCTGCAGTTGCCCTGGGAAACACAACATTTAGTGAGAAAACAATTTCAAGGGTATGTTTTCAAGTTCTTTCTCTTCCCTTCTATTATTGAACATTTCTCTTCATTTTAAGTGCACTCATCTGAAGCTGCGTATGGTGGCACATTCCTATAATCCCAGCAGTTAGGAGGCTGAGGCAGGAAGAGATCACAGCAAGCATGAGGCCAGTCTGGCATACAGTGAGCTCAAAGACAGCCTGAACTACATAGCAAGACCCTGTCTCAAAAACCAAAAAAAAAAAGTGCACTCACTTGAGTTGAAATTTGAGGACATGTTCCTGATCCAAGACAAATATATATCTGTTTTGTTTTAGCTAAAATTTAGCCTCAGGAAAAATCTTTTAATCTAGTTTCCCAATCTATTACTGTTAAGACATCACCATTCCCAATGCTGAGCACTTCAAAGAAAGTGAGAAAGTGAGAGACATAATGCTACAAAAATTGAAGAGCCTTCATCTTAAAAAGAAAGATTTCGATAAAGAGGTACTATTTTTATTCTTCTAAAAATTCTATTAGTTTAATAAAAAAAATAGTCAAAGAAAAAGGTCACAGAGAAATCACTCCTAACATCTGGATTTCTTTTTTTTTTTTTTTTTTTGTACCGGGGATCGAACTCGGGACCTTGCTCTTGGGAGGCAGGCACCAGAACCACTGAGCTAAATCTCAGGCCCCACATCTGGATTTCTTGAAGAATTGGTCTTAGGGGCCAGAGTAGCTTTACTATGCCCCTCACTAAGTAGATATAGCATTCAGCATTTGAGTTGGTACCAGGGATTGAACTGCTGCACTTGCAAGGCAGGCAGCAGCACCACTGAGCTAAATCCATGGCCCTTTTGAGTTGTTTTATTACATAGGTAATAAAGCATTAGAGAATCTCATTCATCTACAAATGGGTTGTGATCGCTTTTCCAGTTTTGCAGGGCACTATTGATTCCCGAAAAATTGTTTATTTTGACATTTCTATAGTGGTTTCCAACTTGACTTGAAATAATGGAAATACTGAAAACAAATTTTATTTCTTGGGGGAAAAAGAGCAAGAGCAGACATTCTCAGTTTCTCCAGTTGGTTTTCTTGGTGTGGTGGTGTAAACTATGACAGATAAAATTAAGAAAGTTAAATAGGGAAGGTGCTAATGGGATGTTAAATTGTGTCATTTGTAAACTGAGGGGAATACACACATGATAGCTGACAGAGAATAAAAGCATATTCACCTCTGGAATCTTGGATCAGAGCAGTTAGTTCTGTACTCTGAACTGATGTGGATAGAAATTATGCTGCAGGTGCTCTGGGGAATCTTCGCCTTCTAGCCATGCTGTGGAGGAGAGGGCCAAGGGAAGGCTGAGGGCCGGGTGGGGAGGGAAGCACCCTCCTGGAGTCACACATGTGTGCTTCTGGCCCCTGGCCAAGAGAGGCACCCCAGAGCCTGGGGGTTTTACCAGAAGCTCTGTGCTCAGCTGCCTTCTGCGTCGAACATTTCAAAACTGCAGCCCCGGAATGTGCAGAACCACACATTTCAGTTGAAGCCACCTGCTTCGGACAACCAGGTTGGCACAGTGGGCCACTCCTGTCAGGAGAGGCGGGAGCTCCTGAACCCGAGATCTGGTGTGTGAACTCATTCCTCACTAGAGCTATAAAGACTTAGTGTCTCATGGAGACCAGAGACTGGACTATGTGTGATGTGCTGACTTCATTGTAAATGGTAGAGGATGCACTTTTGTTTCCTTACCTCTAAAATATAAATGCTTTTGCTCCTTAGCTACTGAAACATAAAGACAGAATCATAACTTTTAGAGAGTTAATTGCCAGTGAAAAAGTGTTTCAAGATCACATCATTGAGGTGAGTTTAACACTTATAATGCATTGTCTTTAATGTGTTAAAATACAAGTGCAGATATTTATGTTCTCTGGATAAATTTGGTGAAGTCCTTCTAGGTCTAAGTTCCCTACTCCTGTGATTCCAGCCACTCACCAGTCAGTCATCTCTTTGAATATTAAACTAGTGAAGTATGTGTTGTTAAATGTTCCAAGGATTTGTATTGAAAATGAGCACAAATGTATTTTTCAGGTCACTGATTTTTATTCCAATGAAGCCAAGAAAGTGAAAGATGTACCTATCTTATTGGGAGCCAGACTGGCTGAGTACCACAATCTAAATGAGGAGCTGGATTCTGTGGTAAGAAAGACCTTTTGTTGCTTTGCTGTTATTTTTATACTCATCACCATTTTACTAAGAAGTTTAAGGAATTATTAAGCTTCAGAAACTTGCTCATTGAAATGGTCACACACTGGCATGGTGGCAGTACTGGATTTGTTACAAAAGTACAAAACTGATCTGTTTTCCTATTTTGAAATTTTAAATAATTGTCTTTGTTTGGACTTCAGTAATCAGATTTCTGACATTCCAGGTAGAGAAACCACAAAATATGTGCTGTTTTTCATTGTGAATGAAGCACATTCCTATGGTGGCATATGCTACCACATTGTCATCGGGTGGGCTGGGACCAACAGTCTTTTCCAGGTTATTTGTCCTGATCCATGAATGGGTCAGGACAATTGGTGTGTGTGAAAGATTATTGTTTATTTTAGGGCAGAAATAAGAAAAAGGAGAGGAAAAGAAAAGCAAAAGAGGGCTGGGGATTTAGCTCAGTGGTTTCGCCACCTGCTCCGCAAGCACAAGGACCCGAATTCAATCCCCGGTACCAAAAAAAAAAAAAAAAAAAAAAAAGTAAAAGAGGTGCTCAGGGCGAAAAGCGTGCTTTGAAGGAAAAAGAGGGTTCTTGGTTTGTTTGTATTGATTTTTGGTACCGAGGATCGAACTCTGGTCCTTGCGCTTGCGCAGCAGGCGGCGAAACCACTGAACTAAATCCCGGGCTAAAGAGGGTTCTTGCAGGACAGAGTACTGGAAGGACAAGAGGGCAGGGGGCAGACTCGGTGGCCGCCATCCTTTTCTCTTCTTTGGTAGTTCATCCAGGTGTCCCACTCGATCTCATGCTAGAGATTGGTGTCAGGTGCCAGGTTCAGTGCGTTCTCCTATCCGGTGATTGGCTCTGGGTGCAGGGCCCGGCCTGATCCCAAGTCAGGCTCGGGCGCTGCTGCTCTGCACACATGGGTAATGAGTCTCCTCAGCTGCAGGCCGCGCGCGCCCTCGCCCGCCTCCAGTGTTGCTGTGTGTAACAACCACGGCGGGAAATGGCGCTCAGAGCTTACTCCAAGCGGTCTGTAAAGATAGAAGCAGAGAGACAGGAAGAATACAGCAGAAGAAAATGACAGCGTGATCTTGGAACCTAGACAGTTACAAAGCAATTTTAAAATTCGGTTAGTACAGTGTGATTTTCAGTACATGCATACAGTGTGTACTGATTTCAAATTGGGGTAATTAATGCTCCATCTCCTTATTCATCTCTTTGTGTTTGGAGTTTTAAGCTCTTCTCTTCTGGTTATTTATAAAATATATAGCAGGTTATTGTGGACTCTAGCTTCGCCATGTAGAAGACTAGAATTGATTACTTCCAACTATCTGTGTTCTGGTATCCAAATTCCCTTCTTCCTCCACTCTTCCCAGTCCCTAGTAGTCAGTATTTTATATTTAGATCAACTTGTTTAGCATAGACATGTGAGATAGATTATGTGGTGTTTGTCTTTCTGTGTCTTCATTTCACATAACCCAGCACCCTGTGATATTATCCTCATTAGGTAAGAGAGAAAAAGAAGGGCAGTTTCTACAGCAAATTTGCTTTGCCATTGCTTACTATAGGGTTCTTCACTGTAGACATCTAAGTATATTTAAATAATAGATTAAAAGTCATTCTTAGCCCTGTATTTACTAAAACTTCCGTAGTTTGTCTTCTGTAATTGCACTGAATATTAAGGTACCTGCTAGAGGAACTTGTGAATACCCTTTCCTGATAATTCTTTCACTTTTAGAAGCACAGTTTAAAAATTTTGTTTTTGTTTCTGTTTTTTTGGTAGGGATCGAACTCAAGACCTTGTGCTTGTGAGACAGGTGCAGCGCCATTGAGCTACATCCCCGGCCCCACAGTTTAAAACAATTTTTTTTATTTTTGGTCCCAGGGATCGAACTCAGGTCCTTGAAGTTTAAAAATTTTAATGGTTCCTTGCAAGTACAAATGGACCGTATACCAGAACTTGAAATATATAAAGCAGAACCTTTTTTAAAGCCTCCAGTTATTTATGCAAGGGAGAATATTTCTCAGACCTGAGCAAGTATCATCACACACAGCCTCCCTGATTTACTTCAGAGAGAATCAAATATATTTATGCATTGATTATGGAAAAGAAAGTAAAGATTTGAGGCTAATAAATATTTGTATGTACTAATAGATATTTACTTATTTGCAAAGTTATTTCATAGTGTAAAATGAGAGAAAAGATAAAACACCATTATAATTCCTGCTCACCTGTTCTATGTGCAGTCTTAATGAGGATCTGGTCCATAGCATCACATGATTCACCTGTCGGACAACTCAGTGAAGGTGGATATTGGGCACTGAGTGTAGTGGTGCAGACTTGGGGGACTGAGGCAAGAGGATTACAAATTCAAGCCCAACCTGGGCAACATAGAACAGAACCCTATCTCAAAATAAATAAATAAATAAATAAATAAAGAGCATATTGGAATAAGGATAGCTCACGGTCCTCTTTTGTTCTCAATACCCATATTAGCTTTCAAGGTATTTTCCAGGTTAGTATTTTCACTGATGTTTCTCTGCAGATCAAAAAATTGGGAAGTCTTGTAGAGTCAAAAGAAGACCACTGCAACAAGCTCATTGAAGAGAATGACAGGTATCAGAGACACTTGGGCAGCTTAATAAATAAGGTACACATTTTCTTGCAGAAATATTTGCCTTCTAAAAACTATGTCAGATATTAAATAATAGAATTCAGGAGGAAAAGGATCTGAAGTTTGATGGAGCACATTTACAATGATGTCTTTCTCTTCATAATGGCTTTAGAAGATGTCCCACCAGCCTTTAGCTGGATGCTAGCAGAGAGCATGGTGTGTGTCTGTCCATCCTGCTGCAGGCAATTTAGTCTTAGCATTGTGACTTCACTTTCAGGGTAATTATAAGTCTTGCCAACTTAGTGTTCCAGTTAGTTTTTAAAATCTGCATTAACCTTAACCAAATAGACTTGCTCCTTCAATGATACACAACCTGGTGTGTGGAATACACTATGTGTTGACTCACTGCAGTTGTCTGTATTTGGGACATGATCAATAGATAGAATTCTATTGTTATTCATATTTCTCATCTGAAAATCTAAGGAAGATGTTTAGTCTGTTGTAAAATTTTCACTGATGTAGTCAAATAACTAACCTTGAACTTGCAGAGAGTTTTTAAAAAGGAGAAAAAAAACAAAATTTAATAAAAACACTAGAATTTGTCAAAGAGTGATTTGTTTAGCTTGTTTTTTTCAAGATTGCATCGTGTGAGGAAATTATCAAATGTGCTGACCAAAGGCTGGAGGTATCCTATTCCCAGATTGTGCAGTAAGTTGATAAAACTGTTTTCAATTTTATGAATATTTACTAATATTCTATTTCACTCTCTGGTTTCTGAGTTCATTTCCTTTGCTCCCAGAAAGAAGAAAGGAAAGTGAGGATTTGCGTATTCACCCCTTTCATAAATTTAGCTAGTTTAATGTCTGGGCTGCCTAAGACAGAGGTCAACAGCCAGATTTCTATCCTCCCTTATCAGAGTCCCTTTTAATTTTAGGGGGTGATGAAGGAATTAGTGAGAAACATCCAAAAATCTTAGAGGATATTTTCATAATATTCAAATAAAATAACTTTGCAATCCTTAGAATTTATTCACAACGTATAAGAAATACCAAGTAAGTTCCCTCGCTGGAATGAAATTCATCTTGAAACAGTCCGAAAATAGCATTCTTAAATTTTGCCATTTTCCACCGATGTATTATTCTTATTTCTAATTGCTGCTTCAGTCCTCCCCGATTTCTTTAGTACTTGCTAACACTAGCACTTAAGGAAAAGGCCTCTTGTTACAAAGAAAGTCCACCTGAAAGCTTGAAGTAATTGAAAATGTAGATAGAGGTAGCTTTGTTTGCTTTTGTTTTTCACAGTCATTTTGAAGCCGAACAAACGGTAAACAGCATTTCCTTCTTTTAGACTAATGCAGACAAGTTTTAAATTTGTAGTGGAGAGAGAAGACGGTGTGCTGGGAAGGATTAAAATTAGAGTTTTCCCCAACTCATAGCCAAGAAAATTCTATCAGTGCTCAATAATCATGGGCTCATGGAATAGAAAATTTAAAAAAATAACTAAAACCAATATCAGACTATCATTTTGGCCACATTGTCTTGCCCCAGTTATTTTTAAAATTCAAGAAATTTAAAATGTACATTTCAATTGAGAGACTGACCCAGTTTAAGAAGTGGTATCTGAATTCTGTAAGCTATATTAAAAGCATTATCAAGCCAGGCGTGGTGGCACGCACCTGTAATCCCAGCTCACTGGGAGGTGGGGGCAGGAGGATCACAAGTTCAAGGCCAGCCTGGGTAACTCAGTGACTCAGACCCCTCAAAAATCAATTATTTTTTAAATGGAGGGAAGGGGCTGAGGATGTAGCTCAGTGCAAAGGCCCTGGGTTCCATCCCCGATATGAAAAAAAAAAAAAAAAGCAATGTCAATTGTGGCTGCCTATTAGAATTCCCTTTAGTGGGTTTTGAAAAATACGAATATCTAGGCCCTACTCCTAGATAAAACAAGCTTACATCTAGGTGAGACATGGGCATCAGTGTAATTTAAAGCTGTCCAGATGATTCGAGTATCTAGACAAGTTGAGAACCACTGTCAGGTATCATGTGAGTTGATTTGCTTTAAGTGATCAGGGTTGTTATATGTTTTAAAATTAAATATAGTCTATTATATCCAGAAAGATATTTTTAAAATTATAGTGGTTTAGTTTTTGTATCATTAAAAGGCATAGGGTGCTTCAAAAATTATGAAATACATCATCAGAGCAGTATTCTTTAACTTGGTGCTGGTCTATAGATTCTGTTAAAATTCAGAAATATTTAAGGTATTGTGTTCCAGGTTTACAATATTCTCTGTATTTGCTGGCTACCCTGTAATTTTTCAATTCACATGGTTTTTTTTGTTTTTTTTGGGGATCGAACTCGGGACCTTGCGCTTGCGAGGCAGGTGCTGGAACCACTGAGCTAAATCCCTGGCCCCAAATTCACATGTTTTGGTTGTTAGAAATAGCTGCTTACTACAAAAGCCATTCATGAGATTTGATTTTTTTAAATAACTGAAAGAAGGGGCCAGGAATTTAGCTCAGTGGTTTTGCTGCCTGCTGTGCAAGCGCAAGGACCCAAGTTCAATCCCCAGTACCAAAAAAAATTTTTTAAAGACTGAAAGGCACTTAGTGAAGTCCACTTTGTAATGCAGCAGGTGTGATCTATATGAAATGCAAACCTCACCATCCAGTTTGCATCTTTAAATATGTTAGTGATTTTTCCATCACTTTTTTTTGAGAATAAAAGACTTTGCTGTAGTACTAGGACTGAGATAGATGGGGAGGTGTAGATGTAGCAAGCAACCGCTGCCCTAGTTGGCCTCGTATGCCTATTCCGAAGGCCATGATTGTGCCAAATGTAGCGCCACTTGGCATCATGGTTTTCCCAGTGGCACCCGCCAGCTCCCAGCCTCACATTCCCAAGGCAGGAAAAGATGCTGAAGAGCGCTCCGTGACAAAATCCATCTTCCCTCAGTAAAGCTCCTCAGCTGAGACTGTTGACAGGAACACATGGTCATGGCATCTACCCTGAGGCCTTGGCAGGTCAGCTGCCTACCTCATGGAAAGAGAGCCCTCTGGCACTTTCTGATCAGAAATTCATTTGTTTCATTTAATGAAAAAATAAAACAAAATTTCATAACAAAATAATAAGAGAATAGTAATAGTTAATACACTGTCATTAACTTCAGAGTAGTTACTCAGAGTACAAGACGAAGACCAAAGATTCTTACAAAGAACCAAGTAACATAAAACCTTTTTTTCAATGAACCAAGATATACTTATAATACAAATGAAACAAATCAGCATATACATTAAAATATTTTTAAAAATATTTTTGAAGGGCCAGGGATTTAGCTCAGTGGTTTTGCCACGTACTGCGCAAGCTCAAGGACCCGAGTTTGATCCCTGGTACCAAAAAAAAAATATTTTTGAAACAACAGAATAGATAATTTGGGGCAGTGTTTGAACTTCTCCCTACTTCCTATTTATCTCTCTTCTATTTTGCACTTTATTTATCAGAAATTCTTTTTGTTGTTGTTGTTTGGTACTGGGGATCGAACTCGGGTCCTTGCGCTTGCGAGGCAGGCGGCGGAACCATTGAGCTAAATCCCCAGCCCTAGTCAGAAATTCTTGACATGGCCTACAAGTTTCTTCATGATCAGGCTCCTGCCTGCCTTTCCAGTGCCATTTGCCATCCCTCAGCTTGCTTTTAGCCACACTGGGGATCGAGTTTCTCAAGTGTCCCACATTCCCTTTGGCTCCTGAGTTTTGTACATGTTGTCCCACGTGGAATGCCCAAGCTCTTCATCCCAGTTGTCCCCTGCCATCCTCCAAATCTGTCCAAATGCCGTTTCCCGAGAGGTGCATTCACTCTCTCCTGAGTTATGGTTTGGACCTAAAGTCCCCAAAAATCTCATGTGTTCAGAGATGAGGCTTGGTCGGAAGGGACAGGTCACTGGGTGTATGACCTGGAAGGGTTTACAGACATTCCTCCTTTATTTTCTATTGGGTTTTTTTTGGTACCGGGGATCGAACTCAGGTCCTTGCACTTGCACAGCAGGCAGTGAAACCATTGAGCTAAATCCTGGGCCAACATTCCTCCTTTAATGACCAAATCAGGTGGACTAGGTTATTCAATGAACTGGTTGCTAAATGAGGAATTCTGTACAATATTCAGAACAAAGAAATGATCAAAGGAATCTCCAACTTCCCTTTTTTTTAATTTGCATAACTCTTACATGCAGTAATGTAATTATAACATAAAACTATAGCACTGTGCTGGACAGTACAGCCAGCAAAAATTACAGTACTGTATAAACAAGATGCACTTTACAAAAAACACATTGGGGGTCTATAAATATGTAGAGAACTGTACAGAAAAAGATGGGTGGTAAGTTCAAACAGTTGTTAAACAGGTAGGTTGTTAAACGAGGAATGTCTGTATCCTTCTCCCTGGGTCTTCCCTTTTCTCTGCCTCCAGGCTTCGATGAGTTGGGCAGCATTCTCCCGCCATACCCTTTGACCATGCCATTTCTCCCTTGAACCCAGCCAGTCATGGACTAAGTCCTCTAAAATCCTGAGCCAAGATAAACCTCTCTCCTTTAAGTTGTAGGTGTCAGATTTTTTGTCCCAGTGATGAGAAAATGACTAATGTATCCTTTGAAAGCAAAAGGCTGATATCTCTGGACAAAGTGGTGTAGGTTTCAAAATGACAACCTATAAGCAATATTCTGGGGCACATGTGTTCTATTTTGTTCATGTAATGTTTAAAATATTTTAAAATTGACAAAATTTTAATTTCCTTTTTTTTTTTTTGGTACTGGGGATCGAATTCGGGTCCTTGCACTTGCAGGGCAGGCAGCATAACCACTGAGCTAAATCCCCAGCCCAGAATTGACAAAATGTTAAAAGGAAGATATCCTATATAAAAATTCTCAATTTTCAATTTTTGTTTTTTTGAAACAGGGTTTCGCTATCTAGTTCAGGCTGGCCTCGAACTCATAAGCTCTCCTGCCTCAGCCTCCCAAGTGCTGGGATCACAGGCATGCACCACTATACCCAGGCAAAAAATTTCAATTTCTGTCTCCCCTTTAAAAACAAGAAGACCTGAGGTTGCTAACAGCATCCCACATAGCGTAGCCCCTTCTTTCCCCTGGGATCTAGGGGGTTGTGCTGTGGTTTGTGGGACTTACCATCCAGGTGTCTCTGCTCCTTTCACACCTGCCTGAGCCTTCCGCAGGTGATTTCATTTGCACCCTCTGGAGCAGAACCTCATCTCCTCTGGGGGGGCTCCATGTACCTTCTGCAGGGGCCTGCAGAGTGGCCCCCAAGGAGATCCCAGTCCTAACCCCAAGCAAGACCCAGTGAATGGCAAAGAGACTTTGCGGATACGATTGCACTGGGATCTTGAGATGAGGAGATTTTCTTGGATATCTGGGTGGGCCCTGAACGCAGTCCCACGCGTCCTAATAGATCGGAGGCAGAGAATCTGATGACTGAAGAGGCAGTGTGGGGGGAAGCGGGGTGAAAGGTGCTGTGAGGCCGAGCCAAGGCCGCAGGAGCCCGACGAGGGCGCACAGGGCTCTCCTCGAAAGCCAGCGGGGGCGGCACAGCCCCGCCCGCACATTTCAGCCCAGCCAAACTGACTTTGGGCTCAGGACTTTCCAGGCCGCCAGAGAACTGGCGCCTGTCGTCCTAAGCCACCTACGCTGCGGCGCCTGCAGCCCCGAAGGAGACTCACTCTCCCTCCCTGAATGGGAAACGCGTTGGGGAGGAAACGGTCTTCACCGAGTGCCCTCCGAGGGCAGCGAGGGGCCTCTGGCGCCTCTCGGGCTAAAAGCCACACAGCCCCCGTCAGTCTCGCCTGTGATCCAACAGGCCTTCCTAGGGCAGAGCAGCGCGAGCTCCGGGCTGCGTTCCTGCCAAGCTGACCCCAGGGCGCTGCTGGGTCCACGCGCACGGAGGGACCCGCTCTCCCCGCACCGCGCAAGCCCAGAGAATATCTGAGTGTCCTGTTTTATATTTGCTGCGGTAAGACCTGCTGCGTTTCTTCTTCGGGAATCTCCAAAGGGGAAATAATTCGAATCATTAGAGAAGAACCCCAAGTCCTTATGTGGTGAGCTGGCTGGATGAGGTATAGAGAATAGCTGGATTCCCGTTTGAATTTAGCAAATCCTCCAATGACTCTCTAAGGTATTCACCTGGCAAAATCCTTTTCAGTCATAAAATGCAGTTGTTTTCTTTCAGTTTGGAAGAGAGAAATAAGTATTTGGAAGATTTAATTAGAAGGCCCACAGAGAGAGCCAGAAAACCAAGGTAAATTTTCCTTCCTTTTTAAAAAATAAGTGTTTTGCCAGGCGTGGTGGCACATGCCTGTAGTCCTAGCCCTCAAGGAGGCTGAGGGAGGAGAATTGCCGGGAATTCGAGGCCAGCCCGAACTATAAAGTGAGACTCTGTCTTGAAAAAGTCTGTATACATAATAATGTATTTTAAACTTTTCCCTATTTCAATTTAAGATAAATTATATGAAAGCACTTGGCACTTTGCTTAGCATAAATAGTTGCTTGATAAACATTTTCTCTACAGCACGAATTGGAAAGCCAGGCTGCCTGCCCTGATGGATCATGTAATCACTGCTAAGGAAGATACTGTTAAGAGTATGAGCTAATGTTTTGTTCATGACAGAACTGCTTGTCCTGCTACATTTTTTATGACAAGACCTTCTTTTAGCAAGATTAAATTCTTGTTTTTTCTTTTCTTTTTTGAGACAGGGTCTCACTGTGTAGTTCAGGCTGCCCTTGAACCCATGGCAACCCTCCTGCCTCAGCCCGAATTCTGACATTGCAGGCGTGTGCCATCATGCCCAGCTACACTAAAATTAAACCCACCCTCTATCCCCGTTCCGGGGATTGAACTCCAGACCTTCCACTTTTGAGGCAGGCACAGTGCCACTGAGCTAAATCCCTAGCCCACTAAAATTAAATCTTAAAATCTGTTATTTTATTTTGGTTTTATTGGCCTTGAACTGTGATCCTCCTGCCTCAGCCTCCCAAGTGCTGGGATTATAGGTGTGCCCCACCACACTGTGCTAAAATGTGTTACTTCGGAAGTCCCAGATGGTCTTGCAGTCCAGTGCTACAAGGATTATGTACAAACCCACAGGGCTGATTAAGAACATAGTCCCATGTTCAGGTGGCCTCTTCCTCACTATTATACCAGGGAGTGGGACTGCTGGATCCCGGTTCTGCAGGTGCTGATAAAACAGTTACCAGTTCCCAAAGTGAGGGCAAATTTATTTTTTTTATCTTGCATAAATAACTTTTTTTGGTACCAGGAATTGAACTCAGGACCTTGTACTTGTGAGGTAGGCGCGGTGCCGCTCAGCTAAATTCCCAGCCCTAACTTTTTTTTTCAATCTTGCATAAATAAACTTTAAACAATTTGTACAAAAATAGTTCTGCATAATGTAAGACATAAAAAAACCAAACAAAATGTGTTGGGATGGCAGCAGATGTGGCTTCGTGTGGTCCACATTACGTTGACACTAAAACGCTTGACCTTGCAAGGACTGGGTGTCCAAACAAAACACCACCAGCCCCACGCCCATGAAAGCTCTCCTCTTCTGTGGTCGGGACAGCAGCGCGGTGGCCACGAGCAGCTGCTTCCCCTGGGCAAGGCCTGCTCACGGAGTCATTGTCGCCTGCAGTCCCCATCCGAGCTCCAGTGGGGAACAGAGCCCTCTGTGGCTGTAAAGTCTTTCCTGCCCCCACCCTGCCCCATATTTACACCTTGTCATTGGACTAACTCAGCTTTTGCAGAAGTTTTTCTTCCACTTGCCCGAACTGGACACTCGAGGCCATCTCAGCAATGAACTGCTCAGAGCCTTCCTTGGTGACTCGCTTGCAGGACCTGGTCAATGAGGCAGATGTTCCCACGCTATTGGAAGAAGGCCAGGCACTGATCAGTGACCCTACTGCAGTCTGACAGGATGACCTTGGACAGAAAGTCCCTTGTGGTGGCGCCCACCGCGGTGAGCAGGTTGACGGACTGGTCCGTGACGTGGTGACAGTAACCGAGGTGCAGCTTGGAGAGCAGGAGCATGTGGCGGGCGATGAGCCGCAGGGCAGCCTCAGTGATGTCCAGGCCCACCAGGTGCAGCTCCACGACGTTCCTGAACTTACTCCGATTGTCCATCTGACCCGCCCTGTTTTCTGTGGGTGGGGACAGGAGGTCTGGCATATGGGCGTCCTTGAGCCCTCCTACCCACTGCATGTCCAGGATCCAGAGCATTGGACACCTAGAGCTACAGAGCTCGGAGACCTCGATCCAGGAGCAGCTCACCAGCACCAGGCCTTGGAGCTTAGGCAGCCGGCTGATGAGCCAGCTCAGGGGCTTCTTAGAGATGGTGGTCCAGCTGAGGTTGAGGGAGATGGGCTGGCGCCAGATGATGCCTCTCAGCATCAGGGGTGTGACAGACTCGAAGTGATTCAGGGGTCCACAACTGCGTATGGCAGCACCAGGGGTTCCAGGTCCTGCAGACCCACATGTAGGCACATAGGTCTTGGGGGCTGAGGTAGCTGAAGACGGCCATCCACACCTCCCTGGGCATGAGGTGGGCCGCCCTGTTGTCCAGGGGCAGTGAGTCGGGTTGGGGGCTGATGGGGTTGGCTGCATCACGTGGCGCTCCATCTGGATGCACTTGGGCGGGGGCCGGGGAGTGACTCAAGTGGGCCGTCCTAGCCGGTGCTGTTGGGCCCCTTGCTGAAGCGATGGGGGCACTCACAGAGGCCCAGCGGCACCTTGGGCTCCTCATTCTCCAAGAGCAAGTTTTCTGAAAGAAATGATTTCAAGGAACCCAATCCGTGACTATCCCTTGGCCAGATGTAAGTCTAAAAGTGTGGAGCGTCAGAAGGATTGGCCAAGAGACCTCTTTGACTCTCCTGTGTCCTGAGCTCCCATCTCCAAGTAATTCTACCTAAGTCCTCGTGAGGGGTTTCCGGGAATATGGGAAACAGCCCCTACTCGCCTACATGGGGCAGAAACTGCAGCGAGCTGCGGCAGCGTGAAGAGGCCCGGCAGGGGTGGCAGCCCCATGCACTTCCCCCGAGAGCGGGGGACATTGACAAGAGCCGGACATTGTCATTCCTGTGACCGTGCACGGGAGCCCTGGCTTTCGTGGCTCTGCCCAAGGCAGCCTGGAGGGCAGCCAGCCACACAAAACTGGGAGAGAGACCCAGACAGGAAGCTGATGGAGAATCCCGAGGCCGAGGAAGGGACATGGCGGGCTGGAGCTTCCCAGCAATCACCGGCTAAAAAGAAGGAGGAGCATCAACCCTTTGCCAGGCCGAGCTCCGCGAGCCCCAGCTGAGGGAGACCTGTGCTTTCCTTCTCCTGGGGCTCCCGCAACGTAGAGAAGGAGGTGACACGGGTGGGACGAACCCACCCTCCGCACCAGGGATTCCACCTGCGACCCTGGTCTCATCCTCCTCCAGGGTGCCAACTGTGGAAGAAAGGATGAACGACAGACACGGAGTCAGCTCAGCATGCGGGCGCCAGGGGGCGCTCACCTCTAGTAGGCAGAGAAGCCTGAGCCGCTGGCTCACCACACGGGCGTGAGCAATCTGAGTAACACGAGATTCACCTGCTTTCCAATATCCGCTAGCACATTCTCAGGTAAACAACCTAACCTCAGCTGTCTTAACCTTTCCCTAACGTGCACTATGCGGTCCCCCGAGTGCAGTCTTCCTCCTTTGTGCTCACACAGGAGGCCAGTGAGGCCGCACTTCTCCGGTCCTGACAGTGAAGTCCTGCTTCTGCCTGAAGATAAAGGGATTGATTAGGACTGAGACTGGGCCTCCCCAAGAGGCCTGTGACTTAGAATGACCAAAAACTCCTGGGCCGGCTGCCTATTCATTCACTACAAAAGCAAAGCTTGGGGCCGGGGATTTAGCTCAGTGGTTTCGCCGCCTGCTGCGCAAGCGCAAGGACCTGAGTTCAATCCCTGGTACCAAAAAAAAGCTAAAGCTTGAATAAAAAGGCTTAGAGTAGAAGTAGGAGACAAAAATTAAAGTTGCATTACATTATTTTTTCTTAATTTTTTTTTTTTGTGTCAAGGATAGAACTCAGGACCTTGCGCTTGCTCTTAATTTATTTTTGTGATGCTAGAAACTGAGCCCGGGGCCTCATATCACACATGCTAGGCAAGGACTCTACCACTAAGCTACGTTCCCAGGCCTTTACATTTATTTTTTGAACTTATAAATGAAGACATTAAAAATTGTACATATTTATGGGGTGCCATGTCTGCAATGTTTAAGTTAGGGTAGACACATCTCCTCAAACATTTGTACTTCTTTGGTGAAAATATTTACAATCCTTCTAGCTTTTTTTTTTTTGGTACCAGGGATCGAACTCGGGTCCTTATGCCTCCATCTAGCTTTTTGAAACATGCCATGCATTACCTCCAGTCACCATACCGCGTGATAATAACTAGCCACAGCTTCTTTCTCCTGTGACGTGGTACCCACCGATCAGGCTCTCCCAGCCTGTCACCCCCTTCTCTCAGCTTCTGTGAGAACCTGCTTTCTCATGTGTGAGTAGGATCATGTGGTCTTTGTCTTCTGAGCCTGCCTTATTTCACTTAACATAATGATCTCCAGTCCCGTCCACTCTGCTGCAAATGTCAGAATTTCACTCTTCAGGGCTGAATAGTGTTTCATGCTAGGTGCGAACCACATTGTATTTGTTTTGGGTTTTTTTGGTACTGGGGATCGAACTTGGGACCTTGCGCTTGCCAGGCAGGCGGCGGAACCACTGAGCTAAATCCCCGGCCCCTAATATAGCTGTGTTTTGAAAATCAAAATCCCTGAGCAGACAAACTGTTTCTTGTGATGGGTTAATGTTTCCCTCCCTCCTCCTTCCCTTCCTTTCTTCCTCTTCTTTTCTTTATACAATGCTGGAGATCGAATTCAGGGTCTCCAGCCCTCTAGACAAGCACTCCATACTGAGTTATAGCCTTAGCCTAATATGAAAGAATGTGAGCCAGCTGCAGTGGCTCACACCTATATCCCAGCGCTCTGGAAGGCTGAGGCAAAAGGGTCTCCAGTTCAAGCCCAGCTGGGGCAATTGAACAACTTAGTGAGACCCTGTCTCAAAATTTAAAAAAATTTAAAGGTGTTAGGGATGTAGCGCAGTTCAAAGGTCCTGGGTTCAATTCCTCGTACAAAAAAGAGAAAAAAGAACGTGGTGTAATCTAATGCCTGCCATATCACAATTGCTCAGTAAATGCTGATTTTAGCTGAATGTGGATCTTCTACATCGTGGAGAGAAACAATGGAATTTTTTAGTATTATTTTAATTAATAACATTCATATGTAAGTAAGTGTACGTGTTTCACCAGCTGAGACATTTGTTTAGTTACACGTGAGGCCCCGGGGGGATTTGAGCCCCAGTTGTACAGATACAGACTGGCCTTGAGGCAAGATGGCTATGTGGGACAGTGACCTCTGGATCCCTTTCCAGCTCTCAAGGCCTTTTGTTAGGAAACCTAAGACTTGCTGCCTGCAGCCACAGTGATCCTGGAAGCCTGCAGCTGAATAGACCACCCTGGTGCTTTCACCAGTGAACAGGCTTCAGACTGCCTCAGCCTCCAGAGCCTCGGTGCCGTTGCCTCCTGGGCATTCGTCTTTCATATGGAAATTGTGCAGATTCGGGATCTAAAAGGCAGCATGTTGACAGTCTCAGACATCTGACTCTTCCCTCTGGTCTTCACCACTTTCACGGAAATTCACGAGGTCCCCAGGTCACAGGCTTTTTCCTAAATGCATCTGTGGTGACGTTAAATGTAATAAGACTCAGGATTTTTATTCAAGTGCATTGAGAATGATCCACATATTACATATCAAAAAAGCTTTGTCTTCCCAGCTACTTGGGAGGCCGAGGTGAGATGACTGCAAGTTCAAGGCCAGTCTAGGCAGGTTACTGAGATCCTATTTTAAAATTTAAAAAAAGGAAAGAAAAGGTCTGGAGAGGAAGCTCCCCGATAGAGCACTTTCGTAGCACAAGCAAATCCTGGATTTGATTCCAGTATTACAAAACAAAAGTTCTATCTTAATCTTTGGGGGCCTCATCGTTCTCTCCTAGATAATAATTCTCCTTGAAAGTGAGGGAGGGATGTGCTAAGTGGTGGCGTATTTTTTCACCTGTTCACTATTTTTTAGTCTTCTCTCACTTTTTAATTTCTTCCTCTTTCCTACAGACCAAGATCAGAAAATCATCCGAAGTCCACGACCTCGGTAGGTTGTCTTGATAAACATGATAAAAAAGACTGTTATATTTCCAGGTGACTTGACAATAACGTAAGACGCAGCCATGTTCCTGAAGTTACTTCCGCAGTGATCCAGCTGTCCTCTCCATCCTCAAGGGCTGGCCTCTTCTGCCTCCTTGTCCTATTTGACCTGAAACTTTTCTTGTTTGGGTCTCCTCACCTTCCTTTCAAGCCCGCCTCGTGTTTCCTCTGATCTTTGGTAATTAGCGCCTCCTGGTGTTTCTGCCTCCTGTTTGCTCCCCGTAGCCCATCCTTGGGGTGAGGCTCCCCCCCTCCCACAGTTGCCCTTCTCATTGTCCACGTCTGCGGTATCTAACCACCTGCAGATTTCTAACCACGCTGTGTTAGTGTTGTGCCTGTTATTGCCCAAGCGGCTCCTTTACCTGTTACATTCTTCCCCAGCTCTCCTTCTCCTCTGTCCTTCCTTTGTCTCTGAGGAACTGACTTGCTTCCTCTCGTGTGCATGCATGGTGCCCTTGACGCGTTGGCACCTGTTGTGGCATTACATTCTCCGCCCACACGTCTCGTAGCCCAGCTGGAGCTCTTCTGGTGCAAGCATTGTCTCAGAAGCATTTCAGTGAATTCTAAGTAGTGTTAGTTTTGAGAATAAGGCCAAAGCTAGACCTTCCTGTTAGAAGATAGAGCTACCGATGCCCCTGTCCCACCCAGATGTGTTTCATGAACACCATGGCCTTTTATTTTTTTTTTTTGAGACAGGGTCTTGCTAAGTCATTGGGTACCCAGGCTGGGTTTGAACTTCTGATCCTGCCGCCTCGGCATCCCAGAGTGCTGGGATTACAGGTGTGCACCAGCATGCCCAGCTACCGCGGCTTATTTGTGACACAGCTTTGTGGAAGAAGGGAGCAATCAATAGGGGTCGCCCTCCACTGAGACCCAGCATTTCTGGTAGTTGAGCTACGAGGGCACCTTATTCTATGAATCCTTGACCCCTCAGGACTTACCACAGTGGGAAGTGGCTTTATGAATCATTTTGATTCTTGCTCCGACTCCTTTTCTCGCATCCTGCCACTGGCAGCCAAACCAAGAAGATGGGGCTCAACCAGCCTTCTACCTTCTGGTGTTCCTCGGTGGGGGAAAGGTTGAAATGATGCCTAAAATATTAATTGAAATAAAGCAGCGTGTTAGCCGTGGGGTTCATCTATCTGTAGTATTTCTCTCCATCCTTTTTCTTTTTCTTTTTTTTTTTTTTTTGGTACCGGGAATTGAACTCGGAACCTTGTGCTTGCAAGGCAGGCAGCGGAGCCACTGAGCTAAATCCCCGGCCCTCTCCATCCTTTTTCCATATGTAAACAAGAACTAGCTGTTCAGGAATTCTGTCACTTATGAAATGTTTTTCTTCTTTGTGTGTATGTGTGTATTTTTTGTTCTTTGAGACAGGATCTCACTATGTAGTTCAGGCTGGCTTTGCCAGGCCACTGGAACTCACTGAGATCCTTCTGCCTCAGCTTCCCAAGTGCTGGGATAACAGGTGTGTGCCACTACACCAGGCTTTTTCCTTTCATTTTTAAATGCCAGATATTTTTTAAAGAAATAGAAAAGATTTAGATTAAATAAGACTAAAGAGTAAACACTAGTCATTTTTGTCAACTATTCCAGGAATTGTTACTAAATATTCTACTCCAAGATATATTAAAACCCATATAAATACTAAAGTTTTACATTCCAAAAATTTAACTTTTTATAATTTCTTCTGGTGAAAAATCAAACATATTCCACTTCAACATAAACAAGTGAATGCAGGTGACTTCTAAATATTTTCCTAGAACACCATGTGATCGGGGCTTTCCTTGTATGTGTGTTTTGGACTCAGACCTTCACACTGAGCTACATCTCCAGCCCTGTCTTTATTTTTTATTTTAAATCACGAAGTTGCCTAAGCTGGGCTTGGACTTTTGATCCTTGTGCCTCAGCGTGTTAGAGTGCTGGGATTACTGGCTATCAGGCCTTTAATGAGGCATCACAATTGTCATGAACTTCACATTTTATTTCCCCTGCAAGACATTTTCCTTCTCTCCAGGCAAAGTGGGCAGGTTCTTCCTACCACCAGCCACCTTCAAAAAGACGAACCTTGAAGTCCTTTGAAATTAAAAACCAGATGGGCCAGGGATTTAGCTTAGTGGCACCACGCCTGCCTCAAAAGTGCAGGGTCCTGAGTTTGATCCCTGGTACCAAAAGAAAAACAAACAAAAAAACAAATTAAATCCCAGATGAAAAAAGAACACTGGTCTTTTAAGATCTAACCCTTGTACTTTCTCTCTTAAAATGAATTTTGAGGTAGTTGTGAATTTAAACAAAGGACCCAGAGACTTCTGATTTTGTGTGGGATGCATCACGAAAATAAATATATACATAACACGCATATTAGCTTTTTTTTTTTTTTAGTACTGGGGATTGAACTCAGGACCTTGCACTTTCGAGGCAGGGGGTGGAACCACTGACCTAAATCCCTGGCCCAGTATTAGCTTTTTGATAAATCCAAGAACCATGCTGAAAGTATAGCTGTTGATCAAAATATGTATTTTATTTCTCTAAAGTTAGAGTTGTACTTAATCAGTGAAAAATATATATGGAATGTAAAACTGGTCCTGCAGGAAGTGTTGAATAACTAAAAGCTATTATCATTATTTTTGTTGAGGAATTCTATATGTTTGTATGTAACTCAAGAACAGAAAATCTTAATTTCTCAGATTCAGAACGTTGCCATATTTGTTTGGACGGGTGGCCCACCAGGGCCTCACGTGGTGGCCCAGGCCTGAGGGCTACAGCTGGGTGGAACTGGCCTGGGGCCCTGAAGGCCTAGGAGACCCAGGCAGCCTGGGGAGCTGGCATTGTCCTGCTCAGCAATTCAGTGAACTCATTTTTTAAAAATAGAAAGGGGTCTTCTACCCCCTCCTCCTTACTGGGACCAAGCATGCTAATCAAGCATTCTACCACTGAACTACACCCCCAGCCCACTCTGTTTACCTTATTCTGAGACAGGGTCTCAATAATTTGCCCAAGCTGGCCTCAGACTTGTGATTCTCCTGCCTCAGCCTCCTGACCACCTGAGTAGCAGGGATTTCGGCCATGCACCACTACATCTAGCTAGATATATGTGTCTTAATGGTAAAGCATAAATGACTTACATTTAAATATCTTAAAGTAAATAAAAAGTTAGAACATAACATACAACTAATTGAACCTGAGAATGTACCATGAGTTGCAGCTGTAGTAATGTTTCCTTTTAGAACTTAGTCCCTTAAGCTTCAAAAGCTTTGAAGTGATTCAAGTTGAAAAAGACATTTGCAGGCCGGGGATTTAGCTCAGTGGTTTCGCCGCCTGCTGCACAAGCACAAGGACCCGAGTTTGATCCCCGGTACCAAAAAAAAAAAGAGACAAAGACATTTGCTGTTGTTATTATTAATGGTTTTGTGGGAAGCTGTAGAAAGAAATAAAATACAATCAAAGAAGGCAGCTATTGAAATAAGGATAGCCATTTCTGGAATCTCTATACAGATGGGCCAAACCAGGTAGAAAGGGAGGATTGACCCAGCTTGTCTACATGCGGGGCTCTGTGCATACATGCTGACTCAACATGTGCATTATGAGACATTTGTGTTCTTTACCCACAGGTTATTGCAAAGTGAATGTGCCTGTCTTGCTGCATGGCTCATGGGTGTAGAGTCCTTCTTTCAATAAATATTTAATGACTTTCAGTAGAGTGTGTGACAGGCTGTGTGTCAGGGGCCAAGGACACGAGGAAAGATGGGGCGAAGCCCACAAGGAGTGCCTGATGTCCTGGGGAGAGATGTGTGCTGCGCTAGGCCGTTGTGGGACTGACCAGGAGACAGGAAATGGCCCAGACCACTTGAGGAAACCTGGTGGCCGCCACCTGGGCCACAGCCAGGTCTCAGCAGCACCTCAGTGCGCCCCAGATAGAAGAAAGCCAGGGTGGGCGGGGACCCAAGATGGCCCATTCAGTGCTGGCAACCAAGTTCTTCACAGAGCAGGGGGTGAGGGTGATTGCGTGCAGCAGGAGATGATATGCAGGGTAGGTAGGCAGGCGGACGGCGAGGCGAGAATCAGGAGCGCCAGTGACTGCTCTTCAGTGTGCCAAGCGGGACAGACTGAAGCCAGGCACCGGGCAGCAGATGTGGCCAGCTGTGGGGGCACGGGCCTGTCATCCCTGCGACTGTCAGAGACCCGATGTGAAAATAAAACAAAAAGAACTGCAATCCCCGGTACCACAAAAGGAAACAAAGAAAGAGAGAAAAAGAAAGAAAGAAAAAAGAAAAAGAAAAGGAAGATATAAATGCAGAGCAATTTCAAGGGTGAAGTGAAAGGATGTGGGAATTGCTTAGGCATGGAGTGGGGAAGAGGGGTCCCAGAAGCCCACGGCGGCCACCGTGACGGAGATGAAGGCCTGGGGGACCACAGGCTGGCATGGAGGCGTTTGGTGAGTGGGACGTTGCCGTGAAATGCAGTCCCATACACACTGGGAGGGCTCCCGGGGTCAGGGAGACACAGGAGACCAGGGAGAGCTGATAGGAAAGAGAGAGACCGAGTTCCCCAGCCCAGACTAGGGACTGACACCTCCACCCTGAGGCGGGAGGACAGGAGTCCGGGCAGGCGCGCTGCCCACACGCTGCAACGCTGTGCCGATGAGCCCCTCCTCCCCGCTCGTCCTTCCTTGGTCCCCACCCGTGCACTTCACAGTGATAACTCCTCCATCAAACCTCCACTGTCTAAGTATCACATTCTTACCCCAGCCTTAAAAAATCCTTCAAGTCTCTGCTAAAGCTGTCAAGTTCCTCTCTTCACTTTCCATAATGCCTGCTGAAATTCTGTTATTTACAGTTTATGAAGCACTTTTATGTAGTATCTGAAGTAGGCTAGCTAAACTCAGAGTGCTTCTGATAACTATTTTCCCACGTTGCCAGTCTTCATAACTCTCTCTGTGATGGTAGCAGTTTTATTAAAGGTAGGAAAAGAAACAGGCTCTGCAGAGCAAGTTTGGGCCAAGTTAAAGTAGGAAAAGAAGTGTGTCCTGCAGCGTGAGGGTGGGCCAGCACACAAGAGAGAATGTGGGAACCCATAACTCTCATTTGGAAAGGCTATGTAATAGTCTATCGCTGAATTCTGTTTTATGGACAGTTTTTCACTTCCTTACTGTGTGATCCAGCATTCATTGCCTTCCATATTTCGGTTGTTTCCTTTCCCAGAATGCCTTTCCCTGCCTACTAAATGTCCTTCCTTCTTCCCCTCCACTACCTAGTTCCTCATGTTTAAAACAGTTTTTGTCCTTCAAGGTTTAGTGAAAGTTATACCTCTGCCCTCTATTTCATTTGTGACTTTCTACTATCACTGGGCAGATTCTTCCCTAAATTAGAGCACATGTGAGACAGTGTAGAAGAGCAACAAGCACATACGACATGGAATCCAGATTTAGGTTCAAGTTTTGTGATCAACTTCTGGAGAGCTTGAGGCACAGTGGTTACTCCTTAGGAAGGTTCTAGCGTTCCACTGCCATCTGCTGTGATCTATCTAGGTTTTGTCGGTACCTGCTGGCAAATTAAACCGAGATTTAATGGAGATCATTACCCCTTTGAGGGTGACACATGCCTCTACAATTCCCCAGGGATACAGCTGTTGTCATGTTCTCCTCGTCTTCCTTCCTTTTTTTTCAGCACTGGGGAGTGAACCCAGATCCATGCACACACTCTACTACTGAGCCACACCCCAATTCTCTGTTATGTTTTTAATTTACTGTCTTGGCTGGGAGAGTCATGGTGGGAGCCATTTCAGACACATACTCTGATTAGCTCTTAGCCCACAGGTCAGGGAACCAATATGAGGGTCCTTTGAACCACCAGGTACATCCATTCATCCCATCTGAACTCTTGGAGGCCAGGCGTGGGTGCATCTAGTGGCCTGAAGGGCCCATTGTCAGCTGGATCAGGGCTGAGACTCCATTTATTACCTGGCTCCCATGTGCTCTGTCACCCCGAAAGGGCCACATCAGCACACAGGGTCCTGAATATAATGTTGATTCAGACCAGTGTCCCACAGCCCTCCAAAGGTCTGGGGTTCCTCCTCCTTCAGTGTACAACTGCAATGTGTGAGTGGCCACTGGTCCTCTAGAGGAGGGATGGGTGTGAAGGACAGAATGGTGACTGCTGTGGTGTCACAGAGCTGTCCCTCCTAGGAGCCCAGCTTCTCTTCAGTTACTGGGTTCTGGGATTGAGATCTGTCTCGGCCTGTTCCTGTTGTTATAACAAAATACGAGACAGTGGGTGATTTACAAAGAAAAGAACTTTACTTCCCTTGGTTCTGGAATCTGTGAGTCCAAGCTGACCAGAAAGGACCTAGCTTGTTCTCTCCAGCCCTTTTATAAAGTCATGAATCCCATTCATGAGGGTTCTGCCCTCATAAATTAACCACCGCTTGAAGGCCTCGCTTCTTAATCCCACACTGGAGTTTAAGTTCCAACATGTGAATTTAAAGGGACACACTCAGACCACAGCAGGATCATCACTTTTTATGGGGATGACTGCCCTCAGCTTCCTGGTCTTTCCTGATTTAAGTGTACAAATTAAGCAATAGTGTCCTCTCGTTGAGTGCTCACCTGTCTTGCCTCTAGGATTGTACTTTATGAACTATTATCATAGCTGTCCCCTTGGCCATTCCCCATTACCTCTCTCCCATTCTGACCCTGCAGCCCATCCTGACCCACTGTGATCCTTTGGCCCGCCCTGTTTCTACCTGGCCTCCGTTCTCATCCCCTCATCCCCATCCCATCAGGCGAGCTCCAGGAAAGCATCTTGTGTGCTTAGCCCTGGCCTCCAGAGCACAGCCAGTCACTGATCTTCTCAGCTCTTCTCACCAGTGCCTTCTTCTTTGCTTTGGTACAGGAAGTGTCCTCTAGCCCTTCGTACAGAACATGAGCAAGTGGGGGTTCCAGCTTCCTGTGGTGCCAATATTATAGACAGCTAAGTCAGACAGAAATATTACAGGCAGTCAGATAGGGCTAGGCCCTTGAGAGAGTCAGGACAAAGCTGAAACATCACAACTGTGGCCAGAGACATATCTGTTGGTATCTGTTGGAGACCAGGCTTCCAGATAAAGTCAAGATTACCAAGCCTGTATACTTCCCCAAAGAACAAACACTCGGCCTAATGAAGTCTAGGTAGACATCACTCACCCCAGTGGGAGACCAAAGACCTCTGGACCCATAATTTCCTAGAAGTCTTTGTTCTTTTCATCCACACATGTTACATGACTTGTTTCCTAATTGGACCACTATTACCTAAGCAACTATACTTGTGACTTTACTGGTTGATCATAGCTGTAACCCACAGTGTACCCATGTAGGCTTTGCTCTTCCCTGTAAAAGTGGGGTCCCTGGCTACCCACTCGAGTCCCCTCTTTGCCTCTCAGGAGTTCTCCTATCAATAAATAATTTACTACTCTTAACCTCTGCTGTTCCTAGAATTCATTCTTCGATTTTTAGTGAACACAAACTCGGCATATCAGACATCTAACAGGAGATACAACATTTCATATTTCATCTCCTGTATCATCTTCTGTATCACTTCTTACCAGTGCCTTCCTCTTTGCTTTGGTACAGGAAGTGTCCTCCAGGCCTTCATACAGAACTTGAGCACTTGCGGTTCGAGCTTCCTGTGGTGCCACCATTCCATCCTAGCCGGCTTACATTCAGCAGCCAGGCAAAAATGAGGTGAGGTGCAAGAGAAATCAACCAAGTATAGCTGTCATTGAGCTTAGAGAAATGAATGTTCAAGAAAAAGAGGAATTCAAGAAGGGTGGGGAGGCTGACATGAGTATCATTAGACTTAGCAAGTCTTAGTGGAATGTTACAAAGAAAAGCCCTGTTGGACAGGCTGAGGAGAAAATTGAGAAGTGGGGTGCTGCAGTTTTACTGTGTCAGGGAGCAGAAACATGAGAAGGAAATAAGAGACCAAGGGGGAGTATCGAGAATATTATCGAGAGCCCAGGCCACGGGTCTCGATCTCCTATGAGATAATATGATGCACACATGCATGACAAAAAAGAGGAAGAGGGTGAGGGAGGGGGAGAGAGAGACAGACAGATGGACAGATAGACACAGGCTGGACAGAGCTGGGTCTCAGGCTGATTTAAGCTGCTCTGGGCAGCAAAGACAAAAGGCACCAAGGACATCCAGAGTTTATTCATAACAAGCACGGGAAGGAAAGGAGCAGAGTACGTCTTGGGACACCTGGTGATAGTGGGTATTGAAGGCAGGACTGTAAAAGGGAGGCACTAGTGTATCTTATTGACGAGAGCAAATGAGTAATTCAGAGGGAGGGAATTTAGTTGGAGTCAAGCTGACCTGGGCTGGAAGTTAACTCAGCAGGGCCCTGCCACTTTGTGGACTAGGACTTAGGTATCAGTAGCAGCCATTAGTGGAGGAGCTATACTAGTCCAATGCTGCTATCTGACACGCCCATCTGAGTCACACAAAGCTTCAATCAGACTCCTAGCGTAAAACAGTGAAATTATGGAGGGCCGAGAAGCTTGTGTCACTAAAGGCCTGCTGATACTGGGCAGGGATGTCTGCTACAGGGGAGTTTTATAATGACAGGCAATGTTGTATGTATGTGTGTGTTGATGGGAGTGATGAATTTGATAAGAATTTATTGCAGGGTAGAAAAAGAGTGCTGTTGGTGTATAAAAACACCACGTAGGGCTGGGGATTTAGCTCAGTGGTTTTGCTGCCTGCTCCACAAGCGCAAGGACCCAAGTTCAATCCCTGGTACCAAAAAAAAAAAAAAAAAAAAGAGTGCTGTTTTCAGAACCACATGTCTTTGAACAGGAGATGGGATCCAAAGAGCAAATGGTGGCTGGGCTTTGAGGGCTTGTATACACTTCTATTGCAGCAGAAACGGGGACAGAGTGTGGGGGTGCAGAGGCAGGTAAGTGGTGGGTTTTGTGGTGAGTGGTCAGGTGGCTGCGGTTGCTCTTGCTCCCTCTGTGAAGTCTGAGCGGGGAGGGCATGAAGGCCCTTCTATACCAGCACACCTTGTAAACTCCTCCTTATTCCTTATAGTGTCCCCTTCTCATAGGGGTCACAAAGAAGTTTTTTCCTCAGAAAGTACACAAAATTTAATTCATTTTAAGCCCTTCTTGGGTAAAAGAGCACTTAAGTCTTTGCTTGAACATAATAAACATACCTTTTTGCTGGACTTTAAGTTTTTTATTAGGTGTGTTAGTTTTTCCACTGGCACGATGAAATACCTCAGTAAAACAATTTAAATGGAGGAAAGGCTTATGTGGGCTCAAGGTTGAGGGGTTTCAGTCCACGGTCACTCTTTCCATGGGACTGTGATGAGGCAAAACATCACGGTAGGGAATGTGGTGTGGAGCAAAACGCTCACCTCATGGTGGCTGGGAGAAGGAGAGAGGGAGAGAGAAGCCAGGGTTCCAATTTCCCTTCAAGGGCATGCCCCAGTGACCTAACTTCCTCCTGCTAGGCCCTGTCTCTTAAAGATTCTGTCACTTCCCTTGGTGACCAAGGCTATAGCTTATGGGCCTTTGGGAGACACATAAGAGCCAAACCATAATATTAGGTCTACAGTCAAAATTGGGTTGCAAATTTATGGAACAAAGATGTGTCTGTAAGTGCCGCAGCTTCACTGAGTCATGAAATACTGAGTACCACTGGGTATTAAGCACAGTCCCATGACACTGGGTCAGAGATCCTGGTGGCAGGGTGGTCACAGATGAGAGACAGATAGACACAATGATCTGTATATTGGGCAGGAAGTGCCATGGGAAAGAAAGAACTGAGCATGAGAGGCAGGAGGTTGTAATTTTAAGTCAGGAGGTCAGGGAAAGCCTCACTGAGAAGGGAACTGTTGAGTAAAGGTTCAAAGGCAGTTACCTGGGGGAATACAGAGACTAAAACCAGTGGTTACCAAATACTTTCAACAGTGGTAATGAGGGGAACCGTAAGTAATCAAAGGGAAATAATGCTTTGCTCTTACAGAGTTAAAGGAATAACATGACAAAAGTGGAGGTCAGCTGTGGGTTTGTCTGAGCTGTCAGAATAAGAGGAAATAGGACATGGGCCACTGCTGGAAAACAGATACCGTCAAAGAGACAGGTACAGAGGTGAGAGCAAGGAGACACAGGGAAATACCTGGGAGGACTTAAATTAGTAAATGGGATTCTCAATTCCATAAATTAAGGATGAAACACATTGTGGGGAAAGCTGCTTGTATGGGGAGAATGTGGATCATAATAATGCAGAATTTGTGAGCATTCAGATCAGGGGACTGTTTTACTTCCCTAAAACATATGCTTCTGCTTTTTTTTGGTACCGGGGATCGAACCTGGGACCTTACACTTGCGAGGCAGGCGGTGGAACCACTGAGCTAAATCCCTGGCCCATGCTTCTGCTTTTTATGTTCATTAAGACAGCCACCCAAGGCTGTTTTCTGTTAGTATATTTTTGTTTTCCCTAAATTAATCTCAGCAGTGACATCCAGAATAGGCACCTGCTGCACCTTTTATAGCTGGTTGTCTAAAATTCAAGTCTCAAAATCTGCTAGGAATTGTCTGATGAGGTCACTGGAGCAGAAGTTCCACCTTAAGCTTGGCCTGGGTTACTCTAACAGGCTCAGGCTGGGTCTAAACATTCTCTGCGACCTGGTAAGCCGGACCTTCTAGGATCTCTAACCCAAGGGATGCGACATTCTCCCCACACGAAGTCAGTCCTCTGAAGGGGAAAGGCAGTCCATGAGAACCCCTTGGTGCTGTCCAGCGTGATGTTTCTAACGTTGCCTTCTATCACAGTCCCATCGGTTTCTGGTACAAGGAGACAGCAGCAAGTTCAGAGAAGGATGTGTTTGCCATCAGTCTATCCTGTCAGCCCTCAGGACCCTGAGCAGGTCTGCACTGAAACTCAGGAAACAGAAAGCATCTCAAAGTGGGGGACGGAGATTCAGCGGAGAATTTAGCAAAGTTCCCCCACAGCAAAGCGGGGTCAGCAGCCCTGGCGACTTTGGCAGGAAGGTAGTGGTGGGGTGGGAAGGTGCCCTCCTGGGGGCGTCCCCACTTCTGCAGGTGGTGGTGGCAGCAGCAATACACCAGTGGTGGCACGATGGCCTGGAGCTGAGTTGACTCTGTCCATATTGTCAGGACAGTGGCAGTGATACAGGGGGAACAGATGTAACTCCCATCATGCTAGATGTCAGATACACTGAGTTCATGTTCCCCAAAGTCTAAGAATGAATTCCAAGGAACAACAGAGTTTAAGAGTAGGAAAATTTATTGGGGAATAGGAATGGGGAAGAAGAATAGCTCCTGGGAGATAGGAGGGGTCCCAAATGGGTTGTCAAACAGTCCATTTCTCAAAGCAAGTTTTATAGAGCAAGTCACAAGGGGTGGGTACAAGGTGGGTAAGAACTGTAATCGACCAATAGGAGTACAAATACAGTCGCTTAGGTAATACTGACCCACTAGTAACAAGGGCATGTGGATGACATCATTAATCTTGGTCAATAATCTGTAGTCTTAGACTTAAATCTCCATAGTCTCAGTGGCCTTGGTCTCAGTGGGAGAGGATGGTCTATCTACCTGGGAAATCTCAAGCTTCTATTCATCCCTTAGGGAAGTGTGCAAATCTGTCCATTGTGATTTTAATCTTCAGATGCACCTCCAGCCACAGCTTCCATGTGTTCTCATCCTCTGCATTGACTTTGAGGGCCTAGCCCTGACTGCCTACAATATTTCCACCTAACTTAGCTGTCTATATCAGCAGCTGCCTTTATAGGGACATAGAGGACAGGGAGACCTGAAGCTGAGATACTCAGGAGCAGGGAATCATGGATTTGCCATTTGCAAGCTAACATCTACGTGTCTGCATTCTCTTTGGTCAACAGTGATATCCAGCTCATGAAGATTAAATGAGTCCTAAGGAAAAGTGACAGTAATAAATACCTAGAGCTAGCTTACTTCATCATCTATATGACATTTCACACCAGTCCAGTCCAACACTACTGCCATTCAGATTAACTGCATGAACCCCAAATCCAATATAGATGAGAAGGAAACTAAAGAAAATTGTACAGCCACTGCTGCACCCACCATGTAGTTACTACATCCGATATGCTGGACACTGTTCTGGCTAATTTAGAATTCAGGATTGTCACCTAAGAATATTTTAGAATTGCCATTTACTATGGGAGATGGTGTGGCCATGTGGGGACAGATTTTCCACTATGTATTTTTTATTTTTGGTACCAGGGATCGAACTTGGGTCCTTGTGCTTGTGAGGCAAGCAGCGGAACCACTGAGCGAAATCCCCTGCCCCTCCACGGTGTATTTTTAATTATAACAATTATAGTTTTGTAAAAACAATGTTACCTCCCTTTTTTTCTTTGCTTTTAAATGCCACATGAAGGCAGTTCACGTTCCTTATATCACCGTTGCTTAAAATTATACAAAAAAGGGCCAGGGATTTAGCTCAGTGGTTCCGGCGCCTGCCTTGCAAGCGCAAGGACCCGAGTTCGATCTCCAGTACCAAATAAAAGAAAAAAACTTATCTAAAATATGCAAAGACTACTGCCAAGGTCCAAGCACCTCGCCATTCAAATAAAGTAACCCCTGACGATGCTAATTAATTGGGAAAGGGGGGCGGACCGACCCAGTGCCAAACCCCAGGTCACCCACTCTCGCGGGAACATGAGTTCCCGGGCCCTGGCCACGTGACCCCCGGACAGGCGGGCGGTCAGTGAGCCCCGCCCCTCAGAGCAGAGCAGCCACGTCGCGTTGTCCGGAGGCCCAGGGAGGGGCGTGACCAATGCCCGTGCGTGGTGCGTGCCCCGCCCCCGCCCTCTCAGAGCCCGGATGCAGAGTAACGCCATTACCGCCGGAGCCGCCGAGAGCACTCGCGGACGCACACTGGCGCTGGGCACTTGAGAGGCCGCGCCATGAGGCTCCTCCCCCGCTTGCTTCTGCTTCTATTGTTCGTGTTCCCTGCCACCGTCTTGTTCCGCGGAGGCCCCGGAGGTGAGGCCGAGGGAGAGGGCGGCGGGGTTAGCCGCACGGAGACGCCGGCTACGGCAGGTTGGAAGTCGGAGGGGGTTCGGTCTGCGGGGCTGCGTACGCCTCCCCGGCCGCGCTCACCTCCTCCCAGCCCCGGGCTGCAGCCCGCCGCGGCGCTGCTCCTGCGCGGGCCCCAGGGTGCCCGGGCGACCTCGGTCCCTGGCCGGAGCGGGCGAGGGCGGCGGGCTTGGCCGGGCCGGGGCGGCCTGCACCCCCACCCCGCTGGCTGACGTGTCTTTAGCGTCCGCGCCGCGAGGCCGCACTCATTCATTGCCCGCACTCTTGCTCTCGGCGCGGCTTTCCTGTTAGAGCATCTTTTTTCTGGTCGTCTGTCTCATCAGCTCCTGATCACTGTGATCCCAGTGTGTTCCCCTGAGGCTTGATTTCCGGCAACTCCCCGTGTTCTGCCTGGTTGTCAGCTTCTACTCCCAGGCGGACCGGAGTCCTTGTGGGACGGCTCTCTTCCTTCTGCCCTCTTTCTCTCCTTTCGGTTTTGGGTACCCATTTTGTGTTGGTTGAAAGCACCCTATGTGCTGGAAAAGTCTACTTAGGGCTTCACCTTTTCTTTTTAAAATAGGTTTATTCATTCCCACTTGGGATAAAGAGAGCTTAGATGACAGCATATAAACAGTGAGGAAACTTGACTTCTTTCCCTGTTATTGTCATGAACTTCGATTTTCTGATTTGGAAAGTGAAGAATTAGTTTTAAGTGATCACTAGGATTCCTTTCCATTTTACAAGTTTAAGCAGTGTGTGTGACATAATGAATGATAATTTTCAGTATTCCCGGGAGAGGTTTGGCAAAGAAACGTGAAGCAGTTGGCCTCTATTTAGTGGCTAGCTTAACTTCAAATGAGTGTGTCAGAGATTTTTAAAGACTGGGTTTTGAAAATGACCTGTAATTTATGAGTGTACTATTGTAGTCCTTGTTAGCGGGTAAGAACCCAAAGACATGAAAAACGCTGAAAATGTGTGGTCCTTAATATATACCGCTTTTCCTGGGCATTGCACACGCGTCCCTTCCTGCATTTTTTTTCCCACTGAATTGCCACATCATCCGTTTCTTTCTGAGAAGTAGTGGAGGAGTTGCTAGAACTTTGAAATGCTTCTGAGGGTCTCACCTGAAATAGATGTAATTTTTAGAGTACTTTTACCTAAGAAAGTATGATTTATAATTTCTTGGCATTAGTTATATTTCACTTTATGACATTTAAAAATATTCACTTTATGATATTTGAAGCCATATGCAGAAGTAATGGAGTCTTCCTTTGCTGTCAGCCCTGAAGGCATCAATGTATTTTTACTAAACAGAACGTTTCCAGTAGGCTGGTTTCTACCAGGCCTATGATACAGATATTTGTCCCTTGGAATTACACAGTGCTACCAAATTCTAACCATTTCAACTAGTCGGTTCTGATAGCAGTGTTTCTTGCCTAGATATTGAGATACCTTTTTTTTTTTTTTTAGACCTGAGAGGTTTTTGTTGTTTATTTTACATGGTAATGATAGGAGCTACATTTCACCTCTTCTTACTTTTGCAAAAAAATGTTTATTAATTTGTTTAACCAAAATTGTTTGAGTTTCTTTATTTGGGTTTTAGGGCATCTTTAGTTTCTGAAGTTCATTTTTCCAACTGTTGGAAACCTTTTTTGTTTTTTTTTGTTTTTTTATTGGTACTGGGGATCAAACTTGGGACCTTGAGCTTGTGAGGCAGGCAGCGGAACCACTGAGCTAAATCCCCGGCCCTGGGAACTTTAAAAAATTACACTGCCTTTCCCGTTAAAATTAACATGCCTTTGGGCCAGGGATTTAGCTCAGTGGTTCTGGATCCTGCCTCAAAAGCACAAGGTCCCAAGTTTGATCCCTGGTACAAAAAAAAAAAAAAAAAGTTGGTATTCCAAGTAAAGTTCACTTATTTTGTATTTTACTGTTCAGGCTCATTTGCTGTGGCTCAAGATCTTACAGAGGATGAAGAAACAGTGGAAGATTCAATAATTGAAGATGAAGATGAGGAAGCCGAGGTAGAAGAAGATGAACCCACAGATTTGGTTAGTGTTTTACACTATTTGATGCATCTAGAATGTGTATAATCTAGAATTTTTCTGTTCTTTCTTTCTTGAGATAGGGTCTTGCTTTGTAGTGGAGGCTGGCCTTGGCCCTCCTGAGTGCTGGGATTACAGGTGTGTGCCACCATGTCTGGCCTACAGTTTTTATTTTATGGACAGGTTTGACATTAAGTTCTTACTTTTGGAGGTTTGTTATGATCAAAGTGTGTTAAAGTTGGAGAATGGGGTTAGTCCTTGAGAATGGAGAATAAATGTTTTCTGGAGTAGAAAAGCCATAGTACGCACAAGGAGCAGCAATTCAGGATCATATGCACGTGGGTCACAGACCTGGGGTCCATGGTGCCAGCCCTCTGGGTTCTCTCTCTGGGTCTCTTTTTTCCAGATTTTTGCTCTGTTGGAGTTGATGTTGCTGGGACAGTGTACATGTGTCTTGGTGGCAAGGTGAGCAGACAAAAAGTAATAAAATATGTCCAGTGAAGAGTAAGAGGGTTAAAGATGATCTCTCAGAAGTCACCCAGTTCTGAATTTTTTACTGTATAATTATAGTATGAAAATGAGAGTATTGGGGTGGAATCATCATTGCAGCATATGTCTAGCTAAATTCATTGCCTCTCTGGGATGCCTGTGATCTATAGAGATTTCTTCCTTTTTGTGCTGTATTTGAACCTGGAACCTTTTTTTTTTTTCCTCTTTTCTTGGTACCGGGAATTGAACTCAGGATCTTGTGCTTGCCAGGCAGGCACTGTGTCACTGAGCCACTTCCCTGGCCCTTGAACCTAGGACTTTTTGAATTTCTAGATTTTTTTTCATTTTTTCCCTCAAGATTAAGCCACCAATTCTCTATTTTCCTGGTATTTTAGTATCAAAAGATTAGCCTTGAATATAGAGTTCTTCTCTCTCTCTTTTTTTTTGTTTTACTTCATTTGATGACATATGCCTTCCACCTAAGCTGCTCTTATTTTGTTGATGTTTTTGAATTTCTTTTTTTTTTTTCTTGGTACATGGCATTGAACTCAGGACCTTGTACTTGCAAGGCAGGTGCAGTGCCACTGAGCTAAATCCCTGGCCCCTTGGGGTTCCCATTTTGATACCTGGGCACATGTTATTTCATCTGAATAGGATACCTCTAGTCTCCCTCTTCCTCCCTTAGGAAACCTTTACTGATTACCTATGTGTCATGTCTTTTATGTATATTACCCTGTCAAGGATTATGTTTGTTTTTTGTTTTTTGTTTTTTTGGTACTGGGGATCGAACTTGGGTCCTTGCCACTTGTGCAGCAGGTGGCAAAACCACTGAGCTAAATCCCCGGCCCTGTCAAGGATTATGTTGAAGCTTTGCATCTTCAACCCAGTTTGTTTGATGAACAACTTTAACTAGATCAGTATAGTTGCTATTTCGTTGTTGGTAATATTCTAAAAGTATAAATGCCACTTGTGGTTAAGGTAGCTTAGCGTGGTGGTGGTGAACCTACAGCACACATGACACAGCAGGCTGTTTGTTATCATTGAAAGCTCTACAAGTTTCACCATCACTGGCTTAGAGTGACTATTAGAAGGGAATTTAGGATTAAAGATGATATTTAGGACTTTAAGTTTGGGACATGTACAGAAACTTAGTAATAAATTACATTGTTAGAATCATCTTTCTGAAATTACTTGGGCTGGGCATGGTGGCACATACCTGTAATCCCAGCCCTTAGAGGCCGAGGCGGGTTGATCCCCATCTGGGCTACGTAGTAGTTCCAGGCCAGCCTGAACTGCATATCAAGACCCTATCTCAAAAAAGAGAATAAAAGACATTGCTTGGACTCTCTGGCACTGGAATGTAGTTATGTTTTCTGCGTTTTCTCTTTAATCATGATTTGTCTTTAGTCTCTTCTAAGGCTGACTCTTGCAGTTTGGCTCTTGTCCCCCTCTTACCCTGGGAGAACTGCTTAGATTATTCTTTGCTTATGTAACTCAGGCGCTACTCCTCTGGGTTGATTCTCTTAGGCTGACCTGTGCTTACATACTGTTCCTTCAGCCTAAGCTGCTTCCTGCTTTCTTATTTTACCGCTGCTAGTTGCTTTTTGAAAGAATAACCAAGAGGGCCAGGGATTCAGCTCAGTGGTGCCACGCCTGCCTGGCAAGTGCAGGGTCCTGAGTTCAGTCCCCATGGTTGGGGTAGGGAGATACCAATAGAGTTTCTCTAATGCTCAAGTCTCTCCTGTGGTCTGGTCTAGTGTAACTGGTCTTGGTAAGGTCACCAGCCACCTGATTGCCACATAGCTGGCCTGTTTTCCAAGGTTCTGCTGCTTGGGTCTCTAGTATTTGCTGATTACCCTTTCATAAATCCCTTCAGATTGGCTTCTGTGGCACCCCTCTGTTCCTTCCCTTGGCAGCTGCTGCTGCTGGTGTGTGTGTGTGTGTGTGTGTGTGTGTGTGTGTGTGTGTGTGTGTGTGTGTGTTGGGGTGGTTCTGGGGATCAACCCAAGGGTGCCCTACCCCTGAGCTACGTCCACAGCCCTTTTTCATTGTTTTCATTGTGCGTCACTGAGTTGTGCAGGCAGAACTCAAACTTGGAGTGCTCCTGCCTTTGGCTCCCTTCCCCATTACCATCGTATTATGTGACTGATTTTCACAGGGAAACGTTCCTGTTAATGAGGATGCTGTCACAGTGCTTGGGAATAGCGTGGGGAGTTGTGGCTGCTGCCCAGAGCCAGCCTGCTTGGCATCTTTTTGGCAGTTTCTGCACTTGCAGAGTTGCGAAATCTTACCGTCACATCGGACTACTGTTTAATTCTTTACAGGGAGGAAGTTTACTAAGCCCTCCTCCAAAACCTTGCAGTTCAAAGTATGGTCAGAACTCTAGCAGTGTTGGGCTTCCCCAGTGCTTGTTAAAAATACAGAATTTCAGGCTTCACCCTGACCTGAGTCAGATGGCCAGATCCCCAGGGATTAGCTTGTACATTCAGAGGCACCATCCTGGAAGTCTTATTTAAATGGTGAGATACGATGAAATTCATACCACTGATACCAACAAAGCTGTGAAAAAGCAATGCTTTGTCCCAAAACTAAGGAAATCTCTACACATTCAAATGATGATGGCTTTCTTCCCCGTTAGTAATCTCACTTTAATTTTGTGTTTCATAGGCAGAAGATAAAGAGGAAGAAGATGTATCTGGTGAACCTGAAGCTTCACCAAGTGCAGATACAACTATCCTGTTTGTAAAAGGAGAAGGTAATGCAGAATTACTAGTTTTGATTCCGATAGAGGAATGTCTAAATGTCAACCTTGGCTTTTGGGGAGAAGCATTATGCAAATGAGTATTTTGGGAAAAGATTATACATGTGAACACTGGTATCTGTATAGTAGTATTACTGTCTTTAAGGTGAAAAATAAAAGCTGTCTGGTTCAACTAAAAATTAAAATGTCCATTTCAGTGGTACTCTTAAAATTTTTAAAAACTGTTTCAGCAAAGTGATTTGTTTCAGCGTTTAAATATTAGTAAAATACTAAATCTTTCCAGTTATCCTTTGGTTAGAACCTAGTTTCATTAAACGGAAGTGCAGGTTGAGTATCCCTTATCTGAAATGCCTGAGCTCAGAAGTGTTTTAGATATTAAATTTCTTAAAACTTTGGAGTATTTGAATATACATAAGGAGAGTGCTTGGGCATGGGGCCCAAGTCCAAACAGATACTCCCTTGTCGCATGTATACCCTGTCCCCAGAACCAGAAGGTAATTTTATACAGTATGCTCGGTGCCTGCGTTCTGAGTACATCCTGTCACTTAAGGTCCCTTGTGGAGTTTGCCACTGTGGCGTCAAATGAGAGCTAGAAGGTTTCAGATTTTGGAGTGTTTCCGATTTTTAGTTTGGGAATATTCAGCCTGTGAGATAATGGCTGATATTTACGGAGGCCTCTGCGGCCCTCCTGGTACCAAATAAATAAATACATAAAACCCAGAGAAGTTACCTGTGCAAATACATGAAGAGACAGCAGGAAAGTGTATGGGAGGTGACACTCTCCCATTTATCCTGACGGGTTGTTTAAAATGAAAACCAACACTCCTTCCCTTCATCTGCGTGGGTGACATGCTGTTACCCCTGTGTGATAGTCTTGGCTCCAAAGTACGCAGCTCTTTCTTAGACCACGCAATTGGGACGCATCCTGGGCTGAGGTTGAGATGTCCCGCTCAGTCCCTGCACGAGGGACGCTGGAGCACAGACATGTGCCGTTGAGAAGGGCTCCAAGGCCAGGTCCACATGCGGACACAGCAAAGCGTACAGAAACCCACTGGCAGTGTCTGCATTTCATTTTGTACTCTGAATGTGTTCTGATCTTCTTGTGTCTATTTTGCTTCTCAGATTTTCCAGCAAATAATATTGTGAAGTTCCTGGTAGGCTTTACAAACAAGGGTACAGAAGATTTTATCGTTGAGTCCCTAGATGCCTCTTTCCGCTATCCTCAGGACTACCAGTTCTACATCCAGAATTTCACAGCTCTTCCTCTGAACACTCTCGTGGCACCCCAGAGACAGGCAACGTTTGAGTACTCCTTCATCCCTGCAGAGCCCATGGGCGGACGGCCCTTCGGTCTGGTCATCAATCTGAACTACAAGGATCTAAACGTAAGGCCTGCTGAACTTCCTTTTTATTTGAGGGTTTGTTTTTTTTTTGGTACCAGGGATCGAACTCGGGTCCTTGCGCTTTCGAGGCTGGCACTGGGACCACTGAACTAAATCCCTGGCACTTTCTTACTATTTTAAGGTTAGAGATGACTGGGGACAATTGACATTTAATGTTTTTCTGTTATTCAAGTGTGTATTTTGTGATTAAAACAGTAATAGACAGCAGGGATGCAGAGCTGTGTCTTTCAAGTCTGCCGTGCAGTGGGGGCAATGTTTGGAAACAGGAATGAGAACGGCAGGTGACCATGCCAGAGCTGTGTTGCTAGGTGATGGGAGTGACTGGAGCTGGATCCTCTCAGGGAAAAGACAGTGCACCACCACCAGTTTAGATGTTACTGTGTATTAATTAAGGGATTTGTTCCGTGCCACCTTTCCTTGAAAGCCTTTTGCTCACTTTACTGTGGTGAGATCTTAAGTGTATGCAATGACTGAGTCAGAGAAATCCACTAAAATCTTTGCTGTTGGGCATTGACCTGCAGGTGCCAGCTGTTAGGTCCTCTTTTTTTTTTTTAATTGTTAAAAAATGTTAAATGAATTTTTAAATGAATTTTATTGGTACATTTTAGGTATATAATATAGTGATATCCATCATTGGAAATTTGCACCTTTACATAATCTCTCTTGGCTCTTAATTTTTTCCCCATTCCTGTGCCCTCCCTTCAACCCCTCCATCCCTCCTTATTTACAAGGATTGTGATTCCATTTTTTCATTTTTTCATATTAATTCCATTCCCTTCTTTACTTTCCCCTACCCCTCCCACTTCCCCTTTGCCCCTTTTCTTTCTATTTCACGTTATCTATTATACCTTTTAGTCCTCATTTACACTTTCAGTTTCTCACATTAGAGAAACTATTCAGTATTTACACATGTGTGTCTTATTTCACTTAAGAGTATCTCCTCAATGTGCATCCATTTACCTATAAACATCTCTCATTTCTCATTTTTTTATGGCTGAGTAGTACTCCATTTTATTAACAAGAAACACATTTTCTTTATCCAGTCTCCAGTTGATGGGCAATTGGGCTGCTTCCAAGTTTTAGCTATTACAAATTGTTCTGCTATGAACCTGGGTGCAGGTTCACTGTGGTATGATTCTTTTAATTCTTGTTTTTTGTTTTTGTTTTTGTTTTTTTTTGGTACCGGGGATCAAACTTGGGTCCTTGCACTTGCGCAGCAGGCAGCGAAACCACTGAGCTAAATCCCCGGCCCTATTCGCTTAATTCTTTGGGGAAGATACCCAGCAGGGGAATAGCTGGGTCCAATGGGACTTCCAGTCCTAGTTCTTTGAGGTATCTCCATACTGATTTCCACAGTGGTTGCACCAGTCTGTACTCCCACCAGCAGTGGAGCAGGGTTCCTCTTTCCCCACAGCCCCGCCAGCATTTGTTATTGGTTGATTTCATGACAGCAGCCATTCTTTCTGGAGTGAGGTGGAATCTCAGTGTTGTTTTCATTTGCATCTCTCGAATGACCAGTGATGTTGAACATTTTTTCATATGTTTATTCGCTATTTTTACTTCTTTGTCTGAGAAATGTCTCTTCATTTCAGATGCCCATTTTTGGATTGGGTCTTTAAATTTAGGAGGTCTGATTTTTTTTTAAGTTCTTTATAGATTCAAGATAGTAGACCTCTGTCTGAGGATACCACCCTGAAGGAGCCCAGTCTCATCTATTAGGTCCTCTTCTGATAAGCCAGTCTTGGCCCTTCCCTTTTCTGAAAGTTTTCCTTTGGGAGCTCATTCCGGCTTCTCATCCATCACTCAGTGTGGACATGTTTACCTTATGTCTGAGTTAAGTTACCTGTGCTGCAATTTAGTTTTCTTTTTTTGTTTTTTTAATGTTACTTTGTAAAGAATTTTTTTCTTCCTATCTTCAAGATACTGTATTAAACTTACTCAATTTTATAGTTCAGTAGCTTGAAGAATTACATATTCCATCTCATTTTCAAGTAGAATTGAATTGAATCCATCGGTGTCTGTAGTTTCAGTTCCAGTGAGCATTATTTTTATCAGTGTGTCCTCATCCGGGGATTGTCAGCAGGAAGGACGGTGAAGGAGTGGAAGTAAAACTTGCACGGTTGCTGTTTGGCTGTGCGTGGTCGTTTTGAAAGAGCAATGCCGCCTTTGCGTGGAGCATTACCCATCGAGAGCAGCTGTCTTTGTGCGCCCCGTGATTTCTGATGTATTTGAGAACTGAAATCTTATTGAATAGGATTGTTCCAAGGCTGTAACAGGAAGATACTAGGTGTAGAAAATCACCAGCCTGGGCCGGGGATTTAGCTCAGTGGTTCCATCGCCTGCCGAGCAAGCACAAGGTCCTGAGTTTGATCCCCAGTACCAAAAAAAAAGAAAGAAGAAAAAATCACCAGCCCACGTATTATGAAGGAATTGGTCTCCAGCCCCTTGTTGGTTTAGAGATGAGTCGAGTCTTGCAGGTTGAACTGCCACCTCCCAGTGAGTAGCGAGGAGCAAGCCCAGGCCTTGGCGATGAGCAGGTCCCTGCCCTTTCCTTATTTTTAGACAGTCTTGCAAGTCAGCAAGTTCCCCTGGCCAGTTAATTCTCCACATTATCTGCTGTGAGTCCTGTTGGACACATTCGTGCTTCTTCCTTGCTATGGAGGATGGCAAACAACAGAAGCTGCAGGTGCTGGTGTCACAGGGGCCGTGAGCTTGCTTTCTTTCTGTCAGTTTTACTTCATTTTTACTCTGCTTTCCTGGTTCCTCAGCTGCCACCTCCCGCTTCCCAAAGAAAGCGGATGATAACTGCGGTGCACTTGCTTTATTGGAACCTTGCAGCATTGAGTCCCTGGCATTGAATAGTGTGCTTATGTCTGATGTTAAGTCTTGCTGACCTAAGTGAGGAGAAAGCTGTATTAAATCTGTTAAGTAACAGTTTTAAGAAATCTTGAAAGCATTTATTCTTTCAATGCTTTTCAGGTTTTTGTGGGAGTTTTTTAGAAATTAAACTAAATTAAATTTATTTTTTAAACAGGGCAATGTATTCCAGGATGCTGTCTTCAATCAAACCGTTACAGTTATTGAAAGAGAGGATGGGTTAGATGGAGAAACGTGAGTGAAAGTTGCCTGTGATCTTATGTGGCAGGACGGGAAGGTGTGCTTTGATTCTAAAATATTTATTCAAGGGTCAGAATGGAATAGACTACAGATTCAGTGAAATCCTTACTCACAGACCCAGCTTTTGGAGGGAAGATAGTTGAAACTGACAAAGTCTGTCACAAAGGTGGCAGCTGGCTTTCTGTCATTCTTTTCTCAGACCAGTCTTAGCCTAAGCTGCATTTTATGTGCCTCCAAAATTGCTCATTTTATGTAAGTTAGATTTTATTTTGCAAAGTGTTGTTCTTTCTGAATAATGAATCATTTACTGTGAACTAAGAAAAAATTCACTGAAGTAATTTTTTAATCCAGTTGTGCAAAATAATGTAAAATTGGAGGCAGAAAAATCTAGTGCATTTATTTTATTTATGCATTTATAGAATAAAATTTAAATTATTAAATAATTTCATCTTACTCCTTTTCCCCCCAAGTTGCCTGGGAAGCTGACATTAGTTGTCTACGGTGTTAGGGTTAGGGCGATAACTGACTGTGATATTCTTTACGAATTAAAGCCAGCTTGTATTTTCTCCTTTTATGCCAGAATCTTTATGTATATGTTCCTTGCTGGTCTTGGGCTTCTGCTCGTCGTTGGCCTTCATCAGCTCCTGGAATCGAGAAAGGTAATTACAGCGAAGTACATTTATGGCCTTACTTCAAAAGGTGTCACAGTACTAAGCACAACCTGGTGCTTCATGGCTCCTTATAGATGTAAAGGAAGTAGGGCAGTCCATTTCCGGGTCCTCTGCCGTCCCACAGGAGCTATTCCTCTTCCCCAGTAAACTTTCCCTACTCTTAAAAGTAAATAGGTAAAAATGAAACCTGAGGGTGAGACCTTGGGTGCGTGACTTTGTCACATTGAGACTTTCATACACATGCGCGGTTAAGTGTCCTTTGCACCCTTCAAAGGGACCTTTCCTGTCTTACTGTAAGTCTAAATTATGCTAGAATTTTTTCCCCTCAAACTCAGTAAGATTTCATTTTCTGCATATTACAGTTTTTTATGGGTGTGTTATTCTCTGCAACCCAGCTTTTATATTTGCTTTAGTAGTCTTAATATGGGGATAACACCCCAACCCCCAGCCCCTGCTACTAGGGAGTGCTAAGCTACATCTCCAGTCCTGTAGTAGTATTTATTCTTTTCTTTTCTTTTTTTTCTTTTGGTGCTGGGGATCGAACTCAGGACTTTGTGCTTGCCAGGCAGGCACAGTGCCTCTGAGCTACATCCACAGCCCTCTATTTTATTTATTTATTTATTTATTTATTTATTTATTTATTTATTTATTTATGGTTTTTTGGAGACAGGGCGTCATGTAGCCCAGGCTGGTCTCACAATGATCCTCTTGCCTCAATCTCCTGAGTGCCAGGGTTATAAGCTTGCGTCATCACACCCGGGTTTATTTTTAATTTTGAGATAGTCTTGCAGGTTTCCCAGGCTTGCCTCAACTTGTGATCCTACCCCAGCCTCCTGAGTACTTGGGATTACACTCGTGTGCCCCTTTGCTCCCAACAGGGGTGATCTTTCATTAGCAAATGAGTCCTTTCATTCGAAGAAGAAATAATGTGGCTGCAGTTGTTCTGCTGGTTGAGCTTGCGGTTTTGTGACTAGGCAGTAAGTGGCCACCCCAGAGCGCTTTCCACAGACTTGTCTGGCCCTAGGCCCAGTGGCCGACATTGCTGGGTCTGCGTTCTCCGCCTCCTCTCCCCGAGTCCTCCCTCACCCATGAGTGAGGAGCCTGTGGGAAAGGGTTACTTACAGTTTGTGTCAGATACAGAAATGCAATCCGCTGGCCATCTTGGTGTTTGTAACTATCAACTGTTTTCATAATAGTTGGAGTTTTCACTACAAATTTATGTATTAGGTATAATTACATCCTCTGTTTTTCCATGTAAGTGTAGCCACAGTTTAGTTACTCTCTGTATGCAAAATCTTTTTTGGACTATTGGATTTATGGACTATAAATAATAGGTTTTTTTGTTTTTAAATTTCAGAACAAGGCTTAAAAAAGTGAAATCATATTTTACATTCTGGTGGTTTTGTTGCCTAATACTGTAGGGAGAAAGTTTTAGTTCTTAGATTCAAGTGAGATTGTTAGTTTAAATGAGATATTATATTTTTATCTGTGCCAACTATTGATTTCTAGATTATAGTATAAGACTGTGTGTATGCAACATTTCAGTAATTACCTTGAATCTTATTGACTGTAGACATTTATTCTTTGAGGTTTTATTCCCAAATGGAAAGAAAATCATTGTATGGATGTTCTTATTTTGTTCACCTCTGTTGTTCATGAACCTTTATATCAAGGATAAAGGTATTTAAATCCCAAAAATAATAATTTGTAAGGATTTATTCTTTATAATTCCATAACGATTTTACTGTTTAGTGAATATAATGTTTGAGTTAGTATGATTTAAAACTAGAAAACAACAGTAAAATATTCACACTGAGTTTCCTGGTCAATATTTAAAAATTTTAAACTGTGTAACGGAACTCTAAAGTGTGTGTTTGTGTTCTCCAGCGCAAGAGGCCCATTCAGAAGGTGGAGATGGGTACATCGAGTCAGAATGACGTTGACATGAGTTGGATCCCTCAGGAGACTTTGAATCAGATCAGTAAGTAGTCTGACGTACTGGTGAGAAGTCTTTCTTTTTGATGAAAATTAAATGTTACATTTAGCAAAAAATACTTGGGTCAGTACTGTTTAACATTCATCTTTTCTGTTGTGGAGGATGTGGTACAGTGATTAGTATGGACTTTAAAGACTGATTTTGTTTGCAGTAATTTCTGTGCTTTTAATTTAGCAATACTGTACTTTCAAATCTGCGGTTGATTTGGAGATATGTGAATTTTCTGTATTCCTAACCTGTTTCCTGTCTCTTTCTTTCCTGTTGCTTCAGTGCAGAGTAGAAGAGGTGAGGTGATTCATTTTTTTTAATGATGTTTGCCAGTTTTGGGGGGTTCTTGTGTGAATGATTTATGGCAAGTTTAATGAACATTAGGAACAGTTTTCTTGGACTAAATTTTACTGGAAAAACTACTATTTGGAAGAATGAGCCTAAAAGATTATCTGAGAATTTATGTAACAAATATGTATTTTATTACATAGCAAGTTTGAATACTAATTTTTGTAAAGGAATGTAGAAATTTTTTCCAATTGTTGGACTTTATTTTATAAACTTTTATTATAAAAGAAATTAGCATCATTATAAAAAATTGTAGAGTAGTACAAAGCTAGGACTGTTTGGTCACTTACATAGTTCCTACTGGAAAAGTAGAATAAATATTTAATTCTTCCTTTTACCAATATTGAAAAAAAAAAAACTACTTTAAAATCCCACCCCAGTGGGCGGGGAATTTAACTCAGTGGTTCTGGTGCCTGCCTCGCAAGCGCAAGATCCCAAGTTCGATCCCTGGTACCGGAAAAAAAAAAAAAAAAAATCCCACCCAAGTGGTGATGAAATAATTTTTCTCCCCTGGTTTGGTTGTCATATGTAATCTTGCATTTTATGGAATTCATGTGTTTCATCCAGCCATATTTTTATACTCAAATTGTTACAACTTTGGCTGTTGAGACCCCCTTTTGGGCCCTAATCTTTTGATCTTAGAGATCTAATCCAAACTTATTTTGTGTCTTCTCTTTCCTAGGACTTCTTGAAGGGTCCTAGAAAGTAAAATGTATTTTACTTTTGACATTTGGAGCTGGGCATGATGGCACATGCCTTTAATCCCAGCACTTGAGAGTCCAAGGCAGGAGGATCACCATGAGTTCAGGGCTAGTGAGCAGTTCAAGGTCAACCTGAACTACAAAGCAAAGACCCTGCCTCAAAAAAAAAAAGAAAAAAAGCTATCTGGAATGTCTTTAATACTGGGCTCGTTGTTTCTGAGCCCTTGAGCTAGATATGTTTTAAAAATTGTGAAATTGGGCTGGGGATTTAGCTCAGTGGTTTCACTGTCTGCTATGCAGGCACAAAGACCTGAGTTCGATCCCCGGTACCAAAAAAAAGAAATGTGAAATAATGATTTTCAGTTCTGCTGTAGTAATAATTTTAGAGCCTGTGTCTGAAGTCCCCCTCCCGAGAACAGTGGGGTCAGACTCGGCATTCACAGGGGTGACCTGAGAGCAAGTTCAGCACAGGCTGCAGCCCCAGCTCTCGAGGGCCTGGGTGAGTGGCACTGGGGGACCCAGGGGAGGAGAGGTCACGTCTCTGCAGTGGTAGCAGAGGGTTTTCTTAGAGTACAGCGAATGAGCCCGATTACGGGTGCCTTAGAAACAGCGCTTTCTCTCAGAAATAGGACACGGACTGCACGTGCTTGAGGACAGAATGAAGACAGCCAGGAGCAGGGTGGGAGCGAGGGAGCAGAAGGTGCCCTGCCCAGGCCCAGGCTGACACGTCCTCTGCCCTCCTCTGCCTGCCTCTCCCCTCCTTGGGACAGTGGAGCCCATTGCTAAGCAGGTTTTTCCTGATAGTTTGGATTTCAGGTTAGGATGCTTCAACTTCACCCAAGGTTTTATTATTTTTTAGCTATAAAGTGATGGACGAGCCAATTTTCATTGAAAAGTATAGAGACTTTGCTTGATAATAAGTGTTTTAATTGTATACATAGGGAAACCTTAATTGGAAACCGTAAGAATGTAGCTTTAATTCAACTTTCTTACTAAGGGACCAGTTAGAAAACTTGTGATTTAAATATTACTAATTTTTAAAAAACTTCATCTGAAAGTTAGTTGAACCACTCCTGCTGGGGGAGGTGGGGAATTAGGCTGATGTGTGCACAGTCATTGTGCACGTCTTTCTAAAAAATGCATTAAACATGGCAGTAAGTTACAATTTTACTATGATTAATGTGGTGGGGTTTTAAAAAACATCTTTTAGGGCCGGGGATTTAGCTCAGTGGTTCCATTGCCTGCCTTGCAAGTGCAAGGTCCCGAGTTCGATCCCTGGTACCAAAAAAAAAAAATCTTTTAAATGGGAAATGTAGTTATTTTCTTTTTTTTCCTTTTTTTTTGGCACCGGGCATTGAACTCGGGACCTTGCACTTGGAAGGCAGGCACTGGAACCACTGCGCTGGAACCACTGAGCTAAAGCCCCGTCCCCAAATGTAGTTATTTTCAAGTCTACCTCATTCAATGTCATTGAGGAATGTCATGAATTTTACACTTAAGAGAACTTTTTTTTCATGTAGTTTAAGCTTCACTCTTGAAAGTTAAAATAGTTTGATCTTAATTTGTTGGAGTTTAAAAATTTTTTAGGTTTCTTTTGGGAGAGTAGTAAATGGGAGGTATTTCTTATAGTTTTAAGACATACACTTCAGTGATTGGTTTGTTTAGATAGAATGCTTCGTCCTGTGGTTTTGAGGCATCGGGGATCATTTTCCCAAAAGCTGAATGACCCCAAGCACCTGTCTGCTGCTTATCTTCCATGTGCCGAGCCCTGGGCAGATGAGCAGGTTGCTGGGCTCGTGGTGAGGGAGCCACGTGGGCTGCCCTTCTTAAGGTCTGTTCCTTGCAGCGCTGGAGCGGGTCTTCACAGGCCCATGTTCATGTATTCCCAAGGTCAGAGCTGATGCAGGCGTTGGAAGTGACCGGAAGTGACCACCGTCCAGCTGCATACTAAAAGTATTGCTCACACAGGCGGCAGTGAGGTTGGAAGGAATCTGTTCAAGTATCACTTGTTTTAAGAAGTTACTTGGAAATTGGTCAGCTGAGAAAGGGCATCAGTTCCTAGTCTGAGCTTTTTGAAAAGTCTGATGAAAGTAGTAGGCTTTCTTCATCAAGAAAATGCATCTCTGCTCAAAACTCAGTTTCAGGCAAGAGAAGAGCTCCCCACACCTATCCATTGCTAACCTGTTTAATATACTAAGGGCAGTTTTCATGTGAGTTATAGATTCAGCCTTAATATTTCAGTCTTTAACACGTAAGCATATTTAAGGAGAATTTTCAGTCTTTAAATGCTAAGGGATTAAATGCATGGCCTTCCTGGAACATGCTGGGAAAGCACTCTACCACTGAGATGGTCACCCTTTTTTGCTGTTTTACTTGGAGACTGAGTAAGTTGCCCAGGCTGTCCTTGAACTTATGGTCCTCCTGCCTGAGCCTCCCACATAGCCGGGATTGCAGGCATCCACCATCCTTCCCATCAGTCCTTAGATATTCTTGCTGAACATTTACTATAAAATTTTAAAATATGGGAAGAAGTATTTTAAATGTGAGCATTGTCTGTGTTTTAGGAACTGTAATAGTTCCTTCCCGTGTTGCTGGTACAGATCGCTGGCAGCCACAGTTTAAGGAGGGGAGAGGTATTTTGGCAGGAAGCGGGGAGAAGGGAGGAGCTGGGAAGCCAGGGACCCCTTCCCAGGCCAGACTCCACCACCTCCTGGCAGCAGGAGCCACCTGCCGAGGCCCCGCCTGTGCCTGCGGGCGATGGGGACACCTAGGCGGCAGCCATGCAGTCATCTAGGAATTTTGGTGGAGAACATCTTTTAGGCAGATTTTTTCTCTTTTCCCAAAATATTTGTAAATAAACCACGTACTTGGGTGAAAGTCTTTTCCCAGCTCTTCACTTTTTTGTTTTGGTGCTGGGGAGCAAACTCAGGTCCTTGCACTTGTGAGGCAGGCGCGCTGCCCCTGAGCGAAATCCCTGGCACTCACGTTTTTGTTCTTTTTAGCTGGAGAAATGATTGGGGAGGGGTAGGAAGGACCTCACCATGTTGCCCAGGCTTATGATGCACTTGCTTAAATGCTCCTCCTGCCTCAGCCTCCTAAAGAGCTGGAATTACAGTTGCATTCCACAGTGTCCAGGTATACATGTTTGTTTTCCCCTCCCTCCCTTCTTCAGTGATTTTTATTTATAATGTATTCCATAACAAGCTGCTCTTAGACCTGGTGGGTAAAGTTCTTGCAGAAAATAAGAAAAAATAGTAATGGTCAGAGAGAAAATATGTCCAGCCTTTTACTTTCTTTATCAGTAAATAGATGTAAATAGAAGAAACGTCACATAAATTTATTTTCTATTAAATAAGCCCTATCAGGATGTGATAAGGAGATAGGATGTGAAAAGACAGTGCTTGTATGCATGGAGTGGGTTTAGCATTGAAATATTCACTCTTTCGTTCACTTGCTTATCCCAAGTGGATTCACTGATGCGGACTGCACGATCCCTCGTGCAAAGATTAAATCATCACTAACCGACATAAATGTGCTTGGGCTGTGGGTGTCATGCCTTGGGCACTGTTCACGTGTTTCCTTGTGCATGTGTAGATGTGACATTAAAGTAAATTGTGACATTAAAGATTTCGTGTGGTGTCTGCAGCAGTGCAGGTTTCTCCCTCGCTAGGTGCAAAAGCTCCTGAAGGCCGCATTAAAGGTTATCTGAAACCTGCAGCTGGAGGGGAGGCCTTGCCTGCGGTGCCTTTCACATCTGGGAGCTCAAAGCTTTCTCTTTTCTTGCAGACAAAGCTTCTCCGAGAAGGCTGCCCCGGAAGCGGGTGCAGAAGCGGTCTGCGGGATCCGATGAGTAAATGTCCCTGTGCAGCTGTGTGTCTGCTTGCCCCGCCCTGTGCCTCGGCCTGACCCTGATGGGAAGGAGGCGCCTGCTACTTACTCGTGGACTGAGGAGTCGAGTGTGGCAATAACATTGCTCAAAATGCGCTGCATTCATTTTTTTAAAGTAACGAAATTGGTTTTTTTTTAAACCATTAAAATCTGTGTGTGTGCGTGTGTATGTGTGAGCAGTCGGTCTTACCAGAATCACTGTTGGACGACCTGAATCATGCCTTTAGAATACTAAGTGCAAGCCATTGCCCCCAGACTCGGTAAACACTTGTCCCCAGTGTGATTGCAGAGGCCGCCCTGAACTGTCTTTAGGGAGTGACATGTTCCTCCTTGGATTGCTCAGATCCTACCCGATGGCACAAATTAGCCTTTTCTCATTGCTCTCTTCCCCTGGTATTCTAAAGGCACAGGCAGGAGTGGCTGCTTTTGTAGCAATAGAAGTGTTTTGGTATTTTGCTGCTGTTTACTCTAATGTGCACCTTCAGAAAACTTCCCAAATGGATTGAAGGAACTTGGGGATATGTCTAGCAACAAAATTGTGAAACATGAAAATTCTGCTGACTTTGATATATAAATCCCAACCCTGCCCCCTTTTTTCTAACAAAAAGAAAATGGTACATTTGTGTGAACTGAGTTGTGTCGTGCGTTGTTGCCTTGGTCCAGGGAGAGCTCGCGAGTGATCTTGCACCTACTCGGGGTTGGGTTTTGTTTTGAAGAGAATTCCGACCTCCTTCATAGAAGCGTTGTTTCCTAGGAAAAGTCACCTTGGTCCACGACCAAGTAGATCGCATTTTAGGACAGAGTTAGCTTTCCACTAATGCTAATCTACAGAAATACAAATTGGAAATTTTAAAAGTTAAATAGTTGCTTCTTGTCTAATCTTTTGAGTTTTGGTGGTTAATATACCTTTTTTTGTTAATATGCAAAATTCTAAAAAATTAAGCTCTTGGGCCAGGGATTTAGCTCTCAGTGGTTCCGGCGCCTGCCTAGCAAGCGCAAGGTCCTGAGTTCGATCTCCGGCACCAAAAAAAAAAAAAAAAAAAAAAAAAAAATTAAGCTCTTAAAGACAGACCTCAAGGGCCGGGGATTTAGCTCAGTGGTTTCACTGCCTACTGTGCAAGCACAAGGACCCGAGTTCGATCCCCGGTACCAAAAAACAAAACAAAAAGCATTTTAGGGCTGGGGATGTAGCTCAGTGGTTCCACCACCTGCCTTGAAAGCACAAGGACTGGAGTTCGATCCCCGGTACCAAAAAAATAAAGACAGACCTTAGGTCAAAAATTATAAATTGTATCTCATAAAAGCCTCTTAGAAGGTTACTCCTGCCTAGGTAGTAAGTTATGTTTGGCGTCATTGTCAGGCTGGATAAAGGTGAAGTGAATCCCGTAGGAAAGAGTAAGAGGCTTCCCTCTCTGTCTTGAAGCCGCACCCTCCCACTGGGATGCTTGAAGAGAACGGTCAGTGACGTTTCAGGGGCTGTTTGCTTCCTGACCTCTCTTCCCCTCATCTTGACAGACTCAACTCGCCCTGCTCACATTCACACATAACCCCCAGAAGGAAAACAGCAATGCATCAAAACAGACAGACAAAGTTCCAGGCTGGGTAAGGACTACGCGCCTGAGCCAAAGCCAGTGGCCCGTGTATTGTATAATCCTTAATCCCTTTGAAGGCAGGGCCAGCTGTCAGGTGCCCGGCAGTAGCCTTGCTGGGCCGTAGCTTTTTGTGCTGTTACATACGGCGCTGGGCTTCTCATCGGGGGGTGTTCAGTGGTTGATTTTGAAAGTGTTGCATGATCTAAGTAACTGCATGGCTTTGGCTTAATGTAATGTAATATAGGAGACCCTTGTGCTCAAGGGACATTTTCCAGCTCCTTTTTTTGTGGCTTTGTAAGTTTGTGAAACTCCTAGGACACCCATGCAGTGGTGCACGGACGGCAGTTCAGGGCCTGCTAGGGGTGCGTGGCCTTTGCCGTACGCAGCAGCACTTCTGGCTCTGGGGCGAAGCCAGTGCCTGGAAAGGTTGCTCTGTTATTTGTCACGTTTCTTCCTTAGCATAGATTGGCAGCAGTGGAAACCTTACAGCGTCAGACGCCAGGCCCTGCTGTGGCATCAGCAAGTACTTAGCAGAAACCAACTCCATAATGAATGGAATTCAATTCCACACATGGTTTGTTCAAGCACACTTAATAAGTAGCCTATTTTTAGATGCCTTTAGTAAATACTCGGATAAGCTTTTCTTTGTTCTAATATGGTCATTTGCAACACCAAACCAGTTTCAGAACTCAGCCTTGGAGCAGCGTGGTTTCAGAGTCTGTAGAACGAAGGTGAGGGCCTTGGTAGGACGCTGTCGCCCACCGTGTGAGGAGGGTGCTCAGAAAGTGCAGCCCAGCTCTGTGTGTACGGTCGTCCCCAAGCACTGACCCTCTGAGCGGAGCCAGGGACTTGCAGGCCCAAGGGCGAGGGTGAAGGAAAAACAAGGGGAGAGACATCAACATGATGTTAGGGTTGGAACCTTCAGTAGCTTCAGAAAATGGGGCTTTGAAAGGCAGAAAAGGCACATTTAGGCCTTAAGAGACCATGAAAGGCTGCTGCCTCAAACTATTTGTAGCACATCAGCCTAAAATTGTATTTTGGCTCAGTTGCGGGGGAAATAAATGGCAGGAACGTAACCTGGAAACTTTCATTGAATGTCACGGCTGCTTTGGAGGTACAGTAGATGAAGGTAATCATATGCAAGGCTCATAGATATTCATCTTTTGCAGAAAAGTGGTACTCATATCCCTGGAAGGAAGGAAAATTGGCCTGGTTTTGTGCATTTGAGTGAGGGGCTGGCGGCCTTGCTGTGTGGCCTGGGCGTGGCCTTGGGCTCCTAGGCGCGGGTCCCTGCCTCAGTCTCCGAGCCCAGCAGGGTACAATTAACCAGCTGGGCACACCTCTGACAGCAGCGCCCTGTTTCTGGGCACGATGTGAGTTCCAAAATGAGGCGTTTGTGTACATTTAAGAACATTTCCAGGTACACCTGAGGCTCTTCGTGGTTTTGGATGGCATCATTTATAGCCGTAGAGCTGAAGTCAATAACTTTGCTATGGTGTTCTTAAATGCTGCTTGCTCTGAACTGCCATGTGCAGCGTACAGGCGGGCTCCTTGGTGCTAGCAGCCGAGGATGTCGGGTCTCTGCGGGCTGTCTGCACCTCAGAGATACTTGGGACCGGAGAGGAGCAGTCCGGAAGTGCCTGGCAGGCATCCGGTTGTCATTTTCTGCAGGCTGTGTGCTCAGGTCTCCCAGCGAGGAGATGAGTTGTGCCTAAGGTCACCGTGTGTTCAGTGTGGCCTCCGCTGTCTTCCCTACACTGTGTTAAGGTAGAAATGTTCTGAAACTGCATTTGCACAGCTTGCCCATGCTTGATTGCCAGAACCCTGCGAGCAGGAAGTTGCAGTAGCTTCAGTCCTGAGCCTGTGCCATCTGCTTGGTGCGGGGGCTTGGTCAGTCCCTGTTGAGTGACACACCTGATCTTTAAAAACATATTCTGCAAGACAAACTGAAAAGGTTGATTGGATTTTAAGCTGTGAAGGGGCAAAGGGCCCATCTAACAGGATTTTATCCCTGCCCATGAAGTCGGCCAGCAGTGTCCGGCCCACTCGGGCCTCAGGAGGTGTGTGCTCACCAGGGCGCAGGCAGCACGTGGGCCTCCTGTGAGCGGGGTGGGCATAACGACATCCTGTTGAATCCCCGAGCTGAGGGTATTCTTTCCTTGGCTAGTGAATAACAAGTTTGGGGCTGGAGCCGGGGGTGGTGGCACACACCTGTAGTTCCAGCACTCTGGGAGCCTGAAGCAGGAGGATTGCAAGTTCAAGCCCAGCCTGGGCAATGTAGTAACTTAGCAAGACATTGTCTCAGAAAATGGGGGGTGGGGGTGGATGTGGCACAGCCCTGTAACCCAGCTGAGGCAGGAGGATCTCAGAAACCTAGTGATGGGTAACCAACAATAATAAGGTGAGGCTGGGGATGTAGGGCAGTGTGAAGGCCTTGGGTTCAAACCCAGTAAGTACTGAAAATACAAGTTGGAACTGGTAGAGCACATCCACCCCGGCATCCTCAAGGCCTGGGTTCCACCCCAGCGTGGAGAGCAGCTGTGTGGCCTGAGGGTGGGCGTCGAGGCTGTGGGTCTTGCAGTGGCTGGAGTGGTGCTCAGAACACTTCTGCCAGGTCCCTTCTGCAGCATCCGCAGACCCCAGGGCCTCGTGTCATCGGCCACAGTGTGCCCAGAGCCCCGGGTGCCCAAGTCCCCTCTGAGGCTGGGCACGGCTGGGACAGCAGCACCTGCCGGGGGTGGCCCTGGGCTCCCGACTTCCCAGTGCCGGAAGCCACAGGAAGCCATAGTCGAGCGCCACTTCGGCAGGTGGCCGGGGCTCACCAAGGCGCCCTCCTGGTCTGGGAGTGTGCAGTCCACACCTCGCACCCGGACCAGTCTCACCACTGCCAGCCCCTGCTGTCCCCTCCGCCCGGCCCCGCCTGTCCTCCGAAGTTGGCTCAGCCTTAGGTCGCAGAGAGCCGGGAGAATCTGACTCCTGGGATTTAATGAGTGGTGTTCAGCACAAAAGTAATCAATAAATGATTGCAGGTTTTAGTTCTGCTGTGTATTCCAATTAATTTCAGTTTTCCCCACTTGAGAATCTTTAATTAGAGAACTTCGAAGAAATGTGAATTTATTCAGTTTGGGCAAAATACCTCCGGTTCAAAATGTGTCTCATTTCCTAATCACTGCAAGGGGTTGCCAGGTGTGGTAGGACACACCTTGTCGCAGGAGGCTGAGACAAGAGGATCGCCATAAATTTGAGGCCAGCCTGAACTAAATAGTGAAATCCTGTCTCAAAAAAACCCAAAAAAAAGGTCTTGAATTGGCTTTGCGTGGGAGGGTGGGGACCACCGAGGATTGAACCCAGGGCCTCCAAGCTGAGCCACATACCGGCCATTTCTTTTTATTTTTTATATTGAGAGCAGGTCTCACTAAATCACTTAAGTTGCCTGGACTGAGCTGGGACTTGGAATCCTCCCACCTCAGCCCCCCGAAGTGCTGGGATTACAGGTGTGTGCCACCACACCCAGGTTTTAATTCCAGCACTTACACACTGGAAGTGTGATTTTGGTGGCACCCTTTGATCAGGTTTATTATAACCCGCTCAGCAGCGTGAAGCTTTGCGGTAGTCAACGTCTGAACTGTTACTTGCATCTCTTCTGGGTCGACGCCCAGTGAACCCAGTGAAAGTGGAGGCGGCAACGCCTTGAAACTCCTGGGGAGCAAATTCCTGCTCTTTAAGCGTCTGGACACACGATTGCGCCTCGAGCGCCTGTCTTTCCTGGTGATTTCCACCGCCCGAGCTGCTGCTCACCGGAGGCCACAGTCTGCAGCGGCGGTTTCGTTTCCCTGGCCTTGTCTTGGAAGAGCGCATGTGCAGCTTGAGCTGTGTCCTTGCGTGACCTTGGGACTCGACGTTAGAAGCTCAGAGCTCTTCTAAAATGCTACTAAGCAGAAAAAAAAATACTACACATTTGATTTTAATTTCCCCCTGGAAGTTATCGTAAGAGTTCACGCACCTTTTGCATGACATTTTGACACCTGCAGTACGGGGGTCCCGCAGCTCCCAGGTGCCTTGGGATGAGTGGGCTTCTCCCTCTTGGGTGCGCTGCCTGGGGCCCGAGGGGGCCAGGGAGAGGGCCATGACGGCTTCCTGTCCGCAGTCAGCGCCCGGCTCCGAATCGCGCCTCCTTCGCAGAGAACCCGGCCCGGTGTGTTGAGCTCTGCAGGATCAGACTTTGTAACTTCGTAATGTTTTCAGTCTTTTCTACTGAAAGAAAATGCTTTGAAGAATAAGAACATGAGGACAGTAACCAGCATTTTTATGTCTTCTCTCCAGTACTTAAAACACTCAGTATTAAATTTTTTCCGGTTGATCCAGAAGTCTAAAAAATACGTCAGAACGCTGCAGCAGTTTTGTGCTAGGGTGGTGGGTCCTTCCTCCTCTTCAGAATGTTTGTAATGTGCTTATATTTTATAATGGAAGCAATAAATGCAAATGTTAAATTTACCTAAGCCTCATATGATGAGTATAATAATGTCAGTGGTTGGGGACAACTGTTCTATAGCCCAAAAGAAAATGAGCCAACTCTTTTTTTTTTTTGGTACTGGGGATCGAACTCGGAACCTTGGGCTTGCCAGGCAGGCGGGAGAATCACTGAGCTAAATCCCCGGCCCCAAAATGAGCCAACTCTTAAAACGTGGATCTATTGTTGCTTATCCAAAGAATATCAAGTCAGGTGTGTGTGTGTGTGTGTGTGTGCGCGCGTGCGCCTGTGTGTGTGGGATTATACCCAGGGCCTTCACACTGAGCTGCGTCCTCATTTTAAATTTCGAGACAGGGTCTCACTATGTTGCTACGTTGCCCGCCCCAGGCTCGGATTTGTGACCGTCCGCCTCAGCCTCCCAGAGTGCTGGCACCATTAGGTGAGTTCTGAAGAAGGAAGGGAACAACAGGCCAGAGAGGGCCCGGGGTGTCGTTCAGGACTGGCGTTCCTGCCCAGCAGGTGCAGCGTTCTGGTTTTTGGTCTCCGGCCTGCAGAATCAGCAAAGCAGCACATGTAGAAGACAGGTAACAGCGGGGCCTCGAAGTGCGACTGGGGTCTCCACACTTGCCAGCCGGGACTCCCGAGGGCGTGGCTCAGGACGTTTAGACGCCTGTCCCCAGAGCCTGTGTGCAGGCCAGCGTCCGCCCAGCCCTCGGCAGGTCCCGGGTCCTTAGGGGCCGCTGCTGAGCCGTGTCGGGGCTTGGGGCCCTTGACTGGCCAGGTCTGCGCGGCCGGCCGGGCTCCAAGGGCTCGGGATGGGGACGGGCGTGGCAGCAGCGGGGGCCGGGCCCGCCTGGGGCCTGTACTTTGCTGCCCTCTGCTGCCGACTCCTGGCACAGCGGAGACGGAGCCACCTGCCAGAGCGGCCGGGAGTTCCCAGGCCCAGCGCAGAGCTGGAGGCCCCTGCACTGCGGGAACAGGGCGAGCCTCAGGACCGTGCCCGGCGGGTGTCGAGGGGACAGCGGCACTGACCGCCCGACAGCCGCCGCTGAGCGAGGCGTGACGGGCGCTTGTCAGAGGCCGCAGGCTGCGGGAAGGCGGATGTGGGGGACCAGAGCTCGGCACTGTCATCCTGCTGCCTTAACCCCGGGGTGGGGAGCTGGGGGAGCTGCTGTCTCGGGCCGGCCCCGCCCATGCGCGACTCTCGGGCCACCTCTCCCACCTGGCCTCTGGCACCGCCCAGCGTAGGGAACACCCTCTTTCCCTTGCGACACCTCTGATTTGAAGAGAGCCGTCACTTCTTTCGTCACCTTTCAGGACAGGTGTGGTGTGCACACTCGTGACCCTAACGACTCAGGAGGCTGAGGCAGGAGGATGGCAAGTTTGCAGAGTGAAACCCTGTCTCATAAATGAAGGCGGGAGGGCGGGAGGGCTGGGGATGCAGCACAGCACTTCCTGGGCTCAGTCCCTGTATGGAAAACAACATCTTCTTTTTGGGCTGGGGTGTGGCTGGTGGCAGAGCTTGCTTAAGGCCTGGGGTTCGCTACAAAGCAACCCCTTCTTTTATTCAGGCTAAGCCAATAGTTTTAAAGAACATTTTTCTACAATATTCTCATCGGATAACTCTGTTTTCAAGGAGACACTGTCTCTATGAAGATGTTGGGAACCTCACAGATTTTATTGGATTACATAAATAAAAGGGTCCAAAGGGTGACGAGAAAAAAGATGAAAACAATGGCCATTAGTTCTTTCTCTTTTTATTTTCTGAGACAGGGTCTCGCTGTGTAGTTCAGGCTGGCCTCAGACTCATGGTGATCCTCCTGCCTCAGCCTCCTGAGTGCTGGGATTCCTAGAATGCAACACTGCACCTTGCCGTGGACTTCAGTCCCTCAAGAATGTGTGATTTGCCCGTCAGACGGCGGCGTTTGCAAACCGAGTCTCCCATGAGCTTTGGAGTTAGGGTTCAGCTGGCTTACATGCCAGGTTGGGTGTCCCAGAGTCTGACTTGGGCTCCCTGCCTGCTCCCCCAGAGGCCTGGGTGCCCCTCCCCCGCCAAGGCACGGGTGCGGGCTCTTCTGGTGCAGACTGCATCTTCCTGTGTCACCCCTGGGACCCGAGCGTCCTCAGTGCCCACCTCGCTCTCCCCAGTCGAGGGAGGGTCTTTTCTTGCCTTTTAAACTTTTTACTGGTACCTTTTAGATACACATAACGATCGCGTTCATCACGGGGAATTTGTACCGCACATGGTGCATCTTGCTGCTGCGTTTTTTTCCCATTCCCCGCTTCAACCCGAAGGAGGTCCTGCTAGCACCATTCTGGGTAAACGGAGGCTGGCTGCCCGAAGCTCACTGGGCGGGCAGAGGGAGCTGGGCAGACACGGGACTGACCCCGTCACCCCGCCACCTATGGCGCCGGCTGCCCTGCCACACACCCAGGTCCCCACGATGCCGATGCCGTGTGGGGCGGATTTTCCCTGTCCGCAGCTTCCGCCTCCTTTCGTGTTTCCTGAGCCACCCATTCCTCTCGGCAGATCCCAGCCCACCTCTCACTCTTTTTTGTTTTATCCAGTACGGGGGATTGAACCCCGGGCCTTCGCGTGCGCATGCGCCTGCTGCTGGGCTCCGAGCCTCGCGGGCGCTCAGCCACTGTGTGCTCAGCAAGCGCTTGCTTCCAGGCCCAGCCCACTGGCCGCTGAGGGGCGCCCTGCCCGCGTCCCTCTTCCCTGTCGTCTCGCAGGAAGCCCGGTCAGCGCTTGGTGGCGTTTGGCAGGGGCGGCAGGACGGGCGCTGTGCTACCGTGGGTGCGGGGACACCGGCAGCTGCTAAGGAAGCGGCCGGGCGCCACCTGCGGGTCCCTGGCTGCCAGGCCCACGGCCCTTCCGGTCGGCTCGGGCAGCGCGGGCGTCACCTCTCCCCTTCCCTTCCAGGCCCAGGCGGGGAGAGGCGCGCTGACGGCCCCGCGTCCCGGAGGACCCCCAAGGCGCCCAGGCCTGGCGCCACACACGGGGGCCCGCGGCCTCACGTCACTCGGCTCTGGCGCCCGAGGAGCAGCTGCTGTGCGTGGATCCTGGTGGAGACTGCGCGGGAAGCCGGCCCCGCTGCCAGCCCGGGCCCAGCTGCGGGCTCCCTGGAGCCGCCTGCTCTCCCCTGGGAAGTAGGTGGAGGCTGAGGCGGGAGCGAGCAGGTCCCGGTGGCAGGTGGCCTGGCTGTTGGCGCAGCATGCAGGTGCACGGGTGGGTGCATGGATCGCCTTCTCGGGCCTCCCTTCTCGGGCTCCTCCCGCCGGGCTCCCCACGGCCTCCGGGTCTTTCACGGTGTGATGCGGGGTGAGCGGAACTACGCGGAAGCCAATGGGACTGAAATAAACTGCAGCGAAGAGCCTGGGAGTGAGAGCGTCACGTGCCGAGTGCGGCCCAGGGATCCAGGCGGAGGACGAGGTCCCTGTCCTTAACCACGCGCGAGCACTTTCGGCAGGAACACATCTGGGGTGGTGGGGTGGGAGGGTGCTGGTAGAGAGGAGAAGAAGAAGGTAAAGGAGGACAGGGGACCACTGGAAGTAGCAACGCATCCGGGAAAGGAAGAGAAAATCGTTGACGTTTCTCCATCTGAGGAGCCCAGCTCTGAACCACAGGCATCTGAGGCCCCTTCTGGGGCCGGGACACTACTGGGAGGCAGGGTCATCTTGGCTCATGGTTTCAGGGGGTTCAGTCCGAGGTCTCCAGGCAGCCGTCAGTCGGGAAGGTGACCGCCTCCCGGTGGCCAGTAAGCAGAGGGAGAGAGCAAGAGAGGAAGGGACAAGATGCGGTCCATCCCGCAAGGCCCCCTCGGACCTCTCCTTCCCACCAAGCCCCGCCGCCTAGGTTTCCTTCACCTCCCCAAACACCATCACATCTGTTAGTGCATCGAAGCACTGGTGAAATGGATAGCCTTTGGGATCCAATCAGCTTCCGAAAGCCCACCTCGGGACACACGGGATGGGGACATTTTAGATCCACACCCTGACACCTGCTACATGAGCATCTCAGGAACGGGCCCAGAAGCTGCATTTTCTAGGAGGCTCTGAAGTGAATTCAAACCCAGCAGCTAGCAGGGAGGGGCACTCGGTGGGTCCTGGAATCCCTTCCTGCGTCACACGAGTGGTTGTCACCCATCAGCACACCAGAAGCCCTGGCATTTGTCACAGCGGACTGAGGGCTCCACCCAGGTGCAGGCCAGGGGCATTTCCCAACTTTCCAACAAAATTAAACAGACGCCCTTCTTGTTCCTCTGGCTGCCGGGAAGACATCTGCAGTGAAACGTGGGGCAGAGAATGTGACGAACGCAGCCCATTCCACGCCCAGCGTGGCACCAGGGGTGCCTAGAAAAGATCTGCCACTTTGGTTTACAACTCGCCTGGCACCGCTCCTGGGCCTCGTCCTGTGCTCTCTTCCGGGGACGCCATGACGGCACCAAGTATGGGCAGCGCCGCCCCACCCTCCAGAAAAGAGAACTCAGAAGCCAGTACAGAGGGGCAGCTGCTGCGGTCCCTGCTACTGTTTTGACCCAGGAGATCAAGGCCAGCCTGGGCGACACAGTGGGATCCTGTCTCAAAATAAATAACACCAAGAATTGAACACTTGGGCCCAGCACGTGGGATGATAATGTAGGGCGTCGCGACCCCGGTCACAGGAGGGACCACGCGGGCTGGACTCCCAGCCGCAGCCTCAGACGGAAGAGAGGAGCTCGGCGGGGAGCAATTCCAGGCGCCGCCGGCAGAGGGCGCCGCGCCGGGTCCCCAGCCGGGCGCCCCCACGCGGCACCGCCGCGCTTTTTCGCTCGGGCGCGAGGCAGGCAGCGGCTTTCGGGCACTGGGGGCCTCGGAGCCCTGCCTGGGACTCAGGAGTAAAGCAGGCCTTTCCCTCCCAGACCCGGAAAGGGAGGAGGACACCGGGCCCGCTCGGCGCCGGGGACTGCGTGACCTGGGCATCCCGGGCCGAGGGCATTTTGCACCGTGTCTGAGACGAAGCTCGCTGAGGCCCGGAGCTGGGCTGGGCGTCACGGCGGTCCTGCTGCCGGCCGGAACCGGACCCCAGGACGCAGGAACGGGGTGCGCAGCCAGCGGCCTGAGATGTCTCTGGGCTGAGTGCGCTGGGGCGCTTTCCACACCCGAGGAAGAAAGGCTCTCGGGGCTCTGGGACAGGCCGAGCCCCTCCACCCCATCCAGCTGAACCTGCTTTGATAGCTGTTAGCATGGAGAAGAAACCTGGGAATTCACGGGGGTCTGGGAGGGACAGGCGGTGCTGTCCAGGTTGCCCGCGCCCTTCAGAGGACACAGCCGAGTGCCCGAAGGCTGCTCGGACTGTGAGATGACGGCCTTCTTTTCCCTTTAAATATTCCTGCATCAGGAAGCCGAGGCAGGAGCATGGCAGCAAGCTTGGGGCTAGCCTGAGCTCCACTGGGCGAGAGAATCCTGCCATTTTCCACACTGTGGGGGGCTGCCCTCCGGTTCGGGCAGGCAGCTGCAGCCCCTCTTTGGCCGCGCTGTTACTGGCACCCTGACAGCGGCCAGGCTCGGGCAGCCGCAGCCAGCCAGGCCAGTCGCAGCCACGTTTGGCTGTGGCTTCTCTCCCTGAGTAGCCTGGGAAAGGAGGTACCGCTTGTTTCTTATTTAAAACAGACTCTGGCAGCCGGACTTCGAGAGCCGACTTTGTTGTTGTGAGCGAGCAACCTTCAATTATGTTTAAAATAAACCCGGCCCCTCCCTCCTGCTTCCTCGCGGAGCAGAGCTGGGAGGCGGTGGCCGCTGGCGCCCTGGCCAGTCAGGCCCTGCCTTGATAGCCGGCCCCTTCAGAGGAGCCTCTGGAGCCAGGCGTGGGGTGCAGGCCTGTGACCCCAGCTACTCGGGAGGCTGAGGTGGGAGAATCCGGATTTCGTGGCCAGCCTGGGCACCTTAGCGACAGCCGATCTCCAGCCCACCCAGAGATGCTTTCAAAGTGGGTGAGCCCGGGGGAAGTGCAGACACCCCAGCAAGACCCCCAAGCATGGCTGATGGGTTGGGGCCACGCAGGGGCCGTGGGGGGACCAGGGCTGCACACCCTAAGCCGGCCTCGGGGCTGTGGGGCTCATGGGAGCGCTGAGGTCACAGCAGAGAGACCCAGGGGATGCGGGACCCTGGTCTCTTCCTCTGCTACTCGGGCTGCCCGCCACGGCCTGGCAGTGGGCTGCTGGGCCAGAAACCATCCTGCTCCCTGCCTGACTTCAGGTGTTTGTCACTGGGCCGGGACACGCCACAGCCCACTGGTCCTGCTCACAGTCTGCTCAGTGCTGCCTCTCAATGCCTGGTGGCAGGCTGTGGAGGAGGAAGGGCCTGTGGCCCAGGACAGACGGGACAACTTGCAGGGGCCACACACTGCACCCTCTCCCTCGGTCCCGTCACACCTGCCCTCCCCCAGGAGCCCGCCGCTCACACGAGCCCCTCCCAACGCGGGCTCGGAGTGGCCCTCGACACCGCTGGCTGGGCCCCTGCGGCCGCAGGTCTTTGGACGGAGTACAGCAAGTCACAGGACAGCCGCGTGACCGGCAATCTGCCGTTTTTAAAATATAACATTTATTGCTTAGATGGTTCGATACAGAACAGCTTTCTTTTCATTCTGGATTTGGAAGTTCTATACAACTGAGTACAAAGAGGAACAAAAAGTACCAAAACCAACCTTGTGATTCTCTGTTCATGTGGCATAAACCAATTTTGTACATAACATGTAGCAGCAGTTTTTAAGTTCCCTTTAGAAAAATATGAATTCTACATATTTATTATTGCTTCCTGTTTAATGCATGGGCTGAAATCACTAGGATCAACTTCCTTCTTGGAGGGAGAGAGGAGAGAGACGATGAAGATGAATCTGAGGCCGCCTCCGACTGTCTCGGGGCTGCGGGGCTGTTTGGAAACAGCTCCTGGGTGTTTGTTCTGTTCTCACAGCCAGGTGTTTCATGTAGTGATTGAATCTCAGCATTGTGTCCATTAATCAAAGAGGAAAAAACAAAAGAGAAAACAACTTGCACCTCAAAAAACTTTTCAGAAGATCCATATATATATATTTTTTTGTAAAAGCCCTGAGAGAAGGAGAAAGAGAATCAAACAAAATGTATAGGAACAAATTAGCTGGACATGCAAACTAAGCTATGATTCACCCAGCGTTTAAACCAATCACAAATTTCACAGTTTAATATTGGGGGAGGGGTGGAACAACAAACAAATAATACATTTCTCAACCTCACTAATAAAACGTGGCAAGACCTTATTGACTAGGAGGGTAGAGATCCAGGTAAATAAAGCTTTAAGTCAATAGTGATCACTGTGCGGCAGCCCTGGCACGCGGTCGCCAGGGCCGAGCCCTGCTACATCTCACTGCAGCGGAGAGTTTAGTCCTGGCTTCTCCCCACAAGATTGCGAGTTTAGTGTGGAGAGTTGCGAAGAAAAACAACACAAGAAACCCCAAATAATGATAACAATGAAAATAACAACAACAATTGTAATAATAATAAAAAATAACTAAGGGATGCACGAACTGGTTTTAACTTAGAAGACACCACGGGATCATTGGTTCTGATGTGCACTCCCCTCTACAGTAAAGAAAACCTCACTTTTAAACTGGTTCGCACAGCCCGGATACAGTCAAACATCGTATGTACCTCGGCCTTTTTCATCTGCAGAGAGGCTCTTTCCACAGTCTCCAGGCCAGCTTCCTGTGAGGCCGCGTGGGGTGGGCGCGCTCCAGTGGTTGCACTGGAGAGGTGGAAGGGCTGCGCCGGGGCAAGGCGGTGAGGGCCAAGGGGCGCCGGGCACAGGTCAGCACGGCCTGGCCGCCATCCATGCCCGCGTGGGGTGCTCAGTGGAGGGAGCCATCCCGCCTTTCCCGTGAGGACCGAAGACAGCGTGTCATCTTCTGGCACTGCCCCACGTCGCAGGAAGGGGACACAAACCTGTCCTCCACCTTGCTCGTAGTTTTATTACCAGTAGTAGTATCTTGTTGCTTTTCAAAGGACAGTAGCACAGCTGGGGCGGGGCCAGGATGGGGTTGGCGGGGCGTCTCCCAGCCCCGAGGACCCGGCCCGCTGGATCCTGCAGTCACGGAAGGAGGGCTTGTCTAGGTACAGTAGAAGAGCAGTCACTGCAGTGCGCTGGCGAGAGCATCAGGCACACAGCGCGCAGGGATGGGGGGACGGGGGGGTGGGGTGGCACAGGTCCCCCAGGACAAATATTGCCCACTTGTTTCTGCTGACTGCAGAGCCCAGCAAACGGATGAACTAAAAATAATAATAATAATAATAATAATATTAATAATAACATATACTGAATGGGGAATGGGGAGGGGATGAACTGTATAACATCCAAGCGTATCTTCCATAGGTTAGGAGGCGGGAGGTGACTCTTCTCTGTAAATCAAGAATGGAGGGCTTGAAACTTGTACAGTGACCACTTCCAACGCAGGAAGAATGGAAATGCGTATGAAGGCGAAGCTACAAATCTTTCCTGGTTTTGGCTGGAATAACATTGCAACCTTCATCGGCCACATCCGGTGACACCAAGGACCAGGTCACAGCTCCTCTGTCACTCAGGGAACAAGAGAAATGTCCGCGTGACAAGTCAGCATGGCATCCACTTCCACTCCGGGCAATGACATGAAATTCACCTCGTTTTCTTCCAGTTATTGGCTCTGGGTATTCAACGGCGTGTTTTCTTCTGCTGTTTCCAGCTCGCAGAACAAACAGTACGATCACAGATTCACAAAGACAACTGTACACACACCAGTACAAAAGACAACGCTAATGCTCAGGCGGGGAGCTCCCGGAACAATTCATTACAACAAGCTCTGCGAAGGCAGGCGAAGGCGAAGGTCGCTCTGGGAGAAGCCCACACCCGAGGTGACGGAGACCGAGACCGGAGTAGTTAAGGCACTGGCACGGCCGGGCTGCCCGCGGGAAGGCTTGGGCACAGCTGCGGCCGCGCGCTGCCTCTCCTGGCCCTCGGACACCGAGGGGCACCGGGCGCACCCTGCTGGTGGCCTCACTGCAGCCCCAGGAGCTGTGAGGCACCCTCGGCGGCCAGGATGGGGTGCGGCGGCCGCTTGCCGCACAGCTCCAGCAGGTCCTGCACAAGGGCGGCGGGGCTGTCCCGGCCGGGGTCCCGCGGGGAGCCCTGCGCCTGCTCCTGCACCTGCTCCCGCGCCTGCTCCTTGTCCTTCCTGCTCCGGGTGACGGCTGCGCGGCCGCTGGTGCCGGGAGCCGCCTCGGCCTCGCTCTCGGAAGCGCCGTTGTTGCCGCCGCTGGGGGTGGACTCGCCCTCGCTGTCCTCCTCCGCCCGCTCGTCCTTGTCGCTGTCCTTCCCGGGGTGTTTCCCGTGCCGGACTTTCTGGTGGATCCGCTGGTGCCGCACCAGGCTGTGCTTCAGGGTGAAGGTCCGCTCGCAGGTCTGGCACTTGTACGGTCTTTCCCCTGGAGGCGGAGAGGAAGCGACAGGGCGTTAGTGGCAGGCCAGGGGTCCCTCTCCAGGACAGCTCTCTGGCTGTGTCACGTGGCCAAGGGGACGGACGCGCCGGGCGGTGCTCCTCCCGCCCCGCACCCACAGCTCCAGCTGGCTCGTCCTAGGCCCAGAGCCCCGCGGACACGCAGCCCGGCTGGCCCGCGCCTCGGCAGGGACCGGGCTCCCCGTGCTCGCAGGCAGAGCTGGCAGCCCAGTGTTTCAAGGTTGCATCCTCGTTGCCTTTTCTGCCAAGACAATGGGCCTTGCCTTGAGGTTTGTGCTACCACAGGGCCACAAAAGGAGCGCCCCGGTCACTGCGCTCGCGGGCCCAGGCGCTGACCGAGCCCTGCGCGCCTTCCCTTACCTGTGTGGGACCGCATGTGCCGGGTGAGGTCCTGCAGGGACCAGAAGCGCTTGTTGCACACGCTGCACACCTTCTTCCTCTTGTCGGCCTTGCTGGCCGCGCCTTTCGGGCAGTCTGTCTTTGGTTTCTTGTCGTCGTCGCTCTTCTCCGAGGACTTCCTCTCCGCCGCGCCCTCTCCGTCCGAGGGGCCCTCCGTCTCCTCACTCTGCTTCTCCACCGAGCCCTCAGCGGCGCCCATGGCCCGGTCCTCCGGCGGGGGCTCCGCGGGCCTCTCCTCGGACTCGGGGCCGGGCGGGGGGCCGTCGTCCTCCGGCGGCGGCGGCGGCGCCTCCTTCCCATCCCTGGGCTCCTGGTGGCTGTGCGCCTTCCGGTGGCGGCTCAGGGTGCCCCGGAACTTGAAGCTCTTCCCGCAGGTGTCGCAGGCGTGCTTCTGGTCCTGTGGGGCTGGGCCCGGGCCGTCCCCGGCACCCGCCTGGCCCTCGGCCAGCTTGAAGTCCATCAGCTTGCTGGCCAAGTCCAGGTCCAGGCTCTTGCTGCTGGCCGAGTCTTCCTCCGGGCTTTCCGCGTCTGCGTCCCCGCCCCCGGTGCTGTCCTCCGCGCCGCGCTCTTCCTCTGGCTCCAGCTTCTCCTCGGACACCTTCTCCCCAGGCCTGGGGGAGGCCGCCTCAGCCCCCTCGGCCTCCTCTTCCTCCTCCTCTTCCTCCTCCTCTTCCTCCTCCTCCTCTTCCTCCTCCTCTGCGGGCTCCTCCCGGGCCTGGCTGGGCTCCGCAGCGCCCTCTGCTGGCGGCGGCTCGCGGTCCCGGGCCGTGAGATCCAGCACCTCGCTGGTGGCCGCCAACATCTCGGTGTCGGACTGGCTGTCTGTGAGCAAGCACAGGGGAGGGGTCAGGCCGGGCCGCCAAGGATGGGGTGGAAGGAGAAAACCAGCTTCACCTCCCCGCAGGAAGGCGGGCTCCGGGCTGCTGGGTGCCAGCCTCCCCGGGGATGCGCAGGGCCCGCCCCCAGGAAGGTGCGAGTGACTCAGGCAGCACAGAGAGAGGCTCCAGACAGGACAGGAGTGCATTCACTAGGGAGGCTGAGGAAGCCGAGTTATTTTTCCAGCGCAGAGAGATGATACAAACATGCAACACACACAGGGCCCTCCCTCAAGGCCTCCAACAGAGTCGACAGTGTGTGCACACTCACCTCCAGCTGGAGGTCAGGGGCCAGAGGAGACCCATGCGCCCCCTCCCACTGCAGGATGCAGAAACACTTCCGGGGGAGCCGGGCAAGAGCACACTGGGAGTGCGGGTGTGGGGCGCGGGCCGGGATCAGGGCTTTGGCGTCCCTGCCCCCCGCGTGCTGCTGTCCACTGTGCATAGCACAATGAGATGTACAAGGCCCGCGGCGTTCGAGGGCCCCAAGCGATGGCACTGTGGCAACACTAACGCCAAGCAGCACAGCACTGCCCACTTTTTACTCAGGCTAGCAAAGATCCCACAGCTGACTGTCACTTGCCGAGGCCAGGAGGCCCCACTCCGTTAGGTACCACCAAGGTGGCCATGGGAGGACCGGAAGCCTGGGCTGCCTTTCCCCGGTCCCCAGAGAGGTACAGCTCTCACACCTGCCGGGCTTCGGGCTCACCGGCACCACACGGCCACCAGCACCATCTCACTGGCTTTGTTTCAGCTGCACCTTGTGACGCCACCGTGTGGGCACCTCAAGGAGTTCAGAAGGAAACAATCATGGTGTGAACAGGGAATTTCTGACAGGAAATAGGACTCCTGAGAGATGGACTAATGTTTAGGCCACATTTCAAGGAAAAACCTAAATGAGCATTTTTCTGTTATTATTCCAACAGAAAGCATCTATAGAAGGTCTTCTGATAGAACTCTACAATGAAAATAGAGAACCCTTAGCTTATTTGTTGGCTTTGTGATTTTTTTTAAAGGTCTAATGTCTGATTCTTTCCATTTTGTCCCAGGATCTCCTACACTGGATTTTTTTTTCCTTTTGAGACAAGGCCTCATTACGATTCCAGGCTGGTCTTGAACCCGCCTCCAAGGAACTGTGACCATGGGTGGGCCCAGGGCCTGGCACATGGACTGTTTAAACCATATGGAACTCATTGAAGATGATAAACCTAAAAAAGAAATTAATTCTGCACCACACCCACATACATACACTCTGCCTCGGCCTCGCTGAGGGTGGACAGATAATGTAAAGTTCTCCCAAGGACAGTGATGGGCACTCCCTCTCTGAGCAAAAGGGGACTCAGCTGTCCTCCCCAACCTCTGCGGGGAGGCTGTGCTTGCAGGGAGGCTGCTGTGCCCTCCAAGTCCTAAGCAGCTCCAACCGATTCCAAGAGTGATTCTTGGTACACACAGACAACCTCTTCACGCACATGAATACATTCAACTTCTAAGGCCAGGTCCCAGTTTGGCCCTTCACCTCACCCAGGCTCGCAAATGTGCAAATCCAAGTAGCAGAGCAGACGGATCCTTATAAGCAATCCCACCTTAAAAGCGTGGATTGCTTCTCTGTCCCCATCAGCCCCTCACTCGTGTTGGTAACACTTAAGAAAACTGCTGGAGGAAGCAGAGGAATCCGGGTAGGTACGGAAGCCTCGGCTACTCCTGCAGGGCAGCTCAACCGTGAAGCAGCTACCTATCGTCCTCTGGAAATGAGATGTCGCTCAACTGATGCGACAGACACAACCAGTTGTCCTCAATAATTAATCTGTTGGGCAGGGGCCTCTGTCTGCTATGGAAGCTGCTGCTTGCATAACCCCGGATGCAGTCCTGCGCCGGAAGCATCCCCTGGCCCAGGGCACACAGACACAAGGGCCGCCAGGGCTGGTAAAGAGGGGCAAAGCCAAGGGAGAGGGCGAGAACCTTAGCGTTTATGTTGACTAAAAGCAGCCCTGCCAGGCACCTGCTGCCACAGAGGCTCCTCCAAGGAAGACCTGAGGGTCCTGCTTGGGGGCAAGGGGCCAGGGGCCTCTGTCCAGCAGAGTGGCTTCTGATGAAAGCTGAACAGCAGATGCAGCCTTGCAGGGAAGAACAGACCGCTCCTCACTGTGGCAGTTTTAGCACTGTTTTGGGGGAGATCTGGAGTGCTTTTTCCTGAAACTCCTTAAGTGACTAAAGGTCACGCTGACCTTACAAAATCATGGTTAGGGATTTCAGGAAAATGCACTGCAGGCATATAAGCATAGAAACCTCAAGAACTTCTGGGTCATTTCCTTCCTTTCAAAGAATAGTCTGCCGCTCTGAAGTCTCGCCTTTAACTTCCTGGGAGGGATTCCCATGAAACCATTGCCGGCCCTCAGCAGGTTTACCTGCTGTGTAAATTTCTCCTTGAAGTCCCTGAATTCCTATCTCCTTGACTTGCTTCCTCTCCCTCCTAAATCTTGGCTCTTTCTTACCAAGGACTGTGACCGCAGTTAAACCTAACATCTATCTTCTCTTTGCTGGTTTCCCATTACAACTTTCAGCCACTTTTCTTTTCCCAGAGGCTTTGTCCCTTTAAGAAAACCTATACAACTTCCGGGGCAGGGCCTTGGGAAAACAAAACCTGTTACTGAGAACTTACAAAGCAAACACATCCACAGGCTAGCTCTTGGGGCTGAGGTGAAGCTCAGACCAAGTCCTGATGAAGCTCTGCGTCCACAGCGGCTCCATCCGCCCCTCTGCAGACAGCGCGGGCCCAGTGCGTTTTCCTCCCACACAACTGGAATGCCGAGCGAAGCGAGTACAGCGCATATTGCTACCCTTCCAGACACGGCTGCAAACACAGCAGAAACAGCCCCAGTGAGCAGCGCGTCCCTCCTTTAGAAGTGCTATGGGAACAATCGAAAGGCCACTCTGGAAACTGGGCCGCCAGAGTGTTCCAGACCAATAGGTGTGGCGTGGCTGGCAGTTACACGTTAACAGGACGGGCTGCGGCAAGGGCAGGGCCTGAGCACCCGAGGTGAGCTTCCACTGCTCCAGCAGATCCTGGCTGGCTGGCCGGGAAGCGAAGCTGGCAGGATGCCGTGGACGCCCACAGCGTTCCCTACTCAAAAGACACGGGAGCCAGAGAAGGGGCCGGCGAGCCCACGAGGGCTTGACCCAGTCGGAGGGCGGGCAGGTCAGGGCACCCTCCCTCCGCCTGCTCAGCTCAGCACGGCGGGGTGGGAGCCGGGATCAGTTCTGCGCCTGGAAATGCCGCCCCTCCCCACGCGGCCTAACCTGGCGCTGAGCAAGGACAGGGGTCTGGAGCGCCCGTCCCTCTGTCCACACTGACTTCCGGGGTGGGGGTGCCTCCTACACTGCTCGGCACTCCCTCCCAGCCAAGTCCAGGGAGGAGAAGCCGTGGACACAGTTCAGTGGACTCTCCTCAGCTTGGCTCAGGCCCAGGGAATAAATGCCAGGTTCTCGAGACCTGCAGAACCAAACCCAGCGCCTGCAACACCCGTACAGACCTAAGCTCCCTGCAGCAGCCTCGTTTCTGTTTGGTTTTGGGGATTGGGGTGCCACACCCCAGCAGTCAGAGAGATGGAGCGTACTGAATAGAGGACATTAGTAAATATGGAAGCTGAGGGGTGGCGTTAATTGCACTGCAGGGGGCTGGAGGGAGGAAGCACACATCAGCACGGAGAATAATACCCGGATTCAGGTCAAACAGAGATGTGATTAAAGAAAGGACATGCAGAGTGCTTTTTAAACGAGGATAGTTTTATGCTGGAAGAGAGTTATTGGAAAGAAAAACACCCTGCGCTGCCCCTCCCCAGCAAGGGCTCAGCACCCCTGGCTCCTGCAACACCCTGACTTCCCAGGAGCCCCTCCCGGCTCCCAGCCTTCCCCGGGTCTCGGCCCTCAGAGGCATCACGCGGGAGCCAGGACTGTGAAGACCCGCATCTCCCACCTCCCACCCCAGGGACAGAGGCAGCGGCTGTGGGCAGCTCCAGGAAGTCACCAGAGGCACTGCCACTGTGCCCCGTGTCCCCGGGCTCGGCTAGCTCAGTCTGCTGCGTGTCTAGGCCCATCTGGCCTGGGGCCCATCCTAGGAGAAGACAGGTCAAGGATGAGGTGGGCTGGAAGCGGCGCCCTGGAGCTCGCTAAGGCTGAGCAGGGAGCGCGGACGGAGCTGGGGTCCTCCGTCCCCGGGGCACTACCTGTGCTATCATGGGATCCAACATCACTCTCTCTGGGGGGGATAAGCCCGTTTCTTCTCAGGGAGCAGGCGGTAACTCCGTGTTTGCGCAACTGGTGGCGTTCACAGTTAGATTTGGTAGAAAAGAAGGCATCGCATTTTTGACAAGGGAAAGGTTTCTGACCTGAAGCAGGAAAAAAAATATATATTTATCTGGCTTTCTACAGCAATGGAAAAGAAAAGTCGCTTTTGATTTATCCTCCTGGGGATACTGCCACTGGTTTCCCCTCCTCCACCCCTTCCTTTTAAGAAACAAAACACATTTAAAACAAAACAAAACTGAGAAACACCAATGACTAAAATGGTAATTTTCCCTCAACTTGAGTGGAAAGAAGTGTTTGTCTTCGAAATACTAGAAAATTAACAACGAAACCAAGATAACATGTTTGAAGTAAAACAATGGTATTATAATTAAAAAACATTAAATAGTGACAGCAACAATATAAAAGTGAAGGGTTTGGAGCAAGATAACACTTACATCTGACCACAAAGGAAAGACAGTGCCAGCCCGGGCCTGGCAAGCCGTACCCTGCCAGGGAGCAAGTGCCGCAGGAAGGGGTGCAGGTGCCCTGGGCCCCGCAGAGAAGTTGGGGAGCCCCCAAGCTTGGGAAGGTGGCACTGCCTGGGCACCCAGGACCTCCCGCCTGGCTGCTGGGTGTCCTGCAGGGACCCCTGCCCGATGGCGAGAGATGGGAGAGCTTCGCACAGGGCTCTTGTTGCCCGCTCAGTGCTGGCTTTGTGGGACCTGCACCTGCACCAATCGTGCCCTTGCTCCTGAGGCGGACAGAGGAAGTCGCCCGCCCCACCGGGCTCAGCACCATGAGGAGTGGACGCTGAGCCCAGCCCTCTCCCTTTCCCCCTTCCCTCGGGAGGTCTGCAGTTTTGGTCTTTTTATCTGGATTTCTTTTGTGCTGTAAACATGTTTCAAAATGCAATCAAAGCCTGCGCAACTTATCCTGGGTTTGTGTGGTGGATGGGAGGGAAGAGGCAGGGCAGAGGGGCAGAGGGAGGGAGGGAAAGGAGGTGGAGAAAGGGCAGCAGGGGACAGTGGAGGAGGGGAGGGAGGAGAGGAAAGAGCGGGAGAGGAAGGCGGGAGGCAGGAAAGAGGGAGGGGAGGGTCCGGTGGGGACGGAAGGTGGGGCCATCTTCTGCTGCACTGCTGGCCTCTTCCTTCCTTTTTCCCTGAGACCAGATTCTAGGTCCCAGCTTCCAATTTCACAGGGGAAAGGTGTCAGGCGGCCTGGTGCTGCTACCTCAGAACTTTGAAGATGCCGCAGCCAAACATGTGAGTTAAGAACTGGCCGAAGAGGGCCAAGCGTGGTGGCATGCAGCAGCGCTTGGGAGGCTGAGGCAGGAGGCCGGCGTGGGCTACACAGTGAGTTCCAGGCCAGCCTGAACTATGGAGTGAGACCCTGTCTCAAACACCAGAACTGGTGGAGCGGTCATAGCACAGATCTGCAGACACAAACCCCGGGACCTTGGGGCTCCTCGGGGACCAAGGTTGGACGCTTGCTGGAGCTTGGCAGGGCCTGGTGCCAGGGGCTGAGTCGCAGGGGCAGATGGTTCCCCAAGGGAGGGAAGGACGAGCGACTGGCACCGCTAGGTCGCACGACTCCATACAAGGAACCATGGCGGATGGGGCGCTTACTCCCTCCTGAACAGGGCCCTGCAGTGAGGCCCCATCTCCCATGCAGCTGCTGGAGGCTCCATGGCAGAGGCCCTGGGTCCCATCCCCAGCACCCTACCCCCAAGGGGAACAAGTCAGAGCCACTGTGCTAGGCTTCCCGCTTCTGCCACTGTGCTAGGCTTCCCACTTCTGCCGAGGACGATTTTCACTCTGGTCAGCGCTGCCCTTGAGCTGGCTGGAGAGCCAGGCTGACGGCTCTGAGGACGGCACCACAGAGACAGGCGATGGTGCCCAGCGCCACAGCCTTGGGAAGGGACTGCAGCAAGCCGAGTTTCACTGCAGAAGCCCGACGCCTCTCGTGATGGCTCGGAAGGGGTGCCGTGGGTGGCCTGCACCCCGGACTTCGGCACCCCAGCCAGGAGTGTGCACAGCATGGTGAAGCCAGCCCGGGAGATGAGCTTTCCGGAAGGCACCCGAGAGCATACCCCTCCACCCCCAACTGCTGCTCTCCCACTAAGGAGGGCAAGGCTGCAGACCTTGCTTTGCTTTCCTTTTCCTCAAGGGAGGACACAGGACACGGCTCAAGGCCCTGCCACACCCCTACCCCAGAGGCGAAGGCGCCCTTGTATTTCCTCTTCTCCCTGCATCTGCAGACTGCACACAGGGCTGGGCTCAAAAGACCACAGCTGCCACTTAAGAAAGTTAAAAGCAGCCAAATAAAATACAGCTGGTGTCCAAGGTGCTTTCCACACTTAGGTATTCTACCACTGAGCTGCACCCCAAGCCCTTTAACAATTTTATTTTGATACAAGATCTTGCTAAGTTGCTCTAACTGGCCCTGAACTTGTGATCCTCCTGCCTCAGCCTCCTTATGTAGCTGGGGTTATAGGCAGGAGCCACCACATCTGGTTCTTACTTAGACTCTGACCCTTGTTTCTTGTTAGCTGCGAGTAGGAACAGGTCGGGAAAGAGGGACCTCAGCCATCCTGAGCTCCCACCCTGTCTCTGTGGGACAAGGAACCGAGCTGAGGGAAGGAGGAAGATGAGGCCAGAACTGCACAGGGCATGGGACACAGGACACAGGACACGGGACACAGGACACAGGACACAGGACAAGATGCCCGCGAGAGTCTCCAGGTGGGGGTGGGGACACTTGGGGAGGGAAGGTGAGGAGCCAGGACCCATCCCCACCAGCACGAAGCCGGAGAGGGGCCCAGGAAGGCAGGTGTGTGGAGACCACGCCAGGGGACCGGAAAGATGACAGCCGACAGCAACATCCTCCTGACAGTTCCTGAATCCCGAGCTGGGGCAGAAAGGGCTGCACCGTGCGCTCTGCTGCCCCGTGGGGTGGTGGCTTGGGGACACCAGGGTGACTGGGTTTGCTGAGAGGCGGTGGGTGGCAGCTGACCTGTAGGATGGAGGGGTTTGCTGAACTACAGGGGCAGACCTGATGCTGCTGGCTGGAACTGAGCTGATTTACTTTGTATCATTTTATTTTGAGACAGGGATTTTCGTTTTGGTACCAGAGATCGAACTCAGGACCTTGGGCTTGCAAGGCAGGCGGCGGAACCACTGAGCTAAATCCCGGGCTCCAGACAGGGTCTTGGAATTAATTTGCTCAAGCTGGCCTTATGTGATCCTCCTGCCTCAGTCTCCTGCAGGAAGCTGTCATCTAGATGTGAATACTACACTTCAAAGGCTGAATAGGGACTAGAATGGTTTCACTGTGGCTGGCTGAGGCAGGAGGATCACAAGTCTGAGCTCAGCCTGGGCAATTTAGTGATGTAGCCTGTCCTTGCCTAAATTAGCGGGGGATGCAGCTTAGAGCAAAGGCCTGGAGTTCTGCCAGTGGTGCACAGCAAAGGAAGTTAGTGGAGCCCAGTCAGTGTCCAGAACAGCCCTGTGGTCATTAAAGACCCCAATTAACAGCATTCCGACTCACAGCCGTACCCCCCAAGACTTCCACTCTTCCGGACTCAGACTTGTGAGGACCCAGGGAGGCCTCAGTAGAGGACCAGGCAATCACGGGGCGCTGCGGGGAACTTTGCAGGGGGAGCTGGAACCGCACCTGCCTCCCATCATCCTCAGCCCCTCCCAGGACAGCCGCGGGCCCCAGCTCCAAAGGGAACAGACAGGAGAGGCTGTCAGAGACCAGCGCAGTCTACTCGGTTCCCAGAGCCACGAAGGTGGAACATGCTTGCGCTGATGTCCATTCCACCTGCTTTCCTTTTACCTCGCTGGGTTCGGATGCCACAAAATTTTACATCAAGGGTTCTGGCATCGCAGAGCCAGGCAGTCACCACTGGACCCTGCCGGGGGAACTCGTATCAGGCAAAGACTCCAGCCCGATTCCGGCTGCTCCAGCTTCTTGGGGAGGCTGTCAGCTTGCTGGGAACAGAACCATCTCAGCATAACGCAGCATCTAACAGCACGGGGTGCTCCTCGGGAGGAGGGCGGGGCGGCTGGGTGAGGGCGGCCCAGGCTAGGGGAGGAAGGCCAGGCCCGAGCCTGGTCACCAGATCTCGGCCACCTGCTGCTGAAAAGTGGAGACAGAACTATTTCTCCAAAGACCCCGCAGGCGACAAAAAGGGCAGCAAAAGACATCACTGTGTGGGGCACTGTCCAGGAACTGCTACCTCCCTGAGGACTGTGGGCTTTGTGAGGTTTGAATTATTTCAGTGGAAAGAAAATGAGCCTGAAAAGGCAGCGTGTGCTTCATGAACGGGATGGCGGCTGCACTGCTGACTCTGAGAGCCCCAGCCCGGCCAGGCCCCAGCCCCGCAGGGCCAGGAGCAGATGCTGCAGCCTCCAGCCTCCTCCTCAGGCCACGCTGCCCCGCACTGTGCAGGTTCCAGCCCTTCTACCACCTCCCTCCTATCCCTCCACCTCCCCGCAGACTCAGCCCCTACCAAGGCCTGGGATGGCTTCACCGGACCTGCCTTCCTCCACGCCCGTGACGGCATCCTCACCCCACGTGTGACCTTCCACCGACCCGAGGCTGCCGTAGTTAGCAAACAAACTATGGGACGCCCAGTTAAACTGGAACTTCAGGTCAGCAGCAAGTGATACTTAGTCTTTCCCCAATACCTCAGAGAAAGACTTACAATAAAATACGTGTTACCTGAATTTTAAATTTAACCTGTATATCTTCCAATTCATCTGGTTTCAGGTCTTATCTATGAATATTTGGGTTATGAACTCCAGAAAGGCAAAAATCTCACTCAATTTACTTAGTTCAATGATACAAACCCTGTGAGAATATTTAGAAAATTTTAATTGAAATGAAGTGTGTAATCACTGGTATAAAATTATTTAAGATGCATTCCATATCCTAAATTCATCTTTAAAACTCAACTCACAGAAAGTAATATTTGAGAAATACTTTTGGTATATCATTTTGCCAATTTAAATATGTTACTTAGAATATTAGTCATTACTTAGAGGGTTTCTCTGAAAGAGCTGACAGTATTAGTGTTAATAAAAAAAATTCTACCACGATCCATTACCAGCTTTCAAAATGCACAGGGGAAGGGCACCCGCCTCAGTGAACTGAGAGAAACGGTCAATGTTACATTTGCAGTATTTCCCTTTCCCAATACATGGTGGCCAAAAGAACTGTACATGTTCAAACTTTTAAAGGCGGGGCCAGGGACGTGGCTCAGTGGCGCTGTGCCTGCCTGTGGGAGCCAGGTCCGGAGTTTGATCCCTGAGGACACTAAGACTGCGTCTCGCCACAGCCCTGAGCTCGTGCCGCTAACCCTCAAGTCCCACTTCTCCGGAGCTGCCTCCACGCTCTACCCGCACATGGTCTCGAAACCTTGGGGAGGGACCGGGGAGGCACACAAGGGACCCGCCGGGCTACGACCACTGCCACCTGCAAGCACGTCGTGCTGGACACTTCCCCTCGCCAGCAGCCCTGGGGCTCAGGTCCCAGGCACAGGCCCCCGTGCGAACCATGAGCACGGGAAACACACAGCATCCCTGGGCCCGAGAAGCCAGGAATGCGCGGGGTGCAGGGGGGGCCCCACTCCTTCGACTGGGCACTGCTTGGCTCAGCCTGCCGCTCCGCCCTGCATGCCCAGCTGGCCCTCTTACCGGTGTGTGTGAGCATGTGCCTCTGCAGGGAGCTGGCCCAAGGGAAGACCCAGGAACAGTGGGGACAGTTGATCTTCTGCAGGCAGTTGGCGTAGGAGTTCCGCTTCGCTCTCAGCAGCCTGTCCTCGGGGGGCCCGCCCTGCTCCTCATCGCTGGGCCCATGGAGGTCGGTGGGGCCCCCGGCCGCCTCCTCCTGAGCATGGTCCTCCGTGGTCTGCAGGAACGGGCTGAACTTGTTGCTGTCCGTGGTGGCCAGCATCTTCTCAATGCTGGCAAACTCCCCGCTGGAGTCCAGGTCCACCCCACCGTGGTTGGCACCGGGCTGGCTCTTCGCGCCCTTCTTGCGGCCCCTCTTCTTGGAGGAGCTGGCCGGGCCCTGCTCAGTCGGGGAGGCCGCCTCTGGGCTGCTGGCCACAGCAGGCGGGTCGCCACACTCCTTCGGGCTCCCGGGGTCCGCGGGTGTGGCTGCAGCTCTGGGGACGGCACCGCCTGAGCCGCCCACGGCTGCCGCGCTGCCGCCGCTGCCGCTCCTCAGGCCTGGGTCGGCCACCTTGGTGGTCTTGAGCAGGGTGGGGGCCGAGGACACGGATGAGATGATCTGGGCGATGGAGGCCAGTGGGGGCAGCTCTTCCGTCACAGAGGGCTTTGGTAAGAGCAGGGGGGGCTTAGGCCGCAGGGGCCGCAGCAGCGCTGGGCTGCTCAGGACGGGAGGGCTGCCGACGAGCGCCGACGAGTAGATGGGCACGGCCAGCTGCACGGAGCCCTGGAGGGGCTGAGCGTGGGGGTCCAGGGGCGCGGCCGTCACCACAGCGGCTGCAGGGCCCTCTAGGGTCCCGGCGGGCCCCAAAGTCGGGGGCAGGATCGAGCAGGGCGGTGGACAGGAAGCCGGCTGCTCAGCGCTTCCCCCTTCCTGCTCTGGCTTCTGGGCTTCGCCAGGGACAGCTGCATCCTTGTCTCCTTTCCTGCAGTTCTTCGGGATGGACAGGTCGATGGGCTCCATGGAGCAGTCGTAGGGGGCCAGGGAAGAAGGGCTCAGGAAGGGCACGTTTTCCTGCTTCACTTGCACCAGCGCCAGGCCCTTCTGAGAGAAGTCCAGCGGCTCGTTGAAGTCCACTGCAAAGCTGCTGGCCGGCTCCACCTTGACAGCTACGTGGGGCGGGGGCGGCTGAGGGGAGCCCCCATGAAGAAAGCCATTTTGGGGCTCCAGGAAGGCAGCGAGGGGCTTGCAGCCGGCTTCCGGGCCCCTCCCTGAGGCTTCCGCGCTGCCAGGGCCGCTGCCCGTGGCCAGCACGTGGCTCTCAATGTCCTGCTCGGGCACGTGCAGGTGCTGCTTGAGGATGTGGTGGATGCAGTTGCGCTTGGCAGTGAAGGCCGCACTGCACTCCTTGCACTCGAAGGGCTTGCGGGCCTTGTGGCAGCCGCCCAGGCCGCGGCCGCAGTGCGTGCGCATGTGGATGCGCAGGGCGCGGTAGTGCTTCAGGTCCTCCCCGCACAGCCGGCACACGGTGTCGGGCGCGCAGAAGGCATCCACCAGCTCGGCCGCGCTGCTGCTCACGTACTCGATGTTCTTCTCAATGTCCTTGCGCGTGGCCTTGAGGTGCTTCTTGCGCAGGTGGCGCTCGCAGTTGGCCTTGACGGTGAAGGGGTAGTGGCAGATCTTGCAGATGTAGGGCCGCTCACCGCTGTGCGTGCGCAGGTGGCGGATGAGCGCCGCCTTGTCGGCCGCGATGTAGTCACAGATGTTGCACTGGTAGGGGGAGATGCCCAGGTGGGAGCGCACGTGCGCACGCAGCACCCCCGAGAAGGCGAACACCTGGTTGCAGAAGCGGCAGGGGTAGAGCACCTTGCGGACAGTGGGCGCCTTCTTGCCGCCGGGCCCCGTCATGATGGCCTTGAGGTCGCCCTCCGCGATCTCCTGCTTGATCTTGGCCTCCATGCTCAGCGGCAGCAGGGCTTCGATGATGCTGTCCTGCTCGAGCTGTGTCTTCATCGCGGGTGAGCCTGGCAGCTCTGCGCGTGGCGGCTGCAGGGGGAGCTGCAGGGCTGAGTTAGGCTGAGCCCCCGACTTGGACTGCAGCAGGTGGGCGGTGGCGGCCACCTCCACCGAGCCCTTCGGCGGCCGTGGGGGCAGGCTGGGACTGGTGCAGCCCGGGGAGGCCTGCTGCGCACTGATGAGGGGTGGGGGCGTAGAGGTGGCCACCACCGTGCGGGGCGTGACCAGGGGCTTTGGCTTCAGAGGGGGCATGTGCTTGAAGATGGCCTGCAGCGGCGTGGCCGGGGCCTTGGAGAGGGGCGGAAGACTGATCTGAGGCGGGGCGGAGGCCGCCATCCTCAGGATCTGCTGGATGTCCGCCAGCTCGATGGCCGACTCCCCGGAGATGGGCTTGACCACGATGCTGCTGTCCGGCTGGATGATGAAGCCCTTCTGGAAGGGCTGCAGGGAGAGATGCTTCATGCCCTCCTTGGTGGCCGGGAGCAGCGTGAGAGAGCCTCCCAGGGAGGTAGCTTCGAAGGGAGACAGACTCAGCACGCTGGTGCAGCCGGGGTCCTGAGGTAGTGGGCACTTGAGTGTGTGCAGCTGTATTGCTTGGTTGTCGTCCGGCAGGGGCTCCTCGGTGGGTGCGGGCCTGACGTCTTTGGTGTGCTGCAGGCCCAGCAAGGCCAGGAAGACCTTCTGGTCCAGGGCATCACTGGCCAGCACGTCAGCCTGAGGCTCTTCCCGGCCCGGGTCCGTGGTGACATGAGTCTGCTTGTGCAGGGCGAGCGAGGAGAGCATGGGGAATGCCTTGTCACAGCTGTCGCAGACGAAGCGGTGCTGCTCGCTGATGCACCTTCGCAGGTTTGTTTCACACCAGGCCTGTGGGCAGAAGCAACCGAACAAAGTGAAGGTTTCGAACTAAGCATTAAAGGGAAGCATCTGCTGTACAACTGCGCCCCTAACGCAGCCTTTCTCTATTAATACATGAGGACCGCCGTCCTGCCTGCGGCCTCGGGCGAGCCAGTGAGAGAGCAAAGCATCTAAGACCCGCGTCTGCCCCTACAGTGCAGTGGGGTAACATCGTCTTGGAGGGGGCATTTTTCCTTGAGGGCGGCAGCGGTGGGAGAACTGCTGCCCCGGGACTGCAGGGAGGGAGCATCGCTGGGTGGCCCTGCTGGTGACTCACAGGTCTACACAGGGAAAATCCACAAACTTCCACCTCATGTGTTTGTTTCCATTTTGTAAAACTGACAAAATTTCCAAGTACTGTTAGCAGGTTCTTTATTTTATTTTTGGGTACCGGAGATCGAACTCAGGACCTTGCGCTTACGAGGCAGACGGCGGAACCACTGAGCTAAATCCCCGGCTCTGTTAGCAGGTTCTTTATGAGCAGACAACAAATACAGTTCTCGTCTTGTTCTAATCGAAAATGATTCGAATCTTTTCTTTTGGGGAGCGGTAGTGGTGCTGGGGATGGGACACTGGGCTCCCTGCATGTGGATGCCATCACTCTACACTCCCAGCCCCCAAACGCATTCTCTTAACACAAACTGTAATGCTAGAAATATTTACGCAGATGCCAATGAAAGATTGAAACACATGAATTCAAATTAAAAGAGGACTTAGGTGGGGATAGTGAACAATTCACACTCCATATCTCAAGTCCCAAGAATGGGCAAAAGTGCTGATGAGCCAGAGCCACACCAAAGTTCTTAGGAAATCAACCCCAAGGGAAGACTGCCCCCCCAACCTGGCAGCCCAAGGGAGACAGACAGGGCCAAGTGGGGTTTGCACTGGGGATTGAACCCAGGGCCTTCACACTGACCCACATCCCCGGCCCTTCCTCATTTTTTTTCTAATTCTGAGACAGGGTCTCACTAAGTTGCTTATGCTGTGCTCAAACTTGTGACCCTTCGGCCTCAGCCTTCCAGTGTGCTGGGATTACAGGTGTGTGTCACCACATCTGGCTCCAAGTTCAATTTTAAGAGAGGGGGTTATAAAAAAGAGAAAACTCAATCGATCACATTTTAAGGAAAGGGAACTGCAGGGTGAGGGAGTTTAGTCCAGCTGAGTGCCTTGAACCAGTCAGCATACCTGAGAAATGCGAGGAAACCTCCTACAGGAGAAGTCCATGAAGCCTAAGTCATGGAAGCCAGCGGGAATTGAAGGGTTGTTCTGGATGAAAGGTCTTCCCATCGCATCCCTGGGAAGCTGTTTGTGGACAAGGGCGTTGTGACGCAGCAGTCCTCGATGTGTTCGAAAGGTGACACAGCAAATGTCACATCTAGGAGAAGGGAGAGACAAAGATTCAAGGCGGTGGCCCAGTCAGGGTTTCCACTTGTTTGTCTGCTAGGTTTAGTATAGTTTTTGCTGCTTCATTTCAACCAAATGAAAATAAGACATCAGGAAGCCAGTGTGCTCGTAGTTAACGCCAAAAAAACTTCCCTTTAATTTGCTTTGTAAATGATATTCTGCCAACTCTGGACACCAAATCTTTGCAGGCAGAAAGAAATGAACCTAGGACCAAACGTCTGAAGTCTGTGCATGAACCCGGGAGCCACCACTGAGGACCCGCGCTGTGACCAGACATGTGGTCATCTCAGGTTTTTCTCCTTCCCCCAGCTCACTGGATTTAGTCATTGTAAAATGTTTAAAAGGCAATGAAGCAGACACTTCTGCAGCACCTAGAGCGATCACGTCAGCAAGCCTGGCATCTGATACAGGTAAGATAATTAAATGACTCTACCAAACTGGTAGCAAGTACCATGCCTGCGTATTAAATTCTGACATTATCACTATCATTATCTGAAAAACGTCTGCACTTCCCACACCTTAAACCCACAGTAAGCTGAGGCCCTGCCGTGGGCGTCACCAGCCTCATCTCACAGATGAGATGAAAACACGCAGGCCCCGCGATGCTAATCGGTGTGACGAGGTTACCGGGCAGGAGGCAGCTGGGGCCAAGGGCCTGCTCCCGTCCTCGCCCACCACAAGGCTGCGTCCCTTCCTGGCGAGAGTCCCACAGATGACCTCTACTGAGAAACCACAACACTTCAAAAAAGGAAAAAAGTCTCGGCCCTTCTTTAGAGACGGCCTTTGACATCCTAGAATGCTGTTATGAAACAGCCTCCACTCTTCCCAGCAGCGCCAGCACCCAGTCTTCGCTGAGAGCCATTTGAAAGACGGTGCGGTACTCATCAGCATCCCCTAGACCTGCTCTAAATAAGCCACCAGCTCCACAGGCGGCCATTAAAGCTCCTCATCCACATCCACCTGCCGTCCTGGGCTCACACGAGGCAGGGCACTGCAGTGTGTCGCCTGGCCGGCAGGAGCCGTGCACCGAGCACCCTGCCACGTGCACCCTTACTACCACTGCTCCACAGAGAGGTAGAGCAATGCACACCCATCTACATGGATGGGCTTTAATGGAAGCTTTTTTTTGGTTGACATTCTTCTCTGGAAACAAAGAGATAATGAAATCACCCACAAGGCAGCTGAGCGCGCTTCGCTGAGGTGCTGAAAGAGAGAAGTGTCAAGTATGTGCTGCTTTATCAGGCGTGGTGGGGTGCTGCGGGATACAGTCCCTTTGTGTGTCCACCTCTCTTCTCCACTCTGGTAACTGGGGATACCTCCTGTCAACATGCAACTGCGTTTAGAATACCGGCTTCCCACAAGCCACCCAAAATAGCACTCTTTTAGGGGGGAGTTTGCTGAGCTCCCCAGCTGTGGCCAAAGCCCCAGCGAAGGGCTGGATTCAGCAGAAGACCTCAGGGCCTGGAAGTGTGTGAGCCGTGGGCTCAGATGGTGTGGATTGTACCCCCAAGGCAGGTGTGTCCTAGTGGACAGAGTCCAAACCACAGGAACCGTTCCTTTTCTCAGGGCCCGGAGGTCTAAGTCCTAGCAAGGAGACGGGAGTTCAGCTGGGAAGCAGCATGGACACGGCCACCCTGGGCTTTTCTGGCTGGAACACGTCCCAGCCCATGCTGCACACTTGCAGGCGACTGAGCTCAAGTGCCGTCCGCTTCTGAGCACAGGGGTTATGGGGGCTGTACCGAGAAAATGGTGTATCAGAAAGGCTCTGTTCAGGCAGGAGTTACACTGGGGATGGCTGTGAGCTCAATGTCAATGAATCGATAGCACACGAAATAAGGTGACTACACAGAAACACAAAACTGGGCATGGTGACACATGCCTGTAATCCTAGTATTCCTAAAGCCAAGGCAGGAGGACGGTGAGTTCAGCCTGAATGACACGAAAAACCATGTCTCAAAAACGAAACAAAACAAGAAAGCAAGCAAACAAAAAAGAAACATACATACAACAAGCTTAGATACTGAATAACTGATGGAAAAGTGATGAGAGGTACTGAGGAACTGAACCCCACATTTTCCAGGGGAGCAATGACTCAGTGTTTGCTAATTCTGGGTTTACAGTGACTTACAGAACCCAACTAACACGGATAACAAGAATCAACTGGGCAGCTGGGTCCTCCGTATGTACAGGTTGTGCATCTACGGATTCAACCAACCCTGGATTGAAATACCACAGAAGATGCATTTGTACCAAACACGTGCTTTGTTCCTGTATCATGAAGTTCCACAGTAGTAGGTGCTCAATAACACACGGCAAGATTTCCCAGCACTAATCACAAGTTCTGTGTCTCACGGAAGGCTTTGGGAGCAGTGTGTGTGTGTGTGTGTGTTAACAGCCCAGACACACGCAGAAGTTAGCACTGTGACCTTGGACAACTTATATAACACCTCCCAAATATGCTGGAGGGGAGAATGCCCTTGTGACCTTATTCAAAAAGCAGAATCCTCATCCTACCCCAGGCCTGGACCTACCGGTCACTGCAGGGAGCAGGCAGGCCTAGAAACTGGCATAAAGTGAGCATACCCGGTGACTCTATCAGTTATGCAAGCCTGAAAAACAAAGTACTAGAATCTAGAAACATCTTTAGCTATGAGTGCGCGAGAGGCCCTGGAGAAAACGCTGCCCACGACGTTCTCACCTCTGTAACCTGTTCCTTCTCTAAGCCTGTTTCCCTTCTCACCTGGGATGAGGATCTTTGGGGCCAACTCAGATAACAGATAAGAAAATGCTGGGAAACCTCAAGGTACTATTCCGTCATTTAACAATTATTTTATCTTGCCAAGGGAAGAAGAAATCTGGAAAAGCTGATTTCCTGGAACATGTTAGTAAACATGAAAATGCAGGAAAGGTGAGGTTTTGATTTCCAGTGTGTGTTCTCTTTTTCCATTCTAGAACTTCACAGTCGTCCTCAGTACTTCGGTTTAATCTTGAGATGCGTGGGAAGAAACGATGTTTCCTCCCAGCCTGCACACCTGTGGAGCCTTCTGCGTCTGAGGTAAGGTCTAGATCTGCACTTCGCACCTCCATGTTCATGGACTCTCCTCCTGGGCACTGTTACACTCCTCCCCCCAATACAGGGTCTCAGCTATGCTACCCAGGCTGGCCTCAAATGATCCTCCTGCCTCAGCCTCCTGAGCAGCTGGGACTACAGGCACGCACTGCCATACCCAGTGGCTATTTCACTTCTGAAAAAGCCCACTGTGCTTTGAAACCAAAAGCACACTGTGAGGTTGGTTAAAAGGAAGAAATGCACAAAAAAGCACCGGCCTCCTTGTCCCACATGTCATGCCTGTCAACAGACCTTAACTCAGCATGGAAATCCAGTCAGAAACAGGGGCAGACCGGGGCTCAGCCAGGCCTCCCACGGCCTGGGAAGAACACCCGGCAGCCTGGTTTCTAAGAAGCAGTCCAAGGGCAGGAGGGTCAGTCAGTCTGTGGTCCACCCGGAGGGTTTGTCAGGCTTCGTGAGGGCCATCGGAGGGGGGCAGTCCCAGGGCCCTGTTCTCACTCCCATTTCTGAGGGACCCCAACTCCCAGGGACTCATAGAGAGGAGGACTGCAAAATATTTAGATGGGGTAGAACTCTCAATTAGAAGGTCACAGCAGAGGCGAGGGCTGTAGGTCGACTGCATTTTGCAATATGCAGTGTGCCTGAGGAGAATTTTACAACTCTTGACAGGCTGCCTTTCGATTATCTGGCAAGTGAGACGGCCCTACATTGGAAAGTGAGGTAACTGTTCCAAATGGAAACCAACTTTGCTGTCTGCAGGAGACATGCATCTGGGGGACTGTCTCTTACAGGATCTAAAGAAGCTCACAGAACCCTGTTGACACCCCCTTCTAGAAACAAAACTTTCTCTCTTTTTAAGAACTCATACTGAGTAGATTACTCTTGATTTCATCAGTGGAAAAACCTCTGAGGGACAGTTTAGGGCGAGACGCCATGAGGCGCTCAGGGATGGGTACGGACCCACACCTGGCCTGACCTCGGCTTGTAGCAGGCTGTGCAATCCGGTGAGCTCCAAAGCACTGTGCTCACAGAAACAGTTTCTGTACACAAGGGAGTGCACAGATGATTCACCCAGAAAACACCCTAATTCTAGTACACATTAACTGAATTTCTATAGGATAAAATTTGCACTGAGAATCCTGGACAGATGTGGCCACTGCCCGCTCCCATGATGCCCCAGCTCCCAACCTCGGGTCCTGCCCCGGTGAGCTGCTCCCAGGCAGGGGCTCCATCACTAGGCGAGGGCTCCAGCAGTTCTTGGGGGTGGGCAGTGGGGGTCTGTGGTGCCCAGGTATGCAGAGTCAGGGGGCTCTCTGGAACAGCTGCAGCCATCTGCAGCTCACCCCCTCTCTCCCGGCTGCCCTCAGTTCCACTTGAACAGTCACTGAGGGGTCCTGGGTGGGCGTGACACACAGAGGTCTGGGGCTGGAGGGTGTCCGATGCCCAGAAACCCCTCCCGGCGGCATGACAGGTGGGCACAGGTTCGCTGGTGGGGACCAAGATCGCAAAGAGCCTTCCATCCGAGCTTAGCGGTGCCTCTCAGTTTTTGAGACAGACACACAAGTCCCTGCCACGGTAAGGACTGGTTGGATGGGCTGGGGTATAGTGCCGTGGTAGAACGCTTGCTTAACATGGGAGAGGCCTGGGTTCGGTCCTAGGCACGTTTGCACACGCACTAACACGCAGGAAGGGTTCTCCTTTCAGTCACTCCTGTCCTTCCTCCTTCAAAATCAAACAAGCGCCATCCTGCCGCATGCTGGCCGTGACTTCTGCTAGGCTGCCAAGTGCTCGGTGCTGCTTAATAGCAACAAAATCAAAAAAGGAGAGCTAAGGAACACAGCTTAATGCTGGGTTGAGGTGGAAATGCAGTATGATAAACATGCTATCGTGGTGTGGACACTCAGCGAGAAGGGGGAAAGAGCCAGGCCAAGCCAGCCCGGCAGTGGGTGGTTTACAGTAGGACCGACAGCTCGCATCAGAGATGACCGTTGTCATGAGAAGCACCACCCCGAAATGCCAACCTCGACTGCAGCCACAGTTGGAGGCGCTTCAGAAGGGGGCTCACGTGCACCACGATGGGGCCGTGCCTATGCAACTCGGCAGCAGTGGGATTGACAGAAATGGAAAACACTGACACGGTCTTTCGGCTTTCCTCCTCCCTCTTCTTTTGTTTTCTGCTGTTGCTCTACTGAGGGATCAACCCAGGGGCCCTTTCTATTTTTAATTTTGAAGCAGGGTCTTGCAATCCTCCTGCCTCCCAAGTGGCTGGGATTACAGGCATGTACCACATCTAGCTTTTTTTCCCTGTTTCCTTAACCTTCCGGCTGAACAACTTTAGGATTAGCTCCCCCGTGGCTACTATACTAGTATTTTATTCATCTGGTGACTTTACTCTCCAGAACAAGAGGAAAGCCCTGAAGTCAACAGAAAAGCTTAACAAAGCAGCCGGCCTGAAGAGATGAACCATCCAGGTGGCCCCACCATGGCTTTACCAGTGGCTTTACCACACCACGTATTTCTACAAGGTTTACCGCTGTGGTCCTCCCCGCCCCTAATCAGCGAGAAACGGCTACTTTTATTTTTTTTAACTACATAAAGCATATTTTCAAAAGATCACATTGGCAAATTTCAAACATTAGGAAACTCATTTCTTTAGAATCTCAGGTTTCCCCAGTGACCTAACAAAGTAATGCGTGGCTCTAATATTTAAAGGTGTCAAGTCCTGTCCAGCTTCTGAACATCAGCCTTTCAACATAGTTTACCGGGATTTCAAAACACGGGGTGGTCAGGACTCAACTCAAATTTAAATGGCACCCAGTTTCCCAGTCTTGACAAAAGTGAAACTAGATGAAAGTGGTTCTTTGTGACAATAAAGAGTAAATGACAGGGCCGGGGATTTAGCTCAGTGGTTTCACCGCTTGCTGCACAAGCGCAAGGACCCGAGTTCGATCCCCGGTACCAAAAAAAAAAGAGTAAAGGACACACTGCTCCCGTGTCCTCTGTCAGCTCAACAGTGCTTGGGAGAACCCTGGAAATGGACTCTTCAATCTCCTGGAATGGGATAACCAAAAGGCCACAGCACACCCTACCTGTGAATGTTGGAAGGCTTAAAACAGTTTAAAAAAAAAAAAAAGAAAAATAAAAGAGATGTGATCTTAATAATAATATCAGAAGAACTCATGCCGTATTTCTCAGGGTCCCAGGACTGGATTAACCCCCTTCATTCTCTGAAGTCGTCCACTCTGTTTCCCAGACGGGGGGCAGACAGAACTTCCACGGCCTGAGGTCACGGAGACAGACGCCAGGCAGGGCGGGGCGGGGCAGGGCAGGCGGTTACGTGCAGATCCCCAGCTCCTTGCTTGACCCAAAGCACATCGTAGCCCTGGTGCCTGGAGCCAGCTCAGCCAGGCGCATTCCCGGCGTGACACTCCCACCACCCCAGCAGCCCGTTGGTCCGCAGAACCTGAGAAATACACCTGCCAGGAGGCCGACTCCCAGGCTGCTCAGGCTGCTCGCCCAGACACGGAATCCCTTGCTCATTAGTGTTTTAAACGAGAGACTGGCATTCCTCTTAAAAGGGATTTCATGCTTCATTTTTCCTGCTCCATCTCCAGAGCCAGGAGGAGTGAGTGCAAACAATCCCTGCTCGGAGCCCCGCCCGGCAGACATTCCTGCCCCTCGGCCAGTCCTGCCAGCTGGGGACTGACACCCACAGCTGCACTAATCTCGCCCAGTTGCCGGAGCAGCGGAGATGCCCTGTGACAGCCCTGGCCGGAGGCCTCCCCACCCGCGCCCAGGGGCCCGCCGGGTTCTCCGAGCGGTGTGAAAAGGGGCCAGAGCCTTGGGGCTTCACAGGGCCGCTGGGGAGTGGGCGCAGGGGCGGGGAGCCAGCGTCCTCCCCTCCGACCTCTGCCCACTGTCCCCAGATGCTGGCGCCGACAAAGTGAGCCTCCACTTGGCTGAGCCTTGAGTCTCGCACTCTCAGACACACGATGCCGGCCGGCAGACGCCGCAGGCCTTTCCTTGGTCAGGCCGACATTCACCAAGAGCGAGGCCGAGGCGGCGGAGAATCTCAGGGTCTCTCAGCAAGGGCTGGGCAGGCAGACAAGGCTGAGAGAGGGGAGAGAGAAGGGCCTGCGTCTCCTCCATGCCCCCGGCGCCCCCGCCATGGACTCACTCCTAACAAAGTCTGGAGGACTCCAGGCGAGTGAAGGGTTAAAATCCCCTCAGAGACGACCGGGAGATCAATAACGTGACCCGACCCGGAGATCAATAACGTGACCCGAGCCAGGGGCCTCAGCCCACAGCAAGAGCAGCAAGTGCCACGGTGCACGGAGGTCAGGTCTGAGGTAGCTGCTTTGCTCGTGCAGACCCTGACCCCGACCCCGAGGCCCAGCCAGGAGGCAGGGCGCCTTCTTCGCCTCGCACTTCCCTTCGCAGCCTTCCTACGGCCTGCGGCCTCTGGCTGAAACATCCCTGTTTTTCTCAAGCCTGGTCAGATCACAATGACGACTCGATCAACCACTGGGTACATTTTAACTGAAATAATGTCAAAATTACTTATTACCCCATCTCCTTTAATCAAAAAGCTACCCAAGATTACACAATAACTCAGGCCAAGTTTGGCCTCTGGAGCCTGCCCTCTCGGCTGATGCCAGTCAAGAGTCGCCCCCACAGCACCAGGCCCACTGCCCCCTGCTCCTAACCCTGCTCTGTGGGCCGCCGAGCTCCTGAGGCCGCGGCGATACCCCACGAACTGGATTTCAAGCCCCATGATGGCAAGAAAGCAAAACAGCACCACTGACACTTTGTGTACAGCCATGCTGACTGTCTGTTTTGACTACCGTGGTAGGATAATCGGCGGAAGCCTTCGTACTGCCTCTTTTCTGCACAGGGCTGAAACTCAGGGCCTCACACATGCCAGGCACATGCTCCAGCACTGAGCTGCACCCACCCTAGCCTGTGTTATGCTTTTTAAAAGGAGGCTACTAGAAGATTTCAAAGGATGCCTGGGCTCACATCCTACTTCCGCTGACAGCACTGGCCTGGACGGTCCTCCCAGCAGTGGACAGCTTACTGCTCTACTCCAGTCTAAGCAGTGAGCAGGGCCTCCCATGTCCAGCAAGGCCCGCTCACACAGGGACGCTCCCTCTGCACCCACCTGCTCCCTGGGTCTGTGGGGTATTTTTTGTTTGGGGTGGTGGAGTAATACTGAGGATTGAGCCCAGGGCCTCACACTTGCCAGGGCTACAATCCTAGCACTTTTTAAACTGCTAAGTTGCCCAGGTTGTCCTGGAACTTGGAACCTTCCTGCCTCAGCCTCCCCAGCAGCTGGGATTGCAGGCGTGCGCCACCACAGCCTGCTACAACACCTGCAGGTGAACGCCCCCGGCTTCCTGTTCAGGTGCCCGCACCCGAAGGCTCCCTGCCCCTTTCCCCGCCTCGGCCTCCTGTCTGGGAAGCACACAGAAGGGGGTGTAGCCACAGCTGACCTGAGAGCCGGACTCCGCCGGTGGCCTCGCGCCTCCCTTTCACTTGAGGCTGACGCTGCGTTAATTTGAAACACGGCTGAGCAGGGGAACGCGGACCCAGAGTATACTCCTTTGGATTTCCAACACTTTTTTAAGGCACAACAGGCGCCTCGCCAGCTTTGTGGGGAGGGCTAGGAGGGGCCAGGGCAGGAGAGAGAGAAACTAGCAGCTGTTTCGAGTTACAGACTTTCTGTCTAGGCTGGTAGCATCCCACTGTGGCTCTGCTGCCTTTGGGGTTTGAAAATGGAGTCGGTGTCTATTTTAGTTCTGGGTTAACAAGCAGTCTATCCCACCGGCCACTGTCGCAGTTCACAGCCCAGCCCGCTGGCCCATGTATGCCCCTGGGGCTCCTCTGATAGCAGGCTATTATGTGGACCAGCAGAGCAGAGAGGAGCAAAGGGGAATTAACTGTGTTCTGTAATCATTCCTCTCGGTTTCCAGATCCCAGCCCCACCCCGAGTTGCAGTGAGAGCTGGGCAGAGCCACGGGGCAGGGCTGCCCACCCTCTCTTCCCACCTTCGCCCGTGGCCAGCACCGCAGGCCTGCAAAGGCCGAGCTCCTTCGAGGCTTGGAGGAGCCGCCCCTCACCAGGCAGAGGGTGGTACTGAGCCCAGGAGGGAAACCCCTGCTCTGCAGCTGTACAGGCGGCTGGAGGTTCAGCTCACGGCCCATCTGTGCCACTAGCTGGGTGTCACGGTGGCCGAATCACCTACCAAGTCCGGCCCGCCTAGGGGACCGGTGTGCAGTGCGCCTGCCGCTGCTATCTGCCTGCCTGTGAGGATCCAGCCAGGACAGAGGCTGCTCCAGGAATCTCACACCTCAGCAGACCAGCACCGCACAAGAGGACAGTGACCTTCCGTTGCCACTGCTACACGCCATGCGGCGTAGGCAGGCATGGGCTCTGCAGAAACCCTCCAACAGCCAGCTTCCCCGCATAGGATCAGATTACCTAGGAGGGGACAAATAAGTAGTTCTGAAGATGGAACTTGCTCACAAAGTAAAATGTGAAGTCTACAGGGGAACTCAGACACAAGTGGTAAATCCACGGCCACGTGGCAGTGACGCCCCCTCTGTAAGCGAGTCCTTGGTCTACAGATCTCTTCCAGTATTCACCGCCCACCACAGCCTGGGGATGCTGGGCACACCAAGGAAAACCGAAGTTCCCAAATCTCTCAGAGCAAAAGGGTGTACAAAAGGAGGAGCCAGAAGTGTTTTTGTGGCAGATAAAACAGTTAAGAGACAGGATTAAGAATGACAGATTCCAAGTCCCCGTGGTGAACATGGAGTCACCCAGTCCAGTCTCCCTTCAATCTGAAGGACACGAAAACTGAGGGTCACACATGAGCTGAGACAGCCCTGGGGGCCCCACAACCAGCCCTGCCTCTTCCAGCCCAGCAGCCCGAGACTGAGGAGTTCTGCAGACATTTTACAGCGCTTCGGCTCCAGCAGTTTACATTCTCCATAAATTCTCTCTCCCCCAATTGAAAAGTATCAAGCGAATGTGCTTAAGCATAAATGACATTTGTCGTGGCCTCCAATCCGTGTACAATCAGGCTTTCCCCTCTAACACAAACGCTGTCCGCCTGCTCAGAGTTTTTCATTCCCAAGTCACAACACAACACGTGTCCTCAGGAAGGAAATCCAGTCCGCATGTCAGGATGCAAGCAAGCAGCTGCCCGAGTTCGTACTCCCTGGCTATCCTCCAAAGCCGCACAGGGATCTGCCCTCTGTGCGTGGATGAGTCTTCAGCTGTGTGTGACTTTCAAGTCTCCCAGGTGGTTCTTTGTTCTTTTCAATGCTTAGAATCAATGGCACTGACATTTTAAATGTGGCAATTCCATATGGAAAGTCTCTGCACCTTGCTGTTCATCAAGAACACAGGACTTTGCCTGGTGAGAGTTAGCAGAGAAGGTAGACAGCCAGGCCTCTCTCCTCGAATCCTGGTGGAAATTCTCCATGTTCTCCACCTGGCACTACTGAAGGTCACAAATGCTGGAGCTGAGAAGGCCCAAAATGGGAGATGAACAGCAAAATCTCTGTTCAGCACTGCCTTACCAGACCCTAACAGACTTAACTTCTTCACTCAGTAGAATCCGTGCTATGGGTCCAGTTCAGTCCAAACACCGGGTATGGCCCACCACTGTGCCGGGCACGAAACACATGAACAGTTCGTCTGGACTGCATATCCATGGACAGTCGACAGTTATTTGGGCTTCGATGCCTTGTACAGAGCAAACGTTTGTCGTTAAAACTACCCTGTGACAGGAGAGCCTTACTGGTGCCTGCCCACCAGGTCTTGTTAGAAGTGAAGGAATCAGGTGTGTGAACAGACCTGGTGACTACGGCCGCCCTCTCTGACAATCCTCAGCCGACCTCTTCCCCACTTAGGCATTTCTTAGCTATTTTCCTAATGTCTCATACACACATTAAACCACTGGAGTCCAGGCTAAAAAGATGTAAGGCTAAATGCCAGAAGAAACAAATGAGAAGAAGTTTCCCAGACCACAGGTCTAGCTCATCATCTCTCCTACCTTAGTGGGTTGTCTGAATGGGTCTCTATGTGACTCTCCAGTCCGTACTTGCAAACAAACTCCTTGAAACACACTGGGCAGTGAAAGACTTCATCACATGTCTTCTCCACGTCACCTGACTGTCCATCGTCCACCATCTTAGGGAAAAGCAGAAAGTGAAGTCGTGAAGTGGTCTCCACCGCGGAGCGGCCAACACCAGTCCAGGGATGTCTACTGAAAGGTTGTGTTCCCTGGCCGAGTGTTAAGAACGTGACTGTCCATCCATTCACACAACCGATACTCACTGGCCAGTCCCACCTACCCTCCCACCCATCCCTCAATCCCTTCATCCACTCAACATGTACTTAATATTGCTAAACACGAGATAAAAAGTGAGGACAAGACAGACCCCAAAGCTAAGGAAGCTTTCATTTTAGCTTGAAAGCAAATGCAAAGAGCATGGAAACAATTGTGGAAGCTCTTCATTTCATGCCTCAGCTCAGCAGGGGGTGCTCGAAGAGGAAGTATGCACAGGTATATTCTTTTCTTAGTCACTTTACAAAAACGGTGGGAAAACACAGGTTAAAAAGCCTAGGGTGGATGTCTGCCAAGTTCCCATACTGTGAAAATAAAGATTAGAGGTATTTTTGCTAAAGGTTCTATGGTGAGGCACGTCGGTGCCAGGAGCCGAGAGGACCTTTTTAGCAGGTGCTGGGTCTTCTCTCTCTGACTCAGCATCGTGACTCAGTTTCCTCTTGGAGGACAGCCGCCTGCGCTTCAGAGGGGATGGAGGGGCTGCAGTTGTAGCACTGCTGGGATCCTTCTCGTGAATCTTCATATGTCTGAAAGGAATATACATACACACAATATGAGTTAAGAACAGCAGCCAATCCAGCTCCCTTATTTCTTCTAAGTTTTTGGGATTATTCCTAAAAGCACTGGTATTGGAATTTTCTTTTTGCAGTGCCAGGGATGGAACCCAGGACCTCAGGCTGGTTAGCAAGTGGTCTGTCGCTGAGCTAGACACACCCCCTCACTCCTGAATTTCCATTAGTTAAGAGACACAGAATACAACTTATACAGTGGCTTCTGCCTTCTTAAAACTTCCTAATCTCCTAGAATCTCTGTTCAGGCTCCTGTGAGTGCCATCCAGAAGGGTTACTCAATGTCTCACTGTTGTTGGAAGATGTTCATGAACTTGACTGGCATTAATGAGCTGGAAGTAAACTACCCGGTGACCTGCTCTACTTACTCAGACAAAAAGTACTATTTTAGGACACATGATTCTATAGAATAAGCATTCCCGCCTTCCTGAACTGTTCCACTGCTTGGAAGCCACCAAGTTACGGTTGTGGATTGGATCCCAGGAGCCAGGCCTCTGTCCTTCCTGTCTCTTGGAAGTACTCGGGGGTCAAATCTGAGACATGCTGCAGCAAATGCCCAGGGTGCTTAAGAGCTGAAAGCCCTTCCGTATTCCCCATGGGACCGTGTGGGTGACAGTAACGGGACGGCACCACGAGCGGGCTACAGGCTACAACGCTAACAGCTGCACGACGAGGACACCCACGTGGTCAGAAATGGCCGTGTGTAACATATTTATGTGTCTGGTCCAAAAGGGAGTTTAAGGGTCTGATGTAAGTGACCTCTCCTTTTTATTAAGTTCTAAACCATCCCAAGAAAAGGTGCCAAGATATACAGGAAAAAAAGAATGGCATTATAAACAACCCAATCCAGTTTCCTTATTTTCCAACATAAAAAGGGATTCATTTTGCTAGTGACAGTCACACCATCTGAGTGGGGTCAAACTGTGCCAGATGTAGGAATGCAGTGCAGCTTTTTACAAATAATTATTTTATGATGATTTTACTTGGAAAGTATTTTTATCTTTTGGTGGTGCTGCGGGTGGATCCCAGGGCCTCATGCATGTTCTGCAAGCACTCTACCCCTAAATGATGCCTCCAGCCCCTCAAGAAGTTCTTAAGGGTGGGAAAAACGGCAATGTTCTTGTGCACTCTCCCGTCACACCGGTGAAAAGTGGTTCAGGTCCGCCTCCTAGCTGTGCCGTCTTCAGAGGACACAGGCCCAGGATGAAGACTCCAAGCAGCTCGTGAGGGTTGGACAGATGCTCGCCGAGACTGTGCAGGGCAATGACGAGGTGGCCGGGATGCTGCATCCCCACACACAACCTGTGCCCTCCTGCAACGGGAGTCCCCTTTCCCGAAGCACGTGGATGCACAACGCTAGATGCTGCTGTGGGCTCTCTGGCCTGCTCTAGGAACGGATTCCAGCATCAACCCCCTGCCCCTCTGCCTCCCAACAGCCATCTGCTGAAGATGGGGCCTGACCTTTGAGAACAGGGACTCAGAAAGGAGGCTCAGGCCAAGCCTTGGTCCTCTTAGTGGGAAGCAATGCTGTGGAGCGGACGATGGAGTGGGAGGTAATGGACAAGAATTACAGACGATCACTCTGACAGCTGTTTGACTCCTTGCCCGATTATTGGGAAAGGATATCACTTCGTTCTTGGCCACCTAAAACCACGAGAAAGTTAATGATACAAATGGCCTTGTTTTAAGTACTAAAGTGACTGTGACCGTCCTTCATATCAACATTTGGGGTAAATAAAGTTGGTAAGGTTTCTCCAACATTTATCACACAGTGCTCCCCAATTTTAGAAATGTTAATGTTTTAAAAAGCATCCCTAGTCCTTTAATTTTTTTTTGGTACTGGGGATTGAACTCGGGACCTTGCACTTTCGAGACTGGCACTGGAACCACTAAGCTAAATCCCTGGCCCAGTCCTTTTATTTTTTGAGGTAGAGTCTCACTGAGCTGGCCAGGCTGGCCTCAAATTTGTGATCCTCCTGCTTCAGCCTCCTAGAGTGCTGAGAGTACAGGTGTTCACCTCCACACCTAGCTCTACCTACTTTATTTTCATCTAAGATGCCCAAGATTCCTCATTCAGACTGCCGTCAAAGCTTGTCTCCTCTGCTTTGCACTGAGCAGGTAACGATGTTGTCATTTTCCAGACCGGCCAGGGGGTGTGGGTGAGTGTCAGGATGTGCAATGATGGCGGGAGTGAAAACTGGCAGCCACCTTTCTGCAAAGTGGCTGACCGACAGGGACTGGAATTTTGCACATGTACCTCCTCACTCCACGAATCCCACTTGCAGAACTAACCACCTGGCCAGTGATAGAATGAGGGGAGTTCACACACCAACGGCTATAGAGGCCTCACTGCCGTACCCTGGCCGCCACGCTTCTGCTCTCAGCCCCCTATCCATTCTCTGCACAGCAGCCAGCGTGAGCTTCCAGACATAGAGCCAGCACTCCTCAGCCCACTTGGTTCTCAGGCAGACCTGCTCTCGGGGGTACACCTGCCCTCCCACCATCTCTCCTGCCCTCCGGGGCCTTTCACTCATCCAGCAGGCCCCCCGGGGCTGCACCTCGAAGTTCCAGCCATCCCAGGCCTGGTCCGACGCTAGGTTTCACACCTGCGACCCTCCAGTGAGGCCTTCCTGGAGGCTGTACAGCTCACTTAGGCGGAGGCTCTCATGTGCACTCTCGGTTTACTTCCTTCACAGCACACAGCGGAGGCCAAATCTACCGTGTACTTTTCCTTTTTTGGTTTTTGAGACAGGGTCTCACTCTGCAGTTCAGGCTGGACCTGAACTCACTATGTAGGCCAGGCTGGCCTTGACCTCTGGGCAATCCTCCTGCCTCTGATTACAGATGTTCCACCTCACCTGGCTAGAAATATCTGTTGATTCATGGAATGGACAAACAAAGGAGAGAAGGATGAAGCAGATGCAAAGTCCTTCTCTCCAAGTACCATCAGAACACGTTCTCAGGTTCAGGACACTTTAGGGTTTATCTCACCGGGATTGAATGTGAGCAAACTTGGGTTTTGAGTGTAAACAGTGCTATGCCAAAGGGAGTGTAAGGGAAAGTATTCCAACAACGGATGCCAAGGAAAAAGTTAGTTTTTCCCTTACTAGAATTCAGTTGTGCACATTCACTCAAAGTAATACCTTTACCCACAGTGGAGAGAGATTAATGTAAAAATCAAAGTTTGCTTCTGCTTCTGCATAGAATTCTGGAATTTTCCTTCAGAGGCATGGCATTTTGTCTCAGTACAATCCTGCCACACTGGGGGGTTCTGAGGAAGGAATTTGTTAGCACATCGAGAATCAAGAGAAATTTTCTGCCACAGGGGCCTTTATAACAACCACAGAGGCCTTTATAGTGATAAATGAGAACACAAATGTTACAGATGAGAAAAAAATCAGCCAGCACTTTTTCAGGCCTCTTTGAATTTAGAAGTGGATGCTGATTCCCATCTTAAGTTTTTTTTCCCTGTAAATCTAATCGTTTGCTTTCTACAATGAGAAGATCCACTTTGTTTATTTACTTTGTGGTGCTGGGGAACAAACCCAGGGCCTGTAGATGCCAGGCAAGCACTCTAGCCCTGGGCTACACTGCCCACCCCCAAGAAGATACATTTTGGTAAGGGTGGGGGACCATAATAGCAAGGCATTAGGGCTAAAGCAGATAAGGCGGGCCAGGGAGTCTGACCACGTCCTAAAGCACATCCCTCCTGCCTTCCCAAACCCAGGAGCTGCCTGTGGGCCCTTCTCAGGTACATCAGTCATTAGATTCTATCCTTTAGGTGCTGGTTTGGGCTGAGCAGCAAGCGGGACATTGAGTGAGATGTTGAGTGGGAAGATGGGGTAGAAGATGAAGAACATGCAACAACAATGAAGCCAGGGAGTGAACTCTGGACCTTGATGCATCCTGGAGATCAGGTCCTGGTTCTGTCCCCCTGCAACTGCGGTGATCTCAGTTACTTAGGCTGCCTCAGCTTTTGTTTGGTCGCCTGTAAAAAGGGGATAGCATTGCCAGTCTCTGCGAGTGGTGTCCAGACCAGGGCCCTCCAGCTGGCAGCACTGGCACTGGGCAAGGCGGTGACCAATGCAGATCCCTGAGGCAGCGCGTGGAGATCCGTTTCCACGTCCCGAGGGGACACTGACGCTTGTCTAAGTGTGAGGACCACAGGGCCAGCGGGGTTCTTCAGCCCTTTATGTGTGCGGGTTTGGTGACTATCTAAGGATGTTGAGTTTTTGGATACACTTGTCCAATCTCAGACTTGTCTTCCAGTAAACCACACTCTCTGTGTAAGTCTGCCACATGTAAACACTTCAGGAAGCTGGGAATTTAACATTCTGTCTTCTGGGGGCAAAATCCCTTGGGAAACCCTCAGCAAGTCAGTATGACCCAAACTGAGTGCTACCTAGTTGAGGTGGCATTCTTTAAACCTTCCAGTGTCTGATTCATGTATGAAGGTTAAAGCTCAGGCGCTCTAGACATTTCCTGTACCTGCTGACTTTCCTGTCTTAATTTCCTCATAGGTTATTAATGGAGCCAAATTATTTGCTCCTCTCAGCGAAGGGCATTTTTAGGAAGGTCGCTGTCAGTACACAGGGCCCTGCAGACACAGCAGGTCAGCTGACCCAGCATGCAGGGAGACCTGCTGAGTGCAGCCAGCTCCGGGAGGCTCCAGCTGCCTGGCTGCAGATTCGTCCCCACCTGTACCCAGACGCTTCCCGCCCAGTGATGCCTGGTGATAACCTGAGAGGGAGTAAGATCAACAAGCACCACAGCTCTCCAGAAACCTCCACCTCCAACCACTGATTCCAGAAGGATTTGTGTTTGTTTCCGTGGCAAATGCCTAGCAGGGGAGTTCAGGGTGGAGAGTCGTGTGACGCTCTAACATCCATCAAGATCTGTGCGGGCAACAGAGGACAGAGCTCGAGGAGGGGCGAGACCTGCGGAGAGGAACGGCAGTGCCGCAGGTGTGCCCACCCCCAAAGTCGGATGGTCACATTCAGCCACGCTTGTCTGCACCAGGTCGCCCCCAGCGCGCGGGAGGCTCGCCGATGCGGACGCAGCTGAGCTGACCCAACAGCCAGCAGCCGGAAAAGTTGAGACGCAGCCGGGCGTAGGGCGCGCACCTCTGTCTGCGTCTCGTGCTGGGAACCGCCGCTCTGGGTTCCCGGGAGCTCGGGGACACCCTCATCTCTGCCACCGCCAGGGCCTTGGAAGCCCGTGTTCTTCCGCAGCGGACGCGGCCAGCAAGGCTCCAAGCGGAGCTCCATGCCGCAGGCTGGGACCTGAGGCTCTTCCTGCCCTGCTCTGGGAGCCCTGTGCAGACTTCCGCCCCGCACGCACCGCACCCTCACCTCCGAGACTGGCACTCTGCACAGCTCAGTTCTATTCAAATTGGGGAATCTTAATTCAAAGTGGTCTCCCTGGCTACGTTTTCACATTCTCGGGTGTCGCTTTTGGGGGTGCCATCTCCACTGCTCTTCAGCCCAGCGTGTCTGTCTCATTCTCCTAGGGGGTTCTCTCTTGGTAGACACGTCCTTGCTGATGGACGGAGCTGCAATTCAGCGCCTGAAGAACCCTTTCCTCGGGCACCTTGGGTCCCGAATTCCACTCCTTTCCTCCTCCCACTGACCTGGAAGCTGCCGGCCTGAGGCCAGCTTCGCAGGACCACACCCTCTGGCTGTTGGCCTCTACTCAGAAAACAGAGGCCCTCTCCCCTGGCCGCTGCCACGGGTGCCCCCTCCCGACTTTCACATCCGGGGGAGAGGCCTTGGTGGGCAGCCCAGGTCCCCCAGATACCCACCTTTATGTAACTCCCGCAGACGTCTGACTCAGGGCACCCCAAACTCACTTTGGGTTTTCCTCCTTTGCTTGTGCTTATCTTACTAATTTCTCAGTGGTTCCACTCTGCTCCCCCGCCACCACCACCTGTTTATAGACTCACAGATTCAGCCTGGCGTGTGGCAGTGGTGGCACCTGTAGCCCCACATGCTTGGGAAGCTGAGGCAGGGAACTTGCTGGAGCCCAGGAGTTTGAGGCCACCCTAGGCGACACAGCAAGACCCCATCTCAAAGAACAAAAGAACAAAACAATAAAATCACAGTCTTGAAGAACAAACCAAAGGCCCCAGGGATTAAAACCAGAACTCTTTCGTGTATGCCGGGGTGGATTGGCTGGATTCACCTTGCCTGATCTTCTCATGTGAATCCAGAGAAATGGCAGAAGGTTACCTACCACTCTCCACCCGACAGCCCATAAAAATTGCAGGGGCAGGGACACCACCGTGATGAATTGAACGCCTTCTCTTCCCAAGCTGAAGCCCACTGACATCCTCAGCTATCCCGAAATGACTTCTGTGTTGCCTGTTGTCAACAAGGCAGCCCCAGCTGGGTTGACACTTTCAAAGTGGCCTCATCAGCCCAGAGCCACTTCCTCCGAGGGAAGATATCCCCAGCCCTGCCATGGAGAATGCCCTCCTATGTGGTGGCTAAAACCCCAGCATGAAAGCCACCCCCAGCCTAACTCCAGGGGCCACCAAGACCATTGCTCAGCCTAGTCTCGGGAGAACCTCCTTCTGTGGAGGAGGAAGAGACGGCGGTCTTCATAATAAGAACAACAGATGCAGGCTGGGCCCTCTGAGAGGGTCATCTCATGCCCAACGGGAAAGAGGAGGGCATGGCTATGGTGCATGGAAGTGTGATGGCAAAAATATAAGCCACTGCCACCTGGGAACCCCTTGTTACGCTGTTTAGGGCCCGCTAACCCAACGGGGAGACAGAGCTCCTCCTCCAGGACTACAGCAGTTCATGGTCACCTTTATCTCAAACAGGGTGGATGTGGGACACACAGGGCCTCTACTTCTGAGGGATGACAGAACCCAGCTCCGGGGAAGGGATGGCACACTATCCTACCAATAGTGTGCTGGGTGGGCGGACAGCCCGGAAGAACAGCTTACAATCTTGGTGGGACCCACAGTGCTCAGACCTCAGTTTTGCTGCCTGTAAAACTGGGACAGCAGCCCTCCTACAGGAAGGAGCTGGTTATGTAAGCACGAAAACCAGGCATGAAGTGCCGACACCACACACATCCACCAGCCCGTTATGCAACAGAATCTCAGGTTTAGGGAAATACAAACTCTCTCTCCCCTGAAGGCCAACAACCTCTCCATGAAGGATCCCAGAGCCCTGAAGGAAGTGGAGAACAAACACCCAAAGGGGATGGGGATGCTGTGTCACCGACAGCAGGCTAACGTTTCTGTGCCCCTTGTTCACTCGGAGGAGGGAAGGTGTGTGTGCGCGTGTGCATGGAGGGTTAGATGTTGTTGCTAATCACCTTCCTTAACAAATCAGAAAAACGTTGACAGCGAGTGGGCACGTTTAGATGTTTGCTAGCACCAGCTTGCTCAGCCCAAACAGGTTGGACAGGTTGGATATTTAAACAAAGAAGGAAAAATGCAAGGTATAAAGCCTAACGAAGTGGTGCCCTGGAAATGCAGCCAGCAGCCTACGGGTTTCAGTTTGTGATCCAATGCTGGAAACCAGGCCCCAGGTTTCGTGTGACAAAACTAAACTGGACAAATTCAGGACCGGTTCAAAGTTTTCAGGATGCCAGGCCGGGGGGGTGGTGGGAGAGGAGTCGGGGCACATGGGAACCCATCCTTGCCTGCTGTGACCTAATTTGCATCTCTTATAACTGCCCGGCTGTTCAAGTGTAGGCAGGCACAATGCTCCAGATTTTGATGTCCTCTCCCAGTTTTACCTGGTAAGACAGAGCTTTTGAAATATCTCAACAAGAAATGTCAAAAACACGGCACTACTGACATTTAAGAGAAAAATTCTTTTGCCTTTGCTTCATCTCCAAATGAACAGACAAACACCACCTCTGTCAGAAGACTCAAGTTACAAACATTAGTGTCCAGTCGGCCAAATGATAAACAGCTAATGATGAACCAATCAGAAAATTGAAAAGCAGAGAAAAAAAGCCTTAGTTGCTGTTTTACATGTCTCTGTGTGTGGACAGTTTTGTAAGTGAGCTGTCTCTCTCGGGCACAACTGAACTCCAACTGTCTTTGGACAGAAATAAAAATAGGCACTAGCCACAAGTACGTTTTTCAACTGTTCCCTAAAAAAAATAAATAAGCCATGCTGACTGTTAAAGGAGTATTAGGGAAGAAAAAAACAGACACAAAGTAAAAGAAAAAATTGTTTTGAAGATGTCAAGTCTAGCAAACCCCAAACAGACAACACAACAGACTATCAATTAAGACTGGCTGACTTTCAGCTTGGATGTTTCCTTATTCTTTTTTATTTATTTGAATAATGAAATTATGTGACAAGTCATTCTCGCCTACTCTTTCTTAGAGAATAATGGTAGCTTTCTACTATGTGCAGATTTCTAAAATGCAAAGTAAAACTTGTGAAAAGACCACAGAATATCATCTAATAGTATAAATGCAAATCCATACCACAGATATAAAAACATCACGGAATAAGCCATTTAGTAAGAAGGAAAGTATGCAGCTAATACTGAGGATCTGCACAATCAGAAATGGGAATTCCGGCACATGGCTCACAGCTTCTGTACAAAGCCCTGTTATCAGACTGGGCCTTCAGAATGCAGCCTGTGTCACTCCCACTGCTAAACAGTGTGGGGTCTACTTCTTGGTTTTGTAAATCTGTATCTGAGCTGGGTACAGAAGGGACTGCTGGGTCACGTATCTTCACCGTCAAGAGAAAGGAAAGCAATGAGATTTGCTGAGCATCTAATGTGAGCCAGAGGTTTAGCATTTAATCCTCGTGACAGACTGAACGTCAGGAAAGAGAGTCTTGCCCAGATGCAGAATCCTTCAACAGCCATGGCTAGAAAGGAAGAGTGGCCTCCGGGGCACTACAGAAACATCCCCTTTATTTAAATCAGGCTTGAAGTGAAAAATAAAAGCACGCGGGCCGCAAATCTGGTCAATGAGGTGTCAAGAAAGGCTAAAAATGTTTAAATACAATCAAACAGTGAATTTACTTGGTGAAACTTAATGCTATTAGAGCAGAACTGGTAACCTAAGACATGCTGCTGTGATAAACAGATTTGTGAATGTTCATTCTCCGTGAGCCAAAATAAACTCCTCCTCCTTAAAAAAAAAATTTCCATTCCCCAGGGAAAATGATGGGCCACTCTAGATACAGAGGCCAGCAAGTGAGAGCTGGTAAGTGGAATGATTCAGGAATAGGGATTATATTTCAATGAGGTTTTTTTTCAGTAAAAAGTTTCAATCCTTGTTAAAGAACAGCTTCCTAAAATATAGCAGAGGTATGTCTATCTATTTCAGGATACACAGAACTAAACAGTGGGAAAATTGCTTTGATACTCAAGTATTACTGTCATGAAACTACCAAATATTCACCGTATACCCAACATACATGATATACACATATGTAGATACATGTTCAGCACTGTTTATACACTGTGCTATATACGAAACCATTAAAATCTCATTCACACAAACCACTCAATGATCTCATTTATCTTTTAAGTAGTTAAATGTGTTAAGATCTGAGTGTTCCTGAAGAATATTTTCTTCTGGTTTTCTTTCCCCTTAAGATAGCTTCATTGTAGATAACAGAAAAGAGATGTTATGTGCGTCATGCTAGAGCTCAAACCAGGGCTGTGAGCATGCTAGGAAAGAGCTCTGGCCTCAGCTCCCGGAAAAAAATTTTCCTCCTTTTTCACAGACATATTTCCAGTGCCAGATGCTGTGGTGTGCACCTGTTATCTCAGCTACTCAGGAGACTGAGGCAGAACTGCTTGAGAACAGGAGTTCAAGGCTACCCTAGCAACACAGTGAGACAAAGGAGGAAGGGGGCTAGGAAGCAGGGAAGAGGAGAGTGGAAGGATGGAAAGAAGGAAAGGAGGGAGGGAGAGAGGGAGTAAAGAAAATACCTCACGGGAAACAAAATGTTCACACAGTCCTGGGCAGGGCGACCCAGAGATTTCCAACCTACAGTGACTCTCCGGCCACCTGACCCGGCCTGCATAGGAACAAGATGGCAGGTGAGTAAGCACCAGTTGATTAAGAGACGCATTGAGGGACGGGACTGGCTGAACCTTTTGAGTGCTCAGCTCCACGTCTGAGCAGCAGCAAGTTCCAGAACTAGTACAGGGCACCCTCAGCAGCCCAGCACCATATGTGACAGAAGTTCGAAGGGCAAAGGCTAAAGAAGTGACTGTCCTCTTCTCAGGGGACACTGCCCTACCTCTGCTTCTCTTGTTTAACACTGGCCACCTGTTCCAGACACCCAAGTTCAGTTGTGCGGGCCAAGGGCTGGCTTAGCCTAAGCATCTGAGAGCAGCATGCTAAATTCAGAATCTCCATGGTCTCGTTTGTCATGGAGTAGGTCACATTTCTGTGCAGCCAAGATTTTCTTCAAGCATAAGAGGAACACATAAGCCTCTGTTCTTGAAGACTGTCTGCTATCTAGTGGCATCCTCAGGGCCCGAGACTCCTATACTTAGCAATGGTAAAAATCTTGCTCTCTACACTAGGAAACAAAGCCTGAGGAAAACAACTCCACGATGCTCCAGGGATTCCCTCCTCCTGCACGGGCACCCTTCTAAAGGCAGCTGCAGTGAGAACACATCCCTGCTTTCTGCAAAGTAACTGGGAAGGTGGTGGCGGGAGCCTGGGGCTGCCAGGGTCTGCAGCTTGTCCTCAAGCCTGACACACACCCACAGCTGTCTTTACAGTTTAAGTCTATGATCCGCAAAATGAGAAGCAAAGTGGAAATTGATTTCCTATTTTCCCAAAGCAATTAGCCTACAAAAAAAAATTGTTAAAAATACCCATTTTAGAGACAGGATTTATTCTCAATGAGCTGTTTCCATTACTGTCTTCCAAATATCACTTTGTCCGTCATAACTCTGTGGCCCTATGCTTTCTGGAATGCTGCATATTGCAAAGCTCGATGCCGTTTCCTACTGGGAGCTCTCCCAGAGGGCGAGCTCTGGCTCAGTTTCCCAAGTTTGTTTTGGAAGACAAGCACAGCTCAATCCAAGTTTGCAACGTGGGAGCTGCTGATAAAGAGTTCTGGGAAGGGAGAGGCTGGAGCCACAGTGATGTTTCCGTGAAACATGTTTTGTACTTGATGGCAACCTGTTTCTGTGCTCACGATCTAAGATATGGTTGAAAAGGTCTGGGATGAAGGATTTTTAAACGTCAAAAACATGAGAACCCGCAGACAGGGAAGTGGCAACTTAAAAAAACTATAACAGATACAGTGATCCATTGAAAGGGTTTCTCACTCAAACTTTCTCAAAATTAATTGCATCACTTTCTTCACTCTCTTTACCAAAATATTACTTTTAAAAAGGGATGTTATCCTGGCCTGCAATTAGCATACTATGCTATAATCCCAGGTCCTTGGGAGGCTGAGACAGGAGGATTGTTTGAGGACAAGCATGTAAGGACAGGTGGAATAACACAGAAATTCCATCTCAAAAAAAAAAATCAAAACCCAACCAACCAACCAAACAAAAACCAAGCTAAAAACAAGTCATGTAAATTTACTAGAGTTAAAGTGTAAGAAGTTAGGGTTTTACCAGTGCTGCTCAGTAGACAGCCACATGACTACCCATAGCATAAATGAATCACATACTACCTCATTCTGTGATGCTGACTTTACTAATACAACAATGCTACTGCTGGCTCTCTTATTAAAGTAGGAAGGAAGCTCTATAAGAGGACTGACTCGCCTTAGAAACAAGGCTAAAGAACGCATGCTCATAAAATGACCAATAGCTGAAAGGTAGTAAAGGAGCGGCTTCACCGGGAATACAGAGAACAGCCTGAAACTTGAGGAGGGAATCCTGGTACCCGCGTTGTGACATACGGCAGGAGGGCCTCTGGGTCTCAGAACAGAAATTCTGGGGTAGATGTGGATCTACCTTACACAGCAAACCCTGGAGGCCTGGGCGCATCCGCAGGTGCCAGGCAGTCGGTGCAGAAAGGGCGGAAGGGGGAGCTGCGTGGCTCCAAGCGACACTGTGTCGGGACTGTGTGGAATCGAGCCCTGAGACGGAGAGCCGAGCTCTTCTGCGGTGCCAGGGACTGAACGCAGGCTGTTATCCTGTAAGTGTGCGCACTCCCGAGAGGGAAATCCGGGAAGCTACACGGCGGGGAATGGGCAATCGCAGAGTGCTGGATCTGTACTCGGAGAGGGGAGGGGGCGGACGGCAAGTCTGAGCCTGGAGCCCTGGCAGACGGCACACGTGAGGGGTCCAGCTCAGGGCCCGGGGGCGCTCAGCTCAGCACTGGCCGAGCCCCCACGAAGGACTCCTGGGCGCTACCCGGCCCCAGGGTGCTGGTGGGACCCGCGTAGGAACCAGAGAGAGAGCCCGACTTGGAGCAGACAGACGTCCCGTCCCGACCCGTCCCAGGGTCCACTGCCGCAGGGCGGGCCTGGCTCCTGGCTAACGAACAAGACACAAGCGCGGCTGGGCAGAATCGCAGCCGCCAACGCAGGCCAGGCTCCCCAGGGATCTGCTGGGCCAATAAATCCAACCCTGCTCTCGAGGGCACGTTTTTGTGTTTTCACATTTTTATAATTTTGTTTCAAAGATACAGCTTTGCTGACAACTGAAGGCAGTAATGACTTTGCTGTGATTGGCAAAATCCAAATGTCCTTTTAACCGATTATTTGAGATTTTAGGTAGAAAAGAAAAAAACTTAATGCGTGATAACCCCGTTATTCTAAAGAATATTTTGCTAAAGTCACAAATTTAGTATAGCCAAAAGCAAACAAACAAATTAATAAAAAACACATCCAGTTCATTCTCTGGCATTATATGAATGTTTACTCAGTATTTTCCCCCCGAAGTATAAAACAACAATAATGTAAATAACCATTTATTTATGTGTACCATTTAAAAAGTATGACCTTAAGTACTTGGCAAGTATTAATTCATTACCTGCGACAACATTCCCCACAAGGTAGGCACAGCCAATACTACCTTTGACAGATGAAGTGACCAAGATACAGGAAGGTCAAGTGATTTGTCGAGGGCCAAGCTGGGAGCAGCGGGAACACCAAGTGCCCCAGCTCTAAAAGTAGAGACTCAGAAAACCTCCCACCTGACCTGGGGACAGCACACTTTAAGCCCTCAGAACCCTTTCAGAAGCATTTTTCCTTTTGGATCCAACTTCTAACTGAGGTATAACTAAGCCATTTTGTCAGAGTGCTGAAAAATAAGGAGATTTTCACAACTCTGCAGAATTAACAATTTAGTCCTTCCCTCCCAATCCAGATGCCTTACAACAAATAAAATCAGTATAAAACCAAAAAGTAGTAAATATCCCTAAGGCCGACTTAAAAAAATTACAAGTAACTCCAATATATGGAGTTCATAAATGAGAAACGTATCTAGCTATGCTATAAGAGTCAAGATCATGGGGCTGGGGATTTAGCTCAGTGGTTTCACCACCTGCTGCGCAAGCGCGAAGACCCGAGTTTGATCCCCGCCCCCCCCCCCAAAGTCAAGATCATTTCTAAGTCTCTGCATGTATACTCAAACAATACCCAATAAAATGTGGCTAACATGGTTGTCCCACAGCTGCTCTGTGCTCACAGCACAGTGGTGGACCGTGCTAGCCAGAAGCCAGAACAGGTTAATACTGGACAGTGTGGACCTGGTGGGAATGGGGAAAAGAAGGTGCTTTCTCCTCATACCTGTGGCAGGATCCATCAATTGTGGCTCGCACAGTAGTCAAAAGCAGGGCCTTTGAAGCCAGACAGCCCATGTTCCTCTCTCGGGTCTGTACAACACTCGATCCTTTCCTCATTTACAAAATTGGGCGTTAATTTTATAAAAGAAGCTTCGAGGCAGAGCACATAAAAATAAATGCAGGTCAGCAAGCCCTCACACAGTGCTGTAAACCAACTAGATCCAACAGCACATCTGTTCATGCTACCCAACAAGAGCAGAACATTCTTGCTTCTCAAACAGATGCGGAACATTCGCCAGGACAGACCATAGGCTAGGTGACAAAACAAGCCTCAATCACTGCGGAAGGACTAAAACTACACAAAGTATGTTCTCCCACCCTAATGGATGAAACTAGAAATCCACAACAGGAAGAAATATGAGAAGTCACAAATCTGCAGGAGTTGAACAGCACAATCCTAAATAACCAATGGCTCAAAGAACATAATGGAAATTAGAAAATACACTGAATGATTGAAAAAGGAAAAAACAAGGCTGGGACTGGGTGTGGCGGTGCATCCCCGAAATCCTAGCACTTGGGAAGCTGAGGCAGGAGGATTGGCATGAGTTTGAGGCCAGCCTGGGCTACATAGTGAATTCAAGGCCAGTCTGAATTACAGAGCGAGACCCTGTCTCCAAAAAGAAAAACAAAACAAAATAAACAAACCAACAAAAAACCAGGGCTGGAGATATAGTTCAGTGGTACAATACCTGCCTAGCAAGTGCAAAGCCCTGAGTTCAATTTCCAACACCACGAAAGAAGAAAAAAACAACACACAAAAATTGACAGGATAGGGCCGGGGATTTAGCTCAGTGGTTCCGGCGCCTGCCTTGAAATCTCAAGGTCCCGAATTCAATCCCTGGTAAAAAAAAAAAAAAAAAAAAAAAAAGACAGGATAAAGGGCAATGTGCAACTGTAAATGCTGGTATTAAAAAAGAAAAAAATGCTGGTTTTCAAGTCAACAATCCAATCTTGTACATTAACACTGGAAAAAGAAAAATATAAAGGAAGCAGAACTAGGGAATAAAGTTTAATACAGAAAGTTAACAGAAAAACAGAAAAATCAATGAAAGCAAACACCTATTCTTTGAAAAGATCAATAATACTGATGTATGTTTATTAGCTAGATTCACTAGGGGACAAAAGAAAAGAATCAAATTACTAAAATCAGGAATGGAACACAAAACATTACCACTGAATTTATGGAATTGGAAGGATTACAGGGGGCACTGTGAACACCTGTATGTCACACAATTTGATCACCTAAATGAAATGGCTAAAATTCTTAGAAAGACACATATGACTTAGAGAAGAAATAGAAAATCTGCAAAGACCTATATAACAAGTGTTAAGTTATTTAAAACTGTCCACACAAAATCCCAAATGAGTTCTACCATTTAAAAAATTAATACCAGCTTGTCACAAACTTTTCTAAAAAACTGAGGAGGGAATACCTCTCAGCCCATTCTGTGAGACCAGTCTTATGAAAGCAAAATAAAGATAAAAGAAAACTACATGAATATATTCACAAAAACCCTTTAACAAAATACAGCAAGCCAAATCCATCAACACTTGAAAATTATTATACGCTATAACCTGGTGACATCTACCTTACAGTAAGGTTAAACATCCAAAATTGAGCAGACTAAAGGACAAAAACCGAACCTGACCAAAGATGAAAAAAGAATCATTTGACAAAATCCAATGCTCTTTCATAATAAAAACATGCAACAAACTGTGAGTAGAAAGGAACTTCCTACAACTGCTAAAGGGCATTTATGAAAACCCCACAACTAACATCATATTTAATGGAGAAAGGCTGAGTGCTTTCTTCCTAAGCACTCAGCTTTAGAAGTAAGACAAAGTGTCTACATGCTTCAGTGCTGTTCAGGATTGTAGAGAAGGTGTGGTCAGGACAAACAGACAAGAAAAGGAACTAAATCACAGCCAGGATGGACAGGAACAAGTCAAACTATCTCTACCTGCAAATGCCCCAATCATCCATATAGAACATCCTAAGGAATCCACTAAATAACTAAGAATGAGCAGGTGGGTGGGAAGGGGAATAAAAAAGAATCAAGACATGTTCTATACATGCACTACTCCCCAACATGAGTGCAAACTTCATGTAGTAAACAAACAAACAAAAGAATAAATGAGGTCACTTAAAGGAAACAAGATCAATCTATAGAATTTAACTGTATCTGTATACCCACAACAATTGAAAAATGAAATTAGAAAATAATTCCACTTATCGCTAAAAATAAAAGAGGAATAAATTTAACAAAATAAATATAAAACTTATACTCTGAGAATCATAAAACATTGCTGGAGCCCAGCATGGTAGCACAACTGTGTAACCCCAGCTACTCTGGAGACTGATGCAGGAGGACAGCAAGTTTGATCCCAGCCTGGACAACTTGGTGTTACCTTGTTTCAAAGCAAAATTGAGGCTGGGCTTGTTGGCACACACCTATAATCCCAGTATATGGAAGTGGAAGGCCGAGGCAGGAGGATCTGTATGAGTTCAAGGTCAGGCTGAACTACATAGGGAGAGCCTGTCTCAAAAACAACAACAACAACAAAAATTTTTAAAGAGCTACAGTGCTTAGCTGCCACGCAAGGATCTGGGGTCAACCCTCAACTACCACAACCAACCAGCCAAACAAAAAAAAAATTGTTACAACAAATTCAGGAAAACCCCACTGGAAATAATTTTCACATAACTGAATAGAAAGCCTTCATATTGTTAAGATGGTAACACCTGCAAAGTGATTTACAGATTGAATGTGCTCCCCATACAATGATTTGAGCTGTCCTTTTCTGCAGAGCCTAATCCTAATATTCAGAAATATAAACAACCAGACTAGCCGAAACAATTCTGAACAAGATCTAAGTCAAAAGACACACACTTCATTACTACAAAACTATAGTAATCAATTCAGTGTGGTTATAGTCACAGAACAGAAACACAGCCCAAGTGAACAGAACTGAACTGACTGAGACAGCGAGACAGTTCAGTGGGGAACTCTTCTTAGCCAATAGTACAACAGGCTGAATCTGGATTGCTTCCTTACGGTACACAAATATTCACTCGAAACAGATCATACGCTTAAGCGAACAACCGAAACCATGAAATTCATGGGTGCCACTTCTCACCTAGTCGGAGGGCTGGAATGTAGAAGACAGAAGTCACACATATTGGCAGGAATGAGAACTGGAGCCCTCTTGCCTAAAATGGGGCAGCCACTTTGGAAAGCAGTTTGGCACTTTCTCAAAATACTAAAAATGGAATTACCACATAGCTGAACAACTCTATTCCTAAATGTCTACCAGGAGAAATAAAAATGTACGTCCACATGAAGAGTTATACCAAGATGACCATAACAATATTATTCATAATAGCCAGAAAGTGGGACTCACTCACTGTCCATCAACTGATGAGGGGGTAAATAAAATACTGCATAGCCAAATAATTAATTAATATCGACAATAAAAAAGAAAATAAAACCCACTGAACTGTACAGTTTTAATGGGTGAAAGCAATGCTATATGAATTCTATCTCAGAGAAGATGAAAAACATACACAGCAAATAGAAAGCGCTTAGCCAGCGCCTGAACCCCAGGGAGGCCATCGATGGTTATTTGTAAAATGCACCGCCAGATGTCCCTGATGCACAGTAGCTCTGCCTTTTATAGGTGTGTTTAACATGCTTGTGTCCTGAATCACAGACAATGCCTCAAAATGGAAATTTTCCAAATAAGCAGTGACTAAGCCCAAGAGCAGGACCTCACGGAGGACCCTAAGCAGTCCGTGGTCACGTGGTCAGAACAGAAACAGCCTGGGGGGGCGCTTCTCACCAATGTACCTGCTCCCCTTCGCGGATTTTCACAGGAGAATATGAGGAAACCACCCCAGCAGGGAGTAGGCAATGCCTCTAGCACTCAGTGTTGAGAAGGGCAAGCACAGGGTGGGCGTGGGATGCTTTGGGTGATGGGAGGGCCGGAAGAACAGGCCTAAACAGAGGGCACCGTGATACCAAGGGCCAATGTGGTGGTAAAGCAGCAGAAAGCTAAAATGACAAGTAGCATATCAAGAGTAACGACAGACACTAGTCACGTCCTTCTTTGCACCCAGAAACACTCAGAAGAGATAAAGGGCCTGGCGTGCTGCTGTACACCTGTAATCCCGGCACTCGGGAGGGTGAGACAGAGGAACACCGTGAATCTGAGGCCAGTCTGAACTACATAGCGAGACTCTGTCACAAACCACTCCCACCCCCAAAAGAAAGAGGATAGGAAGAAAGAGAATGAGCCACCAGGAAACTTATGAGATTAAAAATTCTTTAAATATACCTTTCAAGAAGCCATACCATACCTCACTTCTAGAAGATCAGATTGAGAAATGCACGGGCTTTAAATGATTGCAGCATTATTCACATCAACTGATAATAACGGATAATATTTCTTGAGTGCTTACCATGTGTCAGGCACTGTGTGCTAAATTCATCATGTTCTAATCCTCATCCCAACCCACAGCACAAACACTCACCCACCACAGCTAAAACTGAAGATGTACAACTGGCAGTAGGGATGTGAGTTCAGACAGGCAATTCCCAAGTCAGGAAACTACTACTGTACCTGTATGTAACAAGTGTGCTATCACTGGCTCATAAAATGAGTTTCAAGTGGAATAAATGGGACCGTCTTTGTACTTATACATAACCAAATATAGTCAGCATGTCAATTATAAATTAGTTACGTAAGGTTTCCTTTTCTTTTTGATTTTTGAGACAGGGTCTTACTATGAAGTTCTGGCTGACTTCGGACTCACTATGTAGCCCAGGTGGGCCTTGAATTTGCAGCAAGCCTCCTGTCTCGGCCTCACAAGTGCTGGGATTACAGGGGTGTGCTACCACACCTAGCTGGAAGGCTTCTTTTTGAAATAACAATATAAGAATTCTCAACTTTTTTTCTGAGAAGGTGCAATTTTGAGTCTTCTCCTCCTTTTTCCTAGTTTCAATGTTCCTAAAATGTTTGTGTAAAAAAAACGTGTCCTAAAATTCTTTGTTCTAGTCTCTTATTTGTTTGGGGTTTTTCTGAGACAGGGTCTCACTATGTAGCTCAGGTTGGCCTTCAACTCATTATGTAGCCCGGGCTGACCTTGAATTTGCGGCAATTCTCCTGCCTCAGCCTCCCAAGTGCTGGGATCACACGTTTGTGCCACTATGCCTGGCTGTTCTAATCTCTTAAAATATAATGTAATCACTCCAAAATACATTTCTCATTGCTTTGGAGAAATCACTGTGCATAAACACACTGTGTTCTGTCCCATCTCTGAGTGAGCATCTTTCTCAGGCAGTAATTTCCTGCTGTCAGACTGTCTTTTCTCTATTTTATCTAATCTTTTCTGAAGCTCCAGGACCAAGTCATTTACCTATTTCCTTGAAGGCCTCAGAGTATTTTCTTTCTGGTAAGGTCTGCAGGGAATCTGGTAGGCATGTGACAGTACTGTTTTAAAGGATGGGGTTATGTGAGCGTCCCTCCTCGAGGGCACCTGTGAGTGTGATAAGCTTCCCAAAGAAAGTCAGTCAGCACGGGTTAAGAACTGTGTCACCACAAAGAACCTTGAAGGGCTACAGACTGCGCCCAGAGATGCATTTCTCATCCACCAGAGCCCCGTGGAGAACCCGGGAAGCAGTGAAGGGGCAAATAAACTATCTCTGGCCTTCTCCATGGAGGCTGGGACTTGAGAACCTGCCAGGTCGGGGAGGCGCCTCACCCACCTGTGCATGTTCCCGTTGGTGGTGAAGGACTGGCCACAGACAGTGCACTTGTAAGGCCTCTCTCCAGAGTGCACCAGCATGTGGCGGTCCAGGGAGCTGGCCGAGCTCAGCGACTTCCCGCAGATGCTGCACGAGTGGTCGGCTCCTCCAGTGTCCGTGTTGTGCTGTGGGAAGAAAGCAATCACCACTATCCCTTGAGGAGACAGGCAAAAACTCAGCTGTTAAGACATGCAGATCTAGAGCTTTATAAAAACCAATACATTTTCTCGGCTATTTTTTTGTTTCACTTTAAGTCTCTTTCCAAAGGACCAAAATGTATCAGTGTTACGGTTTAGGCCCCAAAGTCCCATGTGTCTTTTTGGAGGGTGATGGGATCATGAAGGCCCTAACTTCATCCATGGGTTTCTCTGGCGACAAGATCAGATTTGATGGCCTGTCGGGAGGTGACAGAAGGAGGAGGCAGGGCTAATGGAAGGGAGCTGGTGAAGGCATGCCCATGGGGACCTTACTTCCTCCCTAGCTCCTTCCTCTGGGCTTCTCCCCCTGGCTCTCTGTTTGCCATCAGCCAGGAAGCAGGCAGCTGTGCTCCACCTCGTCCTTCACCACAATGTTCTGCCCACAGCAGACTGAAGCCTTCCAAACTGTGGGCCACAATAAACTTTCCTCCTTCGAGGTGACCGTGCCAGAGATTTGGGGGCTGCGATGGAAGCTGACTATCACAGTCAGGAACACAGGCAAATAACTGTTCTGTGTGACCTTCCATGTCCCTGTGAGGATCAGAGACAGGTGAGGCTTTTGCAGGTCTTTCTTAGAAACACACAGATCAACTGATCGAACGTATTAACTCCTGTGGCAGAAGGAGTCCCAACTACGCAGCAAATATGTGCAACAGGATTCTCACAGAGTCCCCATCCCTGCTTCAGTTTGCTGACTCAGGCCTGCTGTCAGAGGAGGAGAACTGAAACCCACACTGAGCAGAGCTCTGGCTTCCGGTATCTGGTCTGGGACATTTCCATGCAAACCCAAGTTAGCGCCCTGATGTTACCAGTCAGCAGCATGTTAGGACTTTAACAGATCATCAGTCCTTCACTGTTCTCAATTCATCAGTAGTCTGTCGTGAATCGGCTACGGTAGGAGCGGGAGGAGTATAAATCTACCAATCTCATAGTAAAGGAAAAAAGATCCCAAGTTGAGTAAAGTCCTAGCTGCATGATAGAAATTTATACCAATATAAAGAACAGGGATCGACATCTACAACCTCAAACCATAAGGGATTCGATTCATACTGACAGGTCACAGCTGATGAGATCCTGGGTTCATGTAAGCACCCAGTGAACTAGATGTTTATGACAGTCCAGGCTCTGTTATGGCACAGTACCACGAGCACACAAAAATTATTTCATAACCGCCCTCCAAGGTTATAAAATATTACATCAAAAGTAAGTACAGTTCACACTTCATCCATCAGAACCAAAGACCTTGAGCTCTGTGAATGAAGAATAATGTAAGACGAAAATACAGAAGTGCAGCCAACCTGACGGATGTGCATAGTCAACTGGTGCTGGGTAGTGCAAATCTTTTCACACAGCGGGCAGTTGTAGGAAGACTTCTCCTCTTTCGTTTCCTAAAGAGAGATTAAAATGGAGGAGGAATTTTAAATCACTATAGGCTGTGCCTCTACTTCTGTAGCAAGCCTGTGTCTGTAGCGCTGGCGCTAAGGAGCTGAGAGCACCTGGCCCGAGATGGCCCACGCTTGGGCAGGTCACCTCCCCATCTGTACCCAGTTTCCTCCTGTGCCAGTGGTATGGACAGACACACCGTGCTACAGTTCAGAGTAACGAGTATGTGTGAAGCCCTGCAGCAGGGCCTGCCACAGAGGACGTGCTCAATAAAGACAGAGTACGTGCTCAATAAACAGGAGCATTTCTATTATGCACACATCAGTTAATTGTCAGCAGTGATGGAGAAATAAGCATCAATCCCTTCCCCACTTTGCTAGGAATGGAATCTGGGTCTCTCCAAGTCTGTCCCAGTTGCAGACAGAATTTCCTGCCAGGTCTCAAGGCTCCTGAGGGTCTCAGGAAAAAACCCACACTCCCAATGGCAGGAGCTCTCTTGGTGCCCCGCTTCACACCCACTGGGCCTTGCAAGAAACAAGAACCGACAGGGGCAACCCCCTGACTGACGACTTCCCCACAAGGCAACAAACAAGCAGCCTGCTACTTGGTGAGGTGGCTCATTTCATGTTCCCTCAAAACATACATGATAGGCTCTCTTCAAGCAGTATTTTTACCGGTTTAAGAAAAGGCCAAATTCTTTCACTAACCCTTTGCTATAGCTCCTCTCTCAAAGTAATTCAGGAGGAGCTGTGAGGGCCTGTGCAGTTCGTGGCACCACGGGTGTCTGTCTCTGTCTCCAAAACTGAGTCCAGGTCTGCACTCCTCTCCCAGGAATTTGGAATTCAGAGATGGCCACCAGGGAGTTTCCAAGATCAGCAGGATTGCAGCGGGGAGCTCTGGGAAATACAGTTCCACCCTCCCTTCCCCTGCTGTCTTTGAGACAAGGCCTCAGTGTGTAGCTCAGGCTGGTCTCAAAGTCTTGATCCTCCTGCCTCAGCCTCCCCAGGACTGGGGTTACAGGCACGTGCCACCACGCCAGCCTTGTGAAAAATACTCATTTCTAGATCAAGCTCTTGACATGCTCATCACAATTACTGGAGACAGCAGTCTGTCTCACAAGCTCTCCAGAAGACACCGACATGTGCCCAAGTTTGGGAACAACAAAGTTACTAAGGCAGGTGACCCAGAGCATGACCACCGAGAATTCGTGTAGAGTCGGGGCCAGGCCCAACACTGGGGCATCTGCAAGCCATGAGAGAGCAGTGGGTGCTACCTGAAGCAGGAAGCCTGAGTTGGGCTAGGGGACCCTGGGGGCCCGAGAAACGCCGACTGCCCCAAAATGAGCTGTGTATCATTTCCTGCCCTTGAACGGCCTTCAGCAGAGCTCTTCTGTTCGCACTCAGTGGAGTAAGCTTCTTTCCTTGCAGAGTAACACCCATTATTGAGCACATACTATGTTCTGAACTCTGAATACAGACACAGCCGTTTGTTCTCATAACTGAGGCATCATCACTGCTTGGCGAGGAAACTGGAGGACCGAGGGTGAGTAACTGTCCCAAACGGGAGAGCAGTCAGGAAGCAGGCAGAGAATTAAGTCAGGCCAGCTGCTCTACAGCCCGGCTCTAAACCACGATGCTACATAAAGTCTGCCCAAGAAAAGGACTAGCCCCAAGGCAGAGGAAGGAACCCCTGTGGTTGCTCATGAGAGATGATGAAAATAAAAAGCCACCCCAAAGACTATAAACACAAATGGTGCCATAAACCGGATGGGTGAAGTGCGTGCGAGGTGCCCTTCTCAGTGCTGCAAGCCCTCTTCTCTCTGGGAGTGGTCTGAGCAGGGGGTACGCCAGCCACATGTTTCTCACGCTCCACACCCTGGGGAGAAAAGCCCCTGCCCTCCCTCAGTCATCCACATTTCCAGTCCTCTGAGACGTGTAACGGGGGACACGGGCGTCACACCTTCCCAGCCCAGCTTCGGCCCGTAAGAATGGAGCTGGCCAAGGAGCCCCCAGGAGAAACAAAGCCAAGAGGTACAAAAGAAGAGCACAAGCCATAATAGCAAGGGGTCTCTCGCCGCCGGGCCAACTCTGAGGGCCAAGTTCAATCTCAGGGGCATTTCTGATAAACCATTAGATTAGCGAAACTAGATTGGAAAAAAAATTTTTTTTAAAAGAATGACTCACTGATATTGTGTAAATACATATGAAAAACTCAAGCCTCAGCTGACACAATGGCTCATGCCCATGGCACCAGCTACTCAGCAGGCTGAGGCAGGAGGACTGCTTGAACTCAGAGTTTGGGAGCATCTGGCAACACAGCAAGACTCATCTCAGAAAAGGGGCAGCCCCTTGAGAGGACACAGAAATCATCTTGCATTCACCTTGAAGCAGACACCACACACTGTGTGGAGGCTCCCGGGCTCCCTGATATTGACTCTAGGGTTGATCATTAACCGCCACAGACCTGCGGCTGCAATGGTGCTATGCAGACCGTGATGTGGGCCCACAAAAATCCCAGGTGGTCTGGGAGAGGGGGGGTCCGAGGGACTCAGGTTTACCCGTTTCTGAAAGCGACCCACATGGAAAGGAGCGCCGTGGAGCTGGAAAGGCCTCCTCGGGAATGCTGAGGCCTGGCACCGCAGCTGGGCAGGGGTGCGAAGCACACTTCCTGAGCGGCGAGATGAAATTAGCAGCTGATGTGATAACTAACCACCCCACAATGAAGCAATCTGGGCCCCAGTCAGCCCCGGGCCTGGCTAATCGGCCCTGGAACTCTGTGCTCCTTCGCACGCCCTGTGCCCGGCCTCCCTCACTCGTCCTGCCCGTCCAGCTCACAGGTGAGGATGCTCCCTTCATCCCCACGCTGCCCACCTCGAATCTGGCTTTCTGAAATTCGGGACTGTGTGCAGCTGGCTCTTTCTGGCCCACACTTCCCTTTCAAAACCAAAGCCAGGACCCCAGAAACCTCAGGAGAGAGGAGGTGGATGACAAGTGGCCCTGCTGCACGTGCACATCTGCCTCTGCACCCGGCTGAGCAACCTCAGTAGCCCCGAGGACCTCTGAACGGCGGGCAGGCAGGGACCCAGAGCCTGGGCTTGGGCCAGCTTGGCCGGCGCCATTTAAGGAAAAGCTCTAGCCTTCCCTCTGCTCATCCCTGGTAGAGCTTGAAGATGGCAGTGGTGGCCCTGTGTGTCTTCTTCGCCCCAAATGCTTGGCACCTGGCACAGTAGCCAGTGGGAGGGAGGAGCTGGGTCTGTACTGTTAAATGGCTGAGCAATGGAGATGACGGTAGGTGGATGGACAGATGGACAGATGGAGGGACAGGCACATGAGAGTAGAAATCAACCTTTTCTTCCTGGAGCTAGTGCTCCTTCTCGACTCAGGCCACAGTCACGCAGGCTGAGTATTTTCTCAGGCACCCACAGGAAGAGAGGCACACGGAAGCAAGGGAGAAAAAGAGAGAAAAGAATCAGTGCTCCAACCCAAGGCATCACTAACTGCTGATCCTGTCTTGAGCAAGGTGTGGAGAAATGCACAGGCTCCCACACTTCCGGTGGGACTTGGGGATGGCACCACCTTTCCTGGAGAGCAAGCTCGATTAAGGCTCTACTTCTGAGAATTCATAGATGTGCTCAGAGAATTTTGTATAAAGAGAGTCATGAAAAGATTGTCAGTAAAAAGCCAGGTGACGTGGTGCGCACCTGAATCTCAGCACTCTGAGATGCTGAGGCAGGAGGATTGCAAGTTTGAGCCCAGCCTGGGCAACTTAGCAAGGCTGTCTCTTAAAAAAAAAAGAACAGGAAGGAAGGAAAAAAAAGGCCGCTGGTGATGTAGCTCAGTGCATCTGGGTTCAACCCCAGTCCTACTAGAAAAAAAGATTAGTAATAAAAAGGAAAATTAATTCACAAAGGCCCAACACATTTGCTTTCTTGTCCATCGGTGGTTCCTAGAAGACCACCTTCTCTCCAGAAGTTCAACAAAAAATTAAACATGCATTTGTCAGTTTATACTGTAAGACTCTGGAGGTGAGCTGAGGGCTCCATGCCTGCCTCTCTCCTCAATCTATGTACTCGGGACAGCAAGTTACCACGGGGACAGCTCCAAGTGCCCCTTTTATCCACTAACGAAAACACTCCTCCTATTTCCCAGTGGAGGAGACTCAGACTAAGTAGTGGCACTCACCCCTCCCGGTGCCTGTCCTCCATTTACTCTTTCCACTTCTCCCGATCCTCTGCCCACTGAAAATTCAAGAGGACTAAACAGAATATTAAGTGGAATTCTCTGAAGCCAAATTCTGTGTGCTTTCAAAAATGCAAAGCTCAACAGCAGCCCCTATACAAACAGGACTTACTGTCTAATCTGAAGACATGAAAAATTAATTATTATTTTTTTTAAAAAACCGAGTTCTAAAAACCCAATAAGGAAAGAAATCACCACAACACAGCAGAGATATAAAGTCCAGTTCACTGCCTTGACCATCATGTGAATAAAGCTTGTGTTTAAATCAAATCATGGGGCAAAGAATAAAAGTAGTTTCACCAGCACTGACACCACAGCAAAGAAAATTTCCTCCATGAAGGGAAACTGACATAAGTTATGAAAAGTCTGCTCCTGAAGCATGACTCTGGCCTCTGGGTATGCCTGTTACAGGAGGCACCCAAGGCTTTGTAGGAGCTGAGGAACTCTTCCCACGTGCTCACAGACCAGACGGGCGGGCGGGATGCGAACCCAGCACACACACACTTACCTGGTTCCTTCTGCCAATCCGATTTGGTCCTGGAGGCTTTGAAGAGGACTTAATCCCCTGAGGGCTCCCGCCATTCTCTGCCACATTCCCTGCATTCATTACTGCTGACATCATGGTGTTGATGGAAGACAGGTCTGAGCCTTCCAAGCCAATGGGAGAACTTGACGTCATTGGGACAGGGGTTTACACCTCTAGGAAGCCTCTGCCGTAGATCTGAAGATTGGAAATTACAGAGGTGATCGTGGTGAAGTTCAGGGTTCTGTCACAGCGAAGTATTGCTGGCCATAGGCAGTGTAACTTAAGTCAGATAAAAAACCGGCCAACACCCCCTTCCTTGTCCAAGCCTACACTCGTGAGGCACCCATGGTGATTTCAGCTTTCATCTAATGCGGTCTTGGCGCACCAAGCCTAACTCTTAGCCTTACTTTTTGGAGTGCATATCTCTGCTTTTCTTAATCTTTTTCCCTCCTACCACTAGGGGTTGAATTCAGGAGGGCCTTTGCAATGAGCTGTATCCCCAACCCATTTTTATATTTTGAGATAGTGCTATGAGTTCGAGGCCAGTGTGAGCTACACATTGAACACTGAATTCAAGACCAGCCTGACCTACACAGTAAGATCCTCTCTCAGAGAACCGCCCCCCCAAAACCCAAAACAAACAAACAAACAAAAACAACCCTGCTCAAAATGAAACAAAAGTTTAACAAAAAAATAAGCAGAGGGCCAGGGATTTAGCTCAGTGGTTTCGCCACCTGCTGCACACGCGCCAGGACCAGAGTTCGATCCCTGGTACCAAAAAAAAAAAAAAAAAGCAGAAACATACATATTTTGAGATAAGGTCTAGCTAAGTCATCCAGGCTGGACTCGAACTCGCAATTCTCCAACTTGCCTCAGCCTCCTACAGTGCTGGGACTGCAGGTGTGTCACCACACCCAGCTACCTTTCTTAATCTTCTGAGCACAGGTGAGGAAGGTGAGCCAACAAGGAGGGAACCAACAGCTGCCATTTGGCTAACACCCTCTTTCATAATCTATACTCATTTTCTACTACTTTAGGACTCCAGACCTAAAAACCAGTGATAAGAAACCAGATTTTATTTAACTCTATGGTTATAATATAGTGATTTTAATGCGAATCCCAAATTTGCTAAGAGACTGAAGAAGCCAACCTTATCAAACTTATAATTTAAAAAAAGGCTGGTTCTTAAAAATACCAGTTGGTGCCACATCTGTACCCCAGCAAATGAGGGACTGAACACCTCCTCTCCCCTCTGCTAGTTACCTCCATTTTCTGCCCGCAGTGACAAACTTCAAAACTTCCCCCGGCTACTATTATCATCCATGCGTGGCAGGGATGATTCTGTGTTGGCTTCTTCCTTCTTGTGGTGTCACTCGTCACTGGAAAGGAAACAGAGGGAGAAGATTCAGTGAGTGTCTTTTCACTTAGCGAAGAAAAACTGAAAATTGTTATTTGCCATGGTCTCAGCCCACTATCTTCACGAAGACACAAGCAGCATGAGAGTCGATTTCTAAGTCCTGTCCGTCCCAAATCTTACTCTGCTATTTTCTATCCCTAAGGCCTGCTGCAGATCTGCCACCCTCACTCTTGACAGCCGAGAAGATTTTGCTGTTTTTTTCTGAAGCTCATATTCACACACAGAATTTTCTTTCAACCTACGGCCTAGTTTTTCACAAGGAATCTCAGAGCCTACCTGACCCACCTCTTGCCTCTACCTAAACTGACCAAAGACATAACAGAAACGGAATTCACGGAGTCTAGGTGCTTTTGGGTCAGACCTAAGAAAACACCTGGCAACACAGAAAGAATGACCAAAGGGGAAAACTACGGCCTCTGCTGCGGCAAACTTTACTTCAGATCACTTCTATTTCTTATGACTGAAAGACTGTGGCCACTGCTAATAAGTCCACTGATAAAATGTCTCCCTCATTTTATCCGGGAAGGTCTTCCCTATCTGAACCCCTATAGTAATATTATCTTAATATTCTGTTGTCCCACAGTGTGCATTAATAAATTTTAGAAGTCTAGCTTCCTTGCCCCAGCTGTGTAGGGTGTGTGTAAAAACATGAGAACACAATGTCACGTAGTTTCCCCACCAACTTTAGGGAAATATGACAAATGGCCCCTCCGGAGCAGCTCCGAATGTACTGACTTCACCAACAGCACAGAATGGCCGGGGACACAACTCTGTTCCGTGCTGCTCCACCAGCTAGGACTCAAACTAAAATCCTATTGAAAGGGTCAAAGAAAAAGAAAAGTGGACACAAATGACCAGGTTAAAACAAATAAATAGTAGTAATAAAAGGTCAGAGATAATCTTGGAGACAAAAATGTGCCTTCCTTGTTGCTGTGGTTTGAAGATGTCCCTCAAAAGTTCATGTGATGTAAATTTAATCCCCATTTCCTATGTTAATAGTATTTGGAAGTGAACCTTTGAGAGGTGATTAGGATCAGGTGAGTTCTAGCTGGGCCTGGTGGTGAAAGCCTGTAATCCCAGCATTCAGGAGGCTTAGGCAGGAGGAGCCTGGGCCACATAGTGCACAGCCAGCCTAAACTATATAGGCAAGGCCCTGTCTCAAACAAACAAACAAACAAACAAATGGATCAGATGAGTTCCTGAGAGTAGGGCTCCCATGGTAACATTAGTGACTCCATAGCAGTGGTGGTGAACTACAGCACGAGTGCCACAGTGGGCTGTCTGTATCACTGAAAGCGCTAAAAGGTTTGCCATCACCTTTCTTCTGGAAGAGGAAGAGGTGCACCTGGGCTAGCATCTTGCTCTATACTGCCATGTGATGCCTCCACCAAGTGATAGCACAGCAAGAGGACCTCACCAGATGCTGAGCAGATGGGGGCACCATGTTTCTGGACTTGCCAGGTTCCAGAACCATGAGCCAAATTTTTACTCTTATAAATCACTCAGTCACAAGTATTCTGTGTGGCAACAGAAAGGGTACTAAGACAGATAAAAAGGACATTGTGAAGAGAAACCAAAGGGTTTTCTAAACAGTAGAAAAAGGGAACAATTGCATACAACTCAAGACTCCCAGCGGGGCCTGGTGGCTCAGGGTTTTAATTGCAGCACTCAAGAGGTGGAGGCAGAGGATAGCAAGTTTGAGCCCAGGATGGGCAACTTACCAACTCAGTGAGAGCCTGTCTCAAAATAAAAAATGGGGCTGGAGATGTAACTCAGTGCAAAGGTCCTGGGTTCATTCCCCAGTACTGAGGCAGGACTTTAGGGCACTGCAAACTGGCTAGGAAAGCGTGTGTGACCTGTCAATTACAAGTTCCAGGACACATGCACAGAACAGTTCCCAAAGCCCCGTGCACGGAATCAATCAGAGGGTGCCAACTTCAGTTCTTCTCATGAGAACCCAAGCAAGTTTCTGATAGGACGGCTTAGATGTGACGTCAGCCTGGGGAGCAGAGGGTACAAAAATGGCAGCCATGGAGCGCTTGGCCACTGCGATTGCTCACAGCGGTCCTCTGACTGCAGAGCGTACTTCTAATTCTTACTTTTAACTGGCCCACACTCGGACTGCACAACATGTTTCTCGTCTTTTCCTACTTTTAATCAATGTCAAACCTTGCTACTTTTTTTACTTGTTTTGTCCATTGCTTTGTTCGGAATAAGAAGAACCTAAAAAATATTGTCAGAAGGAGACCCTAGAATCTCCAAACAGTACCACACACACACACACAAAACTGATCCAGCCTTAGCTCCCACATCTTTGCCCATATGGAAAAGCCTCAGCCAAAATGAAAGGAAAAGGGCCGGGGATTTAGCTCAGTGGCACTGCGCCTGCCTCGAAAGTCCAAGGTCCTGAGTTGGATCCACAGTACCAGAAAAGGGGGAAAAGAAATTACAAAATGAAAAGAAAAAACCTAAGTTATTGTCTTTCCATGCAGTTTCCCCATGTTGGCAGACAGTTTTAACAACTGGGCTTCATTCTTCCTGTTTTTAACTACCTTGTTTATTTGGGTGATTTCTCTCTAGGAAAAAAACATGCACACACGAGTCCACACATATATATGTACACAAAATGCTTTCCTTGGATCGCAACAAAAGTGTCCTCAGTCCCCTGGAATGTTTGTGACCAACTGGCATGTAATTAGGTACTTGGTTTCTGCATGGATAACTTCAGTCCTGAGCTCACCTCATCCTTTTAAATCTCTCTCTCTCTCCAGACTGTATGTATCTCTCCACCTACAGATTGTGTGTGTGGTGCTGGGGATTGAGCCCAGGCCTTGAATGTGCTAAAACAGTGCTCTGGCAGGAGAGGAGAGAGGGGGCCCCCCCGAGGAGCTGCTCTCTGTGAAGCAAACCTCGGCCAACCTGCGAGTTCTCACCCCACATCGCAGGTTCAACAGATCAAGAAGGGTAAGCAAATCACAGTTATAACTTTAGCCTGACTCTGTGACACATCTGAGAACGACCTGGAAAAGAGGGAGGACAATTCTAGGGGAGGAGCAAAGGAGAGAGAGAAAGAAGATTCAACATTCACCATTACCATGACTCAAGAAAGTCTACGAAGCTCGACTGACCTGTTTTCCTTATCACGCTGCCCTCCTTTACCGAGGAGCCGACCCTGACTAGGCCCAAAGGGAGGCAGAGTCACACCTCAAAGCCACCACTTCTGGAGCACAGAGTGGCAGTAACCTGCAAAAATGAGAAAAGGTGATGTTAGAGGGGCTGAGACCAGAAATGATCCCGCCTCTGTGTAATGTCTTCTAATAACAGCACCAGGGGTCACGGATGAGGACAGGAGCCCGGCCCTGCCTGCCTGCCTGCCTGCAGTTATGAGCAAGCTGCCATCAGATGCCTCGCAGAGTGGACCCATCAGCACCCAAGCAGGCAGGCAGGAGCTGCATGCACCCCAAGCAGACAGAATGATGCCCCGCCCCGCCCCAAGCACAGCAGGGAGCTGGCTCCAGGTGGAGCTTCAACCAACTGAACAGCACGCTGATGGTGGAGCCTGATGGTCCTGCAGTTTACAGGGAAGAGAAAAGTCGGCATTCAGCGCCTCAGAAACGGTGAAGCTGGGCATGGTGCTGCACACCTATAATCCCAGCACTCAGGAGGCAGAGGCAAGAGGGTCATAAGTTCCAGGCCAGCCTGGGGTACACAGTGAGACCCAGTCTCCAAAAGGCGGGGAAGAAGGAGAGGAGAGATAGAAGAGCTAAAGAAAATAGGAAATATGTAACTAATGCCTTAAAGTAGACATTATCACTATTTTCCTGAGTGAAGGGAAGAGTCTTTGGCACGCCAGACCGGACCAAATGTACACCTTTTCCTTTCCGGAGGAGGATGCAGAAAGCGTTTCTCACTACCCTCATCCCTCATGAGTCGGGTAAAGTCTGCTCTGGGTTGCCAAGGGCCCTCAGAGCCCAAGCTGGCCTCCAGACCAGTGTTGCCAAAGCTACGGCACTGGTGCATTTGTCACTGCTTCTGCACACACAGCTAAGAGCACAGAGCTGGGCGAAGACGCGGGAGAACAGGCGCTGGGAGCGTGCTCAGTGGGAGAGCATTTGCTCAGCAAGCGTAAGCACTGGGTTCCACCTCCAGGGCTGGAAGAAAAAAGGGGAAGAAGCAGGGAAAAGCCCATGTGGACAACACTTGTGGGGAAACAATTGCTTGCCATGTTTTCTCACTTTTATGTGTTTTTGGGTTGTCTGGAGATGAGCTGCCCAAGTGTGTCACTTGACTATCACCCGACTCTTCTGCAGCTCGAGCACCTTGGGCAGACAGCCCTGAGGCTGTGCTGGGCTGGTGGGGTGAACAAGGCGTCGCAGCTCGGTCTGCAGAAGCAGCTCCTCTAACCTGGACACCAGGATGTGCCCCGAAGTTTTCCTCTCTTGACACTTTACTGCTTCAACTCTCCACTTTGAATCCATGCTATTTTCTTTTGAAAAGTTCTTTTGATTTTAAAGTATCAAAAAACAGAGTAGCAGGGTGGGCGGTGGGGGGGAATAGCCCTGTAATCTGAGCACTCTGGGAGGCTGAAGCAGGAGGATCAGAAGTTTGAGCTTAGCTGGGACAACTTAATGACTTAAACAAGACCTTGTTTCAAAATTTAAAATTTAAAATTTAAAAAAGGGCTGGGGATAAAGCTCAGTGCAAAGGGCCTGCCCTGGGTTCAATCCCCAGTATCCACCTCCCCCCACCCCAAAAAAGACAAAGAAACAAACAAAGAAGGAGAGTCACTTACAGAGACAGCCTCTGACTGTGACCTGCAGACTGATCACCTTCCCAGCAGCTCCCAGTGTTCCCTAGGTCAGGAACCTCGAGGAGCTGATGAAAATTCTGTGTCCCCACCTGAAGGCACATGCTCCACACTCAAAATTCTCAGTACCAGGTCAGGAGCACAGGGTGAGTGCTCGTTTTACTTGGTATAGGACCAATCTTCTTTTAAACTACGCATCAAAGGGGCGGGGATTTAGCTCAGTGGTTCCACTGCCTGCCTCCTATGCACAAGGACCCAAGTTCAATCCCCGGTAAGAACAACAACAACAAAAGACAGTCAACTATGAATCAACCAACTTTGTTCAAATTCCCATGCAGTTTTCAGAAATGCACAAACTTTAAAGCATCCTCCCAGATCAACCCCAACTATTTAAACTTGTAGCCACCTAAGAAAACAGTTTTAAAAAAAGACTTTCTTTCTCTTTTTATTCATTTTTAAATTAATGGGAGGGTAAGGGTATAGCCCAATGATAAAAGCCCTGCCTAGTGTACATGAGGCCCTGGGTTCAACCCCCAGCATTGCAAAAAACCACATATTTATTACATATATATTTGGTACTGGGGATCGAACTTGAGACCTTGCGCTTGCGAGGCAGGTGGCGGAACCACTGAGCTAAATCCCCTGCCCTATTACATATATTTTTAAAACATAAATTTTATTGTTAAGAAAGAAGAAAGTCTCAGCAAGGCCATGGTGGGTTAAACCTTTAATCCCTACACTCAGGAGGCTGAGGTAGGAGGGTCACAGGTCTGTGGCCAGACTGGGCTACATGGTGAGTTCAAGGTGAGCCTGATTACATACTGGGACCCTATTTCCAAGAAAAAAAAAGAGGTCCAGAAAGGCATACCCCATGTTTTTTTCTAGAAACTACTATATTAAGATCTCCAAAAGTAAAATGAACACATAATTTTAAAAGCAAAACCCACAGTTTGGAGTCAGAGACAACTGTCTCGTACTGAAGTTTTCCAGAATACGACTAAAACTTCCATTAAAATTTAGACCCATTTCTTCCTCTCATTTAAGATACAGTACTTAAAAAAAAAAAGTTCACCGGTAACTTCCCCTTCACAAACATGGAGAACCAAGGGGGCAGGGCTCTGTTAGAGAAAAGGGCCAAGCTGTGACTCGTGACTTTGAAACCTCATCCTCTGACCTTGGATACACATGATCTGAATATTGAGAATGTCTTCCAATTAAGCTCAGTAACAGTCACCACCCTATGTGTTTTAGGTTCCATGAAGCCTAAGAGACGTACACAACTGGGAGAGTGGAAAAGTACAGGACAGTTTTGGAAGGAACTCCAAGATACCCCTTACCTCCATTACCACTGCCTGGGGACCAAAAAAAAAAAAAAAAACCCAAAAGGCTATGCTCCCGTAGGTCAAAGAGGACAAAGGCGGACTGAGAGAGCTGGGGAGGGTCCAGGAGGCTGGATTTCTGGATTGTCATTTCCACAGGCTTCGAGCGTCTGGAGAGGGCAGAGGTCCCCTTGGGAGGAGGAGGAGGGGCAGAGGACAGCCAGCCCCAGCCCCAGCCCCCAGGAGATAAGGGACAATGCTTTGTAAAGCCAGAGAGATTAAGGAGCCTGTCTCGGGTCCAGTGAGATAGCAAGAAGAGATGAAAGATAAAGGGGAAGATGCTTTAGGAGCAAAGGGTGGTGTCCCAGCTTCTTCAAAAACCCAGGGTTTCTGAAGTAAAATCTGAAATCTGTCCTTCGGCCCCCAGGAAATAAAGGGTAACATGCCTAGGATGGTGGCAGAGGCCTGGAATTTCCAGCACCTCGGGTGGTGCAGTGCTGCGCCCCACGATGTCTGCAGCCCAGCACAGCTAACTGGCACAGGCCCTGGAGGGCGAGGGGCTCGGATCGGATGCTAAGACGGTCTGAGCCACACCAGAGCCTGGCAAGCAGCAACTGGGTTTCTTAAAGGATCAGCCAGGCGGGGGGACAGAACCAAACCTGACTAGCTCTGGTGCCCAGGCCAAGCCTGCTCTCCTCCCGCCTGCAAAGCCTGGGGCAAAACTGCCTTCCTCCTGACTAGGAGCCTTGCCTGAGCTCGGAGACAGCTGGGATGACAGCTCTGAGCCTCCAGGTTCCAGGAAGTTGATGTGTTTCTTGGCTTAGGGTATGGGCTAAGCCTTGGATAGGCGGCAACTGTGAAAGTTGCCCAGCCCATCCTGCCTGAGGCTGGCACCTGGCACAGCCTTGGATAAAAGGGACCCTTGGAGCATCACGCAGTGCCTCCCAGCAGATCCTGCGCACGCCACTGGACACAAGCTGCTCCAGCTCAGGAGCTTCCCTGTGTGGGTGCAGACAGGCGGCTGAGATGTGGGGTGCTCCCCTGTGCACAGGCCGCATCCAGAAGAGAAGGGTAGGGCAGGGGGCCAGTGAACCTGCTTTTGGGTTGGCTTCTGAGCTCCAACACTCCCTGTCCCCTAAGACTACAGGAAACAGTGGAGTGCTCTACCCTTCACCCAGGAGTCTCCGTGCTTTGGTCAGAGCTTATCTTCTGACTCTGGTGGCCGCCAATCCCAGTTACCTCTGCTCAGTTCCTTCTCCCAGCATCACTCCTGGGCCAACAGTCTGCAGGGCCCTGTGCACACGATGCCTCGCTGATGCCCACTGACCCTGGGACACAGCGACCCTGGGCCCTGCCATTGGACCTGCGCCCTGTGTACTACACACCAAGGGTACTGTCTTACTTCACCTGCACGCCAAGCGCTGGAGACCAGCCTAACTGTACAGATGAGAGAGCTAAGGCTTGGTGGGCTGAAGTCATTTGGCTCCAAGGCCCCCGGTGCTGAGTGGGAGAGCAACGCAAACCCTGTTTCTGAACTCAAGCTCTTCTCAGACAAGATGTGCGGCCCTGGCACAGGGCTGGGCAGCACAGATGCGCTCCCTCAGTCACATTTCCTGCCTTCTCACAATCTTGTTCTGAGTTATTTCTGCCCTCCCAGATGCTCGGTGCTGGGCCTTCCATTCCCACCTATTTCTGGGGAAGAAAAAGGAGTGGCCCCCCCCCACCTCCCAGGCCCCCAGTAAGAGGCCAGCCTGGGCTTCCACCACTGCAGAAAAAATTCACTGTGGCAGGCCAAGGATGGGAATTACTATGTTTGCTGTGCGGAGCGACAAGGGCCTTCACAGTCCACATCCTCAAGTTCTAGAAGTAGCCAGGCCAGGGAGGCTAGAAGGAAGCCCCGAGGCTCAGCTTGAATCCCAAACAACCTGGTCCTGTCCAGCGGCTGATACAACTGACACAGGTTGCCTCTGCTTCCATGGAAACCATGTGCGGCCTTTGGGCAAAAGGGGGTCATGCTTTGGGTCCTGGGCTGCGTGTGTGTGTGAGGGGTGAGACAACCAGCTCCAAGCCAATAACGTGCATATATCCGAAGAAGTGGGGGCAGGAGGCAATGGCCGGGTGGACAGAATGCACAGGAAACCTTGCCAGTGGTCTATCTGCTCAGTGAGCAGCTGACTGCAGCAGGCCTGAAGCAGGCACCCCACAGGCCACAGGAGCTGCTCAACCCACCACGGGGCTCTGTCCCAAAAGGCCCACTGCAGGGCTGGGGATGTAGCTCAGTGGTGCCACATCTGCCTAGCAAACACAAGGTCCTGAGTTCAATTCCTGGTATTGGGGGATTCAGCTCGGTGGCACTGCGTCTGCCTCCAAGGCATGAGGTCCTGAGTTTGATCCTCAGTTCCAGATTAAAAAAAAAAACCACTGTAAGTTGAAAATGCATTTAAGGCACGGGACCTAGTGAACTGCCAGGCCTGTAACGATGGGACTGAATATCCAAATTCACAATCCCAGGGTGGTTTCCATTGAGCGTGTATCACTTTCACACCACCAAGCAGTCAAATAATTGTACAAGTCAAAAATTCTAAGTTCGGAAGCATCTATAGTAACATCACAGCCCATACCAGAAAGGCAGCTTCTCAGGCCCCACCCCAAGCCTACAGAATCAAAGCTCCTGGTCCTCACGTCTTCCCGGGGATCCTAGCCAGGCCTAGAACCAGCTCATGGAGAAAGGAGATCCTGGGAAGCCTTCCTCTGAAAGCCACTGGTCTAACACAGCCATGAGCAAAGACCAAGGCACTGGAGCAATGACCCGCGTCTGAATTCTAACTTACCACAATGGAAATAAATAAGTAAACAGGAGACAGTGAAAGGGTTCAGTGTGCAGCGCACGAGGGGCCAGACCCCTTGGCCTGGGCCTTTACACAGCCCTGGTTCTCAAATGCCCCATCTCCAGCAAATAGCATCCTTCAAGCCTATGCTCCTCCCTCCCGGCAGAGCTCCTCAGAGGGCCAGGGAACGGCTCCAACCAGAGCCCTTTCAGGAGGCTCTATGGTGGCCCTGGACATCCTCCCTTGGTGAGGAAAGTGCCACAAAGCATGAGGAGAAGAGAGGAGTGATGGGGAACAACTCCCGAAGGCATCCCTAGGCTTCCCCTACAGCCTTATGAACAGCTCAGCATCTACCGCAGGGCAGGGCTGCTGTACAGGCCAGAGGAAGGAAGAGTAAACAGGCCATTCCTACCTTCTGGACTGGAGCCTCGAGTCAGATAAGATTCCAGGCTCCCCAGTGGTCTTTTGTGACACAGGATCTTGCTATGCAGCTTAGGCTGGCCTTGAACTCACTATGTAGCCAAGGCCAGCCTCAAACTCACAGCAATCCTTCTCCCTCAGCCTCCCCAGTGCTGGGATTAGAGGCGTGCACCACCATACCCGCCAGAGGATTTTACCAGGAATAACACAAATGGCGGATGCTCCTTTTCAAAAGGAGTGTCCATAAACCGGGCATGGTGATGCACATTCTGATCCCAGCACTCAGGAGTCTGAGGCAGGAGGATCACTGCCAGTTCAAGGCCAGCATGAATTACACAGGGAGACCCTGTCTCAAAAAATAAACAAACAAAACATTTAGTGAAAGGAATGCCCATGATCCTTAAGGAACACCTTGTCCTAAAAACATCACATGAGTGTTTTAACTGCTGCATTAAATTCAATTTTAGCAGGGAAGTAAGGTGTGCCTTCTAACCCTCTCTGCCAGTCAGATGAAACTGAATAGTTCAAATGCAAGGGCCAGGGATCTAGCTCAGTGGTTCTGCCTCCTGCCTTGTAAGCGCAAGGTCCCAAGTTCGATCCCTGGTACCAAAAAAAGAAAGAAAGAAAAAGAATTGGAATCTTCTCAAACGCAAACTGCCAGGGCTGGTGCACAGCAAAGTGGAGGAGTGCCTGCATAGCAGAAGCGAGGCCTCGGTTTCCATCCCCAGGACCACAAAGATGAAATCTACCGTGAACTCCTGGAGGAGTGGAGGGGTTTTCTGGGACCTGTGACAGCCATTCCTCTCCCTGCACTTCTCCGAGGGGCTCTCTGCTCTGTCAGAGGAAGGAGCTGGCCGAGACTTGCTCACAGGCCTTTCTGACTCCTGTCCTTGTGGCTCTTCTCCGGAGAACACATCTTACTGATGGGATCTAACTACTGCCAGATTCACAAGGCCAAGATGCAGCTGCCACCTGGCAGCCATTTGTCACACAGCGGCCTGCTCCCCTGGGAGGGGGACACGGGCAGCCCCTGGCAACCAGCTGTGGGAAGAGCTCGTCCCTGGGCCTCTCCCCAGGTGGCCTGGACTTTTCTAAACATTGCTTTTCTGCTTGGCCACCAGGACCTGGTGTTTCATCACTTTCTTGTCTCACTTAGCAGAAACCTGTATCACCGTAGACTGTGCACTAGGCAGCTGGAGGCAGGAGCAGGGGTGAATGGCCAAGGTGGCCTGCTTTTTCTGACCGGGCAAGTACCCATGCTGGACAGAAGAGGCTCGGGAGACAGGGCGCCCTCATCTGCCCCTAGGGTAGGGCATGGTCTCCTGGGCTAGGGCAGGGGTTTCGGTTAGCAGTAGTGGCTCCACTCCACCTTAAGATTTGCTCTGCTAGCTTACCAGCAGGCAGGGATTCAGGAAAGGATGGGGAGGAGCCTCCACAACACACCTGGGCCGAGGAATTTAAAAATGGAAAATGCTATCGTTATAAGCTACAGCAAACAGGATTCAAAGTCAGAGTATATCAGAAGTCTGCTGTGTATCCAATCGTGTTTCTTCTGGAGAATAACTAGGGTGGAACGTAGATTCTTGTGCCAGAAAAGTGTTAGGCACTTTACATATATTTAATCCTTCTAAAATCTTGTAAGGCAATCATTAGGTTATCTGCTAGCTATCACAGAGTTCTCAAGGGGCAAGGCCAAGCCCCTAGTCTGGGGTTAGTTATCTTGTACCTTCTGCTGCACCACAAACAAGATCAGTGAAAACCACCCAGAGCAGGGCAGATGAACAGGCTAGCCGACTGGGAAAGCAAGTCAGGGGAAAAGCAGAAGCGGCTGAAGTGACTGGAGATGCTCAGCCCATTCAGAGAAAGAACTGGAGACCCACAGCGGCTGTGGACACTGCAGGACTGGAAGGGGCACACTCATCCTACGGCCCCACTCGGCTTGGGTGGGGGACACAGGGAAATGCCAGGACCCTGAACAACCACAACAGCCCTCAGATGGAGATGGGATGAGGCCCAGTGAGGGAAGCTTGCTGCCTTCCGGGGTGTACTCAGAGTGTGGGGATCCACTAGTCACAGGTGCTATGCAAAAGCACAAAGACCTCAGTTGTGCACCAGGAGACAGACCAGGTCAGATGACTCTTCTGACTCTTCTAGACTTGTAAGAGGACGAACCCCTTCTCACAAAACGTCAGGCTCAGAAGCACATACAGGGAGAATAAACCATGGAAGGGTAAGCTGAAGGGCACGTGGTGTGGTGTCTTAAATCTGACCTGGAAGCTCAGTTTGCCACTAATGCAGCCCTCTAACTCTCAGCTTCAGTTCTTCTACCTGGGAAGCGAAGCCCACTTATTACAATACTTGGCAAACAACAGGCACTGTCTAATCCGAGCTATCGGCGTTATGCTATTTCCCTAGCAACATTCCAGGTGATCTCCGGGCCCAAGTCCCCCCCACCTCCTCAATCTGCCCACCCACTTCCCCTACTGGACTGCCCAAGCTCTAAGGGCAGGAGCACAGCTTATGATCTTTGTTTAAAGAAAAAAAATTCCCGCCCCAGCCCACAAGTTGCATAATTAAAAATAAATATAAGTTGGCTTATCACAAATGCAATCCCACTGACAGTAATGAGCAGAACAGCTGTTGACACTCGCTGTTCTGCATGGCCAGCAGGAAACAGAACGCCTCGGTTTCAGTGGCTGCTGAAACAAATCCTGGTCAGCTCCATGTTTATCTAATCGAGGAAGTACACACTACTGGCTCCTCCGAGGAGGAAGGCTCTTTCTTCCCTGTATCCCCCAACACGCTGCAACACCTGAATCTTGTGCTGCCAGCACCCAGCAACTGCCCCCAACTCTCAGGCAGCGGGACTGTGGACACTTCTCCTGACTCAGTATCTTCAGCCACATTTACTGCTTTTGGAAGAAGCTGGGGTAAAGTTCAGTAGCAGCTTGCAGTTTTGGGCAACATCCTGCAACTCTTTCACCGGCCCCTCGAGGTGGAGGTCGCGGGCTAGCCTCTCTGACATGCTGGGGAAAGGGTGCAGCAGAAACAGGAATCTCACTCTTCCCCTGAGGAGGAGCTGGGTGCAAGCGAGGCAACCCCAGGGCAGGTGGTTAACCTCCCAACAGGTGGGGCTGCACATTCCCTGAGTTCAGCGCACTTGCAGGACGACACTCCCTGGAAAACCCAAATGACTCTGTGCAAGATAAAAGAGTTGTCTGAACCACTCCTCCCCTGACAGCTTCGAGGAGGTAGTGGAAGGGGGAGTTTGCATCTTTCCTCGCCCACTGGAAAAGTGGTCAGCTGTGGTCAAAATTTCACAGCGGGTAATCAGACATTACCAACTGTCAGCTGAGAATGACTGTGCTGGGAAACTGCCGGGCAGGCCCCAGCGCCAAGGAGCCTGCTCTGCTGTCCGCTGTGCACAGAACGGTGGCCTTTCTGCCCCCACAGCCCCAATTCTGCCTCTAAGTCCTCACCACTGCATCTTTGAAGGCAAACAAATACTCCAATATAAGTGGCTGGTAAGGGTGCACTGCAAGTCAAGTGGTCAATAGCACTAGCAGGCAAATGGTCTTTCTGAAACAGAGCAACCAAGGGTAGGAAGCAGCCTGTTGGGGGCACCAACAGCAGGGACCAGCAGGGGCTCAGGCTCTGGCTGGGGTTTGGGGGTTTTCTGCGGTCCTGAGAAGTCTGAGGCTCTGGCCCTGTCAGGCCCGGGGTGATTAGTGCATATAAACGCGCTCCCCGGGGGTTCTGATCCCACTGTTGCTCCATCAACACAAAGGGCCCAGGTCCCTCCCTTTCTCCCTCCCCATCAGCCTCAGGTCCCTCATGCACACTGGTTCCAGTCACCCTGGACTGAGTTCCCACCAGGCTGAACTCGCCTAGGCTCTTAAATGTGGGTTCATATTCTATACTCCTTACCTTGAGGAGAAAAATCCCTTCACAACTCCCTAAACATCCCCCAAATGTTACAAAGAATAGGAAATAAAACTACAAGAGAAGCCTGGCGTGGCGGCACACCCTGTAATCCCAGCTACTCCGGAGGGTGAGGCAGGAGGGTGGAAAATTCAAGGCCAGCCTAGGGAACTTAGCAAACACCTGTCTCAAAATACAGGTTTTTTAAAAAGGCTGGGGATGTAGCTCAGTGTTAAAGCATTTGCCTAATATGCATGAGGCTTTGGGTTCAAACTCCCATGCACATAAAACAAAACAAGAAAAACCAAAAAGGGGAGGTAACTCCAGTGGATCCTTTCCCTCAGGCTCTCCCCGGCAGTGAGTGAGAAAACACACCTAACAGCAGACGGGCATCCCCAGGTGCTTGGAGAGCCAGCCACGGAGGACAGGGCCTGAGGCTGGCCACACACTTCCACCTGGTCCCCACGGGCCAGATGCCCTGGCAGAGACCGCGCCTGCAGCACGTGGACCTGAGCACCCAAGTTGAGGCGTTAACAGGAATGGAGGCCAGGTGAGTGTTCCCAAACACACGTCCTGCCTTCTGCCAGTACCCTGGTGACGTGAAATTGTTTCAGCGTTTGGGGGATTCCAGTCCCACTTCTCAAACAGTCCAACTCACAGGCACAAATGACACCAAGCCATGTCTTGCTCACCCCCTTTAATGTAGTTGAATGCATGTGATAAAGGCGCCCTCCTGTTGTTCAAAAGACACCCTTACTCTTCCCTTTATCTTCCCTTAACAGTTTGCCATCCTGCGATAGGAGGGGCCTAACCTCCAACAGTCCACGTTTTTATCTCCTGCTGACCAGCAGACCAAGGGCTGGACTTCCTGCAGCTCGCCTGTTGTTTCAAATGCCTGCCTCCAGAGCTGCGGCTCAGGGCCGAGCAACAGCCACCCAGCATCCGCTTCAGCTCAGACTTTAACAGCTCACAGTTTGACTGGCCGGCACTCCAGGAGTCTCGGAAGGAGACCTCCTGCATTTCCGAAAGAGCTTAGAACTTTCAGGGCTTGCTCACAGATTGGCTTTCTCTCCACAGCACAGAGAGCTGTCTTCCAGAAACCCCAGATGTCGCTGCAGTAGCTGAAGCATAAACACCGTTTATTCCACCATTCTTTAAGTACTCCAGGAGCCCAGAATCCAGCCTGAACCTCCCAACAGCCTGGGATACCCTGGAGTCTGTCTGTGGGACGAAGACCGACTGAGCTTTGATTTCCCCGCAGCCCTAACACTGTACCCGAGACTCAAGTGTTGGGGTGTCTGGGTGTTTCGGGATGCAGTCTCAAAAGCACTTGCATCAGAGCTTTCCTGTGACCATCCGGGACTTGGGATAGCAGCAAAACCCACTCTTTCTTTTTTTCATATTAGAGATCATACCCCAGGGTGCTCTACCACTGAGCCGTATCCCTAGCTCTTTCTAGTTTGAGATGGGGTCTCACTGTGTTGGCCAGGCCAATCCAGCCCCAGACTCCCGAGTAGTGGGGATGAGGGGCAAACCCCACCTCTTTCCAATCAGGGCAGTTGTGCAGCTGTGAATCATTTATGGGACACGAGGTGAGTGGCAGCTCAGCATCTGAGAGCAGAGGCCCTGCCGCTGGAGCCCCTCCCACGAGGCAGGAGTTCCATTTTCCTGGCATCAGCGCATGAGGTTAATGGGTTCCGAGGATGATGAAATCAGGTGTTCACAACAGTCCCCCCCAGACTAAGTTCTTTCTAGGGGTGTAAAGATTATTTCCAAAATCAGTTAAGAGAAATTCCCTCACGTGAGCCCTCCTTCATCCCTCCCCTTCTCACAGGTAAGGGGGAATCAGGGCTGGGGAGCAGCAGGCCAGGCTGTGGCGACGCAGCGGGATATGAGTGGCGGACTAGGTTATGCATGGGCTGAGTGTGCAGCGCCGTTTACTGTGCCCACGCTCAGAAGAGGCAGCTAGGAGTTTCTGAGGATCTTCTGAATCGGGCCGGGTAACAGGGAGGCAGCACGGGAGGACCGTGTGCCCTCTGCGCAGCCTGGACTCTGCCTCCTGCGTGGCCTCTCTCCCACAGGCACAGGGCAGCCACGACAGCAGAAGCCAGCTAACCGGTTCAGCCCCACCAGCCAAACGGCAGGCACTGTTCGGCACCCTCAATTTCCTCCCAGCCATGAAGTCAGGAACAACCTGTACAGACAAAGAAAATAGAAACCTTGCGAAACAACGGCATCCACAGTGCTTGCTGAGTGCGCCTGAGGAAACCTTCAAAGCTCTTGAGGATGCCTCTTTGCGATTCTGGAGAGAAACGAAGTCCACTAGACCCAGGGCCATGCTCACACACACTCAGCATTGGCTCCGCTGCCTGCCCCCTCAAACGCGGAAGTCAAATACAATCCAAGAAAACAACCTCAGGTACTTAATCGACTTAGAATTGTAACTCACACACCTCTATTAAGGTACATTACAAGCCAGTGACAGCCTGCTGTGTTCCCGATCTGGAAACAGAACTTTCCTAAGGAAAAACCAAAGAGCAAGAAAGGTCTAACAGGTTATACAATGGGCTGTCTGGCCACAGTGAAAATGCTATTTGGAGGAAAGATAGGGATTTAGAGAAAAAAACTCACAGCCACGCATGGTGGCACATGCCTATAATCCCAGCACTCGGGAGACTGAGGCAGGAAGATCACCGTAACTGGAGGCCAGCCAGGGGTACTGAGTTCAAGGCCAGCTTGAACTACATAGCGAGACCCTGTCTCAAACAAAAATAAAAAAGAAACACCTCACCATCTCTGTTCTGTTCTGCTTGTAGTTAACCCTTACTTCTATAAAAATAAGCCTTTTAACATTTGCCTCACAAGAAACTTTTTTGAGACAGGGTCTCCCCTTGAACTCACTATGTACCCCTGCCTGGCCTCCACTCATGGTGATCCTCCTGCCTCAGCCTCCCAAGTGCTGGGATTACAGGTGTGCTCCACCATGCCCGGCAAGAAACTAATTGTGGCAAAGCATTTTTAATGGAACGAGAGTTTGGGAGGTGTATATGCAAAGTAATCCTAGTTCCACCTATGTCATGTGAAGGTTCTAAAAGTACCACGCTACTAGTTCTAATCATATATTCCCTACAGCCCAAAATGTATAGCCAAATTTTATTACTCACAATCCCAGTATGTGGCAAATGTCCCTTTCAATTTTTAAAAAAGACTATAGAAAGAAAACAGACACATTATGCTCTCAATATTGCCAGGCCTTAAAACTTCCAAATCTTTGCACCCATCTATGATGCATGGCTTCAGCCACCAAGCATGCATTTTGTGTAAAGGGGTGGGGTCTTTTCAGTTTGATTCACTTGGAGTTCTAGGCCCGTCCTCGCTTCTTGTGCAGTATGTCCAATCCAAAGCCTTCTCTACAATGTGCTGAAATTAGTTGCTTAGAGTGTCCTCATGGTTTGTGTGTCCCAGATGGAGAACAGAAGCTGGTATCATCGTGGAAACTAAGATACATGACGGTCACCCTCAGGCATCGGAGGCCACTGAGGTTTCTTCCAGGTGTCAGAACCACCCAGAGGCAGTGAGTGGCTCAAAGCCCGGGCTCCCAGGCCGGGGAGCCAGAGATACAGAGGAAGAAATTCCAACCCATGAGCAGGCACGTGGGCCAAACACTTTAAAGCTCTGGGGCTCTAGAGGTCAGAGGCACTGATGTCCGTGGTAGGGCAAAGGCAAACTTGAGCTTGAAGAAAGGACCCGGCTTTCGGCCATACACCAGAAGCTGGACTAGTGTAGAGAAAGCCAGAGTTTATAAATGTCACCATTTTTACCCTTCTCTGGTGAAAGGAGAGAAATTAGATCATTTGTTGTGTTTTTCACAATGCTGAACAACTTCAACTACAGCTTCCTCTCTTTCTTGTTAAAAAGTCCCCCTTTAAAATGAGATGATAACGACAGGAGATGGCTGAGATTGTTTTCACATGCCCTCACTTGGCAGAGGAAAAAATGGCAACCCCAAGTCTGACTGCAAAGGTCCCGAGTTGCTTCTGGCCATGCGCACAGCCTCCTGGGAGCCCAGAGAACAGCAGTGCACCGAGAAAGGAGGGAGAGGGGAGTGGGGGAAATGGCAGAGATGTGGCTGGCAGAACACCGCCAGGTCAAGGTCCATCGTGAAGGATGAACTTTATCCTGCCACTGTGGAAACTCACTAACGCCCCACCAGCCTGGGATGAAATAATTATATCCAGACTTTTAAAAGCTTTTGCCAGCAGTTTAAAAAATGGATGGTTAGAGGCACATAACCCAGTCAGGAGGAGGCATGGGTGGGTGTGGGGGCATCACAGAGGGAGAACCGAGGAGGCAGGAGAGCTGGCCACAAGGGGCGGGGCAGTGCCCAGATGACCCCGGCTGCCAGCGTGTGGCAACCCACAGACAGCAAGGCTGTTAGTGGAGAAACTTCCTCCTGTAGGAGAGTAAGGAGCAGAGCGGGATAAGTCTGGTTGTGGGACAGCAGGAGGAAAAGTTTTGTTCTAAAGAAAATCTACAAATATCCACAGGCAGAAAGGAGCACATGGAAAAGCAGAAGGTCTGGGAGGAGGTGGGTAAGGAGGGTCCGTGGGCTCCAGGGCACAGGAAGATAAAACGCTTGTGGTTAAACGTAATATGTAATCCACACAACCGTGTAAGTGTGTGTGCTGGGGCCGGGGCGCAGCTCAGGGGTGCAGCACTTGCCTAGCATGTGCAGGGCCCTGGGCTTCATCCCAGCACTGTAATCAATCAATCATCCATCAGTCAAACTTGGCTCTACAAATGAAACTGAACATCACGAGTTGCTGCTGTGAGCAGAGAGCACTTTAAAACACTAACAGAAGGACACAAGACCATACAAAGCTTCTCTAAACAGGAAACTTAGAAGAAAAAAATGAACCCATTCTTTCTTTCGAAGAACCTATCCCATAAAATAGGTCAGCTCCCCGGTCAAACATGATTGTATTGATACGATCTCAAACGGTCCTGTCCGGCTGACGGACATATCCCGCATCTGCCCTGTCAATATACTAGCCACCAGCATATGCAGAATGTGGCTAACGTGACTAAGCAATTAAGCTTTTAAAAACTTTAGTTAAGTCTAACTTAAAATTTAAACTGCTACACATGACTAGTGGCTATTGGATTGGACAGGGTAAATCTTGATACTTTTCCCCCCAGTAATCTCGAGTTACTAGATTGTAGTCCCAGGGTTTTTAAACCCTGAGATACGAATGAAAACAGTCTAGGGGCTGGCGCTTTGGCTCAGTGGTTCTGCCAGCTGCCTTGCAAGCCTAGGGTCCTGAGTTCCATTCCTGGTACCAAGAATAAAAACAGTCTAGAAGACTTTCCCTGCAGGCATGCAAGAGAAGTTCCTAGAAGTATCTGACTTTGCTCAGTATTTATAAGAGTTTCAGGGAATAGAGGCAAGTAAGCCATGGCACCAACAAGAGAGGGACATCTCCAAAGCCAGCAGACCTCTCCTGGGTGAGGCAGCCCCACCCTGCTCCATTCACCCAACACCTGCTCAAACCCGGTCCCACCTCAGAAAAGGAGGCTAGCGTGTGCAAACTCCACCGAAATGTTTATAAAGCTAGGTCATGTTTAAAAAGCAGGCTGGGGATGGGGGTTCAACTCAGTCATAGAGCATTGCCTAGCACTGGGGGAGGGGGATCCTGGGTTTGATCCCCAGTGCTGTAAAAATTATTTTAAAAAATATACAAGAAAGAAAATAAGTCACTCCTTCTTAAGAGGTGGACCCGCTTCCTGCCCGTCAAGCCCGTCAGCCCTGCCCTAATTTACACGTGTTTAGGAGGCAGTGGCTTATCTCCCACTATAAACAGACTGAAAGCTACTATGGGCAGTGGAGTTTAACAGATGACAGAACAGGCCCTGGTTGATAAGCACTGCTGTATAGAGTCAGATCCTTGATTACTTCAGCATTAGGGACTGAACCCAGGACTTCTTATATGGCAGGCAAGTGCTAGACTACTAAGCTACATCCTCGCCCCTTTTTTTGATACCACAATTGATCTTAGCCAAAAGTCAAAGAAGCGATCCCAGTTCTTTGTTGAACTGGGGTCACCCAGGCTGGCCTTGAACTTGCCATCTTCCTATAATCGCCCTCCAGAGTAGCTGGGGTTCCCGGCTTGTGCACCCCCCTGGTCTCTTGAAGTCCTATGTAAAATTTATAAGGTATTCACCTTTTGTGAGAAGCATAGACCTTATCAGATTTCCCAAAGGGTTGCTGTGGTTCTGATCTTAAAGGGTTGCTGTGGTTCTGATCTTAAGAGAGCTCTGAACCGCAGCAGAATGGCTTTTGGTTTGGGTTTTTTCCAGTGCTGGGAATCAAACCCAGGGCCTGCGGCAAGTTAAGCATGCCCTTGAACACACTCCCTTTTCACGACTGGCGGACAGGGCCTCAGTGATAACTGGCAACACTGGTAACAGTCAACCTCCTAGCCTTCACTTTTCCTGTGCAGATATGATGAAACACAGGATTTACTCACAAAGCTATGGACACATGACTGCAATTCGGTATGCATCAGTCAAATCTGGTCCTTAAACAATCCCCCAATATACATTATAAACCTAACTTCAAAGCAGAACTCATCTTTCCAGAAAGGAAGGGAAGGGAAGCCACTGGTGGCAGAGTCTTAATCTATGTCACTGCATTTGCCTCTGCCCCAGGCATTCCAATAATGGCTGCTGGGGTTCTAGTGAGTTTCTATTTCTTTCTTTTTGTTTTTTTTAAAGACAAGGTCTTGTTCTGTAGCCTAGACTGGCCTTGAACACCCAATCTTCCTGGTTCAGTCTCCCAAGTTCTGGGATTACAGGTATGTGTTCCCATTAGGTTAAAACTTCTGAGTGTGTACAGTGGCCAGAGGCCTTCAGCCTCAGATAGGTGTAACTATGGCCCACACTAGTAATTCCTGTGAACCTCAACAGCGACAGAGAATACAGGGTGGTCTCGGAGGAGATGTCTGTGTTGTAATCGACAAAGGTTAAAGGGGACTTAGCCTTTTAAATGAAAGGCCAGAACTCAAAACCGTCTCTGAGCATGGAACAGTTCTGTTTGCTTCAATGCAATGCATAAATACGCTGTCAAGGGAGGAATCAGCAATTGTAAAATACAAGTGTCACGGTAGGGGAAGGGTAAGTGGCTGCGATGCAAAGGCGTGTGGATGCAGGAGGCGGGTAAGCAGTCCTCGTTTTCTCACATGTCCTTTGAAGATGAAAAGTAACCAATTTTTTCTGGCCTTCAAACTATCAAATAATTTAAAAAACAAAATAAACAAATGAGACCTGCAATCTCCCTTTCAATGATTTCAGGGTAACATATTCTACCGAAGGGCCTCAAATCAATCTTCCTTCCTTCCTCCCTCCCTGTGCTGGGGACAGGACCTGGGGGCTTTTGCATCGGGCTACATCCCCAGCCCTTTTTGGAGACAGGGTCTCACTGTCACTAAATTGCCCAGGCTGAATTTGAATTTGTCATCCTCCTGTTTCAGCCTCCCAATCCCTGGGATTATAGGGGTGTGCCATCATGCTGGACTTCAAACATTTCTTGATGATAAAAATGCATGTCAGTTACCTCAATTATTGATCTGCTACTAGACTGGGTTGTGCGGTGCATAAAGCAAGCTTGAGGAGGTAGGAGAACTAAGCGTTGCTCGTAGAATACTTATTTTAGGTCTAGAAAATGCAGAGACTTGTGTGGAGCCACCAGCGCGGTAGACATGGAGAGGTATGGAAGTGGAAAGGCTGGAAGGAGCCGACACACAGAAAGGACCAGGTGCTGCTGGAGGGCAGAGGATGATTAGAGGGTGGGGGGGCAAATTATGGGGGACTGGGAAAGCTGGGGTTGGGTCTAGGGCACTGGGGGGGTGTGGGCTCGGTGTAGGCTGAGAAAGATGATGTAAGAGTTCTCAAAAACCTGTTTGAACATGGTGTGGGACTGCGGGAGAAGGGAGACCTGACTAGAAACGGGAACAAAAGGTAAACCAGAACAACTTTCAAAGAAATGCAGGGTCCTCGAGGCTGGGGGGTGGGGGGGAGACAATGCAAAGAAAAGATGGAGGAAAAGACAGTCTTCCTCGCCATAGGGAAGTAGCCCGGGGCACCGGATGGGGGCTGGGGAAGAAGTTTCGGGTACTGGGATGGTTAGGGACTTGTGATACATTTTTTGTGAAGACTGGATGTGGAGAAGCAGGAGGAGTCCAGAAGGTGGGGGTGGTGTGGGATTAGCTGAGGAGTGCCAGGGAAGGACCCTCAGAGAGGCCTGAGCCAGGCACGCTGCTGAGACTCAAGGACGGGACACAAAGAACACCCCTGTCAAGCCTCAGGGACAGGCGGGAGGTCCTGAGGTCCGCAGGGGGAGGAGAAGGTGGCACCCAGATAAGTGGGAAGACTCTTGTCCAGGGGGCAGAGCCTTTGCCTGAGTCAGAAGATGAAAGAGCAGGAAGAAGATCCTCGGAGGGGCAGCCTGGAGAAACACACTTGCAAGCTGCCTGGCCTCGATCTTGAGCACATAGTAGGCACTGAAATGCTGAGGAGGAAGAAGAGATGGGAGAACTGGTGATGTAAGCAGCAGAGGACCCAGGAGCTGGCCAGGCAGCTCAGCGGTGGATCAGAGATAAACAAAGGCCTCCCTCCCTGCCAGCAGCCCGGAGGATGAGGCTGAACAGATGAGAGGCTCTGGGTGTTCAGGTATTTACAGCCACGTGACCTCAAGGTCCTGTGTCAGGAACGGGTCCACGTCCACGGAGCAGCTAAGTGGCTTCTGACTGCCCCTCCCACTCAGGGTGCCTGTGGCATCCTGCTTCCTACCCTGGAGAGCTGGAGGAAAACTGCTATTTCAGAGGGCGCATCTTATATTTCAGGGGTCAGAGGCAGGGCTGTCACTTGTTTTCAACTGATTCCCAATTCACACACGTAGCTCTTCTTCTAAACAGTAAGCAAGCAATCCAAGGTGCCGGGTCTCCCAGGGGAGGGAAAACATCCTCCCAAAACACAGCTCCAAATGGCTTTCCCATTTTCTTTTCGTGGCTTGGTACAGAATGCTGCAGGAGACCCACAGGGACTGCCTGGGGTCCCTCTCAGAGGGGCACAAGGTCCCCCACAAGCAGTGCCATGCCGCTGGCCTGTTCTCTCAGGTTCAGCTGGTCTGGGCAAATCTGTGATTCCATTCGGGTGAGTTCGGCTGCTCACTTTTAGGTCAGTTCTTTCTTTTTTTGTTTAGATTTGACGCAAGATTTCCCTCAATTATCTACACCTCTGTTGCAGTACCTAAGCAAATCGAACCATTTCAAGTGAGAAGTGCACAGAGCTTTAAAACAACTTCTGCAAATAGCCTCCTCCCTCTCACTCTGCAGCTCTGTTCTCTACCACCTCGGTCTTGTCCACTACTAAATTGCCAAGACAAGCAGTATTTCTCAAAGAAAAATTCTACACTCTGAGTCTGAATGTCAGAACCCCATGGTTAAAAACTGGCTTGCCAAAAACTAAAAATTTCAGCAATTCAGGAATGAAATGTTATGTTCGGGGCTACACAAAGCCTGGCAGCTGTTCCCAGCCAACATGAAACCCAAAAGGGGTGATGCTATCTTTATCCCCTACCTAGAGTCAAAGCCGGTACTGTCCTGGCAAAGCTGCCAAGGAAACACACTGGCCAGCAAGGAACCTAAACAGCAACGAATCACAGATCCACCTGGAAGAAAGAAAACGCAGCAAGCTAATCACAGATTATAGAAGAAGGCAAGGAAACAAGCAGATCCCAATGTCATTTAGAAACTTTTGATGGGTTCAAAATTCAAATGATTAAATACCCTCTAACTCTCACAAGTGGAAGGGAGAGAACACTTTTTTATCCCATTTCCTGGAAAACACATTTCCTCTATTAAAACTAGAGTCTGGCTCATAAGAGAAACCTTGAGCAGTCCACCTGATGGAACTGGGCCTCAGATGGCAGATGGAGGAAGGAAAATGAAGGGCCAGAGAAGAATCAAAAGGGAAGGGAAGGCTAACAGGGCCTCTCTCCTACACCTGGAGACGGCACACGGGTTACACGGAGATGTTCTCATATTGTGCCTGGAATACCTAAGGCTGAGAAACCGCTTCCCACTAGCTCCTCGGTCCTGCCTCTAACAAGCCCATTCTACTTGTGGCTCAGTTCTAAAAGACTGGGCAACTTCTGTCTGGCCTTGCACACCCAGCGCTGGCCAACACTGTCACCACCCCACCTCACATGTAAACCGCCAACGAATGAAGCTCGAGGGAAGACGGCTGAACTTAAACTGGAACCGTCTGTCACCCGTGCTCTGCACTTCCTGCTAATTCTCAGACTGTCTGCATTAAAGAAAAAGTGAGAAAATTACCACAGGGCCTGGGGTGTTGCCATCCAAAGATCAGCAGGCTGAACTGCAAAACAGCTATGGAGTGGACTCTGGAGCCACGTGGCCTGGGTTCAAATCCCATCTCTGTCACTTGCCAGCTATGCTAAGTGCCCTGACCCTGGGACGTGCCCTTACTTAGGGAACCTTTCTGTGCCTCAGTTTCCTTGGCTGTAAGATGGGACATTGACAATACCTACTTTATATGTTGTTGTGGGAAGCACGTGAGCAGCAGCCGTGAAGGCCATACAAGTACTTGCTATTTTATGTGCTCCTGTACACGCATTTCCTGGGTGTGCACACTAGCAAGTGCCCACCAATGCTTCAAGCTCATGGCACCAATCATGAGTCCAACAGGTCTTGAGGAGCTTTGCTTCACCCAGGAAGTCACTTTCAAACTTTAGGCAAGGGGAACACTTAGTGTGACAGATTCCTGGGCCCTACCTTTGGGGGGGGTCTTTTTTTTTTTTGGAGGGCTGGGGATCAACCCAAGGCTTTACGCACACTAGGCAAGCACTCTACCACTGAGCTACACCGTCCAGAGTTTCTATGAAAGCAGAGAAGGTCCTAAGAATCTGTTTCCAGCATGTTCCCTGGTGCCCTGCTACCGGCATGGGGACACATTCTGGTAAGTGTAGCTCAATGAACAGTGGACTCATTATGTTCTGGGCTTCAGCCCTGAGCCTTCCAGGGTGAGATGAGTGGAGCGATGGTTCGCTGCCCAGAGAGGAGCCTCGTGTATTTCCACACTTCCCAAAACTCCTGGCCGCCACGGTCAGGCGGATTACAGGGCTGGTTCTGCCCCACCGGCTGCGAGCACAATGGATGCTCATCACTTCCAGCTGAAGGTTTGCAAAGCTGAAAGTCTCACCTGGCCTCTCCTGGCGGTGGCCGGCTGGAAGCACGCGCACTGCAGGGGAGCTCGCTGTAAGATGACCACCGCCCGGATCCCCAGCTGCGGCTTTGGAGGGAAGTGTGCTGGGGAGCAAGCTAGCCCTACTTATGAACAAATAAGGACATTTTATTTTTTTGTATTTTTTTGGTACCGGGGATCAAACTCAGGTCCCTGCGCTTGCGCAGCAGGCGGCAGAGCCACTGAGCTAAATCCCCAGCCCCGTAATGACATTTTATTGGCTGAGCCTCTTAGATTTCAAAGTTTATTTGATACCTCAGCATAGCTTAGCCTAACCTGAATTAAACAAGCCTATCATCTTTATATCATGGATAGCCACATCATCAGTTTTATTAAGGCCAGCCTATCGATGCACATAGGATGTATTTTATAAAATCAGTTAGCCAGGATTTCTACCCTATCCTATTCTCATTTATTTCTACTTACCAAAACAGATTTTTTTCTAAACCTCCCATTTTAGGTCTGTTTCTCATCACAGGTAAAAATTCCTTGTGCTGCAATACAGTTATGAAACAACTGCTAATAATTTAGAAAACAAATACTGAAAATATGTAAATACATTGAAGGATTTTGATCGAGAGCCCTAGGAAACAAAGCATATACAGTCAGTCCTGTCCACCTGCAGGTACCACATCAGATTCAACCACAAAAAATTCCAGAAAATTCCAAAAAGTGAAGCTGGGCATGGTGGCACATGCCTATAATCCTAGCACTTGGGAGGCTGAGGCAGGAGGATCACCATGAGTTCAAAGCCAGGCTGGGCTACATAGTAAGACCCTAAAAGTTCCAAAACCCTGCTGTGTGCTGAAGCACCCCACTATTCTCACGTGACCACAGTGCTCTGCAGGCCCTGTATTAGATATCAGGAGTCATCTACAGATGGATGAGTCAGCACATACAGAGGATGTGTGTAGCTTACATGCAAATACTAGGTGACTCTAAACCAAGCCCCTGAGCATCCCTGGTGCCCAGGGAGGGCTGGAGCTGATGTTCTGTGGACTTAGGGGGATGACGGTACACAGGGCGCCTCTCTCACTACTGGACGCCTCTCACTTTATTTCAGCTTCTGCCAGCACACCAAGAGTACAGGTTTCTATTTTATCTAATTATATGTGGATTGATATCCTTTTTGTCCAAACAGAGAAAAGAGCATCAGCATTTTCTAGCTATCTTAGGAACATTTTATAATTTAACAGACAGGTAAGAAGCTGTCCACAGTACACCACCTACCAGACTATTTTGGAATGAAATACAAAAAGTCTCCTCTTAACAAAAATTACCACCGCCTCTCCCCTCACACATAGGGAAGAGCTAAAATAAACCATAATCTAGAATGGGCTCTAGTGCAGGTCTGTGGACTGTTAGGAACTGGGATACACAGCAGGAGGTGAGCGGTGGGCCAGCCAGGGCCACTTTATCTGCACTTCCAGCTGCTCCGCATCACTCATGTGCCCGCTGTCTCCCAAGCTCCACCTCTGTCAAATGGGGGTGGGGATTAGACCCTCATAGGAGCTTGAACCCTACTGTGAACTACACATAAAAGGGTTGTTTTGGGTTTCCTATGAGAACCTAGTGACTGACAACTTGAGGTGGTGATGGTAGTGCTGGGAAATGTAACTATCATATATTGGAAATATAATAATTGCAAAAAGAAACTAAAATAAAATAAATAAAACATCCCCTCCCCCTAGTTTGTAGAAACACTGGCTTCCTCAAAACTACAGTTGTCCCTAATGCCAAAAAATCGGGAAGCGCTGATCTAAAATACCTTGACTAACAACCTGTTAGGGAAGTGGAGGTGTGGCTCAACATGAGCAAGGCCCTAGGTCCAAACCCCAGGAGAACAGGTGGGAGAAAAAAACCTGAAACTAGAAAATTTAGGGAATAGACCAAACTTCGAGAACCGGAGGGGAGAAAGAAAGTGAATACGGAACAGCACCCCAGAGCACCTCAGGGGCTCGAGATGAAGACAGCGCCTCCTGGAGGGCACCCAGGACTCCAGAGAGGATCTGCGCTCCAACTCTTCTCCGAGGGGCAGAGCTTCCTGCTAGAATTCTCCCTGGTGCTCTGCAAAGTGGGGAGCAAGAGAGCAGCCCCTGTGCAGCCCACACTTTAAAGTCTTTTCCTGAGGAACTCCGTGGCTTTGGTTCCCTACCCAGCAATGGTGAAACTCAGCCCCAAGATGAAGGATCTCACTGCATCTGGCCTTTCTGGCCTTTTCAAGTTCGAGGGCCTCTTGAAGGTCTTGTTGTCGGGGTGTGTCACATTCCATCCCTTTAGGTACGCACATCTGGCTCCCCTGCAGAAAGGTCAACACTCACATAATGCACTGGGTCACAAGTTACAACTCAACTGTAAAATCAGTTGAAAATAAAAAGGCCTCAATGCTGAAAGGTGAATTTCTCTAACATTTTTATAGCTATTCAGCACTGTGAGTTGCTTACTTTTGGTGAGTGGATTTTTTTTCTCTTTTCAAGTCATTTAAAAATAATAAAAACCTAGGCCAAGTCTGTAGTCCCAGATCCTCAGGTGGCTGAGGCAGAAGGATCACTTGAACCCAGTTTAGGACCAAAAAAAAAGGAAGAAAAAAGAAAACAAAAATTTAGCATTAGTGAGGGCCTACGTTTTGTTTTTCTGTAAATACTAGAGACTGAACCTGGGACTTTGTGCCAAGTTACATCCCCAGCCCTTTTCATTTTGAGGCAAGGTCTCCCTAAGTCGCCCAGGCTGGGCTTGAACTTGTGATCCTCTTGCCGTAGCCTCCAAGAGAGACGGTCTACTTCTCCAAAACATCACACGACATGTTAATTTTAAGATGTTAGGGAAACCAATAAAGTCTCCATGTACACCTTAAAACAGGATTATTTCTTTACTTTTCGTAAGGGGCTAACATGGGGAACATTCTCTTAGAATAGTACTAGAGAAAGCAGTAATGGGCAATTAAGATAAATTTATTATTAAACATACAAAGAAAGAAAACTTAGCATCACGACTTGCTGGTACTCTCCCACAGGGCCCCTGCAGTCCCTGTCACTCAGCCAGGTGATTTCATACCACTCATGCTCTCTCCTCAAATCAGAGCCTGTGCGTGCCCATCGGCAACTGGAACAGCCAATGTTCAGAGACTGAAAGCCATATAAAAGCAATGCCATGTAGGGGTTTTGTGATTTAACTTGTTCAGTTTCTTTCTACCATAGTCATGTTCATCACAAGACAGGGGTCAAGCTACAAGGAAATTTCTGGGAGTTTATAAATGGCATCCTTTATATAGCTCAAATCCCCTTTCCATTTACTTATGCCTAGGGAGGTTTGTGGTTTCAGACTCCTATATGTTGTCCACCTATCAGTTACCTCTTCTTGAGAGCTAAACAAGATGATTCCTGTCCCCAGCCTGTCCTAGGGCAGCTTCTCCTAGGTGCCACAGAAAACTGCTGCTCCCAGTTGGCCTTCCTAGTGTTGCCTCCTCCTTAAGCTCTACCAATCTGCACCCAAATAAACTCTAGCCCATTCGTGCATCACAACCCTGAGATGGGCAGCATTATGCAAACGCCCGGCCCCCAAGCCAGCACATCCCACCCACTCTGAAGCTCCTTTCTGCAGGATTGTGTAGCAGAGGCTGCCGGCTGCCGCTGCCCTCGGGAGCTGGCATATAGCTCATATGACTGCTGGAATCCCTTGGATGAAAGCAGGCATTGTCTACTTTTCCTTAAAATCTCAAAATCCTGGATAAAACCAGCAATCAAGTAACATTTCAATCCTCTAACAATCTAAAATCAATTGAGTAAATTCTCTTTGGGTCCCCACTCCCCTCCCTATAAACTACCCATGATGTCTAGTGAAACTGATTTTAGTCAACTTTGAAAGCAGACTAATTCCGTTTACTTTAAATGAAAGATTAGGACTGTGTTTAAAAAAACAATGCATGTTATGGACTGACATGCTAACTGCCCAACACTTCAATGCAATGTCTAGAAAATGCTCTGGAGGCATCAGAGCACGGGGCGGGGGGACGAGGACGGGACCTTCCTGTTCTCTCTCCACCAAGGTCCCTGTGGCACAAATGAGCTCTCTGTGCCTGTGATTCACAGAGGCTGATCTGCAGGCGGCCAGCAGCTGTTCCAATCCATGCCTGCATGCTCCCCTCTCTGGCGCCGCCAGCTCTACTGGCTGACCACCCCAACCTCTAAGGCTGACCCTGTGGCTCTGCCTACTCAGCAGATGTCACAAGCAGGTCCTCTCGAATCGAGTCACCACTGCAGCCGGCTGTAGATGACTTCCAGGGGTTGTCACCCATCTCAAAGGCAAGCTCTTCCAGTCCTCCGTCACATCCCTCCAATAAGTCCCCTTTGTGCTGACCCCCCGCAAGGGTCAGACACCAGACACGCTACTTACTTCTTGGGAAGTCCTGGGGTTTTTTGGTTTTGCTTGCTTGCTTGCTTTTGTGGTACTGGGGGTGGAACTCAGGGGTGCCTCACCACTGAGATACATCCCCAGCCCTTTTTGTATTTTTTAAAATTTTGAGACAGGGTCTTGGCTAACTTGCCCAGGCTGGGCTCAAACTTTCAATCCTAGTAATCCCAGCGTGCTAGAATTACAGGCATGCACCACCATGATCAGCTAAGTCCTGGTTTTTATTACCTTTCCACCTCCCTAGAGCATCTAATACCCAAACAACTAATTAATTCCCATTTCTTGTATGTAATTCATATGCATTATCCTTGCTTGTCAAAAACGCATACATTGTTAAGAGAATACCTGCCACCTTCAGCATGGCAATCAGGAGTTACAGTTTCCATGGAGACTCATACAACCAAATTTCAAATCTAATTAAATTTTCAAAGCAACAATTTCCTTATGAGAAAATGTATCTGAATTAGCAAGAGAAGTTTATACGAACCTTATGTATATGTTAACACTGCATTACAGCAAGTCTAAGTGCAAAGAACTGAATGAAACTTAGTAACTAGTAAAGCTAATATTCAAGTATTTGAAATTTTTAAAATGTAAATATTATTTATGAGCTTGATTATTAAAACCTTGGGTCCAGCAATGCTCCATCATACTTATGGTGATAAAACCAAGATGTGTGAGAACCATTAGCAAGTGTTAGCAGCTCTGGAGAGCTTTCGACACTAATTGCCATGAAAATGTCTGCAAATACTTTATGCTGATAATAATGAGTAAAATGAAGACAAACTGATAAAACCAGGCCACAGGACCCCTCAAGTCCCTTCTGGGTCTAGCATTCTATGGTTCTCAGAATGAGTCTATAGTTGGAATGGAGAGGAAAAAACACTCCTTCCTTCCAATGTATCCATTCATGGTTTGAAATTAACTTGTTTATATATTTAAGTTACCTAAGGCTTCCTTAGTTCAGGATACCTTTTCTACAGGACTGTAGTCTAGGATATCTGACTACTCGGGCATCCACAGGGCTTCTCTATCATCTATTGTAAAAAGGTAAAAATCCTTGGCACTCTATTCTTTTAATTTTAAGTACAAAAAAAATTCACTTTAGGCATATAAACAACTTGATGATGGTATCTGGACATGATGTAAATCTGCTAATAAATAAGTTTTCTTCTACAAATCTGGGCAAAATAATATTTTAGTACATATTTGACAATACCCGAAGGTTAATTCTAACACTTCCTGTTAACTCATAGAGTAGCTACACACTGCTAGGGTAGAGGGTACTCAAATTAATTTTCCATCTCAAACCCCTGGGTCACGCTACAGCATCTTTTAAACTTCCCAATCCCCTTAAGCAGAGTGTGGTGAATCAATGTATGATTAATCTAACCTTCTGGGAATGACTCAGGATCAGCACAATGAACAACTCTTACACAAGGCTGCCTCTGGAAACCAGCAAACACCCCTACTTTAGTTTTTGCCCCTATCCCACATTGCCTTAGTGGGCCATGCTTTTATGTTTTATCGCCAGCTTTGTGGATGTACATGCAGTTGTGTGAAATAACGCAGAGAGCTCTTCTGTTCGGTTTGCTCAATTTCCTCCAATGGTAACCGGCTATTCTTGTCTCATCCTGATATCCTTCCTGGTTGCTGTCTGGTGGCTCTTCTCCACCCTCAACCTCCAACTGGGGCCTCAAATTTGTTGTTGACTGAGAAATGTGAGAGACAAGACGATCAGAGCCAGAATGAATAGTGCTAAGAGAAGGGCCTAAATGATCAAAGGGAGGCATGTTTCAACCTGGATTTCTTAGCATCTTTGTGCCTTTTCACAGTTTTATTTTGCACACCCCTCCCCCAATAAAACAGTCCTGCTAGCTTTTCACATACACATCATCAACTGAATATCCTGGACCTAAGAAGGAAAACAAGTGACCACCACATAGGGGATAGATTACTACTGTGTCAATTGCATACCACTCAGTTGTCGTTTCCGTGCTGGTAATTTGTCCTCTGGCAATGCCCAGATTCTTATTCTAAACATCACCTACCAAGATTACCTTCCAAGTGCTCTACCTAGTTTGGGAATAAATACGCATACAGCTTTTTAGAAGTCTGTGTGTGTTTCTCTCCTCGAACTTACTGATGTTTTTGAGGAAATTTTAACTTCAGTCACTCGTCCTACTTGAAATAGTTCAATTCTATAAGTTGAAAAAATAAAGTTATAAAAAATACCATAAAGGGCACTGTGAATGTGCTTGAGAGAGAATTCAGTAAATAAGAAAAGTGTCACTTTGTTCTTCCACTACATTAGGAACCTCTCAAACGAAGAGGTTTGATGGAAGCAGACAGAGAGGGGTTTATCAGCTTAGGAAAGGGGAAGGATGGTACAATTAACTGTCACACACAGACATAATTCACTCGGAGGAGACCAGGGAAAGAAAGTGCCCATTCTGTCTCTCTACCCTAATAGCCCAGTGCGGCAAATCATCTTTTCTCAAGGGTCAGCTACACAACATGTCCTGAGAAGAAAGGCAGTGAGGGGCTGGAGGGAGGAAGGGAAGGAAATAAGAGGGAGAAAAGGAAGAAGACCTCTTATCTGAGCCACAAGTGCCTTATGCTGTCCACTCCAAGCTGAAACGCAGTATCCTAGATATTTTATGCGGGAAGAAAACCAACTGCAACAACTGCATTTCTTTCTTGTTACTGTCTCTTCCCTGCTCACAGGCTCAGTGCTGCCAAGTGGAAAACGGCTGCCGTCAGTCCTGCGGGCAGCTATGCCCTGCCCTGGCCAGCTGAAGGTGACACGTGGTACACAAAGGCAACTTCTCTACAGCCATCACCAAGCAAAGCCCATCACAGGGCAGAGCTCATCCTCACAAAGGGAAAAGATGCTCCAAAAACAGACAGCGGGAGATCCAGGACCATAAAACACAGAATGTGTGAGATGTTAAAGCTACTAAGAAAAACAAGGCTTTTGTTCGAAAACAGATGCACACAGGGAATTCGGTTTCTCCTTCTGTAACAATACAGTTCAGAAGAGCCAGGAAGCGAAACGCGTTCTAAATAGCGCAAAGATAGAAAAATGCCCCCACCCCCACCCAAGAAGCAGGCCCCGGCACACCAGGACTGGCCTATGTGAGTCTGCTTCTCAGTGCCAGAGGGGCTGTGCGTTAGGAGGGGTTCCCCACGATGTGCTATAGTGAGCTCAGGCGTGACTATATATGGTGTTTATGGAGCGAATGGATGCAAGCACTGTGCAGGACTTAGACCCCCAACTGGCTTCCCCAGAGCTCCCTGGTCGTCCCACAAGTCAGAGCTGACTGCGGATGCTTCAGGCAGCAATGTCCCCGGACTTACTGGCACCCTCGGCAGTGACTCCAACTCACCGCCTCCCCGTCCGTCTGCGTGCACACTACACACACACACTTCCGTCTCCAACCCCGCCTCCGCGTCCCTCCCAGGCCGTCCACCCCGCGGGCCCACAGAGCCATACATGCATGCTCAAGAATGCTGCCACTGAATGGGGCCTATGTTACCCGACGGAGGGCACCCGCGCCGCCTGAGAAACAGCTGGCCCGGCTGGGGCCTGCAGCCGGCTGCCTGCCCATCTCACGCGCACAGGCTCCTGTCTGCACAAAGTATTTTATTCACATCGAATGCGCTGACGAGGACACGGGAAGCCAGACCCTGGAGGGGGGCGTGTGTGTGCGGGGCAGTCTGAGGATGTTTTAACATCCTGGGAGAAGTTGGGTGGGCAGAGGAGGAGGGAGAGGAAGGGGGGAGGCTTCCTCACTGGTTTTAACAGTCTTGCCCAACCTGTTCTGCGGTATGTTCTCTTAACTCCTTTCTAGCAAATGGATGCACACGGCAACCGCTCTCAATTCAAGGCAGACAGACAGAGAGAGAAAGGCCCAAAGGAAGGGTCTGGACTCACTCCTTACCGAGCGAGGGCAAACCCCCAATTTGAATCCTACAGCATAGATGTCACCGGCGACTGGAGCCAACTTCCCAGCAGAAACTGCCAGGCCCCAGCCGTCCGGAGCTCCAGCTCCCCCACCCCAAATGGGTAACTGGGGGTTGGGCTGGGCTGAGTCCAGCTTTCAGCACCTGAACAAAGCATTATATAAACATGAAGCACAAAGTTCTTTTCTTTTTCTTCTTTTCTGCTTGCCATTAGGCATTCCTAGGGTTAACGGGCAGCCTCCTGAACAGAAATGTACCTGCGTAGCAACAGAAGCATCAACTGAGCCGCATGGGTGGTAGTTGGGTGGTTCTGGTACAGGAAAAGCAGTTCCTACCTGGTGAAAACTCCTGGAGATGTTTCAGTTGCCATTTTAAGCCACACACCTAATTAATCACATAAGAAACTACGGTAAAGGGAGAAAGTCCAATGAAACTTTATACAGTTTAAAGGCCCAGATCAAAACCAAGCATCAAAACGAGGGATACCACAGATGTAAAACACGCTCTGAAAATGAGAACAGACTTCGGGATAAAAAAATTGCAGAGGAAGCATTAAAACATGAGCTCAATTTCCCCCTAACCTGTTGCTTCTCATCAACCTTAAGGATTCCTCAGGTAGTGGGAGACTTAATCTTCACAAAAAGTCAGATCTTTCCCTGTATACAGTGAGATGAAAAAGAAAGCAGAAACTCACAAAAAATTACTCTTCCTCCTGAATGTGTTAGTTTGTGCCAATTCTAGCAAAAACACAAATGCAACCCAGAGCCTCTGCTTGAAGGACAACAGATAAAAACTCAACTACAGAAAGCTTCTGCATTTTCAGCGAGGGACTGTTTCATTTATGGAAGATCTAGATGTCAAGGTCTGCGGAACTGGTTGCTATAGGATGTTTACGGCCATATTAACAGAAATTCATTTCCTCAGCCCAGGTGAGGCTTAGAAATATTACAACAATTTTGTGCAGCTGTTAAAGAAGCAAAGCACAGAAGAAAAAGATGTTAATATGCTCTTTCCACTAAAATATGTAAAGAAGTAATAATGTTACAGTAGACAACTATATAACACACCTATTATTACACAGGGCCAAAAAAATGTGCATGAGAAACAAAACAAAAATTCTAACGCTAATGGTATCAAGTTTGAAGGAGACCCTGTTTCAAGAGGAGAAAAAGTTACCTACAAATACTCTAGAAATATTTGAGAGTATTATATTGCAGGGTTTGGTTTTGACAACTCTAACTTTTTAATTAATACATTTTAAATTGAGATAAAGTTGAAAAAATGTGTGAGGTTGGGGTGTGGCTCTGTGGTAGAGCCATTAAGTACACTACCCTTAGCACTGAAATAAAAACCTTGTATATATGTACAGTATACACATATATATTATGAAATAGTTAAATCAAGCAAATTAACATATTACTTCCCATATTCATATTTTGCTATAAGAACATTTGAGACCTACTTTAAATTCTAAACTGAAGACAATAATGACAAAGAGATGATGTGTAAAGGTCAAATGGAGGCCAGGCGTGGTGGCCCATGCCTGTAATCCCACCACTTGGGAGGCTGAGGCAGGAGGATTGCCAGGAGTTCGAGGCCAGCCTGAACTACATAGTGAGACCCTGTCTCAAAAAAAAAAAAAAAAAAGGTCAAATAGAAATACAATGAATTACCTAGAAATAAAAATAAAACAGTTCAAGTCAATTTAAAATATAATTTCAAAGTTACACTGTTCTTTGAAAAAAAAAATTTAAAGCCTGTGTGCAAAACAAGGCCACAAAACAGTCTCTTCCTTTAATAAACTAAAGTACTTATTCAGGATCACTAGAGAATTCTGACCAAATTCAAACCTTATTTATTTATTTATTTTTTGGTACCAGGGATTGAACTCGGGTCCTTGCGCTTCTGCAGCAGGCGGTGAAACCACTGAGCTAAATCCCTGGCCCTAAAACCTTATTTTTGCAAAATGTAAATTGGGTCAAAGAAATTCTAATGTGGACAAAATGGTGGTATTTAAAACAAAAATTTGGCCTATGCCAAAAAAAAAAAAAAAAAAAAAAGCAATAGTATTACACACTGGTCCCAGGCAAAGTGGGCTGAGAGGCCAGTTGTATCCAACAGTTGTGCTCAAAACAACAAATGGTGCATTCATGGACTGCAAAAGCAGAGGCTGTTCAGAGGCTGTAAAGTCTGCACCCGACACGATGAGCGGCTGACTTTCCTGCTGTTTCACAGTGCAGGAGTGAAAAAAGGGCTGAATTCAGTTAGAATTCAGAAGTGACAGGCTGTCACTTCAGAAACTGGCAAAACGGTCTAGATAAAGAGGCCCCGCGTACCATTTTACCCTCTCCTCATAGGAGCTGGGCATAATGATAATTGAATCAACATCTCCACAGAAGATAATACTCCAGGAGCCCGAGCGAGGGAAAGGCACACTAGAAACCATTATGTGCACCCTTTCCTCCTTTCGTAAGGAAAACATTCGGCATCCCAAGACCCACAGCCTCAGAGCAAGGCATTAAACATCTGTAGCCTGATTACCTGTGACACTGTCTCTCCATGTCCCAACAAAAGACACATCTGGTACCAGCTACTCAGCATCCCTGATAATTGTCAGAGCTCCAACTTCATAAAAAATTAATCAGTGGCATTTACACCTGCCTGTGCCGAAGGCCTATAGGGTTCTATCACAGGTCCCACAATACCTTGCTTAACAGCTCAGCTTTGCAGCGACCAAGCATCACACAGGAGAATTTCAGGGTTTCCTTATCATTTCCTAACCTTCTTAGCAGTAGGGTTTCAGAAAATCCCAGAGGCTGAAATGTACTCATCTGTCTCATCAGAAGTTTCCAACCCTAATATGCAATCCCAGCCTTCACCCAGAGGCGCTCAATCTGAATCTCCTGGAGTGGGAGCCTGACTTGTAAGGTATGGGAAAGGTTTTGTGCCAGTGAAGCAAAAATGAGGCAAGTCCCAGAGTGGCGAGACCAGGCCATGTAACTGACATGGTTCTACAGTACCACAGTGCCTTGCAGAACTGGGGACACTTCCCTGGGGCAATGTGGGTGTCCCCTGGCTCCAGCGGGGTCGTCTTTGTCACATGACACAGAGATGCCAGTTCATACAGCACCTGTAGAGGGTCAAGGCTGACCCCAGGACGCAGGTAGGACCGGGTACACCGTAACAAGGTATCTCCACGGGAGGTGGCCTCTGGCCATCAGGAGCAGGGCTGATGTTGTCCCCACGGGGATGTGCTTTGAGTACAGAGAACATCAAGATGTGGCATCCAGGTAAATGGGCTCACTTTTCCAATGGTGCTGATCTTGGAGGAGAGACCGGAAACAGCGCTCGGACAAGGCAGGAACACAGGCTGCACTCTCAGGAGAGGGGCAGACGGGCACACGGCTCCACCTGGAGCACGGCAGGGAGTGCCCAGCACCAAGGAGGGTGTGTGGGCCACTTCAGACAAGGTCTCTGAGGAAGGGTCCGGAAGGGCAGCGGCTTGGCCACCCCCGGGCCCCTCTGCATCCCGCCGCAGGCTTCGGGGGGCACTCGCAGGCCATGTGCTGCTTTCACCCCAAAACGGCCAGCAGGGAAACCAACGTTTTTAACGAGGGCTTGTTCTGGGAAAGAAATACAAAACGCTAGCGGGCAAGTTCACGCCTACGCTGAACTTCTGAACACTTAAGTGGGCTGGAGGTAAATTAGCAAAAGAGGGGGACTCGCTCAAGGTACACTCATTTTTATAATTCCCCCCTGAGAATTTTCTTTTTTAAACCCAGCGGCTAAAGGGGTTCCTGAAAACCTTCAGTGTCATTGGGCTGTTGCTCGAGCAGCCAAAGGGCCAGCGCAGCTGCTGCCCAGGAGAGCGCGTCAAGGTCTGAGAAAGACGCCGCAGAAGGCGAAGGCCGCCGCCAGCGCCGCCGAGCTCCGCCCTCATCCCGCCCCAACGGCCAGCCGGCAAATCAGCGCCCGCCATCCTGATGGACGGCCCCCCAGCCCACTAGCTGGGCGCGTACTACGGGAGCCAAGGTGGGGCAAGCGGCCGAGCAAGCGGCGGAGCAGCTCTGGCTACCAGAGCCTCGCTGACCGGCCGTCCGCCTTGCTCTATGCGAACAAGTAGCTGCTGCGACTGCCTTCCCGGAGTACAGTGGCCGCCCCCAGCAAGCCCGTCTCTGGGGGGTGGCGTCCTTCTCACGTCCGGCGGGCCACCTGCCAGAGCTCCAGGGCTGCAGGGTCCGGCGGCGCGCAGCAACCTGGCGAGAGCTCAGGATCCCACAGCACTTGGGAAGCTTAAACTGAGGCCTTGGAGTTTAAAAGGACACTGTCTCGGAAGAGCTTGCCCAAGCTGGCTCCTGCGGGCGCCGGCGCAGGCGAAACCCCAGCCCCACGCGGGCAGCAGGTCGGGGCCGCGGCCCCGCTGTCTCGGCCTCGCACCTCCCAGTCGAGTCTGAATCGGGCACGCTCTCCGCGAAAACGAGCACCCATCACAGTCCTGTCTTCCAGAACGACACGCAGGCAAAAGTTCGGGAGTATTACAGGATACCTAAAACTTGCATTTTTATTCTATATTTGGCAACACTTTATTCTAGCACTTGGTTTGCGGAGTTACTGTGCTGACTGTGGGAAGCAAATTGACAATCAGACGGCCAGCTCGAATTATCCTTGAGAAAGGAATAAAGTGAGATTCCAGAAGGAACTTCAGAATAACCATGACACATGCTGCCTTAACTCTTTGAGGGGGCCTTGAGACTAATCTTAGAAGATGCCCTGAACACAGATGACCTTTAAAAAAATATGACAGGAAAGAAAAAGCAATCAAAATTACTTGCCTTGCCACTCAGGTGGAGCATCTGAACAAACCTGTATGAGTCTCAATATGTAAAAATGTTAGGCAAAGCAGCCTTGTAGTGGGCCCACAGAGAGGACAGTTCCAAGTGTGAAACCTGATTTCTCTCCTCTAAATTCTCCATAATTAAAAAAAAAAAAAATCCATGTGACCTTGGACTCTCTCAATTTCATCTGTCTCTTACAGCACACTCTTTGCTAACCATTCAGCACACTGCAAGCCCTGATAAAAGTAGTTAATGTTTACTGAAACCTGTGCATGAACTGTACTAAACCCGATAGGAGTGAAAAGGCAAAGTTCTGCTAACGGCATCCATGTACTATAAAGGGAGCGGGGGTTAGAACAAGAGTAATTTTATTTTTCTATTTTGAAATCTAAAATCTCTTGTGAGAAAGATGTGAAAATCCAAATTTCCAGTTTAATAATACATATTGCCCATGAAAAGATGCTCTTCATCTATTTTGTCATCTCTTTGGAATTTTTTTCTTTTACACAAATAAACCTCAATGGCTCCACAGATTCTTCTAAAAACATTGTTTTGTACAGAATTTAAAACTGAAACATCTGTATTTCATGTTCTCTCACACCTCTTTGAAGGCCCATCTACCTTATCATAACTGATTTTATTTATACTCTGAAACATTTACCTCAACAGCCATATATATTATAGCCAAGAACTATTTCAAGGAAAAAGAAAACATTTCAGTTATCTAAAATATTTTTCTTCCCCTCTTTAGTTTTCCAAATGTCAACAGCTAACTTCTAGTAATTCTAATACTTCTTCTCATTACATTCACTCTGTATTGAATTAAGAATCAGAGCTCTTTTTTTCTTCCATTGCCACACTATCCCTTTTTCTCCAATAACCTCAATTAAAATAAAATTTCAACTTACACATATACACAGACACAGATTATTCAGAATGGGATGCTCTCAGGTGTTTTAAAGGCAACTTTCTCTCTTCCTTACCCACCCTTGCCTAAAGCGCAGCAATAGAATCGGTCACCTTGGAAACAAACATCACCCAGTGTTTGCAGAACAAACAATGGTACCTTTTCAGCCAGTACCAGGCAGGCAGGGCAAGGGGCAGCCAAGCAATTCTGGGCTGTGCAGGAGTGTTAACATATTAAATTCATTCAGGGACCAAAAGGCAGTTCAGAGCTAAAAATGAAGCACTCACCAATGTGTGAACCTTTGGCTAGAAACCATACACAGAGTGAGGTTGAAAGTGGAATAAGGGTATAGCCCTGGTTAGAAAAAAAAAAATCTTTTGATTATTTTTGAAATTGTTTTAGATACCTTATGACTAAGGAAAACTATACTCTTGTCACTGAGGGATTACCTTCTCTAACCCCTAGGAAAAAGTTGCTTTTTAAAAAAAAGGCATGTTTCCTCTAATTACTCCTACCAAACCATCATGCCATTCTTCTTTTACTATGCCACAAAATATTGGTTTTTAAATTGCTTGGTACCTTAACCTATTTATGAATTTCCAGTATTGATTTTAAAAATCTGCGTGTAGCCTAGAACATTGTCAGTTTCCAGAATACATACATAACTTATAGGGGACAGCAATAACTACTTTTTGACTTTGGCTAACAATAATTACTAAACTGTCATTTACTGAAGACTTAACCAAAGCTAATCATTTCGAGGGGCTCGAGTTTTAGAGGAGATTCTGGTTGTTACTGTTTTTTAAAAGCTCAAATGGGCAGTTAATTTAAAAAATAAACACGTATTCTTCAGCCCCTTCAGAATAAAATTTTTAAATGTCCAACGAAAGTAACAGTTTCCTCTTTTTTTTGGGTGTGTGCCGAAGTTTTCCTTCCCACCAATTAAGAGAGAAGGCTGGGCCCAACTGAATTATTTGGACAGGAGTTTGATGTCAGTTAAATACCACAGTAACTGGCATTTTCTATCACATCAAGACCAAGGGACAAATGCCTAATTAACATGGACCAACATGCAGCTTCAATTGGAAAAGTGCCTGTCCTTTTTCTTCCTTTTTTTCCTTACCTCAAAGATTTAGGTCTTTAACATCCTTGAGTTAAAGTGCACAGAGGGTGTCTAATACCATCTGACTGAGGTGTAAAAGTCTAGCTAACTAATGCTTCTTTTTCAGTGACAGTAAATCACGTCACATTATTAATCTTCCTGACTGGGCATAAGTGAGTGAGAAGGGCTACTGAAAAGGAGCTGAACGGTCAGACTGGGTACCCCTGAAAAGGAAAAGGAACTCTGGAAGTGATGACTGATGACACTGGAAACTGGCGAGAGACACTGAAATGCAGCCGTGGGCCTAGCATCAGGCAGCCACTCTGAAGGCTGAGGCTGCAGCTCCAGGCCCAGAGAGGAAGAGGAGGAGTCAGGCCAAGGCAAAGTGACTCCCATCCTTCCAACCTCTCCTCCCAGCACCACAGAGTGAAGCTCAGCCACAGCCTTGCCTTCCTTCATCCAGTGCTGCACCTTTCCAGTGCTTTTTGTTTTTAGGGATACCAAACAAGAATCACTAACTAGAGTACTTTCAGCCAACGACTCAAGTAACTGGGCCAGTTGGGCTAGTTTCAGTTCATCAGTAAAACAGTAACTACCTTAGCATTTGGCTTAAGTTTTATTTGCCTGTGTATCTGGCACCCCAAAATACACATGCATATCATCATACTCGTGATGGCATACTATAAATTTATCAAATGCATTCCCCGAATGCCAACATCTGAAGAGAAGAAACCAACAGTCAAATGACAGCTTACTAACCACAGCCGGGTCTGTACCCCCAACCCTCTCCTCCGGATTCCAACTTCCTATCCCCTCGCTCCCCACACCCCAGGGGCAGAGAGAAGCATCAAGGAAGCCACTGCAGTTTCAGTCCCTTCCTGCTCCTGCCTGCTCTTCCCTGGCCTTCTGGGAAAGTTGGAACAGTACTGCCCACCTCCTGACAACAGCTAAAAGTGGCAAGTCAGCTCCAGGCTTTGGGGAAGGAACTCCCAGTGCTGGGCCACTCCCGCCGCCAGATCCAGGGTGATGACCCCAAGTGCAGCAGCTTCCTCTGCCTTCTGGAAGAACATCTCAAAGGGGCAGAGCTGGGTAAGGAAGTGAAAGGAAGAGGCCAGGTGCCAAGGTGGTTTGATCTCTTTCCCCTCCTCAACATGTCTGTCAAGTTTCTGTTACACTGACCCTCCTGTAAGGAGGGTGTGAACCGATGCATACCTTTTTAATAAAACTCTGAGGGTAACACATGCTTGATTAACGACAGGCTTTTAAGAGCCGCTTGTTAATACTGTACTCTTGAAGGCATCAGGCTTCAGAACTCAATCCATTTTGAATAAAGATATTTATGCTGTTTATAGATTGAAATGTCTTTAGAGACTCTTATTCATTATTTTGTGCACTAGTACACCTAAAAATCACCCTTTCTCCTGTTCAAGAAGGTAGGTAGGTTCAGAGAAAACTTTACCTGTTATTTCTAAGTTTATTATATATTCACACCCCCTTCCCCTCAAATAACATCTCTCACAAAGAGCTCAGACATCTCTCATTTTCTCCATATTACCTACTCGGTGGGACCCCAAGCAAGCTAGTCAAGGAGAAAACCCCCAGACAATTAAACTATACTTCACAATAAACAAAAATCCTCAAGGTATCACTTATAGCTCACTTCTATCTTTTAAAAAACTGTGATTACAGTCATCAATAAAAGATAAAAGGAAGGCACTAATGGGGACCCATTTCAACTCAGACTTCTGCTAGACTGGGAACAATAACATTGCTTTGGAATTCCTGAAGTTATGTTTGGATGGCTTCCACCCGGAGAAAGCTTTGGGGTCTGTGTCCCTCAGGAGTAACCAGGGCCTGTGATCTGGGCCGTGGCGCCTCACCCAGCTGAGTACCAGGCGGAGGAGGTACCGGTCTTACTATACAGATGGCCACAGCACTTTAACTGAGGCCAGCTGACCCTAGCCACCTGCCACCTCTTTGCCTAGGTCCATTTCATGAAAGTCATTCTTTTGGCATGTGTTGTAAAAAATCCAGCTTCAGCATTTGTACAACAAAATGATCTTTTAGGGGTACTGGCTTCCCAAGCCCTGCTTGTACCTGGGCTCAGCGTGCAGGTACTTACTGTCCACTTTCCTTTGCTAAGAAACTATTGCAGGTTCCCTGCAGCAACTTGAAAAAGCTATAAAAGCTTGAAACAAAGACATTAAATGCTTCTGGGAAATATGCAGACACTGCCTACAGTGTAAATAAAATATCTGCTCCTAGAAAAAGGTAGAACTGAGACAGGGTCTCGCTATGTGGCCCAGGCTAGCCCCCAACTCACAGCTACCCTCCTGCTTCAGCCTTCCCACAGCGCAAGGATTATAGGCGTGTGTCACCACGCCCGACATTTTTAAAATTCTGAGACAAGGTCTCACTAAGTTGCCCAGGCTGTGCTGGAACTTGCAATCTTCCTGCCTCAGGGTTCCAGAGTGCTGGAACTACAGACGGGCACCACCACATCTGGCCACGTCTCTCCCTTCAGATAACATGCAGACATCAGACCAGAGACAGACAGCTGCCTCTCCCACCCCATCTTGGGAAGTTAAGCAGCAACAACTGCTGTCAGAAACCAAGAATAGTGACAGAAGAGGCACCACCGGTAAATAACCACAACATGCTCCCGGCATCCATTTTAAAAAGAAGAAAATACAACCACAGGAGAATGGTTAAGGAAGGCCTGGAAGAAGGCCTCACTCCACTGGATGGTCTTGCAGCTGCAGGCCTGCCCTAAAGCAGCTTTCAGGATGCTCAGACTTCCCCTAGACTTATGGTACTTTTCCTTCATGTGAAAGGACAATAGCTTATATCCTCACAAAGGTTTTTCTGTTTGCTTGTGCTGATTAAAAAGAGAAAAAAAAATACTGCCTGTGGGCATCATTATGTCACTTCCTGAGACTATGTTACAAGAAATACACTCTGCCCATTCCAGGGATGGAAAAAACAAGGCATAAAGTATTTCATTAACCATAATCAAGATTGGGCTCGGCTTTAGGACTTAGGCTTCTAGATGAATCTAGTTCCTTCTCTAATAGACCACCACAGATAATTAAAAAGGCCAAGGGACCTATGTCAGAGGTATGCTGAAATGCTTCTCATCTAATGAATTCAATCTAGTTCTCTTTCGAAATGAGGACACGGAGACGTTGTTGAGGGCTGCATGGCTGCCAGTGGCCGAGCAGGTGGGAGCAGAAACCTCTTCCTAACTTGTCACACAATGGCCTTCAGCTCCTCTGTGACTGGTGACTGTAGTCATTCCTGGAGTTAATGAATTCCACCTGCAGTTCAGAACAGATCATTATTTTCCTGACATTAGACCTGGGAGTTATTCATATTCAAGACCTGCCTTCCTCAAGGGCAGGGGCCTCCAGGGAGTTATTTCAAGGGAATCACTTATTTATCTATTCAGCAAGCACCTACAACCAAGTTTACACATATATGTACTATAACTTTGCAAGCGTAAAAAAGATGCTGCTATAATTAAAAAGTTATTGGCCTGGGAATTTAGCTCAGTGGTTCCGGCGCCTGCCTCGCAAGCACCAGGTCCCGAGTTCGATCCCTGGCACAAAAAAACAAAACAAAACAAAAAAAGTGAACATTATAATTAAAAAGTTATTAAAAGTTTTTTGTCATTGAAGCTTCCAAACATTCTAAAAATATGATTCAATCATACTTGGTTTGGAAATTTTTTCTTTATGTTAAAAGAGGTCTTTATGTCTGAAAAGATGGGGAATAACTGCTGTACAATATCCAAATAACATGACACTGATTAGAACATCTCATGCCACTGGGAATATCCACAACACAGTGCACTACAAAAACATTTCCCTTAATTCCCCCCTTATTTTTTTATTTCCAGTGCTGAGGATCAAACTCAGGGTCTGGATATACCTGCAACCCCAAGTTTGACTCTCACTTGTTTGTGGTAAAAAGACAGTAGATTACATGCTATCCAAAAAATAAACCCATTTCTATTAACTACATAGTTACAATTTCCAGTAAAAATTTTAATCCTAGATTGACTTCATTTATCCTAAGAAAGTATCTTTCCTGACTTTCCTATGAGAGTCCCAGGAAGGCAAAGTAATGAAGACGGTAGCCTTTGACCTGGTCCCCAAAACAATAGGATTTTCATGTCAAAGAATATTTTAACATACGCAAAAAGACTTATCGTATCATATTACATTTTGGAAAGATACAGTATAAATTAAAGGCATATAAAGTGTCTATTGCCCACAAACAGATCTCATTTTTGCAGCACATGCTACATCCAATAAAAAAACCATCTAGGAGGAGCTATATAGTAACCTATCTACAATGGTCACCTCAGACTTCAGGGAAGAAATTATTTGACTTTCTTTTCTATTTTTCTTTTTTTCCCCCTTCAGTTCATCTAGATTTTGCCTCAGTGAATGTAAGTCCTATGTGCACCAAAATAGTTCAGAAATCTAATGGGAACACTAATGTTTAACCCTTAGGACTATTTCCTGTGTAATCCTGGAGTAATGGCACACTTGCCAATTATCTACCGTGAATACGATCCTTTTATGAGAGTGTTTGAACAGGAGTGTGATTTTGATTTACCAGCCTGTGGTGGATTATTGATATAATCTGCTCGCTAACATCATAGCAGGAGCAACTGTGGCTCCACCACGCTAGTGTTAAGACAAGCCCATGGAGGACAAAAACCCCGGCTCCCAGAATTGGCAGGGTGCGCTGACATCTCAGGGCAGCCAACACTCAAAACCCAAATCCGCGCCCAGCTCTACCTTTGCCCCTCTGCCACCCTCATTTCCTCACCTGTAAATTAAAAGGATGTAAGGGGGATAAAGGAAGTGTGATCCCTGAGGCCCTTTCCTTTCCAGCACAATACTCCTTGACTTTAAGTGAAGATGCAAATACTGTTTAATCAAACCTTGCCAGACATAACCACTCACCCAGGGTAGAGCTGAACTGATTTTTACAAATTTTACTACTTGAATCACTTGATAGATAGTAAAACAAAGATAGGAACACAGATTCAGCATTCTTTTAAAGATTCAGCTGCTAGCAAATTTCCAGGTTACTAATTCATGGGATGATCCTGCCCAAAAATAAAGGTAGGGGCCAAAAGAAGTCTCCACGGATGACAAATATACTTCCACGCTGCTTACTGGATATTTACCATGGCCAGATATGGGGTATTTATAGTGTTTTATATCATGCTCTATAATCCCACGACACCGATCTGATTACTCCCATTCCACATAGTGAAAAAAAAAGAAAAAAAAAGGTCTGCAGTGTGAAAAGCAAAGTCGTTTTCAACCACGGTGTGTGCCTACGAAGTCACCCAACTGCTCTGTCTCAACGGCTCACCTGCCACACAGGTAAAATGACCCTCGCCTCATCCATTCCTTTGTCCAGTACTGACAGAGCACCAGGTGCCAGGCGTGTGGCAGTGAATATAAAATCTTAAAAACAAAACAACAAAAAAAAGAATTAAGATGTGTTAGGTCCACGTGCAAATTCCCCAGGATGAATGCGACCATTATGTACTGCAAACATATACTAATAAAAACAAAAGCTCTAGTATGAAGGAAAGATTTTTCTAGATTTTTAAAAGGCGGGGGGAACGGGATAAAATAAAATAAAATTTATTTTAAAAATAAAAGGCAAAACCTGTGCCTAATAGTGCACGCTTGATAAACACTAGTTCCCTTTTCCCCCCATTTAACAATGGAAAAAGCATTAGAAATCAAACCCAATAGAAGCCATCAGCTTTGTCAGCCTCAAAAAAGAAAAGGTTTTACTTAAACGAATGCAGAGAACAAAAATTAAGAGTATTTGCGTTGGAGTACATTGGTCTGGGTTTGAATCTAAACTCTCACTAGCTGGAGCGACCTTGGACAAGTTATATAACTCTAAGCCCCAGCTCCCTTGTGTGTAAAGTGGAAATAACAACCTCATAATGTGGATACAAAGGTTAAATGAGATGAAGTACAAACGTAGCGTTGCAGTGTCTCCTACATAATGGCACCTAGGATGGACGATTAGGAAAATCTCCCCCAACCCATCTTCCACATTTTCAAAATGAGGGCAATTACACCAAGGACAAGACTGCTGTGAGGGCTACAGAATAAATCACAGAAAGCCTTCGAGGTGACTGGCATACGATGGTACTTATTTGCTTCCTGAAAATATTAGCTGTGACGAATGGGGAGGGGCACAGGGATGGTATCCTTCAGCAGCGGACCCCGGGGCCCAAAGCTGAAGAGAGAAGGGCTGGGAAAAGCCATTCCCAGGAAGAACACAGTGCTCCGAAGCACCGGGCACTGGGCTCTGGGCTCTGGGCTCTGGATCTGCCCACAGAGCGGGATCAGATGCAGGCGGTTGTGAAATGACAAATGCAACTGAATCTGAGTCACCTAGGATGACGTGCAGAGTGTGTGGATTAGGTTGGCCCTGGCTCTGGCTGCCTCTCTTTCAGGCACTTCCAACTTCACCAGAGGGCTGAGAAGAGCAAGGAGAGCAACGGGAAGGGATTTGCTACTACTTTGCCTGTTTTCCGAGGAAGGCATACTGGCTGTGGAGGATCAGAATGATCTGGAGAGTTTTCAGGAAAAGCCATGTCCATCCAGACTTGATCTGGCCCCAGGCAGAGCAGGTGAGGGGACCCTCCTCCCCTTGCGGGGTGGAGGTGGCAGATGGGCACAAATGTCAGGACCACAACACCTGGGGCTGTGGCAGGTCCACAGGGCTCAGAGCTGGCACCCTGACCACTCAACATCACATCTCAGGGCACAGATATGCAGGAAAGCTTTGGGCCAGTGGGCTTTCCACATGAGTCCACCCACCACCAGGCACCCAAACCCTCTGGGTCAGGGCCAAGCTGGAAGCTGGGTGCCCTGCTGCCTGGCCCTGCCTTTCCTTTAACAGGACGTTGTCCCTCAAAGGTGGTTCACCGGGAATTGGTAGCCACTAAGTCAAACATTGAGCCAGAGGATGTGATTCAGCTTTTCAACAAGTCCAAGGCTGTAAAGAAATAAAACTGCCTTGTGTGTGTACATCAGCGAATAGCTTTAGGCAACTCAGAGATCCTGCCCAAGGATCCACCCTGTCCTTACTGCCGTGGGATGCACGCCCTGCCTCGGGCCTGAAGCAGAGTAAAGTGGGCCACGGTGGCCACCAAAGCAGAGGCCAAACCGTGTCCCCCCCTTCTGAGAATGTCCCCAAGGCCTCTGCAGGCAAACCTGGCAGCTGTCTGCTCAAGCACCTAACACTCCCAATGATTTACACAAGGGAAGGCTGACTTCTGCCCTACCCCACCGGCCCTATGTAACCTTCCAACCGTGTCATCTTCAAGTACATCATCTGCAACACCAAATTACACCCTGGGCTCCCGACCGACCTGACATCTCCCCTGACATCTCCCCGGGACCTCATCCCGTTTGTGCTTTTCCTGGAAGTGCAGATCCAGTCCCATGAGCTTCCGAGAGTCCTGGCCTTCCCATGGGAACTTGGCTCAGGGTCCACATGCACTTTGAATTCCTTTCATAACATAAACTCCCCGAAGGCAAGAACCACCATGCTCCCCCATGCCTGAACCAAGAGTCCCGAATACAGCAGTTGCTCAATGAAGGGTATTTCAACTGAAGTTGGAAGCAATCAAATAACGCTCAGACCCAAGCAAACTGATGAGAAAAATCAAGACCAGCGAATTAAGCAGTAGGAACTCTCCAGGTGCCAATGTGGAGGGAGATTATCTATACCCAAAAGAATAATTCTTGGGCTGGTGGTGTAGCTCAGCAGTAGAGCATTTGCCTAACATGTGTGAAGCCCTGAGTTTCATCACCAATACCACCACCAAAAAAAAAAAAAAAGAAAAGAAAAAATATTCACACTGTAGAAAAGGGCTGTAACACTTCCTGGTTGGTAGACTGTCACTGTAAACACCTCCAAGCCTCAGTTTCCTATCTTTAAAAGAGAAAAAAGCAGCGATACCTCAAGTGGCTGTGACCATTACACATGGGCCTAACTGGTGTTTTCCTCCGCTACCCAGGATACCTGATGGTCACACATGCAAGAGGAACCTACCGGGCAGCACTTCCAGATGCCTCCCCCGGCTCTCCTACTGCTCCCTCAAAGCCCCGCTTCAGCTTACGAGTGCCTCGCTTTCTCCTAGCTCAAGATGACAGAACGTTAGAAAAACAAAAAAAGGTTCCAACAATGGCTAAAATCATAAAGTACATCAATCAGTTTCAGGTGATGAAAATGAGTAATGAAGCCCTGTGATCTGTCTAACCCACCGAATCGACGGGGGACCCTCTACGTTTCCCCACCCTCCCAGCAGGCTCCTTTGGTCCCCAGTACAACTTTGAAATACATAAAGCCATACCTATAAAAAAATTAATTTCCTTCCCAGAGGACAGAGGACTCTGAACACCTAAAAGTACAAGGGAATACTGAGTCTCTGCAGTAATTACTAAGCCACTAATTGTCTTTGGGGCCTGCTATCTGGCTTCAGTCACATCCACCCCAATTCTGCGAGCCTTGGGGGCACAGGGCTCTCTCTCCTGCCTGCCCATCTCAGTGAGGAAGACGAATCCACAGGGCCTCTGAGGAGCAGAGCTGTCACCTGGGCAGGGATGTATGCTGCGCAGGTGAGCAGGGAGCTGGCAATGGCCGGCTGTAGGGCAGCTGGGTCTCAGGGACAGATTTGGTTTCTGCCGGAGGCCTCTGAAGCTCTTCTGATCAACAGGACTGGGAATCATCCAGTCCAAGCCGGTGTCCACCCGCCAATGTGTCTGAAGGAAAAGTAATGAGTCTTTCTCTTATGAAGACTTCTGCTCTCTGATGAGCTTAAGTAAGTGCCAATTAGTAAAGTATAATTAAGGAAGTTTAAATATTATCTAATTGAATTCTACTTGGCTGTAAGTAAATGTTCCCACCTTCCTTTCCCCCCATTTTTATTGTGTAGTCCTGGGGATGAAACCTGGGGCCTTACACATGCTGCCCAAGCATCCTACACCACTGAGCACCCCGTCCCTCCAACTGCTACTGAACAATGCTCCAGGAGGCAGCTCTTCAGGTTGAGCTGGAAAACCTTTACAAGGTGGGCGGCGGGGGGGGGTTATTTCATTTAAAAGGGTGCCAGACTCTGCTTTGCTAAACAGGACGTCGCCTCTCCTGCCTAATTTTCTTACAGGGTGACAGTGTTCTCTCGGACACACAAGGCTCCTCACATCACAGCCCTGCTTCAAAGCACCCGATGGCCCACAGCGGCCTACACAACTGAGGCCCAGTCTGTCTTTCCGGGTCAACACCTCTCACAACCCAACTCAATACAACACCCCCAAACCTTGCCCTCAAGTGACCCTCGACTTCTTGCCCGAGCCTGTCCCCCAGTAAGCTTCAGCTTCTCCCCCTCCAGGTCCTGCCCTTCCCGGAAGTACTGTATGTGCTGCTATCCCAACCCTTCACAGGTGGAGGCCTCACTTCTCTCCCCAGCCACTCCCCACTTGCAGCTCCTGTGTCCAGGTGTGAGATGCTGGGGAGTTTCAGGGCAGGGACCCTGTTTTACTGAACTTGAGCTCACCAGTACTCGGTGTAGGTACTGAGGCAGGGTGGGTGACACTGGCTTGCTGATGGTGATATTCGGTATTTGAGGAGAAGAGAGCATACAACGTCTCCTGTTCCAGACTGCTTCTCACTACTCTCCTGCTGAAACTACCACGCCAAGGCTTAAATTCTCTATTTGTTACTAGTTGCAAAACACTCCTCCTCCAGCAGCCCACCCAAAACAGGAAACAGACCTTCAGGTACTCATCTCAGTTCAAGATCTGCCATTTCTACAACCTGCTCAGGTGCCATCCCCAAAACACTGAGGTGTGCTGTCGTCCAGCCCGAGAGGCTCCTCCTGCCCAGGCACCACTTAAAAAATAAAAGCAAGCAACAAATAACATCTCCTAGAGGGCATCTCACTCGGATCTGGTCAAATCTTAAAGAGATGGCTGGTTATCAGATCCATTCTGTTGCTTCCCCTACACATCTCTAGCACCATAGATCATTCAGTCTCTGAGGGTCGCCCCAGAGGATAATTATACCAACTTGACAAGATAATAAGAAAGTAACAATAACCTAGTACAACATAAAACAATGGCCCTGTTTTCCAAGGCACTGGCCTTGCAGAAATCCAAAGCAAAAACAAACTTCCCAGACATATGGCATGCTGTTTCCAGTTAAAAGTGGCCAACACATGAGACTTCCTTTGCAACAGGGCTCTGGCACTCTCTGTGAGTTAAAAGGGGGGAAAGGTACAGAGAGGAGAGCCTCCCGCTACCTATGCCACGGTCTCCTTTCCTTTCTGGGCATCTCTTGCCACTGAAAGACCACCTCCTTCCCCAACCTCACTTTTCTCCCAGGAGGGCAGTGGGAAGTCCCTTCTCAGCAGGATGTGCTCAGGGCTCCCCCAGCAGTGTGAGCCCCTGGCACTCAGCTGTGGTATCTCCCTGGCCTCCTCTCCTAGGGGCACCTAGATCCTTCCAGCTGGTTTGTGTCCTAACACTATCCCTGCAAGCCACTGGCTCCCTGAAGCACTCATCTCCCTCCCTCTCTCCCTCCCTCTCTCCCTCCTTCCCTCCCTCCTTCCCTCCCTCCTGTCCCAGAATGAAGGTCCCCAGTCCCAGGTGAGCTCTGATCTGCTATCTCCAGAAACATGGTGCCATATGCTTGTTCTTGCCCCTTGACGCGCACCTTGGGGAGGGTTCTGGGTGAAAAGTGTTTTCAAGGACTCTACTGGATACCACTCCATATCATGATGAAAATCATGGCACCGGGGCAGGCAGGTTTAGCATAGGCTCTGGAGTCAGACTTCACTGCCTAAATCCTACTTAGCTGGCTGCCTCTCCGGTCCAAATTCCTCCTCTCAATCAAGGGAAGAGTAACTGCACCTGCATCATGGGGTGCAGGGGTTGCGAGGCGTGAATAAAACGCCGCATAGAAAGAACTCAGGACAGTGCTGACCAGTGCCCGCTCAATATCACTACCATGCCCAGAGTTTTTCTACAGGAAACCTAGCAATCCAAACAGGTGAAGATGAAAGTCTAACAGCTTTAGACTGTTGACTTGATGTGGCAGCGGGGAGTCATGCGGAGCTAAGTCTACCAAAGGCAGAAGGCAAACTGGACTGTTTTGCTTCTGGTTTATCTGATGCAAAGCAAACAGAGACAGGCTGTGCCCCGTGATGTCCTTCCCCAAAGGTGGGCTGTAGCTCCCATGCTGTTTGTTGAACTTCTTTCAGTATACTCTAGACCGAGCCATTTGTAGTAGGAATACCCGCACCGCACTTTCTGCTGTTTCCGTCTGAACCTCTGTATATTCCGTGTTCTGCAGAGAAACGAGAGCTGCCCTGGCTACATTTAGACTCCTAGAGACCAGGTGAGGAATGAGCACTTCCAACACTGCACAAACTGTGGCAGTAATAACGTGATGGGCCACGGCCTCTGAGTGTAGCAACTGGACCAGCACTAACCACTCTGCCTCCCAGAACACACACACTCCCGTTTTCCTCAGCACAGTGAAAACCCGACACATGAGCACACAGCACCTGCTTGCCAGTGCAGAATGGAGTGACAGACACAGCACATCCGTGCCACCATTATGCCAAGAGCTGATGAAAAAGAAACAGGGGGCGGGGTGGACCCCAGTGGTAGATGCTTTCCTACCACGTTCAAAGCCAAGTTCAATCCCAACATCCCAGAGATGACAACAAAAGGAAAGCAAAACAGCAAAGAAACCCCACCGAACACAACACACACACTACTCCTCGTTCTAAGGCTGAGCTCCATCTTCCTGCGGAAAAACCCTCTGTGCAGCATGAGTGGCTTTGGGTTCACCGAGAAGGGACATATCACAGACAGGTTGAGGACGTGTCACACGCCTGGCCTAACTGGTGACACTCGGAACTTCTCTGAAGAAAGCTCACTAAACTTCCAAAGCATTTATTGCTTTATTAACTCATTTTGTGAATCACCTCAGGGGTTTTACATAAAATATATTCAACTGTCATTCACTTTATCTTTTTTTGTGGGGAAATTGAGACAGGGTCTGGTTCTATAGTTCAGGCTGGTCTTGAACTCATTACGTAGCCTAGGCTGGCCTCGAACTTGCAGCAATCCTCCTGCCTCAGCCTCCCGCATGCTGGGACTAAACTTAATCTCAACCCAACAGATGGCCTAACCTATCCAGAAGACAGGCACACGGAGCCATGTTAGTGTGTGGAACCCAGGCGATGCAAGACATCAACCACAGTGTTGCACACTCAAGTTCAAGGGAAACCAAATCACCAACACAGTGTGTGCAGTCAGGGTGATCTAGCACTCTCCAAAATAAGTAGTTACGGATGGGCCGACCAAAAGGGAGCTCACACTTGTCTGTCACTAAAACTCGGTACCGAGTGGGCTGCTGTCACCAATTTTGGATATTCCTTGCAAGGCAATTAACTAGGGAGCTATATTTATAACACACTTCTCACTACATGTCCAAATCCACACACTCTGGTCTCAGTGAGGGGACGGTTTCGGAGCTGACTGGATAGTACTTTCACACTTACATCTTCAGTATTTAAATTCTGAAATTGAAACCATTCACCCCAGTTTTAAGTTCTCTTCCCAGCAACTCCTTACCAAGCTACTTCAATGTACAAAGCGGGCGGGGACAAGATCTTTGCCGCTACCCCCTCCCACTCCAGTTCAGCTTATTTTATCACATATGGACTGGTTCTCATGGGATTTATGGGGATGCATCTGTGCTTCCAAGCAAGATATGGAAAATCCCACTCTCCCCAAAGTGGGCGCAGGACCTGTGCACCCGGTGCCCAAGGAGATGTTGGGGTTACATTTGCAAACTGCTGTCATGAAAGAGAGGCGAGTGTGGGGCTTGCTGGGGCTTACGTGAGGTTCTGGTGAATCATGTGGATGATGTCAGGAAAAGCATCCCCCACATCCGGGAGCTCTGATAAGACTTTCTTAGGAGACATCCTGACAGAGAGGGCCCGACTCAGATGCACCACGGGCACCGCTGTGCAGATCAGTGACCCTCAAACCCCAGCAGGAATCCCAACTGGGAGATGGCCCCAAGGGTCAGATTGCGTGCTGCTCCCTGAGTTGCAAAAAGCACAGGACAGCACGACAGCACACCTGCGCGCCAGCCCCTGTGCATACCGACTCAGGGGAAAACAGTGCTCTCTGGTTCCAAAGAGCCGGGACTGCTATTGAACAGCTCACACAGCAGAAACTCAAAGACCACTAGGAGTTCAGCAGCAAGCCTGCTGGGCAGTCAATCCACAGGGACAAGGTTCCTCTCCTTGGGGAAGGGTTAGACCTTGGCCTGTGGCACCCACAGATCCAGGAGTGGGCCCAGCACACAGGAAACACATGAGTTTCGTTGACTGAGTGAACTTTGCTTTCATATGGATCACCGGTCAATAAGACTGATGTAACTCTAAGACATTAAGTGCATCGGGTGGCCACTGAGGTCCTTTATGTCATTTCCAATTAAGAAGCAAGATGGGGCCGGGGATTTAGCTCAGTGGTTTCGCCGCCTGCTGCGCAAGCGCAAGGACCCGAGTTCGATCCCCGGTACCAAAAAAAAAAAAAAAGCAGCAAGATGGAAAATGAGGTCATGAGAAGAGTCCTAGGCTGAGTGAGGGGCCGCGGCAATGGAGAGAGAGGAGATAGAGCATTAGCTTGGTTCTCACGCAAAATCTCTTCCCGAGAGTCCTCTGCCCACAGGGCAGACACAGTCACTAAAATAAACACAAACTTAAACGTTCTTAAGATTTAGGTGCATACCTCATCTGAAAACCATTCAAAAGCCATTCCCATTAGCACCAGGAAATTAAAAGAAGAAAGAAAAGAAAAGGAGACTGGGAAAAAGGAAGCCACTCATTTGCTCCCAGGTAAGAAAAGAACTTGTTTTTCACTATTATCTAAGTACTTTTCACGTTCCATCTGTGCCAGGTACTTTTTAACCAAATAAAACATACTACAATGTATAACAGACATTGGGAAATGGGGAAAAAAAATATCAAATGAGACAGGGAACAAGAGAGGAGGGAGGGGGAAAGGAAAGAAGGGACAAGAAAAAAAAGAAAATAGAAGGGAAAAATGGAAACAAAGCTTTTGTAAATAAGGAGAAGAGGGCTCAAAGGGAGGGAGGCAATGGGAAAAAAAGCAAGATATGTCATGCACAGGTACAAATTCCCTATGATGAATGTCAGCATTATGTGTATCTAAAGTGTACCTATCAATTTTTGCTTCTAAAAAAATACTACAACTAGAAAAAATACTTTTAAGATGGGCATTGTGGGGCACGCCTGTGATCCCAGTACCTGGGAGGCGGAGGCAGGAAGATCCCAGTGAGTTGGGAGCCTGGGCTACACAGTGAGTTCAAAGCCAGTCTGAACTACACAGGGAGACCCTGTCTTGAAAAACTAAAATAACACAAAACTCTTAGGGAACAAACTTCATACATAAACTGTTGCTTAACCCCACCCTCTAATCTCACAGAACTCCAAAAGCCAAAGACCACGAAGCTCTCTCTTCCCTCCCCCCCCTGCTCCACCCAATCCCCAAGGCCAGCCTACCTCTCAAATCTCTATCAAGCCTATGTCCACTCCTTATTTCTATCTCCTCCATACTGCAGGCCACACTGGTCTTAAAAACTAGCCTGCTTACTGACCTTGCAAAAAGAAGGGAGATAACTAATATCTTGAGCCTTCTTACTTCCTTCTAGCCTGGTCTTCGTTCCACTGTGGGTAGGGGTGATCGTTAAAAATGCAAATCTCCCCCCCTGCCACCACTTGGCCCAGTACTTGCTATAACCTCCTAGAGGGCCCCCATCCAGCACTGGGGATCCAAGCCATGGCCTTGCACATGCCTGCAAGTACTCTAACACCAGGTTACACCCCCTCTTAAATTGTGAGATAGTCTTGCTAAATTAAATTGTCGTGATGGCTGTGGTGGCCTTGAACTTGGGGTTCTCCTACCTTGGTCTCCTGAGTGGCTGGGCATGCACCACTGAGTTCCTTAAGAACTCCAAGCACCATGTCCTTGTCCCTACCTACCTCACCAGTCATTTATTCATTCTTGCATTTTTGTCTTTTCTTCCCCCAAACACACTGTGCTTCTCTTACTGCCCTGGACACATCCCATCTTCCAACCTCAGGACCTTTGTACTAGGTGCTCTCTGAAGCACTTTTTTCTTTCTCTCAGCATCCTTCAGGCATAAGCTAAATGTTATTTCTATGGGTTGCCTTCTTTGATCTGCTACACAGAATCCCCTGCTGTGATGCTTTTCCTAGAGCTGCTTCCCAGCATCCTCCATACATGGAGGGAGGCCAAACTTCACTTCCTAAGTTTCTAGTGTATTAACTTTTAGCTCTTTGCACAGATAAAACATATATTCAAATATTTATTAAATAAATAAAAATCTGTAAATGTTAAAAAACAACATCATGGGATTGGCAAATTTGCTGGTGGAAAACTGCCTGTTTTCCAAGAGGAGAATCTAATACTGAATTGCACCTGATATAATATTTTAAAAAGTGGGTTGTGAAGCCTAGCTGAGCTCTTGAACAAGAAATGGTTTTATGACTTAAATATAAATCAAGGGAGCTGGGGGTGTTGCTTACTGGTGGAACACTTATCTAGCATGTAAGAGGCCCTGAGTTCAATCTCTAGCACCACAAAACATAAGACAGTACAAATAAAATTCAGAGATACTAGTTAGGCCTCCTTTATTTTATTTCATCTTTTTTTTTTTTTTGAAGCAGGGTCTTGATATGTAATCCACACTGACTTCAAATTCTCAATCCTTCTGCCTCCGCCTCCTGAGCACTGGGATATCAGGCATACATCACCATCAGCATGCAGCAGCTTCCTTTAAACTATACTTGGCCTTAAATGCTAAGTAGAACAGTTTGACCAAGTACATAGATGTTTCACTAACCAAGTCATGGGAAACCTGTTTGAGATGCTCACTGAACAGGTTTTTTTTGGTATTGGGGATAGAACTCAGAACCTTACGGTTGTGAGGCAGGTGCAGTGCCACTGAGCTAAATCTCCAGCCAATATGAAGTTATCTTCTAAAATAAGTTAGAAGCCCTACAATGACAGAGAAATGGGTTTTTAAAAAAATCTGTTTTCTACATCAGAGAAGAAAATAAACAAGCCTCTTTAGAAATTAAGTTAAAATATCATATCTGAATGCATCTGCCAGATCTAAGACTAAACTATAACTAGCAGGTAAGTGGGGATCGAAGTTGGGATCTTGTGCTTGCAAAGCAGGCAGTGGAACCACTGAGCTAAATTCCCGTTGGGGCTAAGGATTAAACCCAGGGCCTCGTGTACATTGGGCAGTGATGTATTTTTATTTTTATTTATTTGGTACCAGGGATCGAACTCAGGACCTTGCGCTTGCAAGGCAGGCGCCGGAACCACTGAGCTAAATCCCTGGCCCAGTGATGTATTTTTAATCAACTAGGGTTTCATCTTGTATAAAGGATAGCATGGATTACTACCATGCAGTTTATTTTCTCTCTTTTTTAAAAAATTTATTGTTTGGAAAAGAAACCCATTCATATGGTTTATATTATGTTTTGAAACGCCCATCCCATTTTCCTGGTATCTTCCCTAGTTTTGAAAATATATGTACTTCTTTAAAAAAGAAGTTAAAACAAGATTCAAGATGATCTTATATATTCAGAGAACTATTTTTAAAGTCTCAACATAGAGGAAGTTCCCCTAAAATGATTCTCTTTGTAAGTATGATCTATAATCAACTTTTATTGAGTGTACACTGTACACACACACACACGTAGAGAAAAGCTTATTCCCTATAGTTTGATTTGGTATTTTGTTTTAAATCCAGGGAGTAATGGAAAAAAGACAAGTTAAATTATACGCAGAAGTTAAATTATACAACACTCGTATTAACGCACACCACTAACGAAACACAACTCTAACTAAGCACAGAAAATGGGCCCACACACTGGCGCTCTGAGATGGAGCTCCGGTCTCTGATCTGGGTGCCCATCTCTCCTACTTAATGTAAACTTCAAACCAAGAGCCACAAGGAGTGGTTATAATTAGTAAAGGCCCCAGCGTGGCAGCTTTTGGAGCAACTGAATGTTAACAAGGTTTTATTTTCCTCCTTAAATTAAGTTGAGCCAACTTTTATTTTAGGATTTCTGAAATTTAAAGTCTTTCCCACAACTCTGCACCTAGCACCAAACCTTAGCACGATGGGTGTGCTTAAAAAAAAAAAAGTTCCTTCATGCCTATTTCCTTCGCTGAATCTATAGCGCTGTTTAGGCCGAGGCTTCCAAATTACATACGGCTCTTCTCCAAAAACTCTCGTCCTTATGCATGAGAAATCAACACATATTACCATGCATGTGAGCACCAACATGCAGTCTTTGGCTAGGTGCAGGGGATGCAAAACTGTCCCTCTCAGATAAATGACAGCAGACAGATGTGACAGATGGATGTAAACATGATTCTAGAAGGAGGACCAAATATTCCTGGGAGGAGTGAGTACTCGAGAGGTTTGAAAGAAGAGTAAGAAATGTTCTTTGCTGGGGAAACTGATGGGACCACAACAAGGTGCACAAAAGTAGAAAGAAATTACTCAGCAGCAGTGGTGGAGAAGATGAGGAGGCGAGAGCTGAGACTAGAGATTCGGTTTGGGAGCTGCAGATGAAGGTCATCGAACGCCAAGTGAAGGAGCTGGATTTCTTTCTGAAGACAACAAACAGGGAGCCAAGAGATGTTTTCAAGCAGGCAAACAACACGCGCTCAGGGCTTTAGCTTTGGAGGACGAGGCCCCTGGCAGCAGCGCGCAGGACGAACTGCAGTCAGGAGCAACTGGGGTCAGGAAATTCACTTAGGAGGCTCTGGTGACCTGAGGAGGGTCTGGGCTGAGGCAGGCCAGGCCAGAGACAGGAGCTGGAGGCCAGGAGGGTGGTTCCTGGCCCCAAAGGCTGGGTGGGCCCTGCATTTCAGATCCCTTTCCAGAGGGGAGGGAGAGGACTTTCATTTTTACAAGCACCTGCAGGGTGAGGTGTACCAGAAGGCTCCACTTGGGAGAAGTTGTAAATGGAGATACAGTTGGGAGTTACAGGTTTATAGGTGAGAGGAGAGGACAGAAAAGCACCCGAATGCACAAGGCGCCTGAGACTTGGGCTGTAAAGGTGGCTGCCGAGCCAGGGGCACCGAGCACTGGCAGGAAAAACTGGTGTTGGAGGGAAAAGAAGCTGCCCTGAATTAACAATGTCCATAAAGTAAGTAGGAGCCAGGCCACTGTGGGGCAACTGTGTTCACCGCAGGAAGCCTCTCCTTTCTGGAATTCTGGCTCCCTGGGGATCCCATTGCATGGCCTCCTCTTTGCCTCCTGCCTATGTGAGAGGTCTGGGGCCTGAAGGGGACACCGGGAACAAGTGGCACTTGTGGATGGCTCCTGTCACAATACTGGACATCTCTGTGCTGCAGTCCCCGGGTCCCAGGAACATAAAAATAATCGCTGTCTCCTTCCCTTCCTCTCATCATTCCCTCCCTGTCCATGGGACAACTGTCCAGCCACCCTGTCATGAGATGTCTGCACACAAGACCCCGGGCTCAGAAAAACAGCTCTGTAAAAAGGATGGTTATGTAAGAATTTTTAACAAAAAGTTGAGAAAACAAAATAAGCGAGATCGTAAGTGCAGAAACATCAAGCAAGTAGGGGCTAGTTCAAATACTTGAGAGAAAAAAAGGTATACTCCACATAACTTGAAACACCAGAGAGAACTGGCAGATGAGAGCACTAAGGCAGTTTCCAAACACCCGAGGAAAGTTCTGAAAGCTGTGCCACCTACCAGAGGACTTCTTGGAGCCAATGAATCTGGTTTGTTTTAAAAGCAGATGAGCTCTGGAACTTTCATTTACTAATGGGGTTTCCTAGTACATGAGATACCACGTAATGTCTTCCCCAGCCCCAAATTTTCTTTGAGACTTTGAACTCACCAACCAAGGTACCTAACGGGCAGGTAATAAAAGCTTCCTTGTTTTATGGATTTTTAGATCTCCAAAGGGAACACATGCAGTACAGGGAGCACGCTACTCTCTGTAGCTATCTATGACCGGTTCCTATACTTTGTGTGTGTGTGTGTGTGTGTGCGCGCACTGAGGATTGAACCCAGGGCCTTGGCCATGCTAGGCAAGGACTCGACCACTGAGCTACATCCCAAGCCCAGCTACTACTACTAGACTTTTAAATCAGGTTTCTCACTCTTGGCTCCCTAGGGCTGAGTAAACAACCCTCCATTGTGGGGGGGGGGTCGTCCGGTGCAGGCATCTCTGGTCTTTACTCACTAAAGGCCAGTAGCACTCCACCCCGTGGCCCAGCAAGACACTAAACTAAGTATCTCCCTGCATTGCTAAATGTCCCCCGAGGGCGGGCGAAGCCACCTGGCTGATAGCCACGCCTTTCAAGAGTGGATCTCAAGCTTGCTGCCCACCTTTTCCTTAAAACCCATCGCTAAGTAACCTCATTAAGAATCTGTTAGTTCTCCTTGCTCCTGGGGATGCAAAAGGATAAAGACAGTGCTGCATTTCCTCCATTTGCACAGAAACTCCTAGGTAAATACTGCGGAAGGTGATGGAGTTGTGTAAAATTCTGGGAAGGAAATCCAGAGTGGATACCCACAAAACTTCCTGAGCTCAAAATATACCGCTTTCTCCCATATATAGATTTTGACTTTCTGGAACATTAATTTTACCCTTCCAACAATCCCATGAGGTAAGAAAGCTACGGAAGAGAGGTGTATAATCACATTCACCAACAACGATGCTGCAAGGGAAAAGTTTCCTTTTCAATTCCCTTACACTTCCAGATGCATCCACAGACAGAATTAACTGCAAAACGCTCTAGCTTTGTTTCCAAACAACACACTGGAAGCAAGATAAACAGGCAGTAGTATATCTTTGCTGCTACATCCTCTGAGGCCAAGCTGATTCTAAAAAGCAGAGCTAGGCTGGAGTAGGAGTTCCGGGCCTGGAATGATCTCTTACCACCCCTCAGAGAAGGGCCCAGTGATGTGGCTGTAAAATAGTGTTGCTCTGAGCCTAAAATTAAACTTTGCAAAAGGCCTTCACAAAAGCAGATTGAAACTAACTTGGTCCAAAAAGGTACACTCAGATGAGAAATTTAAAAAAGTAACTCCACCACCAGGCATATCTGACATTTTTATAACCGTTCTACCCCACAGTCTCTGAAAAGAGGGAAAAGGATGAAATACCAAGCAAGCTCAGGGGAAAAACAAATAGAGCATTTAAAAGCTTTATCTAATTACCCCCACTGAGACTTTTTCTCTCCAGTCTGGCTGTCTGACAAAGCCAGTGGGGGATTTCATTCTTTCTCCACCCCGTGAGTTCCACCCCGCCCTCAAGCAGTCCTGCAAGCCTCAGGTGAATCCCTTCAGGAGCAGTGAGTCCTTCCCGGCCTACACAGAGGTTTTCAAATTCTCTTAGCATTACTTGCTTGAATCACACAGAACAGTCTCCACCCTCTCGCACTGCTTTGTCTGAGGCACTCACTGGCCAGCAGCCACCCCTACCGACGGGCAGACCGGCTAACCTGTGCCCTGCCCTGCAGACCCATGCTGAGCAAGATGCACCAGGGACGGAAAGAACAGTTCCCTCCTCCTCCCCGCCCCGGCCCGGCGGCCGACGGCAGGCGGCAGAGTCAGTGCCAGCCACACTCGGGTGCCCTTCAAGCCACGCGGGACACCCGGAGAAACTGAGTAAAGCTTGACTGACGGCACCGCCCAACGAGGCTGCTAACTGGGCAAAGCTCCTCCCACCTTCCTCATTCTTCTACCTCGGCAGTAAAGAAAACACCAGCGGTTGCTTCCTCGCTGTGGTCTGCCTTCCATGTGGGAGTGGGGAAATTAAAAGTAAGTGATGCATTTCAGAAAGCACATTGCGTGCCTCCCTCTGGGTTTCAGATGGTGCACCTTCTACCTCTGATTTATGGGGAGCCCCCCGCCCAGGGCATGGCAATCACTCTCTTGCTTTCTGGAGGCCTGGGCTATTTCTATTCAAAAATCACTTTCTCAGTGTAAACAAGAGAGAAAAGAAACCGAAAGAAATTATTTACCATTTTCTTAATTACATTTGAATATGAGGAATAGGACTCCACGGGGCCTGTCTGATGGGTCAGATGTAACAAATGACTTTTAGGCAGAGGAACTTCTCATTCTACAGCAGGCCCTACTATCCAACCAAGGTGATGGGTGGTTAAACCGTGGCTTCCACCACAGTCCAACCTTTCTCTCACTGAAAATGTAATGCAAATCACAACTCTTTTTGTTTTATAACATTTGGCCAGTCCTTCAGAAGATATTCTGAAGCAAATACAGTTGTTTTTAAAAAGGTACCCATGCACTGGGCAGGATAAACTGAGCGGGGTGGGGGGTGACAGAGGAGCCATCTGAGACCTAATCTAAGAGAATGGTATCTCAGTGAAGGGGGAAAGAAAACTATTGTCCCCTTATCAAGAGAGACTGTCCTGCATAGTTTCTATTGATTCTGTATTGCGTTTCTATCTTCTCAGTGCAGATCTGCTGAATAAAGAATAAAGACATCACTTTATGGATTAGGTAGAATTTCCAAAACAAAACAAAACAAAATCTGTTATTAACATGTGAAAGGTTGGGAAGGTTTAACCTAAACACACAGGTAACAGACAAGACAAGCTGCCATTTGACACCACAGGGCCGGGCCAGAGAACACTGAAGTTCAGTTAAAGAGACTTACAAGAGAAAGAGAGGTTTAAATAAAATTACAAAACTAAAATCAACTTTCACATCCTACCTTCCCTAGGTCAAAGAACATGGAAGATTCAGAAATTAATTAAACCTAGTTAATAATGTAAAAAGGGAAGGACTCCCTTTCAAAAATGCTTTGGTTAATTTTAGCATCCTTCTGTTTAGCTGCTTAGCAACCCTTATCCTATGACCTTCTAAGCACCACCTACTTTTCAGAAGGATAATGAATAGAAACATCAAAAGGATTCACTTCTGGCTGCTTCTGGAGAGCATGTTTAAGCAATTTTTGAAGGAGTTAAGTTTATATTAATTACACCAGGCAAGAGTAGAATTTTTCAACTTCATTAGCTAAGAAATCTCCTTAGCTTATGAGGAGAAAAGATGTTAAGAAGTGAGCATATGATAGCAAATAAAAACTTACAAACTGACCTAGAAGTGGAACAACGTTGCAGTTCCACATTGAAGAGTAAAAAATGAAAGTCCCCTAGGAGAAGCTAGCTAGTGCCCGGCTGACAGCAGTCGGCAGCTGTTGATCAGATGCAGGACTAATGAAGTTACATTTTACTTTCCTCCTCCCACATTCTGTACCTGTGTAAGTCCTCAGGAGTCTGCCTGGAGAATCTAAAATGAAAAACCCTTCAATCAAAAGGTCACTTGGTGGATGATGTCGATGATTAGGAATGGCTGCACCACCTGTACCAGCACAGTCAGATGCGTGCTCGTTACACAACAAACACTTATCTGCCACGAGGGCGCCCAGCCTGAATTTCTCATGAGAAAGGAAGTGGTATCCAGGAAAATCCAGAGAATTATATTCCATGTACTACCAGTCAGCATCTGCAGTATCTGAGTATCACGTATCCAAGCAAATCCTCTAAAAACAAAACAGCCTAAAGGACAACTTAAGTGTAGCAGTATTTTTAAGAATGATAAAACTGAAAATTCATTAACCTAAGATGGAGAAAGGGGAACAATTAAATCAAAGAGCTCCCCTCTCCCTTTCTTTTGTAAAAACAGGGTAGGTTATTTTTTCACACATTTAAAACTTGATTAAAGCCATTCAAATGTTTAATTCATCACTGTAACCAAAGCTTTAAAACACATCAAAGCAGGACCCATCAGCCAGTACCCAGAAAGCTCCCTCCAAAGGGCAGAGGTAAAAAAAAAAACACCAAATTTTTAAAAAACGCTAAAACTAGTGGTCCACCTTTGCATATATTATTTGCAGAGTATTTCAAACCCATGCCTTCAAAAGTTCTGTGGACTCTTGAAGGAAGCCTAAGTTGTTTGTGTTTTTTTTTTTTTTTTTTAGCCAAGCCTCTTAAGTCCGACTTCCGGGTTTAATTATGTCTGAGAAACCATACCTGCCTACCCGAAAAAGCACCAAAGCTAGAAGATGCTTTTCACAAGTGTGAAACAACAGTCTTTGCTCTGCCGTTCCCATTCCCCACCTTCTACTTCAATTCACTTATTTCGGAATACACACATGCACAGATCATTATCCAAAAGGGGGGGAAGCTCAGAAACGGGGACACACACCAGCAATTCAGCCTTCGCACAGCTTTTTGAACTCTGCTTCGAGTGACCACGCAATTTCCAGCATCCCTATCCAACAGGCAAATTTTCTTTCCATTGGCTTTAAAAGGACTCAGCTTAAACCTAAACTCTAAAGTAAGGACGAGGGTGAACAGAACTACAGAGGACAGGTTTTTCAGCATGCCAAAAATTCTACTTTTTATTCACCCTTCCCTCCACCACCACCGCCAGCAGCACCACTTAGCACCCTTCAAAAGAAGCAGAAAGCCCCCACCAAAGCGCCCGAAAAGTGTGCTAGGACTGGCTCTACAGCCGTGTAGAATTTCGTAATGGAATGTGAACTGCTCGTCCGGATCTGGGCTCACGTTCTATCTCCTAACCAGTAAGGAGCGAGGGAGGGCAAATCTGCTGAGCAAGGAGAACTACTTTCCTCCTCTTTTATAACCCATCACGGATGCACCGCGGACGAGGGACGCGAGCTGTACGCGGCGCCTGTCAAGCGCCCGGCCCGCGCCCCCCGAAACCCACGCGCGGCCGGGGTGGGGTGGACTGGGGGGAAGCGGGTCCCATCTCGGCCAAGACCCCGGCCCCCATCCAGAAAACACGCCGCTCCCAGGGAGGGGGCTGGCGACTGGAAGGACCTCCCCTGCTCCTTAGCAACCGTTAAGGTCGCAGTTTCCTAAGAGACCGCGAGCGGGGAGGGGGCTCGGGGAGCCGAGCGCGCGGGGGGGGTCCCCCTCCCTTCCCCTCCCCACCCCGCCAGCCCCGGCCTCCCCGCACCCTCCCCCCCAGCCACCCGCTCGGCGCTGCGGGCCGGGATGAGAGGAGGAAGCTAAGCCCCACAACTCGCGAAAAAATTGGTCCAGCGGGCGGCGGACAAAAGTTTCCGAGCGAGCGCGCTGCACAGCTGGGCGGCGGAGGGGCCCGGCGGCCGCCCCGCCTCGGATGCTCCGGGCCTCCTTCCTGTGCTCGTGACGGCGCCGGCCGCCGAGCACCCCCCCCCCGCGATGCAGGCTCGCCCCACGCCGAGGGCCCCCCACGAAAACGCGCACCCTGCGGACGAGAGAGCCTCGAACAATACGAGTCGCCACGGCTCCGGTCCCCTCCATTGGCTCCGGTCCCCTCCATTCTCTCCGCGCCCCGAGGCGAGGGTCGACGCGACCCCCGCCGCGATCGGGCCGGGGCGCAGGGCAGCCCGAGGCCCCCTCCGGCCCGGCGCCGTCCGCCCCGGAGGATCAAAGTCCGAGGAGCAGGGCGCGGCGGATGCTCCCACCGACCGTGGCACCCCCACGCCCCGCACCCCCGGCGGGCACCCCCCGGCCCCGGCCGGCACCCCCGGATACCTCGCGGTGCTGGCGACGGCGGGCTGGCGGGCGCCGTCATCTCCGCGCTTCCCGGCCCGAGAGGGACTCGAAAGTATGTAGGAGAAAAGTTTCCCCTCCCACATGGGGGGGGAGGATGTCGGGGGAGAGAGGGCGGAAGATGGAGAGCAGCGCTGGGAAGATGTTTCTGGCCGGCGGTGCGCGCACCATCCGAGGCCCCGCGGTCCTGGTTAAAAATAAACTCGGCGGCGCGGGTCGGGCCGGATTCCTGCGCTCGGACGGCTAATATGGATGCGCATCAGGTCCCGCTGGCGGGGCGCTGCGGCCGCTCGCGCCGGGAGCTGGTTGGCAGAGCCGTGGCTCGGGAAGGGGAAAGGAGCGGAGGAAGGGGAGGAGGAGGAGGAGGAGGAGCGGCGGCGCGCGGCCGGAGGGAGAGGCTGCCCCGCTCCTCCCGGCGCCCCGGCCCCGCCGCCCCGAGCGCACGCCGCACGGCGTGGGGCTGTGGATCCTGCGCCCCGGAGGCGCGGAGTTTCCCAAGTACAACGCGCTCTGCAGCCCTCACCCTCCCCATCCCCAAAAAAGTTCTTTAAAAGGTCGCTCGGGCTGAGCCCCGGACATCCCGCTGCCACCCGAGCGAGGACCGCGAGCCGGAGCCCGGGGCGCGTACTTACGGCCCGGCGGGGCGCTTGGCTCCCAGGCATGATGCGGTGGGGACCGGTGGGCTGCGGAGAGAGGACAAGGAGAGATGCAAACTTGTTCCGGAAAAGGAATCAAAATGGCGTTTCTGGATGTGCAAAGTTCATCAACTCCGCAGTCACTTCCCCTCCTCCTCTGCTCCCACTGGGAGGGAGGTGGGCGAGGAGCTGGCGACCCCAGCGCCCCAGCCGCCGTCCCGGCCCCTGCCCCGGCCCCCCGCCCCGCTTCCTCGCCCGCACGCCCGGAGCTCGCTCTCCCCCTCTCACCCTGATAAGTAGACACATCACGTGTTGCTCCTGCGAGTCTCCTGGGGACGTGTTACAGAGCGGCCGCTGCGCGGCGGGGGGGGGGGGCGGTACCCGCCTGTCCCCACCGCCGCCGCCCCGATCTTAGCGGGGTGACCGCGGCTGCCATCCCCGGAGGGATGGAGGTGGCGTCCCCACCCCAACCCCCACCGCAGCCCCAAGTTTGCTTTGCTACCTCCGGAGGCGCCCGGGGCCCTGGAGAGCCGGGCCGCCCACCGGGAAGGGGCTCGGCGGCCGCCGCTTGGGCGCTGTCCCCAGGGGCCGGGCGGCCACCACCTCCAGCCACCGCGCCCCCTCCCCTGGAGCCCCCAGCAGCCCCCCGCTTTCCATCACTTTGCATGGTGTTTCACTATTTTAACGGAGGAGACGGGGCGACGGCGATGCCCGAGAGGGGCGCCTGGGAGGGCTGAGGGGGTGCCCAGCGGGGCCGTGGGGGGGTCCCCGGCCCGCCGCCACCCCTCTCGGGCTGGGAGGGGCGCCCCACCCGCGCCGTGTCCGCCCCACGCGGTCCTCGCTCTGCATCCAGGTGGGGCGAGTTAGGATGGGGCCGGCGATCGGCGGCAGCGCTTCACCCCGCCCCCAGCCCCACGCCGACTCCCTCCCAGGTTCGTGCTCCTCACCCCGCGCCGCGCCGCGGCGGCTCTCCGTCTACCAAGCACGCAACGCGCCTCGACGTTGGCCGCCTTGCCTTCCCCACGCCCCACAGCTGATGCTCCAGCGGGGACTGCCGGCCCGAGAGGGCCCGCGGATGGCGGAGACGCCTACCGCCACCGTGTCCCCACCCCGCGAGGGAACGGCTGATGCTGTGTCATCCACGTCGCCCTCCAAGGCGTCAGGGAAGCCACATGCAATATCTCTTTCTCTCAGAGGGCTCCTGTTTCAATGCTGGGAAGCAGGAGCCCTCCTCCGACCCGCTCTCCATCCCCGCGGCTCCAGTCGCCCTCGCAGCCTCCGCCCAAGTTATCCGGAGCTCAGGGAAAACAGGCCCGGCTGTGCTTCCTCCATGGAGGGGCTGGCTGACCTGGTTCCAGCTGGTATCTCTTCCTCCCCAGGTTCTGAAACGGGCTGTGCGTGGGGACTTTAGGAGCATCTTCAGAAAGATAAGGATGGTGGAGCTTGTTGAAAATAAACACCACCAACACCCCAAATTCTAAAGTTGAAAGGGCAGAGCATAGGACTATAGAATTAGGCAAGATGATGTCGCACAGGCAGAAAGCTGGCCAGGCTCTAGGTACGGTGACCTTTGACCCTGGCCCCACCCCACTGGCTCCTCCTCGAACCCTTGAACACCAAAGTGGTCAGCCCCACTGTGGGTTTTAATTTGAGGCCTTTCTTTAACTGGACTGTAGTTTTCACTGCTTCTGACAAGTGTCTGTCTAGGGAAGGGACTGACTGGATGGGTTCCGGCCAAGACAGAACTCTCTAGAACCAAAGAAAAGCAGTTGGACCATTACCTCTGACGGGAGATAAGTAGGCTAAACCGCAGCCCAACGGATTCAGCTGCTGTTTCTCTGACTTCCAGCCATCCAAATGAAGTTTTCTGAACCTGTCCCGTTTCCCAGGGTCCACTGTTTACTAAGGCAAATTCTACCCAGGGAAATTCGAACGGTTGCGGTTTTTTCCAGGCCTTCCCCACCCCCAGCCCTTCCCCACGTGCATTATCAAATGCGTTTATGAAGACTGCTCTGTCCTAAAGAGACAGGAGGTTTCCAGACAGCAGCCACAGTTCACACTCCTCCCAGCACTGGTCTCGGGCTTCCAACGGGGACTGCGTTCAGTCATAGGTTTTTAGTAGGAACAATATCAAAGTTGGAATTTTACTTGTGATTTAGCTTATTGTGTAAAATACATTGCAACCTCCAAAGTTACACGAATTTTCACAACAAATCAGTACTTCTATAATACCATCTAGATAATACTGTCAATCTAAAAGAGAGAAAACTTTTATTAAAAGTTGCTTTTTTTGGAGACAGGGTCTCACTCTGAAGTTCAGTCTGGCCTCAAACTGGTGGCCATCCTCCTGCTTCCTCAGCCTCCCACGTGCTGGGATCACAGGTGTGCGCCACCACACCCAGCACAAAAGTTGTTTTTTATAAATTGAATTTTAGCGCCAGGTGTGGTGGTGCACACCTATGATCCCAGCACTTGGGGGGGCTGAGGCAGGAGGATCACGGATTGGATTTTAGAGGTGAGGGTATAGCTCAGTGTTTAGAGCATTTGCCTGCCATGTACAAGGCCCTGGGTTTGGACCACAGCACCAGAAAAAAACAAAACAAAAAATCAGTAGAAAATTGGATTTAATCTGGGTATGGTGGCCCATCCCTATAATCTGAGCACTAGGGAAGCTGAAGCAGGAGAATCAAGTCAAAAAATTTTTTAAATGGCCCTAAGATCCTTATTTCTAGCTAATTAATAAATTTAGAAGTCAAACCACCTGTCCAAAAGATTATTTGTTCATATTTCATGCACATATTATTTATCCAACAAATATTTACTGAATATCTAATAAGTAATTTAAAAAAACAAAAGCATCTTATCAAAACTATGATGAGATCCTGCTTCATACCTACTAAAATGGCTATAATAATCAAAGTCAGGCTGGGTGTGGTGGCACATACCTGTAATCTTAGTATTCTGGAGGCTGAGGCAGGAGGATCACCTTGAGTTTGAGACCAGCCTGGACTTCATAGTGAGTTCAAGGCCAGCCTGAACTACACAGCAAGACTGTACTTAGCTATTCCTCAAAATGTTAAATGTAAGAATTCCCATAAGATCCAGCAATTCCACCCCTAGGTATATAACACTAGAAATGAAAATTTATGTTCACACAAAAATTTGTGCACAGATGTTCATAGCAGCATCATATTGATGATAGCTAAAAAACGGAAACAGCTGAGCATCCATCAGGTGGTGAATGCATAAATAAAATGTGGTAGATCTATACATGGACCATTCTTCAGCCACAAAAATCCCATGAAGATGATGCATGCAACATGGATGAACCTTGAAAACATTATGCCACATGAAATAAGCCAGACCCCAAAGGAGAGGTCTGATTTCTTTTACATCCAGAATAGGTAAATCCATGGACAAATGGGACAGTGGTTACCTAGGGAAATGGGAGAGAGGGGACCAACTGATACTATACATGGGGCTTCTTTGGGGGGGTGATACAAATATTCTAAAATTGATTGTGGTTTGGCGGCACAACTCTATACTAAAATAACACTGAGTTTAGACATTTAATGGGTGAATTTTACAGTGAGTCATATGTATCATGATAAAGTTGCTATGTATTACATATATGGAATCCTACTAGCTTCTATAGTGGAGAAGTGATACAAAAACTGGTAATTTATAATCCACGCCTTTAAAGAGCTGACAATTGAATCTGTATCCACAGGAAGTAAGAAATGCAAAGCAACATATACAATAAGTATTCAATCGACAAAATTCAGGTGTTCAAAGAGAACACTTTCACTAGGAGTGATCAGAGAAAGCTTTGTGGAAGAGAAAATGATGGAATTGGGTCATGGGAAATGGCTAGGAATTTAGGAGATGGAAACTGGGATTAGAAACATCAGATTGGCTGGGTGTGGTGGTGCCATGCCTGTAATCCTAGCACTCTGGGAGTCTGAGGCAGAAGAATTGAAATTTGGAGTCAGTCCTGGGCAATTTAGGGAGACCCTGTGGCAAAATAAGAATTTTTAAAAGGGTGTGTGTATGAGGGGGATTGTTATGCTGGAATGTAACTCAGTGCAAAGGTCTTGGGTTCATTCCTCCATAACACACATAGGTACACACATACACACACCAGATTGGTCAATGGAAGATACACATACATATTATGAACATAATACAAATTGATGCAAAGGCCATATTAGAAAAATTATGAGTCCTGTCCTTAAATCAGTAAGGACTCTGGCCTGGCTGGGTGATGACTTATACAGGGACAGACAGGAGACAATGCAAAGGTAAGTAAGAAGCATTTTGAATATCAGCCATAGAACACTGAGGTAGCAGGGTTGGGGGGAGACAGGATGGAGAAGGGAATGCCAGGAACCATAGGAAGAACTGACTGGAAAGCTGGCTGGATCAGGAATGAGGACAGGGCTTGGGGTGTGCGTGCGTGTGTGCGTGTGTGTGTGTGTGTGTGTGTGTGTGTGTGTGTGTGTGGAGTTGGGCCAGGAGGGTGCCTGGGCCTCAGGAAGCTGGGAGAATGTCAAAAACAAGAAAGTCAGAGGTGGGAGTGCATTTGAAAGTGACAGAGTAGGTGACATTGAGTCTTGAGGCAGAGATAAATGAAGGGCAGGCAGAGCTATGCCATGAAGAGGACTGTGAAGGAAAAGGACGTGGACACTGGGTCTTCCGCATTGAATCCCACGGGGTGTATAGGTGTCCCACAGGCTGAAGGGCAGGGACACGGCTTGCCGGACAGGAGCAGAGGAGCACAAGGGCACAGGTGCATAGAGGAAGGTTGGCTTCCTGAACTGCAAGGACCTCGCTGGCTGTGGGCAGCAAGACAGGGCTGGAGCAGCAGCCAGGGGCCAGGTCGCCGAGAGCTCTGCCAGCCTCAAACCTGACCTATAGCGAGACCATGAAAGGGCGTAGGAAGGAAGAGGGTGACAGCCTTCCTGTGGCACTATGGAGAACATTCTGGAAGGTGACAAGGCGACACAGGAAGGCTCATTAGGAGAGAACAGAAGAGCTCATCTAAGAAAGAGAAGAGACCCAGGTAGGCCTTGCTGCAGAGGTGAGGGCAATGCATAAGCCGCAGAATGAGTAGAACCTGGCCAATTGAGTATGGAAGAAAAGGAAACAAATGCCTGCAGAGTAATAGCCAAGGGGTGCAGCGCCCGAGGATGGGAAGCTTCTGCAGCAGGGTCAGGGTGTTGAGGTGGAGGAATCCAAGGAAGGGAGTCCCTGATGCCGGGATGGGGTACCCGGATGGATGGGGGGGTCTGTCCCCCAGTGGCATGAATCTTGGGGACAGAGACTGAGGTGTGGAAAACGAGACTCAGCACAGAGTCCTGGAGCAGCAGCTGGCAATAAATGGCCAGTGTGGCTGAACACAAGGAAATGGCTCCCATGAGATGGATGAGGAAGAGAGTGACAGGAAGGCCTCTCTTGTTTCTCTAAAGCAGCAGACGGGCTGAGGAAGTGGAGGATCCCAGGCAAAAGGTGGTCACTGTGGGACAAGAGAGAGAAATCAAGGCTGGCAGCATGAGTGCTAAGAAAGCAGGCTGGCATGAGCGTGGAAGGTCAGTGCCAGGAGCAAGGGGTTAAAGAGTGACTGGCAGAAGGGGAAGTGGAGGCCCTGCGTGTGCTGTTAGAAAAGGAAGGGAGAGAAAGGAGAACAGCAGCAGCCTCAGTGACAGCAGCTAACTGTACTGCATGCCGGCTGTGGACCAGGCCTGGTGCCCAGGGCCTTGCACTTCGAGGTCCTGCTGCATTCCCTCCAGCTCGGGTCAGGTAGGCGCTGTGTCAGTGCCCGTTTCACAACTGGCAAAACTGAGGCAGAGAGGTTGCTCAACAGCTCAGCACCACATGGCCAGTGAGTGTAGCACCAAGCTGTAAATCGGGCATCTGACCCACACGCCTATTGTTGGCCAACTGAGAATTAAAACAGTTTACTAATAAAGAAAAAAGCCTGTTTGATTGTCTCGACTCATCTCCATAAAACGCTCTTGACTGGAGTTGTGCAGAAGGGACGTGATTGTCTGAGCAGCTCGTTAACAGGCCTTAATTGGGAAGATAAGTGAACACACAGTTTTAAGGATAGCTGATGTGGTTTATAATCAGCCCTCCCTCACATAAACAAAAGGTACAAACTTCTTTCTGTTCTCCCAGTGTGACAGCCTGGATGTGCAGGAGAAATCCTGGAGTCTTAGCTGGATACTTTGTGGATTTCAACACACCTACCTCAGTGAGGCTAGGAATGACGGTGTGGCAGAAGCCACGATTTTAAAGGTCTACACCAGTGGCTGTGTTTGTTTGGTGGTAACAGGGGTTGAATCCAGGGCCTTCACACTGAGCTCCACCCTCACCCCTTCTTGTTTTTTAAATGTTGAGTCAGGGTCTCACTAAGTTGCTAAGTTGCCCACGCTGGGCTCGAACCTGCCATCCACCTGCCTCAGCCTTCCAGAGTGCTGAGATGGCAGGCGTCCTCCACCACCACGCCTGGCTTCCGCCAGTGGGTCTTAACCAGGCTATTCTGATCCCAGATGTTCAGAAACATCTGGAGGCATCTGGGATGTCATGAGTTGGGAGAAAGCTCCTCCTGGCACCTAGTGAGTATGGGATTACAGGCCTGTACCACCATGCCTGGCCCAGAAAATGACTTTGGAAGGAAGGAGTGTGTATGTGTGTGTGTCTATGGCAAGTTAGATTGGCCTTGGGAAGAAGAGAGGGATAATTCTTATTCAAGGTGAGAGGGAAGAAGGAAAATGTAGGAACATCCTAAGGAATAGTGGGACAAAGGCAAGTTACGGGAGCTGGCACCTGATGGCCTTGAACCTGTAAGGCGGCAGAGGAGAACAGCAGGAGGGAGAAGGTGGAAGTGGAGGCAGGTAGCAGACCGCAGCTCTGCTTAGCTTCCCGCCAATGGCATCACGGAGAGAGGACAGACCAGGCAACTGCGAGTGGAAATGAGTGAGGCAGGCAGAGAAGCCACGGGTCCGGGTCCGGAAGCCTCCCATATCCTTGGGACATGAGCAGGTGCTGGTGCAGAGAAGACCAGTCTCAGAGAGCGAGGTGGCCAAGGGAACAAGGAGGCTGAGGCAGGTCATAGTGCACAGGAAGAAGACAGGCACCCTCAGGAGAGGAGCACAAGGATGCTGTGGAGATAGGACAGGAATCCTAGGGGCAGGGCCAAGGAATGGAGCAAATATGAAGCCAGATTAGGACATGGCTCCTTCACAGGGACGGTCCTGTCACTGAAACCCAGGGAGGGGACAGAGTGAGAAGAAAAGCAGAAGTGGCTGCTGAGGCCATCATGAGGGCAGTGTGTAGTGGGATCCGAAGAGAGGGGGCGAGGCGGGGGGAGAGGTGGTGCTGCCTTCAGAGGAGGGGCCATGGTCTCGCTTGTGTCACCCCAAATCCCTGTGTTTAACCCCTAGTACTGCGGAATGTGACCGGACTTGAGACAGACCTTTAAAAAGAGGTGATGAAGGTAAAATGAAGCTACTGGGGTGGGCCCTAATCGCATCAGACGCGTGTCCTTATAAGAAGAGGAGATCAGGCTACTGACAGACAGGAAGTCCTGTGAGGATACAGGGAAAACGTGACACCCACAAGCCATGGGCTCATGTTTGTCCCCGCCCGAGCTTGTGTTAAGACTTACCCCCCATGGTGCATGGTGGCGCACGCCTGTAATCCCAGCACTTGGGAGGCTGAGGCGGAAGGATCATCTCAAATTCGAGGCCAGCCTGAACTACATGGCAAGACCCTGTCTCAAACGAACAAGAATTTAATCCCCAAAGTCACATGCTGATGGTACCCGAAGGTGGGGCTTCCGGGAGATAGTTAGGGTTAGATGGGGTCATGAGGGTGGAGCTGGGGTGGCATTATGGGCTGTATCAGTGGAAGAGAGAGGAAGAGAGGCCTGAGCTGTCAGCTGGCTCTTTCTCGCCATGCAATGCCCTCCGCCGTGTTATAACATGCCAAGAAGGCCCTTGCCAGATGCCAGCCAGATGGCTACACCAAGCTCTTGGGCTCCCACAGCCATGAGCTAAAATCAACCTCTTTTCTTTATAAATTTCCCAGACTGTGGTACTTAGTTATAACAACAGAAAACAGACTAAGACAGAGACCTCAGAAACAATCAGTTCTACTAGCACCTTGATCCTGGGCTTCTGGCCTTGGAACTGTGAGAAAATAAATCTGTTGTTTAAGCTTCCCAGGCTGTGGTATTTGTTACAGTGACTGGCGCTAACTGATGCAGGAAGGAGAGGTGCTGAAGGGAACGGTGAGCCCTCAAGTAGAAGGGACAGGAAGGAGCACATTCACAGACTCTGCCTCTTCTCTGGGACCTGGAAGTAAGAGAAAGCTTTAGAAGTGATTCTCAGCCTGGTGTGGTGGCACACAACTGTTATCCCAGGACTCTGGAGGCTGAGGCAAGAGGACTGCAAGTTCAAGGCCAGCCTGAGCAATTTAGCCAATTAGCAACAGCCTACCTCCAATCACTGAATCAGAGAAGGAAGTGGTCTCGATAAAGACAAACCAAGTTCCCAGTGGGGTCATGGAGGTAGAAGGGGTGCTGGGAAGAAGACCGTGGATTTGTTTCTCAGAATAAGAATCCACAGCCTTGGTGGATGGGACCTCCCTGGAAAGCAGGGACCCGTCTTGCTAATGACTTCTCCAATTGGGCGCTGGCTCAGGAAGAGGGCATGCGGCAGGCTTTCAATAAACACGCATTGCAAAGGGTGCAGAGGGGGGAAGAAGGATGGGAATGAGTTGCAGGATGGCTGGAGGAGGGCTGCCAGGAGCGACAAGTGTAAGCGGAAGGCTGGGAGGCATCCAGGGAGATGTTATTTGGATTTGCAAAATCTTAGTAAAGCAACCAATTAAACTCCCTTCAAGCAGTGCAGTTCTAGGGATGGGCTACTGAGAACACCTCTACACAGCCTCTGTCAGCCACATATTTTATTACCCTAGCCACCCAGATGACCTAAGAAATGCATGATTTCTGGTGGTTGAACATTTTCCCTTTCTATGTTAACCATTTACAGTAGAAAATGTTTCTAAAATATACAATGTTCTGCTTTGCTTTCTCTTCCTTTTCTAAGAACCAGAAAGATGATATATGAACAAAGTGACACAATCACAAATTTTTAATACCATTCAACTGTCACTAACGGCGGGGGGGGGGGGTTGCTGGGGTTGAACCCAGGGCCTCATGCATGCTAAGAACCTGCTCTACCACTCAGCTACACCCCCAGCCCAGTGCTAACTTTTATAAACAATATAACAGGCCGCAGGTGGTCACATCCTCAAGCAACTGCTTTTGAAGTGTGCAATAGCTGTTTGCCAGCGTTCCCTGGGACTCCCCAGTCCATTCTGACTGTTTGTCTGTTTTTTGTTTTTTCTCCTCCCTCACTATCTGGCTGACCCTTGTCACTTCTTTCTGAAGTCCCTGTGCCTGCCAATAGCAACTTGCTCTTCCCCTTCAGATTGAGCACCTTTAGTCTGCAGTGGTTAGGAAACTGGATAACCAAGGTTGTCAGAAATGTCAAAAGTAAGGCCAAGGACCAGCATCTCTTTCTGCTGCCCAGGAGCCAAAAGCTGTTTATTTTCTGATTCCCAGCTGGGTTTTATTTTTAATTTCTTGCATTCATTCAGTCATTCAGTCATTCCTTCACTCATGTTGGCACTCGAGCCCAAGAGCTCATGGAGGTCAGGCAGGCCAAGGAATATTGCTACCCCTCCATAATGCAAGTTCATTGCTTATTAGAATTTTATTTATTTTGGTACCGGGGATTGAACTCAGGACCTTGTGGTTGCAAGGCACATGGCAGAACCACTGAGCTAAATCCCCAGCCCTACTTATTAGAATTTTAAATGGCCTTACTCCAGGGAGACATGGAAAGGGCCAGCCACTCCTCCCTCTACCTTCAGACAAGGCCACAGAAATTAGAAACACTTGCCTTCCTTTCACTGGATGAAGATTCCTTGCCTGAAAGTCTTGCAGTTATAATTCAATGTATCCTTGTAGGGGAGACCTCTTCACTGACAAACGGATAAGTAAAATCTACGCTTATTCGGTAAGCAGTATGTACATACATGAAGTGCTAATACAGAACCAAAGTGAATTCTGTAGCTTCAGTTAAGTGTGCCCCAAACGGTGCCTATAAATAGAGACCACGAATAAGTGCTTTACTATTATAATGGCCACTGGTCATTCTGCTCACAGAAAGGGTCCCCACGATCCCCGGTCAAAAGATCAGACCAGGGTTTTCAGTTTCAAAAATGCCGAACAAGTTGCAGGAACCCACACTATTAGTCCATCTGTAAACTCTGAAAACAATGTGTTTATACTACTGGGCATAAGACTTTCGCGCGCTCTCTCTCTCAGAAAGACATAGGCCAGCTATGGTGGGGCAGTAATCCTGGCACTCTAGGAAGCCAAGGTGAGAAGATCACAAGTTCAAGTCCAGCCTGGGGAATTTAGGGACTTAGCAAGACCCTGTATCAAAATAAAAAATTTTCAAAAGGCCTGGGGATGTAGTTCAGTGTGAAGGCCCCAGGACTCCCACAGGCTCAAGACTGGTTCTGCTTTAAACAACAGTCTGTTGTGGAAATTCTAGAAGCTACACAACCAGTGGCCTCTTCAGTGGGACCTTTTAAAATAAAGCCAGTAGTCTGAGGGTGTGGCTCAGTGGTAGAGAGCTTGCCTAGCATGCAAGAAGCCCTGGGTTCCATCCCTAGCACCCCAAATAATAATGACGATGATGATATGAATACATCTTGAAATAAAGCCAGGGTATTACTATCATGGGCTGGATTGTGTTATTTGCTCCAGTCCCCTGTCCAATACCCAGTCTCCAAACATGACTGCATATGGAGAAGGGGCCACGGGGATAGGGTGATGAATGTCCTGGTAAGGAGGGATGAGGACACAGAGGTAGACAGAGGGAAGAGCATGGGACAACACGGGCAGAGAAGGCTCCCGAAATCGAGGAGAGAGGCCCCAAGCCTCAGCCCTGCCACACCTGCTGCTCAGACATCCAGAACCCAGGACTGAGAGGCGTTTCTGTCTAGGCCGCCTGGTGCGTGGTACCTTGTCCCAGCAGCTGTGTCCAACTAATGTGGCCTCCAAGGCTGACAGCCAGTCTGCCCAAGTGTAGGGAATCCCTGAGCTGGAACAATGGCATCAGGAACAGAAGTAAGGTTAGCATGCGGGTGCCTCTGTGTAGACATCACGCATCAGAAGACTTTAAAGGAACAAATCAGGGTTCAGTGACATTATCACAGAACGTATTTGTGATAAAAAAGTAAAGCCAACCTATTCACAATCTGAAATTAACTACTAAAACTACTGTACACCCAATGAAACAAAACACTTCACCTCCATTAAAAAGAAAAACACTTCATTTCACCTAAAATGTTCATGATTTTTATTTTTTTACGTTTTGGTACCAGGGATCAAACTCAGGTCCTTCCACTTGCAAGGCAGGTGGCGGCACCACTGAGCTAAATCCCTGGCCCTCTGCATGATATATTTTTAAGTGAGAAAAACTGGCTACAAATATATATCCTATTTCTGTAAAGAAATGGAAGTTTTATTCACACATAAATATAAAAAGATAGAAGAAGTGAACACCAAAATGTTTAACAGTGAGTAGTGGGATTATATTATTTCTGAGTAGTGGGATCATAAAAGATTATATCATTTGCCATTCAGCTAATCTGTTTTCTAATTTTTCTAAAGAAACATGCAATAATTTTGTTATAAGAAAAAAAATTCATTAACCCCGTTCCGTGAAGGAGCCCACAACACACTAGGCAAATGCTGTACCACTGAATGACACACCAACCCAGAAGTGACAATCTTGAATGTCATAAACACCTCCATCAAAGTCAAAGATATGATGCAATTATCTAGAGAATGTAACAGACAATGTCTGGAATAATTATACAATTATAAATTTTGCAGCTCTCTCCACAGCAAATTTCTTCCTTCCCCCTACAGCTTATCTTTATGCTATGATTTTTCTTCTGAATACACTATGATTTTTATCAGTTCTTCTCATTTCTGATATGAAAGTTCCATGTACCAGATCATGTTTTCTTCCTACACCGAAATCCAAGTTTCAGGATTCAGCACTAAAAGAAGTTTTTCTTTCTTCTCTAATTTCTCAGAAGTTGTGTTTTATAAAACAAACTGAGGAGTGCGAATACAGCTAGAAGCAGCAGGTTTCAATGGGAAGAGTGTGGACTGAGCAGTCAGACAGCCCGGGCCCTGTCACTTGCTGGCTGTGTCCCTAGTCACAAGTATCTAATTCTAGCTAAGCTCAGTTCCTTCACTTATAAAAGGGTTGTCATAACCACCCACAGCACTGTCATGAAGATTAAAAGCATCAAATGAGGCATCTGCCCCGTGGTAGGTGCTCAATAAACTGTGGTTCTTCTGTGTTTATAAATTAGTTGCTTAACAGTTATGTTTCACAATCAAGCACATTTATCTAAATCTAATAAAAGTGTCAAGATTACATCAAATTCTCTATGTAACCTTTTCTTGAAAACAGCATAGTGCCATAAGGTCATCATTTCTAAACTACCACATAGTAATCATTCATTTATGAGTATGTCTATGTAGCTGGAAAAATGTGTGTGTGTCTGTGTGTGTGTGTGTATGTGTGTGTATATATATATATGGTGGATATAAAATAAAGCTGCTCATAATCTTTGTAATGTTATTAAGTTATAGTGACAACAGACAAGATAAAACAGTTATAACCAAAATACCGAGTTATAAATTCTTTGGCAGTCACTGAAGCCTTTCATGGAAATGTGTAAACTGAACCATATGACTCTCCGATTGGTCAATTTGATCTCATTATTCTCATTAAATTTGGGGTAAGTGTTGATCTTCACAAGATCATTTCAGTAAAGAACCTTAAGGTCATAGTAAATAATATACCCACCTTAAATAGCTGCTGAGTGTGGAGGCATCGCTGGAATCCAGGAATTGTGATTCTACAGCCCAAGTGTTTTCTACGACATGGTGCAAAGTGACAGAAAAGTGAAGCCTCGATCAGGCTGATGGAGTCACACACAGAGACAAACTCGCGGCTTTGAAGACAACAGCTGGGGTTGGGGGAAGGGACAAGTGGCTACAGGTGTCACGCACGCTCTGAAGCTGGAGTGCACACACTGTGCACGACTATGTGTAGATTCGGGTGCACTCGGTGCTGGTGCGGGGAGACATCCACTAAACAGACAACCCAGAGGTGCAGCATGTGTGATAAAGATGGCTCTGCCAATGGTGCGGGGCGGGGGCGTAGATGGGATGATACAGTTGGGAAAAAGTTCACAGCAGCTTCACGCTACAGACGAAAACCTAGTTCAAATGGATTAAAGAATTAAATGTAAGACATTAGCCAGACATTGTGGCACGTGCTTATAACCCCAGCACTTTGGGAGGCTGAGGCAGGAGGACAGCAAGTTTGGGGCTAGGCAATTTATTTATTTATTTTTTGGTACTGGGGATCGAACTCAGGACCTTGTGCTTGCGAGGCAGGCGGCGGAACCACTGAGCTAAATCCCTGGCCCTATTTATTTATTTTTGAAGCAAAGCATGTATTGGTATATTTAGATATACATAACGATTACATTCATCACAGGAAGTTTGTACCTCTATATAATATATCTTGCTTGTTTTTTTCCCAACCGCCCCCTTTGACCTCTGTTCCCCTCCTTATTTACAAAGGGTTTGTTTCCATTTTTTCCTTCTCTTTTTTTCTTGTCCCTTCTTTCCTTTCCCTCTACCCTTTGCTTTTTCTCCTTCTCATTTGAACATTTTCTTCCCATTTCCTAATATCTATTATACATTTTAGTCCTTATTTCCACTTTTGGTTTCCTCACACTGGAGAAACAATGCGGTATTGAAACATGTGTGTCTGATTTATCTCACTTAAGACTATGGCCTCTAGCAGGCCAGGGATTTAGCTCAGTGGTGCCGAGCCTGCCTCACAAGTGCAAGGTCCTGAGTTTGATCCCTGGCACCGCAAAAAAAAAAAAAAAATCAAGACTATGGTCTTAAGATGCATCCATTTAGCTAGAAATATCTCAAGCTTATCCTTTTTTACTAGCCTAGGCAATTTAGCAAGACCCTGTCTCAAAATAAAATTTAAAAAAACCTAAAAAGGTTAGTGGATGTAGCTCAGTTTGAAGGCCCCGGGTTCAATTCTCAGTACCACATTAAAAAAAAAAAAAGTACAACATTAAATGATAAAAGAACCAGAAGAAAAGCAGATCAATATTTGAAAGTATGGAAGAATCTCTGAGGGAAAACAAATTATAAAGGAAAAGGTATATATTTTATTTGTATGACAATTTTAAATTTAAGTACACCACAATACCCCACTCTAATTACACACTGTATTCATGTATCAAATTATCACATAGTGCCCCAGAAAAAAGTGCATTATATAATCAATAAAAGAGTAAAACCATACAGTAAGTTAAATTGAAATGGAAATTACAAACTAGAAAAAAAAGGATATTTACAGGCAGAATTAGTTAAAAGCCTTGATATAATAAAAGCTACACTTTATTGAGCCCTTATTGTATATAAGAAATGCTAAGCACTTTGCATATAATAGCTCATCATATCCCATAGGGGAGATACAATTAGTTCTATTCTTAAAATTTTTTTAAAAATAGTGAAAATCAGACTAAAATCAGAATAATACCTCATCCCCTGGGAAGAATGTATTAACATAATTACACAGCGTTGTTCTGTGGGTTTTTCTAGCCAATGCAATAAGATATGAAATAGATGTGAGATTTAAATACTGGAAAGAAAAATTAACATTATCATTATAGGTTGTACTATGTGTAACTAAAAAATCCAAAGGAATTCATAGAAAATTATAGTAAAAGGTAATCGAAGAGAAATAACCACCATTTATTGAAGTCCTATATGCCAAACAGTAAAGTTTTCATAAGGTCATGCATCTGGTAAGTACCAGGGCTGGGATTCAAGCTCAAGTCTGAGTATTCTTTTTAATTTGTTATTGCTTTGCTCTATAAAGTAGATATTTATAAGATTCACACATACATTTGAAAGCAATAACCATTACAAAAATTCAATTTTTAAAACCTAATTCACAAAGCAACAAATTTAACAAGGTTTGTGTGTAACTAATATAAGAAAAAGGATAATTATATATATGACGAGGGATGAGAAAAGATAGAAAAAATGTACATTCTGCCAGGCATGGCGACGCACATGTGTAATCCCAGCATTTGGGAGGCTGAGGGCCAACCTGGATTACACAGTGAGTTCGGGGCCAGACTGAACTTCATAGCAAGACCCTGTCTCAAAAAACAAACAAACAAACAAACAAAACAATTAAATTAATTAATTCTAAATTAATTCATATGTTAAATGCAACTCCAAACAAAACCTCAATTGGATAAAATATTTTATGCAGTCCTTCATTTATTTATTTTTGCAGTACTGGGGATTGAACCTAGGGCCTTCACACTGAACTACATCCCAGCCCTTTCTTTATTTTCTACAGTGCTGGGGTTTCAGACATGCACCACTACACCCAGCTTGGATACAATTTTTTTTTTTTTGGTACCGGGGATCACACTCAGGTCCTTGTGCTTGCGCAGCAGGCAGTGAAACCACTGAGCTAAATCCCCAGCCCTTGGATAAAATATTTTATAGAGAGAAATAAAATGATTCCCAGGTGTATCTGAAAGAAACAAACAAGAATAGTAAATGAAATTTTGCTAAAGAAGAACAGGAAGAAGGGTTACTAGATAGTAAAACAATTATGAATCAATGATTAAAAGCGAAGGGGTACCATGCAAAAAGCAAACAAACAAATTATATACTGCTCCACACCTACTCAGATGCCTATTACAAAAGAACAAAAAGCCCCAGAAAGCACAGGTGTTAAGGATATGGAGAAGCCAGAACCCTTCCTTATACACTGCTGGTGGGAATACAAATGGTACAGACTCTATGGAAAACAGTATGGTAGCCCCCCCCCCCCAAATTAAATACAGAATTGTCATATGACTTAGCAATTCCACTTCAGGATATATACTCCAAACAAATGAAAGCAGAGTCTTGAATAGATGTTTGGAGACTTGTAATGATAGCAGTATTATTCAAAACAGCCAAAGTCATAAACAACTCAGATGCCCAATGATGGATGGATGGATGGACCTTATAAAAATGGAGCGTCTACATATGGTGGAATATTCCAGCCCTAGAAAGGAAGGAAATTTGGACACATTACAAGTGGATGAGCCTTGAGGATATTACGCTAAGGAAACTAACCCAGCACATAGACAAATGCTATATGATTCCACTTCTGTGAGGTACCTGGAGTAGCCAAACTCACAGAGAGTGGAAGTGGCCCGGGGTTTCCAGGGCCTGGGAGAAGGCCAGTAGGGAGTTAGGGTTTCATGGGGTCAGAGTTTCAGTCCGGGAAGACGAAAGCTCTGGAGCTGATGGCTGCACACCAATGTGAGTGTGCCCAGTGCCACTGACCTATAACAGAAAAGACAGTTGATAGCTTGCCATGATGAAAAGTAGATCAAAGTCATTTGACACATGCAGGCCGAAGGCATGTCAGGGGCAGGAAGTATTTTCCTCAAGGATGCAGAGTGCCTCTCTGGCCCCATGGCTGGGCAGACAGGATGTTGCCCGTTCTAGGTACCTGGCTGGGCAGGGTTGTGCTTGCTCCTTCTGTGACTCAAATCAAAGAACCCGGGAGCCACAGGAAACCGAATGCTGGAACCATAAAACAATGCACAGCAATTTCCTTATCGCCATCTCCTCGACTTAGAATTCTTTACCAAAGGGTTACAGAGGGCAAAGTTCTCTGCACACAGGATTCCCAGGGTCTGGCTCAGGCAGTGTGCAGAGTTCTTCCATGTTGCATGGAGCACATTGGAGTGCCTTTCTGTCACGCTGTGAGGATGATACTGCACCCTAAATTCGAGGTTAAAATGAGGTCTGGTTGGAGTACCTGCTTTCCTTGACTGGGCCCCAGTTTCGGAGATTGTTTTGAGAACTTAATTCAGCTATGGGCAAACACAGCAATTTGTAACAGGCCTAAAGAAGGCACCTGTCCTTAAACCGGGGTCCTGAAGCACCATTCAACTCCTCCAGCATTGTTTGCCATACAAAGATACAAGCACATTTGGCTTAAAAAACCTGGCCCAGTGGCTCTCTGAAGCTCCCTTCAGTCTTCTAAAGGCTCTTTGGCCACCTACTGGATTTTTTCAGTGCCAGGACTGGGCAGAAAAAAGAGCAACTTACTGCTCTTATTCAAAGGAAAGTGAGAAGAGTCGGAGACTGGAAGCTAGACAGACTTTATTATTCAGTACCCACGGGGATTTGCAAAAGAATAGCTCAGACACAATCTGGAACTATCCCTGCCTCAAGTAAAAAGCCAATTATTTCTCCTACCTAAGGAGTTTAGCAGGAGGGTGCATATTAAAGCTTCTGTGACATCTTTCTCCTGAGCAAAAGGAGAAAAAAAGAAAAAGTACCATTGAAGTACCTTTGCTTACTTGCACTAAGTTACGGGGTGTGTGCGGGTGTGGGTGAATGACTTGCTAGTTGTTATATATAAAGAAGGCTTAGCAGCTACTTTCACTTTCTAATGAACAACTCCATTCTTCTACATGCGTTCTGCATAAAGCATTTCATCTAAACCGAAGTTGTTTTGATTCATAGAGAAAGAGATGTGGAGATCCCTCCCTCCATCTCTTTTTAAAAACATGAGCAATCTGTTAGATGTGGCCCTTGCCACAAGAGGGGGAAGCTAGAAAAAAATGGAAGTCCCAACTCATTCAGGAAGCGCTCACCGAAAGCGAAAGGTCCATTGATGATTAGTTTCTCACAGCCCATGGGGGTGGGGGCAGGAGAGGATGAGCAGGTGCCGAGCTGGGCCGAGGGTGCATGCCTGGAACTGAAGTTGAGCTCTTTAGCACCTTCGCTCATGGCTTGTGCCTGGCATGGTCCCCAAACCACAGTGTTTCACGAACATATCAGGCTGAGAAGTGCTGGTCATGCCAGCCTGGTGCTCGCTCGGACAGCGGTGCTGTCTCAAGAAAAAGTAGGTTTGGAGGCTGGAGGTTTGGCAGTGGCTTTGTGGTAGAGCACTTGCCTAGCATGGTGGAGGACTTGGGTTTCATCCCCAGTACAGGAAAAAGAGAGCGAGGAGAAGACTGGGAGAGGACATGCCGGTGTGGGGTGAGTCTCACCTCCTTTAACAAATGGGGAAGCCGGGGATCTGAGCTGCTGCGACTTGCTAGAGGGCTGTAGCTACTGAGAAGGGCAGCGCTGGGCAAGGCTGAGACTAGAAGGAGCGCTGCTGACCGCGGAGTTGAGAACTGAGTGGTCTTCTCGCGAAGTGCAGACTGAGAGCACCCACGAGGGCCGAAAGTGACTCGGCAAACCAGGTGGTTGCGTGTGAGCATCCCTAGCCTTGCTCTGTCATCAGAGGCGTGGTCTTGGGGCGGGTTCCTGGAACTCCACCAGGGACTCTAGTCTTTGGCTGCAGCCTGCTCAGCAGTAAAAGAAGTCAGAGAAACCGGGTGCAGAGGTGCATGCCTGTAGTCCAGCATTCTGGGAGGGGAAGGCAGGAGGATCACACACTTGAGCCCAGCTTGGAAAACTGAGCAACTTAGTGAAGCCCTGTCTCAAAACAAAAAAGATAAAAAGGGCTGGGGGTGTAACTCAGTGCAGAGGCCCTAGGTTCAATCCCTAGGACTACAGGGTGGCAAAGCGTCAGAGAAAGGGGCTTGAGCCCCTCCGGAGCCAGCAGGGCAGAGAGCAAACCACCCACATGGCCTCCCAGCGTACACTGCCCTCAGCGATTTCCACCTGCTCCCGGCCTCCTCCTCAGTCTCGAGTTGCTTGGCCATTGCTTTTATTTCTCTTTCTGTTTTCCTTCCCTTTTATCTTCCAAGCGGCTAAGGGTCTCACTGCAGATCTGGTCCTTCCTTCCGTCCTTCCTTTTTCTGTGGCGATGCTGGGGATGGAACCCAGTTTCCTGGACAGGCCGGGCAAGGGCGCTACCACTGAGTGGCAGCCCTCTCCTCACCTCCAGCAGTCTTAATGTCATTGGAGTGGGTTTCAGAGGAACAAAAACTTGGTGCCATCGCCAGGCGTGGTTGTGCACGCCTGTAATCCCAGCGCTTGGGAGGCAGTCAGGAGGACTGCCGAGTTTAAGGCCAGCCTGGCTACATAGTGAGTTCAAGGCCAGCCAGAACTACATAGTGAGACCCTGTCTCAAAACAAACAAACAAAGAAACAGACAGACAAACAAACAACTGGCACCATTAACAGATGTGGATCAGGAAGCCAGGTAAAAGAGTTCACACCTCCAGGACTCCTGGCTCACACTGGAGCCAAGCAGCTGGCCTGCATGATCTCACTTAACCTTCGAGGAAGTCAGGATGCCCTATTTATGGAAGACAGCTTTAGAGTGGTTGAATCACCAAGGTCACAGACTGAGCCCGTGTCACTCTAAAGTCCCTGCTCTTATCACCCTGTTGCAGACAGTGAAATGACACAGTACCAGTTACCAACGTCCAAGGTCACAGCAGTGAAGGGGCCCCTGAGCAACATGGCTTCTTTCTGAAATAGTGATTTTGATTCCCTTAAAAGGGACCGTCGTTAAAACAGGCCAAAGATCGGACTTGCTTTGTTCAGACGACCTTGCAGGGAGGGACTGGCCAGCTGACAGCTCCCTAGTCCTGAGGACCAGAGACCGGAAGGAGATGGGAGGAAGCGGTCAACTCACGGTGCCCTCTGAGACACACTGCTGTGAATGCCTGGCTGGAATCACCACTCCATTCCCCAAATGCACAGCAGGACATAGATGCAGGGACGGCAGAGAAGGTTCTTTGGACAGAGCGATAAGGTGCATTAGGGAATTCCAGCAAGAGGACAGAGCGCCCTGGGCAGGGAGCTTTGTCTTCCTGCCTGATCCTTCAAGGTACCAAAACTTTGCCAAGCTCCCAGCACAAAGGGGAGGGAGGTGCTGATAAGCTGGGCCAGGGACGCAAAGCTGAGGCTGCTGACACTGTCTACTGGTCTAAAAAGAAGCCGCAGGAAAGGAGCGGGCGAGATGGGCTCTGTGTGTCCAGGGACAAGGCTCAGCCAGCCAGCTAACTAGAGGAAGGACGTTCCATTCTTCTTGCACAAGCCAAGCGTGCCTGCTACATCCCCAAGCAACCACCCAGAAGCCACCGGGACTCCGCTGTATGATAAATGGTTGCTCCTTTCTACTTGTTCCACACCACCCGTCTCCTAGAATAGGTGTTTCAAAGGACAGAACGGTAACAGTTGAAGTCAGGTGTAGCTTATAAATCTGGCACGCAGAGGCCCCAATTCCATCCCCCAATAAAAACTATATGCAAGTATGTATGTGTGCATTTCTCCATCTAGAGGAGACTTACTTCGCTGGGCATGGGGTGCATGTCTGCAATCCTAGCTATCAGGGAGGCTGAGGCAGGAAGACTCATTTTAAGGCCAGCCGGAGCAACTCAGCAAGATCTCGATCAAGATGAAATAATAAAGGGCTGGGGGTGTAGTCACTCAGTCCCCTGTATATGGAGAGAGTGGGGGCATATTTCCAGTTTCTTAGACTTGTGGGAGACCCTGAAAGATTCCAAGATCACACTGTGTTTTGGTCGCAAACACCAACCACACTTGGGCTTAATGGACAAAGAGGTGAGCATGACCGCAAGTCACATGTCTTCCAGCTGATAAAGTTCTCTCCGAGGGGGATGGCTCCTGGGACCAGAAACACCTCCCGTGGCAGCTGTCACACAACCCTAAGCTGCTGAAACTTACGGGCATTGAATCCAGAGGCCACTCCGAAGTTGGGTCCAAATTAAAATCATTTGCAGTCCAGAAAGGTCACCTCTAGCAGAGGCTCCGCCATAATTGGTCTTTCTTTTTGGTACCGGGGATCGAACTCAGGTCCTTGCGCTTGTGAGGCAGACGGCAGAACCACTGAGCTAAATCCCCAGCCCTTACTATCATTGGTCTTGACGAAGAGAGAAGGTATTTGAAATCCGAACCGGCAGTGGGGATTTTCTTGGAGTCAGCACGCCTGTGCGGGGCTCCCCTGGATATCGGGGTTCCCCATGGTTCCCTGCTGTACCCTTTAGTGGATCATGTCAGTCAGATTCCCCAGGCTGTTTTCGAAGGGACGCCTTCCCAACACGGGGGTGGGGAAGGTTTCTTCACCTTTGCTCTGAGCTGCGCGAGAACACGGTCCGAAACATACGCCGGAGCCTGGTTCTACCGCACCCACCCTCGGCGGCGGTGTGGGTTGGAAGGGTTCACAGACGCCGGCAGGCGCTCCACACAACTACGCCCCAGGTCTTGGTGCTAGCGCCTCGCCTCTTCATTGCCAACCACCTAGCCTCTCCAGTCTCCATGTCTTACCAATAAAGGCAAAGACCTTATATACGATTCGGAATTGCTATGCAAACTAAATAATGCCAAAGGGACTTCACACAGTACCCGGGCCATAGAAAGGAGCAGGATTCATCCCCTCAGCGGTTCCGTTCTTTTCCTTTCTTTCATGCTCCCCCCTTTTTTCTTTTTTTGCAGTGCTGGGCTCGAACCCAAGGCTATGTGCATGCTAGGCAATCCCTGCCCACACGTTCTCTCCCTACCAATTCCAGACTGACAAATAACAGCTATATACTGAAATGACTGACAGTTTTGGTTCCGTTTTGAAACAGTCTCCCTAGGTAGCCCAGACTGGTCTCGAACTTGCAGTGATCCTCTTGCTTCAGTCTCTGGAGCAAGGATTACAGACCAGCGCCACCATGGCCAGCTGACAATTTTGATTTCTCAATGCACTGGACAAATGAGCTCCGTGGGGGTAGAGACCTGTCTTATTAACTGCTGTAATTAATCCCAGTGCTAGGTAAGTATCAGTTGTATGATGCACTGATAATGAAAGTGGGAATACCAACACTATTTGGAGCATTCCTGTGTACTTTTTCATAGGTTTGGGTTCAGTCAGGAATGGCAGCGTTTCATCCATCTCAGGAACCACAGATGTTTTGTACGTTATAATGTGTGCATGACAGCAAATTATCTATGGTAAACATAAGCCTAATACAAGGGTTCTCAAATATTTTTGTTTCAAGACTCCTTTATATACCTAAGATTATTAATAGCCCCAAATAGCTTCCATTTTTGTAGGTTATGGTGTTTACCCTAAAAAAATTAACACTGTGAAATTTTAAAATATTTGTCTAAAACAACAATAATGAGCTGGGCGTGGTGGCTCACACCTGTAACCCCGGCTACTCTCAAGGGTGAGGCAGGAGGATCCCAAGTTCTAGGCTGACTTGGGCAGCACAGTGAGACCCTGTCTCAAAAGAGAAAACCCAACTGAAATAACAATAAAAAAGCACGTTAACACAAATACTGTATTTTTAATAAAAAATAACTATGTATCCCCAAAGAAAAGATAATAAGAGAGGGGCAGGGCTTCATGTTTTTGCAAATCCCTTTGAATAACTGGCTCAACAGAAGGTTGCTGGGTTCTCTGTATTCATCTGTTGCAAGATCACACACCATGCATCATATGGAACAGCCCAGAGAGAAAGAAGGGCAAAAAGCAAACAATATCTTACTGTTGTTATGCACACAGTCCTGACACGTGTACCCCAGGCAAGACATCAGAATTCCCAGGAATCCCCAAGCCAGATGTCAAAATGGCTGCTTCACCCGGAATGAGGGTAAAATGCCATTACTGTATTCGCTTTGAGTACTAAGGTTGGTTTTGTTTTTCAAACATCTGAATTTCACACTTTAAAACAGAACTCTACCAGGTGTGGTGGCACACACCTGTGATCCCAGCACTGGGAAGGCTGAGGTTGGAGAATCAACATGAGTTCAAAGCCAGCCTGGGCTACAGAGTGAGTTCAAGGCCAGCCCAAGATGTTTTCGAAAACTTTTATTTTTTTACTTCCCAAAAGTCAAGTTCAGTGGGTTCTCTTTCAAACGAGCTTACATCTGGCAAGTCTACTTCTCAAAGCACCTCCTAAACACTGCTCTACCTCTTTAGGGTCTTCTGTAGAAGAGCAATACTGTATTGAGTTCTTTATCCTCACCCCTATTTAAATTTTTATTTTAGGACAGGATCTTGCTAAGTCCCTAAATGGTGCAGGCTTGGCTCGAACTTGTGAACCTCCTGCCTCAGCCTCCCTGAGTGCTGAGATTATAGGCTAAATGGTCTGTTATTAATTTTCTTTTTTTTTTTTTTAAATTTTCATGGTATCATTATAAAACTGGAGAATAAAATGTAATCCCTTGTGTGGTCACTTATCAAACTATTTTTACTAAGTAAAGCACTGGCTTGTGTCATCCATCTACACCGTGACACACATAATAAACTAGGTAATGGTATTTACTACAGGGACTCCCACTACCTTTTATCAAGTTCCTTTCATGAATACCCATGGAAGGAAGGTTTGGGGCCAAGCAAAAAGCTGAGTTTGTCCTGCACACTTGGTTTGTTTTCATAGTATAAGGGCCCTCTGAACTGTATGACTAATCATTTCTCTTGCTTGATTTGAGGGCCATTATGATTCTCAAAGCCAGCTCCAAAACCCATGTTTAGCAGATGAGCTAGATCCTAAGATATATATTTTATCAGCCTTATCCCATGGGTTAGCCTCCTTGCACCTATTTACCCATCCATCCATCCATCCACCTATCCATTCATCGGCCCATCCATCCATCCATCCACCCACCTATCCATTCATGAACCCACCTATCCATCCATCCATCCACTCACCTATCTATCCATCCATTCATCCATCCATCCACCCACCTATCCATCCATCCACCCACCTATCCATTCATGAACCCACCTATCCATCCAACCATCCATTCATCCATCCATCCACTCACCTATCTATCCATCCATCCATGCATGCATCCATGCATGCATCCATCCATCCACTCACCTATCTATCCATCCATCCATCCATCCATCCATCCATCCATCCACCCAACTATCCATCCATCCATCCATCCATCCATCCATCCACCTGTCCATTCATCTACCCACTTATCCATCCATCCACCCACCTATCCATTCATCCTCCCACCTATTCATCCATCCATCCATCCATCCACTCACCTATCTATCCATCCATCCATGCATCCATCGATCCATCCACCCAACTATCCATTTATCCATCCATCTATCCATCCATCCATTCATTTTCTTTGCTGCTAGGGATTAAACCCAGAGCCTCACGCATGCTAAGCTACCACTGAGCTACACCCCAGCCCAATATTTATTTTAAATATTGTTGTATTATGTGTATTTCTGTCATCCCTTTTTAGGATGTGGCAGGCTATATGTGAGTAAGTAGAGAGAGTCTTTAATCAAATCAACCTTGTCAGATGAGTCTCTGAGGGGAATGGGTCAAAAATCAAGCAGAAGTAGGGAACCATTTTGCCATTTGTTTTCTGTAGTCCATTTCATTAACTAAATTTCCAGATACAAATGCACTGTTACTTAACATTACAAATATTCCACTACACATTGAACACACTCTGAAGGTATCTGTTTGCAAAAGCTTTCCTGGGATTGGAGAAAGGGAAGAAGACCGGTATGTAAATGATCTTGTGTAACTTTCACTCTTCATGAACACATGAAAGACTATTACTTCTCCCCATGTGGACAGGTGAGAAAAGAAAGGAACGAAAAGGTAAAATATTTCCCCCAAGGTTACTTAACAGATGAGAAACAGTGAGGCCAGACTTTGAAGCCAGGGCTGTGCATACAGGTCTGTTTTCTATGTGAAAATTTGGAGAGTTGTAAATTATGATATGTGCATTTTTCTTTGTAAATATTACTCTGCAAAAAATGTGAACAGACAAGGAAAGGAAAGGTCAAGACAGGAAAGGCAAGGAAAAGAGCAAAGAGTTCTTTTACTACAGCTTGGTGTGAAGTCCATGTGACAGGATTAAGGGGATAGACCAGAAGACCAAAGTGATAAATTGGAGGCATGGGCCCTAGTCTTCCTGCTTTACCTTTTAAACACTGGTGAGATTATTTTCCATGAATGAAACAGTAAATATAATGAATGAACTTTTCTTTCTCTCTCTCTTTTTTTTGTTTGTTTGTTTTTCTGAGACAGGCTCTTACTGTGTAGTTCAGACCGGCCTTGAACTATGTAGCCCAGGCTGGCTTTGAACTCATGGTGATCCTCCTGCCTCAGCCTCCCAAGTGCTAGGGTTACTGGTGTGCACCACCAAGCCGGTTTTTGAATGAATTTTTCATTACGTCTCCTCCTCTCCTGACTATTCTTGAATATAGTGGCATAAGTTAGAACCCATGCTTATATGTCTGAAGCCTCAACAGGACTAGGTATAAAAATCATGGTAATAACAGTATGTACCTCTTCCTTTTATTTTATTCCTTTCTGTTTGATTTTGTTCTTCTGCATAAAAACAGAGATGAGCAAATGGCGCATCTGTACGTGGGTTTCCATTCCGCTGGGTAGTAAGCCCTCTAGCAAGCCTGATGGTATTTTAGGACAGCCTCCATCATCCTCAACTGTACTGTATTTTAGAAATGTAAAGGAATTTTATCACTAGCCCAAAGAATATGCGATTAGGAAGGTAAATCTACTCTAAAAAGAAAGTCTCACTAGGGATCATTTTCATTCAGCTCGATTCACACAGTGCCACCATAAAGCAGATTAAAGGAACGTCCTGGGTGTTGGGGACAGGGCTTCAGGGTTGTCCCTGAGCAGCTGGTCTTGTGAACAGGTCCCTTAGTATGTAGGTCCTTCCTTCCCTTCTAGTAGAGTACAGAAAATGAGCCAGGTGATTATTAAGATTTTCGCGATTCAGCAATGGCGCACATGTAATTATATTGAATTTCTGCTTGTGTGTGGCATAATAATAAAACCACTGAGCATGCTCTTGTGAAACAAAGGCTCAAGTAGGACTCAGAAGGCCATCCTACCTTTGCATGAATGGGGTATTTATGGGGAAAGTTACCTCATTCCTTTGAAAGACAGTTCGAGGCTTCCCCCAGACCAGAGTCTGTTGATCTGGTCAGGAGCCGTGATGATAGCAGCTCTGAAGGATGCTTACTTGGTCCAGGGGCCGGGTGAAGACCCCAGAAGCAGGGAGGGCAACGTGGGGAGGCCATGTGATGATGCTTGCTGTTCTAAGGCACTGAAATGGTCTCTCTGAACCCCAAAGTGATCCGGGGTCCAGCCTGTCTGAGTCATTATGGGGTGGATGGCAATTCTCTTCTAGAAAACAAAATCCTCTTTGTTCAGAGAGTCAAAAGCAGAAAAGGCAGTGGCTACACATTAGGCTGTGGAGACAGAGGTGTTATCTTCATGTCACAGCCATGCCACAGAAGCTGTGTGACTGTGGGTGAGCTCCTTTATGTTTCTAAGCCTTACTTTGCTGCTCAATGGATAACTAACAGAATTTGATGAAGGGAGTTCTTGCAAGAAATAAGTGAAAAAATACTGAAAACACTTAGCACACAGCCTGGCACAAGCAAAAGCTCCACAATAAGGAGCCCAGTAGTTCTCCCAAAGTCCTCTCATGTACACACAGGTATCTGCAAAGAAGTTTCTAGTTTGTCTGATAGACTACAACTTCTTGTGCATGTCTGCCTTCAGTGGGGTCCCTACCCCAAGCCGTGGGGACTCTAAATGCTCAGTAAGGACTTGCTAAAGCGATGAATAATTTGTAAAGCACTAAGCACAGCACTAGGACATAACTATGATCCCTTTAGAGGTCTGGGGATGTAGCTCAGTGGCAGAGTGCTTCCCTAGGATGCATGAGGCTCTGGGTTCCAGCACCAGCACTGAACTGAAACAAACAAACCAACCAAAAAAAATCCAAGTAGGTTCTATTTTTTGGCCAAAGAACATTTTTGTGTGTTTATTTGGTTGGTTGGTTTTTTGAGACAGGGTCTCGCTCTCTAGTTCAGGCTGGCCTTGAACTCACTATGTAGCCCAGGCTTGTCTCAGACTCACAGTGATCCTCCTGCCTCAGTCTCCCAAATGCTGGGATCACAGGCCTACACCTCCATGCCTGGCAGAATGTACATTTTATCTCTAAAATGTACAGCACCACACCCAGCTTACATTTTCTTTTGTAATTAACAAAGGCTGGTATTTTGCTTTGAGGAACCAGAAAGAACTTGACAATTTTGCATCAAGCATTGGAACCTGGTTACTTGACAGCTCTGTGCCTCAGTATCTTCTTCTGCAAAATGGGATCCACAGTAGTAACTGCTCCTCGTAAGAACGTGAAGTGCCTGCTGACACCGGGCCTGGCTCAGCTGCCCACCAAGTGAGAGGTCGTGATCAATGAAGACCTGAGCCCACGATATCTGCACTGCTCTTAACACATCCTGGCTGATGGGAAGCATCAGCAGGGGATGTTTTTAAAAGCATCTCTCTCACCTACTCCCACACTGTCTAATTCTCTTGGTTCTGGTCAAGCCCAGGAATCTGAATTTTGAGTGAATTCCTTGAGTGAGCCAGACAACACAGTCACTGAACTGACAAATATTGAGAAAAAAACCCCTGGTAAACAGTGCTCTGGGACATACTGAAGAAACGGGGCCAAAGTCTGGGTGATTCCCCTCTCCCTCCAAGAGAGGGCTTTATGGTTTGGGTAAAAACCATTAAGAACACATTGGCTTTTTCATTGGTTTCAGTTTGAGTTACTGCCTCCTGTGAGGCAAAGTGAAATCACACGAGGCCTCGCGGCTTTAGTCTTAGCCTTGCAGGTGAGGCAGAGCCCAGAGGCAGAAGCTCAACGCCAGAGAACCAAAGCTACAGGAAGTCACAGGCAGGGGATCCTACACCTACCTTTCTTTCTCTCTCTTCCTTTCTTTCTT
>NW_004624756.1:18411018-18462627 GCF_000247695.1 Heterocephalus glaber
CTTTCTTTCTTTCTTTCTTTCTTTCTTTCTTTCTTTCTTTCTTTCTTTCCTTCTTTCTTTCTTTCTTTCCCCTATAAATGCTTCCATTTTATTGTGATGTTCCAATCCGTTAACACAGATTTCCACATGTGGCCTTTTTTGTCTGGCTTATTTTCACTTAGAGTGATGTTTCCAAGGTTCATGTATATTGTAGTTTGTACCAGCATTTCATCCCTTTTTATTATCAAATAATATTCCATCACATAGCTATAAAACATGTTATCTATCCATCCATCACTTAAGGCTTGGTTGGGTTTTTTATAGCTAATGCTACTACGAACTTTGATATATATGTTTACCTACAGGCATGGTTACCTTCTTTTTCTTTTTCTTTTTGGTACCGGGGGATCGAACTCGGGTCCTTCTGCTTGCAGGGCAGTCTCTGGAACCACTGAGCTAAATCCCCAGCCCTACCATTTTTGTTTTTTTTTAAGAAAAAAATGGTAACTCCAGGTCTGGAGATGTAGCTCATTGGGAGAGCATTTGCCAAGCATGTGCAAGAATCTGGGTTTCTTCTCCAGCACAGAAAAAAATCTGTGTCTCCACATCTGCATCTCCACAGCGATATATGGGATGAGTGGGAACTGGTTGTTTCCATCTCGAGAAGTTTATTTAAACCAGATGCAACTCAGTGTCTGGAGTTGTGATTCTAATCCCAAGCGGCACTGCACCTCTGGAACCAACTGTAGGACCCAAGATGATCATAATCAGCTCATAAAACAGACTAAGTAAATCCCATGGTATACACACGAAGTACTTTAAAATACTATTTACCATGTCTCAAAAATTTGAGCTTCTCTGTATTTTATCAATTACATATAATCCTAGATAATATGAAATGTAGGAATCTATTTTATATACTAATGTCTACGTAATACATAGTACTTATGTAGGAAAATATAGCCTACATATATTGGGATATAGCGAATATATATGATATATACTAGAGATACAGCTTTACAAGAATTACAAAGCTTTCTTGGGACATTGAAGAAGATACAAATGGACACAGAGATGCACTTAGATAATTTTTATGCAGCAGACCCTATGGTAAGTGCTTTACACATATTATTTTTTTTTTAATTTTTTTTTTTTTTGGTACCAGGGATCGAACTCGGGTCCTTGCGCTTGCGAGGCAGGCAGTGGAACCACTGAGCTAAATCCCCAGCCCACACATATTATTTATATAGTACAGCTACTCACTTAATTCTCTCAATTACCCAATAAGTTGGGTTCTCCTGTATTACAACCCTTTTTTCATTTTTCTTTCCTTCTCTTCTCCTTTCTTTCTCCTCTCTCTGTCCCTCCCTCCTCCCTCTCTATATGTGTATTTATCTATTTTGGTGCTCAGGATCGAAGCCAGGGCCTCATATATGCTACACACATGCTCTACCACAGATCTACATCCCAGCCCATGATCCCTAATGTACAAGCGAGGAAACAGAGGCACATTCCAAGGCTAAACAGATTCCAGGGGCACGTGGCCAGTGAGGAGCACAGCCAGGATCTACGCCCGGGAGCCTGGCACTGTCCTTTGCGTGACTGGGCAGTGCCTTGCATGTGGCAGACTCTCTATTGTAAACATGTCAGCTCTCCACAATCAGTGTACAGGTCCAGTACAGTCCTAGGAAAAACTAACAGGTTCCGTGGGGTACTGGAGCAGTTCCTAAAATTCAAACAGAGGGGCATCAAGCCAAGAACATCACGCTGTCCCCGAAGAAGAACTGGGTGGAAGATCATGCCCTCCTCCCAGGTGGCGTGACACCCTGTAAAGCTGTAACCATCAGACAGTAAAGAGTTGGATCAGTGTTGACAGAGCTGCTGGTGGGACAGAACGGGAGCACAGGAAGAGGCGGGGCATATACTTGATTGACAGGTGGGGAGAAGGGGGCACTTCCACCCACAGCCGCTGTCCCACCCAACACCCGCTTCGACAAGCAGTGCACAGGACGCTACTCAGCAAGCAGCCCCAAATGAGTGATGTGCAAAAGTAAAATGCGAAAAAAAACCTCTGAAGAGTACAGGAGAATAACTATCAATATCTTCAGGGATAGGGAGGAATTTCTTAAAATCCAAAAGGATTCCCCATGAGAGAAAACACTGACAAATTCAACAATAGTAAAATCAAGAATTTCTGTTCAAACTGGGCCTGGAAGCATGCACCTGAATCCCACCCTTGGGAGGCCACGGCAGGGGGGATCATAAGCTCAGCCGAGGCATTGTGAGGCCTAACTTAAAAAACAAAACAAAACTGTGTTCATTTGAAGGCAGCATATGGAAAAATGGGAGAAGACATTTGCAGCACTCATACTTGGCAAAAGGTTTGTACTAGGATATATAACAGGATTCTACAAGGCAATGACAAATTAGCAAGAAAAATAATCCATAGAAAAATGGGCTGTAAGTTTAAACACTTCAGGAAGAGGGCTGTCCAAATGGCCAATAAACCTTATTAGTAATCAGGCAAAAGTAAATTAAAACCATAATAAGATTGCCATTTCATATTCACCAGGTTGACAAAAGTAAAAAGTCTAACAAAATTAAGTTTTGGTGATGATACAGAGCAATAAAAATTCTCATTCAGAAAAAAAACCCCTTTTTTGAGACAAGATCTAGCTATGCAGAGCAGGTTGACCTTGAACTCGTGGCAATCCTCCTGTCTCAGCCTCCTGAGTGCTGGGATTACAGGTGTATACCACCATGCCCAGCCCTCAGGAAAATTTTTAAGAAGATAATTATGTAAGGTGGTAGATGTGTTAATTAATTCAATCATGGTAGTCATTTCACAGCATGGATGTACATTAAGTCGCCATGTATACTTTAAATATATATACAGATGCTCCTCATTTAGTGACCAAGTCCTGTTCTTGCAACTACATTGTTAAATGAATTGGCTGTTAAATGAGGAATTATATATAGTATGTACATTACAATATTCAGAACAAAGAGATGGTCAAAGGAAACCCCACCTTGATGAGTGGAAACCCCCACTCCGCTTTTATCTGCTGTACAAGCAGTATTGTAGTGTATAGCAGAATATAAAACCACAGCACTGTACTGAAGAGTACAATCAGCAAAAATTACAGTGCTGTACTGTAGAGGAAGCCACCATAAGGCTGTACTGCTGCTCATGTTCCTGCATTGTAAGTCCAAATGCCGGTCATAATTCCAAGCAGCTGTAAGTTCAAACAGCATGCCTTGTTTGTAAATCTGAGCAGTCATTAAAAAAGGAATATCTATCTATCTATCTATCTATCTATCTATCTATCTATCTATCTAATTTTATTTATCAGTTATACTTCAATAAAGCTGAAAAAAAACCAACAAAAAATTCACTCAGTGTTAGAAGGAGTAGAAACTGAAGTAATCATGTTGGAAAACAGTTTGGAATTACTGTATAGCCAAAAGTTAAGAACACAAATATCCTATGACCCCACAATCCACCTTCCACATAGACCCCGAAAGAGCAGCACACTACAGTACTGGGAGAAGTGGAGAAGAATGCTCTTCTCAGGCTTTTGCATAAGAGCCCAGAGCTGGAAACAGTTCAAACGCCCATCAGCAGTGAAATGGATAAGGCCATCGGACACAGGGACACAGGAATACCAAACAATGGAAGGGAACAAACCATCGCTATGGGCATCAACATGGCTGAGCCTTGCAATCACAATGTGGACAAAAATAAACATGCAAAAGATAACATCCAGTCATCCCTTTGTGTCCTCTGGGGATTGGTTCAGGACTCCCCTCAGATGCTAAGATCTGCAGATACTCCAGGCCCTTATATAAAGTGACGTAGTATTTGGATGGAATCTGTCCACACCCTCCTGTATATGTTTAAATCACCTCTAGGTTACTGATAATGCTAGCTAATACAATGTAAGTGCTAGGTAAACAGGTGTTGTACTTGATTGTTTAAGGAATGATGACGAAGAAAAAAAGTCTATACATGTCCAGTACAGAATGCAAAGATTTTTACAAGTTTTTTTTCTTTTCCGGTACTGGGGATTGAACTCAGGACCTTGCGCTTGCCAGGCAGGTGCATTACCACTGAGCTACATCCCCTGCCCCTTTACAACTATTTTTGATATGTGGTTGGGTGACTCCTGGATGTGGAATCCATGGATATAGAAGGCTGACTGTAGATAACTAATTTATATGCATTTCTAGTGTTTGCAAAACTAAAGGTAATGACAAAGGGTACATATATAGTTATAAATTCACTATGGTGAGAGAGATGGGTGGTTTTTGAAGTAGAGAAGATTCTAATGCAATGCTCCACTTCTTAACGTAGATGGTGGTTACACTAGTGCCTGCTTGCCAATGGTTCTTTAAACCCTCTATATGTATTTCACACACTCTAATGTGCATAAAGGAACAGATACCTACTCATAATATCTGATTATCCTCTTAAGAAAGTACAATAGAGGGGCCGGGGATTTAGCTCAGTGGTTTTGCCGCCTGCTGTGCAAGCACAAGGACCCGAGTTCGATCCCCGGGACCAAAAAAATAGACAGGATACAAATTCAAATGCAAAAATTAATAGCATTCCTTTACACCCACAATGAATCCAGTGAGAAATCAGGAAAACAATCCCATTCAAAAAACTAAATGCCTAGAAATTAACCTAACCAAGGAAATGAAATATCTCTACAATGAAAACTACGAAAATTAAAAAAAAAAAAAAAGAGATTGAAGAGGATATCCAAATAAATGGAAAGACATCCCCTGTTCTTGGATAGGCAAAACCAGTATTGCCCAAATGGCCTTCTTACTAAAAACAATACATAGATTTAATGCAATGCCAATCAAAATACCAATGATACTTTTCACAGAACTAGAAAAACTAATCCTAAAATTTATATGGAACCAGAAGAGATCCAGAATAACAGAAGCAATCCTGGACAACAAGAACAAAGCAGGATTATAAAGCTATATCATAATTAAAACAGCACTGAACTGGCACATACCGTGTGGATCAATGGAATAGAACTGGGGATGCAGAGACACCCCGGGCACCCTCAGCCACCTGATCTCACAAAAGTGCCAAGAACATAGGCTGCAGAAAAGACAGCCTCTTTAGCAAATGGTGCTAGAAAACTGGCTATTAGATGCAGAAGACTGACTCTAGATCCTTATTTCTTACCTGTACTAAATAAAATCAAAATAGATCAAAGACTAGATATGAAAATAGAAACACAACCTGCTGGAAGATAAAACAGGTAAAACTCTTGAAGACACAGGTGTAGGCAAGGACTTTCTGTACAGAACCTCTGCTGCCCAAGAAATAAGACCAACAATGAACAAATGAGATTATATCAAATTAGAAAGCTTCTGCACAGCAAAGGAAACAATGACCAGAGCAAAGAGACAACCTACAGAATAGGAAAATGTTTGCCAGCTGTTCCTCAGACAGAGGACTGATATCTAAATACATAAAGAACTCACAAATCAATCCCTCCAATAAAATATCAAATTAAAAATGGTCCTTTGAAATGAATAGACACTTCTCAAAAGAACAAGTACAAATGGTCAATACGTACATGAAAAAAATGTTCAGCATCTTTCGCCATTAGAGAAATGCAAATTAAAACAACACAGATTCTGTCTTACTTCAGGAAGAATGGTTATCAATAAGAATTCAAAAGACAACATGCTAGGGCTGGGAATTTAGCTCAGTGGTTCCGCCACCTGCCTTGCAAGCGCAAGGTCCCAAGTTTGATATGCTGGTGAGGCTGTAGGGAAAAAGGAACCCTTCTACATTGGTGGGAGTGTAAACTAGTGAACCACTACGGAAATCGATATGGAGATGGCTCAAAAACCTAAAAATAGAAATTCCATTTGACCCAGCTACAACTCTTCTGGCTCCCTTCCCTGAAGAGTTAAAGACATATTACAGTGATGCATGGATACCCATATTTATAGCAGCACAACTCACAATAGCTAAATCTTGGAAGCAGCCTATATGTCCATCAACAGATGACTGCATAAAGAAAATACTATATATATATACAGACACACACACACAGTGGAGTACTACTCAGCCATAAAGAAGGATAAATTTGAGTTATCTGTAGGGAAATGGATGCCCCTTGAGAACATAATGCTAAATGAAATAAATCAGATACAGAAGGTTAAATATTACAGGGTTTCTCTTACCTGAGAAACCCAAGTATAAATAACTGAAAGAGTAAAAATAAAAAATAGACGATAGAGGACAGGGAGACAGATTATGTGAGATGGGTAGAGGATCTGGGGCTGGAAGGAAATGGGAGGGAGGCAGGGGATGCAGAAGTAAAAAGGATCAGGATGCTATACGTATGTACCAATTCCCCATGATGAGTAATTTATTATATATCGCAAACAGCTACTACTAGAAAAGGAAAAATAAGGTTCTAATATAAAAATGGGGAATAAAGACAGTACAGCAGCATCTTCATCAACGGGAAGAGGGCTAGCACGCCACCATCCAGCTTTTGAATCTACAAATTCACTGATACATTTCACAGGACAATCCATTAGAGACGTTTAATTCCAATAGCTCGCCCAAATCTGACTTTGCTACCATCTGCATAAAGCTTAAAAGAGGAAAGGGTGATCCTCAACACAGCTGCTGGAGGCGCCATGCACTGGGGCGGCGAACCCCAGATAATTGGAAGGGAGATGAGAGCTCTCGGGAGAGCAGAGAGCCAGCAGTGTCTGGCTGGACTGTCCAAGGCAGACTACAGAATCTGAACAGAGCGATGTGACTTCTTTTTTCAGTGCTAGGGATGGAACCCAGCCCATCAGACGCCAAGCAAGCTCTCTACCACTGAGCTACATCCTCGGCTCTAAGAATACTTTTTTTTTTTTGGTACCGGGGATTAAACTCGGAACCTTACGCTTGCGAGGCGGGTGGCGGCACCACTGAGCTAAATCCCCGTCCCTAAAAATACTTCTAATTGAATAATTCTTTACTATTTCTCAATCTTTTGACTTACAAAAAGAATCAAGGGCCTGACCCAAACCTCAGACCTTCTACCCTGACTGCAGCCAAGTGCAGAAGGATTTGACAGCCCCTAAGAGCTATGTCCCTGAACCTCCTCACTCGGCCCCAAGCAGACCCCCGCTCAGCCAGTCTCCGCATTTGTTTTTACTGGGAGGCCACTTAAATCTTACCCACTTGTTTAGCTGCATAGATGGAAACAAAATATTTGCTGGGAAAACAAACACTGGTTTTAAAATTCTCTACTTGGGCTTCGGGATAAAACACTTGTTTACTGAAACAAACGTTTTATTTGGGAAACGCCTGCCAGTGTGGACATTTTCCAAGAAACACACCAGGATGTACCAGGAAGGCTGCGGTGACCTCACAGCCTGCATACACCCGCGTTTTAGGGCAACTTCTCAAAGTTTACTTTCAGAGGCTGGAGGACAATGGAAAGCCAAGCTGTTAAAATTCAGCCCCCAAGGCCTAAAAATACTCTTACTGGGTCATTCAATAGACCGATTCCACACCCCCAAGTAACTTCTTTAATACAATCAAATGAGTGTCAGACATGACATCATCAGAATTAGTAAGTGGAGAGCCATGTCTCTCTTTAGATTTGATCTGTAACTTGTGATTCTCATATACAACACGGCCTGAAAAAACATTTCTATCTCTTAATAGGATACGTTAGTACCCTAAAATGCCACTATTAGCTGTTCTAATAGGGCCGAGCTCAAAGCAAGTTTAACTTGAAATCCATCCAAGGAGATGTTCGTTCTTAAATTCCAAAAGGAAACATCATAAAAGATCGCCTTGGGGTCCTGCAGTTATTTTTTTTTTTTTCTTGAGACAGAGTCTCACTATGTAGTTCAGGTTGGCCTTGAACTTGCAGTGATCCTCCCGCCTCAGCCTCCCCGAGTACCTGGATCATAGGTGCGTACCCCCACAACAGGCTTGTGTTTAATTTCATATGGAGGCCCCAATAAGCACATTATATTAGATCAAGTACGATTCCCCTGATAAGGTTTAAGAATTTTCATCAATAGTTTTCTGCTAATGTTAAGCCTAAGGTATAAAATGGATCATTGTTATGTCCATAATAATGGTCTCCTAAGTTTTAAAAAGTATATCCTCCTACCTTTAAAAACATTTTATATCACCTAAGTATATGTGTATTTATAAATTCCACGCTACTATTATTCTTCCTGAAATGTGCAAAAATGCACAATGCAAAGGATTTAATAGACATTTCTCCAAAGCAGCTACACGCGTGGACAAGAAGAGCATGAAAAGGCACTTGCTGTCGTTAGTCACCTAGAAAATGCAAGTCAAAACCACAATGAGAATTTTTTTATGGAATAAAATGGCTGGAATTTTTTTAAAAAGGTGAATGACAAATGCCGACAAAGACGCACAAAAACTGCGTCCCTCACACACTGCCGGGGAGAAGGGAAGCGATGCACCACGAAGAGAAACAGTGTGGTGGCTCCTCAAAGAGTGAAGCAAATTTATTATATGATCATGCAATTCCACTGCTACTTATATTCCCCAAAGAAGTAAAAACAGGTGTGCAAACAGTTCCTGCACGCCAGTATCTACAGCAGCATTATTCAAAATGGCCAAGGTATTGAAAGGAACCAAGTTCTCCTCTATAGATGAATGGATAAACAAAATGTGATATATGGAGACAATGAATATGAGCCAGCTATGAAAGGAATTAAGTATTGATCCGTGCTACAACACAGATGATTTTTTTTTCTTTTTGACACAGGGTCTCCCTATGTAGTTCTAGCTGGCCTTGAACTCACTGTGTAGCCAGGCTGGTCTCGAACTCAAGGCAATCCTCCTGTCTCAGACTCCCGAGTGCTGGGATTACAGGCGTGTGCCACCACACCTGGCCTAACATAGATGAATCTTGAAAAAAATACACTAAATGAGATAACCAGGATTTAAAAGGACAAATACTGTATGATTTTACTTGTATGAAATAGCCAGAATAGGCATAAGAGACAGAAAGAAGATTAGAAGTTACCAGGAATTTAGGAAAAACAGAATGGGCAGTTAACGCTTACTAGGCAAAGTTTCTGTTTTGGGCAATGAAGAAAGATGGAAAGAAGACAGTGTGATAGGGCGGTAATGTATGGCTCCTATGCCAGAATTCTGAGAGGCTGAGGCAGGAGGATTATGAGTTCGAGGTTAACTTAAGCTACGTAGCAAGTTCCAGGTCAGCCTGGAACACAGCGAAACCTTATCTCAGAAAACAAAACAAAATAAAACACAAATGTTGAAAACACAGAGTGGTGACAGTTGCACAACATCGTGAATGTAATTAATGCTGCCAAATGATAACTGAAAAGGGCTGCAAGGGCAAAATACTAAGAAAGTGTTTTTTGGAAAGAGGACAATGCCGATGAGAAAGGTAAAGATACACACAGATGTTGTAATCTGAATCATGTGGAGCACCCGGGAGCCCTCTTCGAGAGCACCCACACAGCGCCCTGCAAACCTGCTGAGTGCTTTCACATGGTCCCATGTGAGACCCACGGCCGATGCCAATCACTCCTGTCCGAAACTGTTTTCAGAGTCAGCTTCATCTCTAAGCCCCTCCTCGCCCCAGGGTCAAGAGCATCAATCAAGAGGGTGGTGGTGGTGGGGTGACAGGAAAGAATAAAAAGCTCAGCAGCTCAACACAGAGAAGCACCTCCCCTCCCACGGTGAAGGTGTAAAGCAGAAGGCTGGCCAAGGACCAAGGTAATCAAAAGGAAAACACACGAGTTGAGGGCGAAGGAGACATTTCAGGAGGCAGAAAGTCCTGCTCGACACAGAAAGACAAAGCAAAGGGGTGCAGCGAAAGAACATTTCCTCAGCGTTTTTTAAAAATCAGTTTCGCCATGCAAATAGGCTCATGTGGATTGCTAGTTTGATTTTTAAAAGCTGTTTTTCTAGTAAATGAAAGAACCCAGCTTTAAAGTAAAAGTTAAAATACACTAGTCTCTCAGGACCACCTGAACTTGCCTTTTCTAGAGATTTGCGACATGATCCTATGAATCGATTGTCCCTTCCCTTTGCTCCTTGAAACTCCTGACTCTCCTGTATTGGGAAAGACAAATATGCTAGAACTGCTGTATTAAATAGTTGATTCATACCCTTTAAACTGATAGTCACTACATCCACATAAAAATAACTGTACTCTCAGTCCTCTGAGAGCTGTCATCTGAGATACTTTCTGTGCTGTAACAGTACAGTGTTTTTAGAAATGTATGCGAAGTCTGCTTCTCAACAGGTCCCAGCAAATGATGCTGGGAGAAGGCACGCGTCTGAGAGTACACAAGTTCCTGCTGAACCAACTGTGTCCCCAGTTCTTGGTGAGACTCAATCGCCTGGGGAGGAGGGTCCCTCTCAGAAATGTGTATCATGAATATTCTTGCTTAAAAGAATAGTTAGTCCCAACATTGCCTTAGTTCCAACCCTGATATTGTTTCAAAACCCTTTTCTCAAGGCCTTCCTGCATGTTATATTTAAAAAGTTGCCAAACTGGTTTTTTAACACATCTTTTCAAGACTGATAAGCAAAAGTTCACCAAGGCAGTTTTAGTGAGATCAACTCATAGTCCATAAGTTTTTGAAAAATCCAGTGGCAGCTTCTAGATGAAGGGTTATCATTAGCTATAAATTTCCAAAGCCACGAGAGCTACGGGAAGGGGTTTCTCCTTTGGTAAAGATGAACCCACAACTGCTCTGGAATGGAGCTGACATCCTGTTGGATCCCCTGCCTACAAACCTGTTTTGTGGGTATTATGAATGACTGCAGGCAAAGAGTAAGTGGTTGTGAAAATAAATTTTCTAACGTTAAAAAAAAAAAGTGTCCTGTTAATACATTTGGGTTGACTAAGAGCTTTGGTGAATGGCCATCATGTTTCCAACTTTTCTTGTGATTGTTAAGGAAGATTTACTTAACTTTAAAAATCGCCTCAGTGTGTGAGGCCCTAGGTTCCATCCTAGGCACTGTAAAACAACTTTTTAAAAGAGTTTTATTTAACAATGTGGTCATTTCCGTGAGAGTTAATCCAGGGTTCCTGCTCAGATTGAATTTTTCTGGCTGTTGATAGCCACGGTATCATGAATAATAAGCCATATTTCACTAGGCAGAGTAGGATTACAGGGGCAAATATTAACCTACTTCTCTGTGTGGCAAATTGATGCGTTTATGGAGCCCAGAAAAGCAAACTGGAAACTGGTAAATTAAGTGCTGTAAATCTGCATTTGACTGAGAACTTTCTTGTGGTATATTCACAGCTTCAAGAAAATGTGAAACTCTGCACGAGGATGCTAGCACGTACGATTCCTGGCTTCTTGGGAAATCTCACGCACAAAACTGCCTTTCTCCTCTGCACTGACCGAATCCACAGTGAGACACCGTGAGGGACAAACTCAGGCGAGCCCATCCTACAAAACAGTCATCTGTTTCTCTTCTCCTCAGAGAAAATATGAATGTTGTGTTTGTCCTCAATACTATTCACTTTTATTTATGGTTTTTGGTACAACCCGGGTTTCATTATCTGATATTTTTAGAATACTCCTTTATATTCTTAGTGAATTTTTAAACACCTAGATTTATTGCACCACAGTGTGAATACATTTAGCATAATTCAATTGCACATTTAAAAAGATGGTTAAGATGGGAGCCAGGTGTGGTGGCACAACCCTGTAATCCCCATACTCAGGAGGCTGAGGCAGGAAGATCCTAAGTTTGAGGACAGCCTGGGCTACATGGCAAGACCTTATCTCAAAAAACAAACCAAAAATCCTTATCTCAAAAAAAAAAAAAAAGGTCAAGAAGGGGCTGGGGATAGAGCTCCTGGTAGAGCCCTTATGTATGTAGCCTGTGCAAGGCTCTGGGTTCCACCCCAGCCTGGAGGCGGCGGGTAAAGATGGTCAATTTTATGTTATGTGTATTTTGCCATAATTAAAAAAAAAACAGACCTATAATTTTCTACTCTTCTCTGATGGGGAAAAGACTCGATGATAAAATAACCTACCAGTTAGACTAAATGGATGGTTTAAAGTCTGCATGCGTGTTTGGTGGCCAAGTGGAATCGGGTGGGGTGGGGTGAGAATTCTGCCCCTTATGACCCTCACCATCAGCTTCAAACATGAGCTTATACCCGCCCCTTGAGCAGGCAGCTTAGCACATGGATGTGTGATTTCATCTCTTTATGGCTGATACACAGAAAGGAAATGCAGAGCCAGAGATCGCTTGTAGCCAGGTAATTAGCTCACTGCAAGTTGGCTTTGACAAAATCCATGACTGTCTTGCAGAAGGATGGGCCTTTGTTTCATGATGACAAAGAAACAGACAGCCAGGGATTCCTTGAGAAAGGTGTTCGAGTCGTCATCGCCTTTCAGAATCCAACCCCGAGTTTCTGACAGTGCACATTCTCTGTGAGCCTGAAGAAGACCTTGTGGACTGAGAGCCAGCAGCCCACTTGCCTCACCTCCACAGCTCCCTGACAGCCCACTGCCAAGGGCACCGCCAAATGCCACACCCTGGCTCTGTGCATCCAGAGGTGCAGGAAGTGGTTTGCCCAGGGCTGGGCCAGGGCCTCCTGTCGGCTTCCATGTACACAGTTTGAGTCACTCCCACCACTCAGGGCTCTCAAACCCCACCTTTTTCCAGCTCAGCTGGACACATCCATCCACTCTTCCAGAGCAGTGCTAAATTTGGAAAGCAGCAGGTCATGGGATAAAAACAACTTCGAGCACTGCCAATTAATGACTGTCCATCAGATTCAAAAGCAAAGGCCAGGTTGGAAGGAAGCAGGAGGTTAGAACTCTGTGCTGTCCCAGGAGAGACACAGGAGGCCTCTGGGGAGGGCCAGACTGGACCAGAAACTGGCTGAGGCAATGGTTTCCCCAAAGGATCGGCACAGAGCTTAATTCCTGGGCTGCAGCTGGCCCAGGAGACTCTGCTGCAGGACCCATGGGGTGGGGCCCTCTAATCCGATGAGCCAGGTTAGGGAGGCACTGGCTTAAAGCATCTTGGTCAGAACAGTGCTGAGTTAACATACTGGCTCTCATGAAAGGCCCAGCAGTGACTCACTCGTGGTCTATGAGGAAGGAGAATTTTCCAGATTGTATTTTCAGGCACATTCAAATTGGGAATATTCCCTCAAACTGGACCTTTGCCTAAAGATTCAAACTTAGGCGCTCTTTCCCGCCTGTGACCTCCCATCACTCCCACGGAGGTGAGGCACATTCAGCCACCACTCAGCCTTCCCCCCTAAATCATGTAAACCGGCTCCCTGGTGGTCTCTAACTCTGGTTCCTCACATCAGTCTTTCCATTCACCTTGTTCCTGTTTCTGTGGGGAGTCCCACCTCTCGAGGTGCCTGGAAATCAATCCCCCCTCACCTCTGAGTTCACTGCTCTCCACGTCCAAACACTCTAAAATCTCATCCATTTTTCTTCTATTAAAACTCACAAATCACCACCTTTCAGCCAATGCCCATTGCTACCACACGTGTCCACCCCCTCCATCCCTGCAATGGCCACTCCTGGTCCTCAAACTCGAACTCTACCTCACACTATGAGATTACCCTCCCAAATCCAATTTTGACCTTAAACTTGAGGTTTCGGTTCCAGACCATGCAAAAAGCAAGTCGCACAAACTTTTTTTGTTTCCTAGCACATCTCAAAATTACACTTACACTGTACCTTGGTCTATTCTGTGTGCAGTAACATTGTATCTGAAAAAACAACAGACACATCTTAATTTATTTTTGCTGAGCATGGTGGTGCACACCTATGATCCCAGCTATGTAGGGGACTGAAGCAGGAGGATTACAAGTTTCAAGCCAGCCTGGGCAACTTGGCAAGACCTGGTTTTAAAAAAAAAATTTTTTTTTTTTAAAGGCTGAGATTGTAGCTCACTGTGAAGTCCTGAGTTCAATCCCCAATACTGGAAAAAAAAAATTACTGCTGAAAAATGTTAACAATCACCTTCACTGCTGGAAAAAATGTCACCAAAAGTCTTGGCTTGACTCGGAGTTTCCACAAATGTTTAATTTGTTAAGAAAAAAATACCCAAGAAACAATAAAGTGCAATAAAACAAGGTATGCCTGTACTTCCCCTGGTCAAAATCAAAATCCTTTTTTAGTTCCCCATTGAAAAGATAAAGTCCTAATACTGAGCTCAGCCAGACATTCATGGTCCCTAATTGGTCTGGCCCTAATCTATCACATAAAAGATAAATTTCATACTTGGTCCATCTCTTTTAGCAAAGCTGACCTACTTAAATTCCCTAAACACAGCCTGCCACTTCCTGTTTCTGGGCTTATCTCATTGAGTTACAGCACTGGGAATGCCTTTCCCTGTCTAGCCATAAAAATCATGTCCATCTTTTAGGCCTAAGTTCAAGTCCTACCACTGCCTCTGAAGCGCTTCCCAATGGCTGCCACGTAGCAGCCACCCTGCAGGACACATCCCATACCCAGGACACCAGGCAGCCCTAGGCAAGGGTGTGGCCGGTACCCTTTGTGTTCCACCTCCCACAAAGCTGCCCTCAGTTCTGGGCCCAGCCCACTCTGTTCTCTGACCTATCGGGGACTTTCTGTGGCTGGCTAGCAACATCTCCTTAAATACAGCAAACCAGGGCGGGGGATTTAGCTCAGTGGTGTCACCATCTGCCTCACAAGCCCAAGGTCCCGAGTTCAATCCCTGGTACCAAAAAAAGAGCAAACTCTGTATTCTTTTACAGAAGCAATGCAAGGTCAAGCAATTGTTGACATTTTGGAGACGCAAGGAAAAAATTTAATCTCTCTTATTCCACTTCTCAACTCCTTGTGACTCTTGTATACAAATCCGTCATCTCCTCTTATGCATATATGTACATTTTTTTACTGGTGTTTTAATTGTTGAACTTGTATTTGTCATCTAGCTGTTACCTCCAACTAGACCTTGTGAGACTTGTCTCTTTTAGGAACATGCATATGCTTCTCTAATTCCCACAGGGCCTGACACTGTCTACACACACTGTAGGTGGTGCAGATGTTTCAAACACATGCTCACTCAGAAAGTACTCTGAAGGTGTCAGGGAGTAAATGGGTCCAAATGCATGGTCCACAGTAATCTACGTGAGAATCTGTTACACGTAGATGAATTCTTTTTTTTTTTTTTTGGTACCAGGGATCGAACTTGGGTCCTTGCACTTGCGCAGCAGGCGGCGAAACCACTAAGCTAAATCCCCGGCCCAGATGAATTCTTAAGAAGTGCTTCAAAATGTACATGTCAAGTGGGTTTTTCTTTGCTTTTTTCTTGTTTGGTACTAGGGGATTGAATCCAGGGCCTTCCTATTGAGCTACATCTCCACCCTTCAAAATAATTTTTAAGTTTTGAGACAGCATCTCACTAAATTGTTAAATTGCCTAGGCTGATCTTGAACTTGTAATCCTCCTGCCTCAGCCTCCTAGAGTGCTGCAATCACAGGCATGTGCCACCTTGCCCAGCTAACTAACTCTTTCTTAACAGACTCCTTAACTTACTTTCTAAATCTGACTTACAACTAACAGGCAGATCATCCTATATATAATTATTTCATTTTACAGGTGAAATTTGGAGGAAGGATGGGAGAAAAAAGGAAAGATTTCCATTTCCTTTTATTTAAATTTGCAATTCATTTCTATGACAGCAATTCTGGTTTGAACCAAGATTTTAAAGGCTTGTTATCTCACACAGAAGGAAATCACGTTCCTTAACAGGTGATCCTGAGTGTGTTAGCTTTTTGGAAGTTTCCAGAAAACTTTGGTATAACTCTATCTTTTCATTCATAATGTGAGAGTACGCAGTGCATGGACTTTCTCAACTTCCAACTACAGCGGTCCTACAGTTTATGCAAAAAGCTGAAATGTGAAAATGACTTTTGCCAGCAGAAATGAATGTAAAAAGTCTAATCTACTACTCAAAAGGAGGACACATATTATAATAATAATTAGTATTCCCATTCTAATAGTAAGACATCTCAGAAAAGGTCACCCAGTTGCTACTGTTACTACTTCTAATAATAATTTGGGGGGCTGGGCATTTAGCTCAGCAGTGCCTGCCTTGAAAGCGCAAGGACCCGAGTTCGATCCCCCGTATCAAAAAAAAAATAATTGTGGTTGCGCCTGTAGCTTAGTGCTAGAGCACATACTCAGGATGACCAAGGCCTTGGGTTCAATTTCTAGTGCAAAAATTTTTTTTGTTTTTTTTCTTAGATTATACTGTACCTTCACAGAAGTTTGTAAACAAAGTAGTCTCCTGTTTTATTTATGTACAATATGATTCAATTTGCAAAAATAATTGGATTTCCTTATTTTTATCTCCTAGCGATACTCTTTGAAAGTAAAATACATCCTAATGAATGCAGGTTTCTTTGTGCCAGGAGCCTTGGATACAGAAGTTGACATTAATCCCATGTCAGCTTTGCAGTGAACCCGGAAGATCTCCGCAGAGGACAACACACCCCTCTTTGCTCTGAATAAAACTCCAGCAGTTGCATATTTCTTCTGAGTTGTGGCTTTGCTGCCCCTGACGCCTTGCTTCAGCAGCCCTGCCCTGCACCTGTGACTGAGGTCCACCAGGCAAAACCAGACAGAAAACCGCACCAAACCCAGGAAGGGTACGAAGACTACTCTGGGCTACGGACTTAACCTGCTAAGCTTTTCCTCTGCAGTCTCATTTTGCAAAAAAAAAAAAAATTAGTTTTTTGGATGCTGCCTGTCTGAGGAGACCCCATCACTGGCATCTGGATTGCCCCTTCCTAATCATGTGCTTGGGATGTGGGCCGAGTCCTGGTCACTGTTTTCAGGGGGAAACTCTGGTTTCTGCTGTAGGAGGGCTGGAGTTTTCCCCGTCTTGTCCTTTTAATAAAGGCCTTTTCATGTGTGCTTCACAGGCCTTCCCCAAACAAAACTGTCACTGTCCCCTGTCCCTTCCAACTGCAGGGTATCAACTTCAAACCTTTGGATCAACTAAGTCCGGGACGGTTAAGAACTGGTAAATTTAACAGCAGCCCCAGTCTGCATTTGGAAGACTCAAACCCTAACGCAAAAACTTAATTTATGTCCTCCGAGACAGTTGAAAAAAAAAAAAAGAAAGAAAGAAACGAAAAGAAAAGAAAACCAAAGGCAAAACCCCATCTCCTCTCCAGCTTTCCTTTCTGGTTCAGCAACAAGAAAAGTTAATCTACCCTAAGTGCCACGGCCGGCTCCTGCGTGGCCCGGCTCACCTAGAATATTTGCTCCATCACTGCAGCAAAGCCAAACCCAGTAACTGGGGCAACTAAGTTTTTTTTCCCAAAGGGTCACACATCCCTCGGGATCCCCTAGTAACCGTCCACAGATAATGCTAGGGAACCACAACACCGAGAGACTCGCTTTCCAAGGCTGGAGCTGGCGGCCTCGGCCGGCCACAGCAGGGTGTGCGCCTGGGGGGGTGCAGCGTCCAGTTACATTCCTGACCCACTTTCGCATCTCCTCCCTCCTCTTCCTCCTCCTCCGCCCCCACAGGCCGGGGGAGCCACCCACCAGCACTCCAGCGTGGCCCCTGCGGGGACCCGGGGACCCGGGGCCCCCACTCCCCCACACCCCCACACCCCCACACCCCCACACCCCCACACCCCGGCCTCCCCTGCGCGCGTCCCTCCCCGGTCACATGGGCTCGCGAGCACCTGTTGGCGACCTCAGCCCCCAGCCGAGCCCCTCCCGCCGCCCTCCCAGGCCAAGCCCCCTGTGAGAGGCAAGGGGAACCGTTCAGCAAACCCCGCTTTCCTCGGCGGGGCGCAGGGGCCGGCGGGCGACGCCTGCACACACTCGGCTTTGCGAAGTACAGAGCGCCCGGGCCGAGTGGCGCCCGGGGTGGAGGAGATCCTACCCGCCCAGCCCTCCTTCGGCCCGGCGGAGAGGGAGTGGGGTGCGCCCCGCCCGCCCCCAGCCCGACTCCGCTGGAAACCTGGGCTCCTCGAGCGCGCGGGGCGGGGATGCTGCGGGGGCCGGCGGGGCCCCGGGGCAGGTAGCGGTGGTGGCGGGTGGGCGTGCGCTGCGGGTCGCCGAGTCCAGGAAGGGGGCGGGAAACTGCAGGCACAGCTGCAACTTCTGAGCGCGCTCGGCAACTCAGCAACTTTGCCTGCGCCGCGTGCCCCTCCCCCGCGCCACCGGCAGGGCTGGGGGCTGCGCGTGCCGGGGACCATCGGGGGTGCGCGCGATTGGGGAGGGGGCTGCGACCTAGCGCCGCGGCTCCGGGGTGGGAGTCGGGGTCCTGGGGACCGCACCCTCGCGGCCAGGGCCTTGCAAACGCAGCGCTCGAGCCCCCCGCGCTCCCCACCCGCAGCTCGGCTGTGGCTGGGCTCCGCGCGGGGAATGGGGCGGGAGGACGGTGTCGGAGCCATGGAAACTGCGCCGGGCGGATAAATAAGGCGAGGGCCGCGCGGGGCCGTCCCGCTGCCAGCATCTCTGCGGCGGATGCAGAGCCCGTGAAGGAGGCCCAGAGAGCTCTTCCCGAGCCGCCCTCTGCGCCCCACTCCTGGGGAAAGAGGCCCAGGGGAGGAAGCCAGAGGTGCAGACCCGAGAGGGCTTCCAGCCTAGGGCTGAGGGGAGGGTAAAGGTGACCCCAGGTCATCGGATGTTTGTTCCGGGGCCCCAAGGACAGCAGGAGGCCCCGGCTGGCCCAGCCAGTCCTGGGAGCTAGGAAAAGCATCCTAAGGAAAAGTTAGGAGAAGATGGAGTCAGAAGCGTCTCCGGGGCTGAAGCCCGGAGCCCCGGGAAGATGGGGTATCTGGGCCGGCCTGGGATGGTACCTGATATCCCCGGAAGTCAGTCCCTCAGGGGTGGCCGCTCCTGGGTGGCTAGGAGGAGGAGTTTAGACCAGGTGGAAGAAGGGTGTCAACGCGGGAGGCTTGGGCCAGGCCCACGCGCTCCTGCACAGGAGCTGAGGGCCAGGGTAGCAACTGCGCCCCATGCCCGGGAAGCAAATGTAGCCTCCAACCCTCCTCCCGACTCTCACAGACTTGTCTGACTCACTAGAATTCCTGATGCCCTGCGCCCAAGCCTACTGCCTGTAAAGCTAGAGAGCGATTTTAGTGGTGGTTATGAAGTTGAGTCACTTCAGGGTGTGAGGATCTTCCGAAGCAAAAGGGTCATTTCAAATGAAAGCAGACTACCTGCGGGGAGGAGCTGCCAGCCAGCTGGATGATTTAATTACATGCCATCTTAATTTAAAGAGGTTTGCGTGCTGATTGTGGATAGCTGGACAGTTACATGCTGATGTATACCTGGAAATTGCCTTTTAACTAGAGGTCAGTTTAGTTCACACTGTGAACAGCTAATGAGTACTTTCTCTCTCCAAAATATTATTCTCTTATTCTTAATAGGAAAAATAGTCTTTTCCCTGAAATGATTATGAAAGCTCTAGGCCAGAGCATAAGTTTCCGAGTGGTGCTGTTCCAGAGAACTGGATTCTCAGTAATATTTGAGAAATAAAAGGGCATGAGGTCATCATCTACCACAGTTCACCCGTTCCCAGGGGAAAGTCGTTTTGAAATTTAGCATCTCTGATGTCTGTTTGCTGGTATCTAGCATTGAGTGATAGTTACAGTCACAATACTTTTCTTTCTTAGTGGTCCATAAAAATAAGGAAGTTTGAAAAGCGCTGAGGTAAACAAGTTAAATAAAGTTTGTTCGTTGTACGATAAGCACAGTGGCTTTATAGCGAGACTTTTCTGTCTTCAGTGTGCTAATGGACCTGTGACTCACCAAGTAGAAGTTATAACCCGCACTTGTTAAAATGTAAAAACATCAGGTTTCCTTTTTTGGGGTGAAGATTATTGCTTAGAACTGATACTCCTTTCGGGATCTGCTTCTCCAGTGTTTGGGCAAGATTTGAACACAGTGAAGAGAAATGGTTCCAAAATGGTGTAATGGTGTAATTAGGAATTATTCAATGATAAGCTAAATTCAGTGTCATTACGAAGAAATTTTTTAAAAAAAGAAAGAAAGAAGCCATTTGAGGAAATATTCAAAGGCAGAACTGTTCACATTCAGCTGTAGTAGAAACTGAATCAGGATCATCTTTAGGGAACTGATTCCAGTGAATGCCTAGTCAGAAAACTCATCTGTCTGATGGATATAATCAATGTTAAACGACCTTCTGCATTAGTTTGATTTGCAGAAATCAATATGCTTTATTTAAATTAGACCGGCACTAAGCTTCTAATTGTAGTTGCTCTTTGACGTACATGGGCTTAGTTCTAGACAAACTTACTGTGAGTTGAAAATGCCATTAAGTGAAAAACGCTTTTGCTTTTTCTGTGCTAGGGATGGAATGTGGCCTAAAGTAGATCTGGCAAGGGCTCTACCCCTGAGCCACACCCCCACCCTTCAAAAATGCTAATGCACTTCCCCTACCAACATCACAGCCTGGCCCTGTCTTACATGGGCACAGAGCACTCTCATTAGCTTACAGTTGGCAAAATCATCTCATGCAAAGCCTATTTTATGATAAAGTGTCAGCTCTTTCACTCTCATTGAGAGGCAGTCTGTAGACATGATAGGACATGGAAACGTAAAAGAAAATGTCCGAAAAGGGTTGGTGACAGTGCCCCGTCGGGTATGGTCTATGTCTTCTCGCCATCCCCTGGCTACCTGGGAACTGTGGCTCGCTGCTGCCCGGCCTCATGAGAGGGGATTGTACTGCATATTGCAAGCCTGGGAAGAGATCCAAATTTGAAGTACAGTCTCTACTGAATGTGTGTCACTTTTGTTAAACCACAGAAAGGCCAAAAATCAAAAGTTGAATCTTCCCAAGACAGAGGCTGTCTATACTTCCAAAACGTCTCCCAGAAGATTGTTAGAGAGGGCCAGGGATGTAGCTCAGTGACACAGCACCTGCCTGGCAATCATGAGGCCCTGAGTTCCACACCCCCCAAAAAAAGATTGTTAGAAAAAAATTAAACAATGCTGGTGAGTGCTTACAAATGTAATTTAAAAAAAGAAAAGGCAGGTGCAGTAGTGCACACTTGGAAGTCCAGCTGCTTGGGAGGCTGAGACAGGCGGGTGTTCAAGACCACTGTGGGTAACTTAGTGAGACTTTGTCTCAATGAATGAATAAATAGGGCCGGGGATTTAGCTCAGTGGCACTGTGCCTTCCTTGCAAGCACAAGGTCCTGAGTTCGATCCCCGGTACCAAAAAATGAAAGAAAGGAAGAAAGAAAGAGGAAAGGACAGAGCAAGTTGGGCCTAGTGGTCAATACCTGTAATCCCGGCACTTGGGAGGCTGAGGCAGGTGGATTGCCACGAGTTTGAGGCCAGCTTGAGCCACATAGTGAATTCAAGGCCATCCTGAAATATGTAGTGATACCTTGTCTCAAACGACAAAATTAAAGTATGTGTGTGTGAGAGAGTTTTTCAAAGAGAGATGAAATTGAACATCAGAAAGAAAAAGTGTTTACTATTCATTCCTTAGCAAAGGTTAGAAAGGTTAATGGCTTACCCAAGAGAACTGAGTCAAGATTCAACTGGTCTTGTGATCTCAAATACCCTGCTGTCTGCTACAATAGTCACCCTCTCATCTTTACAAGATAACACCATGTAGCGATAGTGTAGTTGTCCTTTGGTAGACACCTCTCCCTTAGGCACCAGAATCTACGGTCCTATGTGTAGAGTGCCATAGCATTTGCATAGAACCTGTGCACACCTTCTAGTTTACTTTAAATCTCTCTAGATGACTTGTAATTCCCAACACAATGTAGATGCTACAGAAATAGTCACTCTATAATGTTTAGGGAATACTGACAAAAATCTGTGCACTTTCAGGACAGGTGCAGTTTTCAATTTTTCTGGCAGAGGGATGCTTTTCATCCAAAATTGGTTGAATCCACCCGGGCAGAACAGTGACATGGAGGGATAAGTGCATTTGAAATGAATTGAACATAAAAGCAAATATGTTGAATCTTAATAGCCAGAAAGAAATGTGGAGGTTACGTAGGCTGACCTCCTCCCTTCCCAGGACTAGACACAGAGACCCAGAAGAAAATGGATTTGCTCAGAGTTAGACTGTTCAGTTATCTATTGATGAAATTAGGATTAGAATTAAGGTTTTCCTCCTGCCAGCTCTTTGCTCTATAGGGAGCCACCTGGAAGTAAGAGGTAGCAAGAAAGCCTTAACAGAGTGTGTCCCTTCTCTCCTGTGGAGAATAGGCCCAGCCCAATGGAGGCCTGGGGGCGATGGTTGAGTTTGTGATAAAACACTCCATGAGGAAACACTTCTTTAAAGAAATATTTCTAAGAGGAACTTCATCTACGCGGGTTCCTTAAAAAGTTATGATTTTTAAAATTTAAAGATATATTTGATTTAAAAAAACAAAAAATCACCATGTAGCTAGGCACAGTGGTGTGTGCCAGTAATCCTAGCACTGAGGGAGGGTAAGGCTGTAGCATCACAAATTTGAGGCCCACCTGGGCAAATAAGTGAGAGTTTGTCTCAAAATAAAACATACAAAGGGCTGGGGATGTAGCTCAGTGGGAAGACCCTGGGTTCAATCCCCAGTATCTAGGGAAAAAAAGGTATTTGAGGAAATTTGAATACTGATCAGATATTAAAGAATATTAAGGAATTATGTTACTGGCTCAAGTATTGGTGGATTTGTGATTATATATATATTTGTTTATTTTATTTTCTTCCCATGTGATTATATTTTTTAAAAGAGTTCTTATGTCTTAGATATACAGTGAAATACTTGCATGGGAAATACTATAGTGTCTGGTATTAAAATAATCCAGTTCTTTTGTGGGTGGAGGAAATGAATATAAATGAACTATGATGCCATATGAAAACAATGAGTGGTAGATATTTAAGGACTCATAACACCATTATGTCTACTTTGGTGTATCTTTAAAATTTTCCAAAATAAAAGGGTTTTTTTTTTTGAGGAGGGCTATTTCAAACAAAAAGAATGTCCTTTCATTTTAGATATGTGCAAAAAAGTGTATGCTGCTATTTATTTTAGGGAGCTAATGTTCTTTCTTGCTCAGGAATATTATGTTACCCCCAAAGCCACGTCATCATGGAATCTATAGCATTAGTAAGGGCTCTTTGTGGCCAAGAAGAGTTGGTGTTATTGTTTTTTTCTAAGATTTATAGAGCTGGCTTTTAATACTCTATTCTTTTTTTTTTTTTTTTTTTTGGTACCAGGGATTGAACTCAGGTCCTTGCGGTTGCGCAGCATGCGGCGAAACCACTGAGCTAAATCCCCGGCCCCTCTATTCTTAATTGTATGGGTAATATATTTAAAACATACGTGGCAGCTACAATTCTCGTTCTATTTTGAGCAACTTTGGATGCCCCTCTTCTGTGCGTATAAGGTATATGTACATCTGGTAACTATCAAAATATCACAAAACCACCACAGTGACTGTGGCTAATTTCTTTTTCTGATACTGTGGATCGAACTCAGGACCTTGTGGTTGCAAGGCAGGCATGGTGCCACTGAGCTAAATCCTTGGCCCACTGTGGCTAATTTAAGGGATAGACACCACTGAGGGTACAAGCAAGCTCACTATCACTCAGTAATACTAAGTTAGCATCCTTCGGTTTTGCAGAGAGCTGGGAATCCGGGACATGGGTGGGATTTCCAAGCACATAGCAAAGAAACTAAGTGCGGGATGAGATCAATTTCATGTGCTTGGATGTTCAGGGGAAAGCATTTGAAATCTATGCTGGCTTAATTTGCAGAAGACACATTAAGCACCTCTTCCTGCTTTCACATCATGTTTTTGCTCGAAGCCAGTGGTTCCCAGTTGGTGGCTAAAGACTTAAAAGGAAGAAAGTTTGATTTTGGCTCATGGTTTCTGAGGTTTCAGTGCATGGTTGCCTGGCCTATTGCTTTGGGCCTGTTGCAGCACAGAACATCATGGTAGGGTGTGTGGCAGAGGAGATGGCACAACTTGTGGCAGCCAGGAAGTGAGAGACAAGAAAGGTGGTGGCCCCCATAGCTCCTTCAAGGGAACATCCCCAGTGATTTAGCTTCTCTCCACTAGGCCTCGCTTCTTAAAGGCTTTACACCTCCTGTGAGCATCACAGATTGGGAACCAAGCCTTCAACGTAGGGGCCTTTGAGAGACAGTCAAAATCCAAACTATCACAATGACATAAGAGATAAAATGGCTCCAGGGCTAATTCTATGCACTTGTCAAATTTGTTTCAGCATTTGTCTATCAGAACTGGAAGCTGTAACAACAGTGCTTTGTCATGCCTTTTTTGTGTTTGTGTAGTGCTAGGGATGGGACATAGGGTCTCACGCATGGCAGGCCAGTGCTCCAACACTGAGTGCCATGTCCAGCCCCTTTCCATCTTGATAGCTCCCTAATAGTCAGCCGTTCATCTTCGTGTGTATTTGCAGCAAGTTCTGTAACCAGGATACTGAGGAACAGCTGTACTCCCTTTAGGGCCCTAACCTGAGAAAAGTTTTCACAATCTCTGCACATAGCAAACCTGAAATACTCACAATCTAGATCCCTGCTGGAACTTTTCACAATAGTGGAAACTTAAAATTGGGTGGTTCTTGTCAGAAAAGCAGATCTTCAGGGTATCTTGGAAGGTTCTTATTCCAGAATGCATTTTCACTGTAAATTCTCGAATTGCTCTTTATAATTCTCCCATTAGCCAGGCATATTTAAAAGGGACTTTAGCCTTGGATTATTACAGCAAGCAAGCAAGCAAGCAAGCAGATGGCGTTATTGCTGAATGAGGTTCCAGTGTGAAGGATGATATGCTGAGCTCCTGAATCATAATTGGAGGTGGGATTAGTCGAAGAGGCTTGTTTATTAGCAAATCTTCTCTCTTCATTTTATTTATTCTCCAATAATTATTTGCCACTTGCTAAGCCTTTACTTTGCACCTGGCATTTTATGCTAATCTTCACAACAATCCCATAAGGCAAATATCATTCTTCTATTTTACAGAAGAGGAATCTGTCACTTAAAGAGATTAAATAATTGGACTGAGGTCACTCGGCCAGTAAGTGGCAGAATTAGGATTTGAACACAGGTCTGTGTCCCCAAAGCCTTAGCCAGCAGAGATGAGGCCTCCCCTTCCTTGTGGATCTTTTTTTTTTTTGGTATCGGGGATCGAACTCAGGTCCCTTCTGGATCTTAAACATCCAGTTATTCTTATCTTTGGAAAGGTAGGAACTGCTTCAAACTAAACGGAAACAATGGCAGCTGCTTCCTTAGCCACCATCATTAGTCACCTCTTGCTTCATTTCCCTGTGAGTAGTAGGTTAGTAAGTGGCTTAACCACTACCAAGATCATCCGCACATTCGCTGCACAGATGGCTGGGGCTGGATGGGACTTAACCTAATTATTCTGGCCTTTTCACTCTGAGAAACACTCATCATCATCAGAAAGCTGAGACTTTGAAAGACTGTTTTAGATCTCACCACCCTAATGAGAGCAATTTTGGAGGCAAATAAGTCTCCAACTTTCCTATAGAAAGGGAGATGGTTTGTTTATTATTTGTCTAAGGAGAAGCCAGTGGAGAGGAAGTTGCACACAATGGCTGTTAAGTTAACAAATGCCACATGGAAGTTGGAGAGGGCCGCTGTCTGACACACATGGTGGCTGCAGAGTGGAGCATCTTCTGGCTGGAGGCTCCCCTCCCCCGGCCTCTTTTGCATGCTTTGATGGGAGCTCACCTCTCACTTCCTATTGTCTTCAGGGCCCTGAGCATTTTACCATCTGCTGACGACTTTAACTGGTCATTTTCTTCTCTCTTTCTCTCTCTCTGTCTCACAGGTGCTAGGCAAATGCTCTACCCCTGAGCCACACCACCAGCCTGTACTGCTCATTTGGAGATGAAGATGAAACCTTCCTAACCTCCCCTCCTTTAAATCCTAAAGAATTGTCTGCTAGAAATAATCCTCGCCCTCCTCATGCCTATAATCCAAGCACTAGGGAGGCTGAGGCAGGAGGATTACAGCAAGTGTGAGGCCAGCCTGGACTATATAGTGGGATCCTGTCTCAAAAGACAAACAAAAAACAAACACAAAAGCCAAATGTAGGCAGCAGGAGGGCTGCTATATTCTGAGTGCTCCTTCGTGTCATAAATCGTCCCTGCTGGTTTGGCAGAGAGAGAAGAGGAAGCCATTTATATCTGGGAGTTGGGAGGAAGGGGCGTGTCTCAGCCAGGTCAGAAGCTGCGGTTTCTGGGTCCGACAAGCAGTGAAGCGGCAGAGCCCAGAGCTTGTGCTACGTGTCAGGCAGCCAGCACTGCTGCAGGCCCCAGGGGCACAGGGGACAGCCGAGGACCAGAGCACCGAAGCACTGCCTCTTAAAGCAGCTCTCGGCTGCCCCTCAGTCAAACCGAGACTGCAGGCTTTGTGGGAGTAGCTGGGGACACAGCGTGAAGTTAGGTGCAGGGAACCAGCCACCTGATGGTGGGGAAGGCAGTAGCCAGAGTCTGCCGTTTATTAGACCACAGACACGAACAAAGGCTTTCGGTCACCCTGGACTTCACCTGCCTCCCAGAGTGTTGTTGGCTCTCAGCTCTGCCTGGTGGAAAGAGCTCAGTTTCTAATCGTCAGTCCTCTAATTAAAGAACTTGCTGTGCTGTTGGATTGCCCCCTGCCTGCTTGGCTAGCTGGGCCCACGGTGACAGCGATTACCCTGTACCTCTGAATTTCATGTCCAATAAAAAGCAGTATTTTGCATCGTAAACTCAGCTGCCAGAGATGGTTTCTTGTGACAACTGTTCTTCCCCGACCGGGCAGCTTCGATGTTTCTCAGCTGCGCATCGCTTTGCTAACACTCCCCATGTCCCAGGTAGCAGGCTCAAATGGGTCTCAAAATAGACCAGGAGCACAGGGCTGATAAGATCCCAGTGGGCAGAAGGTAATGTTACACCATGTATGACAAAACCTCCAGACAGTCGTGGCCGCCCTTTGCTCCGGAATCTGGCTCCGCTGTATTAAACAGAGGAAAGTCCTCACGCAGTGTATGCCCTTTCCTCAGAGTTGGTTAAACTTCCACCCAGCTTTGCAAGTGTCACATAAGCAGTTTGCGGCCTTTTCTTTCTTTTCCTTTTTTTTTTTTCTTTAGAGGGCCGGATGGCCAAACAAATGTTCTGGTGGCCATTTAAGCAGAGCGAAATTCTTTGCTGGAACACGTGCCAGGATTTTGACAATGCCTGGCGCACTTTGGGAGTCTTTGGTACACAGCGCAGCACAATTAGATTGTGGAGCTCCTGGGACAAAGAGAGCCGCTAATTTGTGTGGCCGGTGCCTGTGAAAAGGGAGCCGGGGACGGTCCCTCAAAGGAGAGAACGAAGGGCACCAGTGCTAATGGGCTTTGCAGGTGCAGGGAGGGGAACGCCCCATCGGGGAAGAAATTTCAGTTTCTGCTGACCCGGATGCCTGATGTCAGGATACCTTGCCCCTAGCCCCTTGCCAACATGACCCAGATCCTGCACCTTCTCTCCTGGAAAGCTGCCTCTCTACGCTACAAAACTGCAGCCACAGACCCCAGTGGGCGAGGAAGGGAATGGACTCAAATATTTATAGAGGAAACCAGGAAGTGAGGAGGTGCAGCCGGGCCTTCCTGGTGGGGCTGCTGACTCACACTGCCATCCTTAAGGCCATTTCCTTCATTTCTTTGTACCTCAGTTCCTCAGCTCAATGAAGGATGAAAATGGAATCCCCCCAAAGGCTCTGGAACACCTAATTCATGTTTCCGCCCTCATTGAGATAACTGGGGTTACTGCATAGCATCATTACCCGGGAGACTGCATCTTTATTGTCAATGCCAAGCATCCATCTGAGTATACACAAGAGCTTTCTTTGTAGTCATCTCTCTGACTGTCCACTCTGGTGACCCCCGCCCCCTTTGATTCTTTTCCACAGTGACTTCAAGTTAGGTCATTTTGCACGGAGTTCTACTTCTACAGGGAGGAGGCTTCAATTTCTCTTTGCTCATTTCAGAACCTGTTAGCTCATAAATCTTGTCACAGGGTTGACTGGATGGGATCCTGCTAGCTGTGGCACTTTAGGTCACAACTCCGGGTAGCCTTTTATGGAATGTATGGTCTCCCTTTGTACTTAGTTTTCTGTCCCCTTCGCAGTGTTGACTTCATTGTTTGGCGGGGTGAATACATCACTTCCTCTTTGGGGGTCTGTGTTTTGTATCCTGCTGGGTTTGAAATGTCATGTAATTTGTTGGGTTTTGCTAGTTTGTGTTGGGGGTTTGTTTGTTTTTTGGTGTTGCCAAATTCTCACTGGCCACCAGAGCCCCTTCCACTTTGACCTCCTGATGAATGATGCCTTCGCTGAGAGATAGGCTTTAACTGCTCTCTTGGTTCTGTTGCCCATGAAGGGAGTTTCCCCAGCAAGGACAAAAAAAGCCAACAAAACCCCACAAGTCTGTTATCTTTTTTTCCTGCTGTGTGGTCAGGTTGCTCTGTTGCTGGGCTCATTATCTGGCTGAAAACTCAGCTTCCTATCAGACCACACCTCTCGTGGAATAGGTGGAGATGGGAGGGTCTGGGAGAGACCCACAGGCTGAGGAGCTGTGATGTAAAGGGAAAGATTTCGGATGGCGCCTGGGATGTACTGGTGCTCATCTTCATAATACTCAAAGCGTAATATGATTATGTGTCACCACAGAACCATTCCCTGAGTTCTTACTTTGGGCTCATCACCAAGCCCAGGGATCCCAGGGCCTCTCTAGTTCTTGGTGGTGAGTTCTCTTTTCTTCCTTATTTTATAGATGTTAGAATGGAGACAAAGTAGAGTGGAGGGTAGTTCACTTGAAACTCGGGGATCAGTTGGATAGCTCTCTCAGTGGAGTTCTCTCCTATTTCTCTAAGAAGTTGTTCTTGTGTTCCGGAAGAGCATGGAGGATGGTGGGGGGAGAAGCCTGTTGTCGATGCCCGGTGTATTCCACATTTTCATGTCCATGTGACCCTGCCTCTGGGCTGTCTTAGTGAACTCTGATGCACTCAGGGAATACTTTGGGCCATTCTGCTAATCCAGGGAGGGGTGCTTGCTGAGAAAGCATTTTTAGGGGGTGACACAAGTAGCTGAGTAGCTCTCCCTTCATCTGTTTATAAAGAAAAAAATTGTCTCTCTAGTATGTCTAAAACTATTAAGATTGCTTTGTAGGCCCCAAATGAGCATCTCTGAAATTAACACCCTGGTCAAGGATTTGGGCAATGTCCTTGTTGCTATATTTTAGGGACTCACACAACTTCTTATTTGACTTCTCAGCATCATTTGTTGCTGTCAACAAATGATGAGCAAATCCATTGTCTTGGTTTCTGATTTTCTTCCCATTACTCTGGGCAATGCTTTGCTAGTTTCTTCAGATTTGGTGGTCGCCCAACTCTCCTTGTGCCAGAGCGCTCTCGTTTTCAGAGGTCTCCTTCACTTTGGGGGTTCAGTTGGCAGCATGTAAGTGGCTTCTGTTTCTTCAGATGAGATCTTTCTTCCTGGACCTTAAACCCGACAGGTCCGATATGTAACGTACTCTCTTTACCTCATACCCTCTTCTCTCTGTCTGTGAAGAGCATCAGCCAGAGGCCTTGGCATTATCCCAGATCCCTCCCATTCTCTTCTCTATGACAGCCACTCCAGCGTGGCTATCAGAACGTGAGTCCTTTTGTTTCTCTTCATCCCACTACCACTGCCTCAGCTCAGGGCACATTCACTGTCTTCACCCTCTCATTTCTCCAGTTGCACATGCTACTTCGTGCTTACATAGTCTTTAGTACATACTAATCCATTGGCTTAGGCTACCTTTTCTCTCCTCATATTCGTTCACCTGACTAATTCCTGCTTGTTTTTTAGGTCTAAAGCTTAGATATATTACTTAGGGACACACTACACTGTGACCTCTCACACTGGGCTGGGTGATACCCCTCTACACTCTCCCTTCAGCCTCCCGCTCCTTGATATCTCACTCTTATTCCTATTAAAGTATTAATTAGTTTTGTCTGTATTGTCTAATAGACTGAGCTCTATGAGGGCATGGACAGAAATACTTTCTATCCCACTATATCCCCAGAGCTTTGCAAATGGTTGGACAGAGGCCTCTGTTTTATCCTCAGACTTGCTTGCTTAAGACAGCATGCATTCACAACCCATTCCATGGGTTGGGAGCAGCTTCACTGGGACGGTTCTCTCACCATGTGACAGCTGAGATGGCAGCCAGGGCTGCCATGGTCTGAAATCTTGACTGGGCTAGAGGATCCTCTTCCAAGATGGTGCATGCATACGGCTATTGGCAGGACCTTAGCTACTTACTGCCGTGTGGGCTTCTCCAAATGTCTTCTCCAGAGTCCTCACATCATGGCAGCTGGTTTCTCCGAGGTGGGGAGATCCATGAGGAAGAGCAAAGAGGAAACTGCTACCTTTATGCCCTAATCTCTCTTGGACCATTTTGCTGGGGTGGGGGTGGGGATACTGACATTTTGAATTCAATAGAAATACTAAATACAGCTCACTCTTAATGAAAAGGGAATCAAGCTCCACATTTTTTTTCTTTCTTTTCTTTTTTCTTTTTTGGTACCAGGGATCGAACTCAGGTCCTTGTGGTTTCGATACAGGCAGCGGAACCCTGAGCTAAATCCCCGGCCCCTCAAGCTCCGCATTTTGAAGAGCAGAGTATCAAGAACTTGTCAACACACTTTAAAATGTCACAGGACTGGAGTGAAATGAGAATGTGTTGAATAAATGCGCCAATATTAGACTCCCCCAGTCATGGATTTATCTGGATATTTACTGGGCACCTACCACCTCAGAATTTCCCCTGGAGGAGACGGTTCAAAGTTCCCTTGGGAGTGGAAATATAAAACATAAAAACTGAGATGCTTCTGGTCCTTCATCTCTCAAACACCGAAGGGCCACTCTACTCCATCTAGTCCTTGTCACTGCTGGCCCCAGCCCATCCTAATCTCTGCTCTAATATCACCCATTGCCACCCTGTTTCTTTCTGATCTCTCTCAAGCTTGTAATAACAGCTCTTCCTTGTTCTTGGTTCTGAAAGTATATTTTGGAGGCATTTTCATGATTGGCTCACCTTTCCTCAGACTGCCAGCTCATGGGAGACCAGGCTGAAGTGCTGCATGTTTGGTGCAGAACTTTGCACCGGTGTGGCTGCAGAAGTGCTGCCAACCGTGTTGGTGTGGCTCCTCATGCCCATGGGTGTGTGCACTTGATGGTAGCTTTGGTTTGTGCAGCACAGGGAACTGCAGCTGCTGCCACTGCCTGGAGAGCTGGAGAGCCCCTTAAGGTCCCCTTCTCGCTCCTGCTCCGGTCCCACAGGTCCAGGGTGAAGGATCAGATCCTGGACTTCCCTTCCCTTCCTGAGGTCAGGCTGCTCACCTCAGACATAGCCCTTTTTACCTTTTCGAATCCTTTGCAAAGACTGCCTCCTATCATCCCCCAGCAATCCCTTAAGAGCCGGGCAGGGGTGGGGGTGCGGGCGGAGAAGACCCAGAGAAGCCAGACATGAGGCTTCTGGAAGGCCAGAATGGAAGAACTAGAAAAAAGCTTTAGGGCCCTGGTCAAACATCTTCAGCTCTTCCTTCATTTCACTCAAGGGCCTGGACAAGCTAGTGGCAAGCAACAGAAGTAGGTCTTGAGATCAAGTCAGTCTTCTGATTCCTGCTCACCATATACTCCAGAGAGGCAGGAGGGCCTAGGAGTTAAGGATCGGGCTCTGCAGTGAGGCTGTCTGGGCTCATAGCTTAGTTCTGCTCCATTCGAGACTCTTTAGGCCTCAGTTCTACATCTGAAAAATGAGAATAAGACCTTACCTTGTAGGATTGTTATGAGGGTTACAGGAGATAACCCACAGCATACAATGGCCTGGCATAAAATGTGTACTTAATACATATTAATACTTACTCTCTTATCTCTACCCATATTTTATAGGAAGGATGATGGGCAAATAGAAGAGTTTCTTTACTACCGCTGCCAGTAGAGGACCTTTGTTTTCCTGTTTTGTTTTTTTTTGGTCCCGGGGATCGAACTTGGGTCCTTGCGCTTGCGCAGCAGGCAGGGAAACCACTGAGCTAAATCCCTGGCTCGCCTGTTTTTGTATTCTAAACAAGCAACCCTCAATGTCTTTTTTGTGGTGTACAGTATACTTTTGGGTCTCCTGAAGTAGAAAGCTAGCCAGAAGCGGTTCTGACAGCTGAAGATTAAGGTGTGTGTGTGTGCATGTGTGTGTACAATTTGCTTGATGTTTTTACAAAGTTCCTTATCATTAGCTTTTGTTAAGAGATTGTTGGTGAAGAAACTCTATCACATGAATGATTGGGGATTCTTGCTTGTAGTGAGAGAGAAAGAGGGAAAGAGGGAGAGAGAGAGAGTAAAAGGAGCGGGCCTGTTCTCTTCAACTATTTTGATTAGGAGAAAATGGAGAAGGGAATTATTGTTTTAGATGGATATTGGCATCTGAGTAAGGAACTGCAGGCAAAAAGCAACTATTTTCTAATTTTCTGAAGTTTCTTTTTCATTTTTTTTTTGCTTAAATTCTTTTATTGGTACACTTTAGATATATAATACATTTACATTTATCATTGGGTACTTGTACCTGTACATGATGGATCTTGGTTCTTAGTTTTTCCCCATTCCCTGTCCACCCTTCCCTATTTACAAAGACTTTGTTTCCATTTTTTCCTTTTCTCATAATTTTTCCTTTTCCTTCTTTCCTTTTCCTTTCCCCTCCCACTTCCCCTACCCGTTTGGACTTTTTCTTCCTATTTCAAATTATGAATTATTCATTTTAATCCTTATTTACACTTTTAGTTTCTCTTTTTCATGTTTTGTTTGATTTAACGCCCACCTTCCTTGGGTAATATTCTATTATCTATCTATCTATCTACCTATCTATCTGAGATTGAACTAAGGCCTTCACAATGAACTAAAACCCAGGCCCTTTTTAATTTTTTATTGTAAGACAAGGTATTGCCAAGTTATTAAATTACCCAAGCTGGGCCCGAACTTGTGACCCTCCTGCTTCAGGGTGCTGGGATCCCAGGCATGCACTGCTACATCTGGTTGGGTGATATTATTTTAAAAATTAAAACGAACTAAGAATAATTTCAGAGCTAAGGGTGTAGTTCAGTGGTAGAAGACCTGCTTAGCATGAGCTGGGGCCTGGGTTTGATACCCAGAAGAAAAAAAAAGAATAGATTTGAGACTTGATCCATGTCACAGTTTGCTGATATGATTGAAATCATGGTGCACATTCCATGCAGCCCAAGAGTCCCTGAGTGACTTTGCTGGGTGTCTAAAGGTTTCACCTTGACCAAGGGAATCTTGTTTCCTTAGTGTGACCTCCAAGGCCCTTTCTTTTGCTTTGTTATTTGCCAAAGCACTGGTGATTTGTTTTGCTTGGTTTTAATTTTTCCAGGGAAAAATATTCCCTTCGATAACTCCCTGTAGCTTCTTTATAGGCTATAATGGAGTACAACTTTCTACACAACTGTAGTAGCTGTGGCTTACATTTCGCTAGACCCGCTTCTCCCCACACAGGTGACCGAGGCAGAACCTTCGGACCAAGTCTGTGTAGCAGACGAGACAGTTAGGGGAACTCAGATATCTTTATTTAACCCCAATTCCAGTTTCATTTTGTTAAGAAAACTTGTAGATGGAGAGAGGAAGGTGGGATGCTGATTTGGGTTTCTGCTTTTATTTTTTTGTTTTTTGAGACAAGGTCTTGCTATGTAGCCCAGGCTGGCCTTGCACTCCTTTTACCTCAGCCTCCTGGGTGCTGGGGTTGCAGGCATGTGCCACTTCCCCTGGCTTTGAGTTTCTGCTTTTAAAACGCTGAGGTGATCTTCTGCCTCCTTCCCCTTTGTCACTTGGCAGTGTTTTCTCTTTTGCAAGGTAGCATAACCTCACTTTCGTTCCCGCTGAAGGCTGGAATATTCCCTTTTGTCCACTAAATGTCCTCCAGCAAAGGCAAGGACCTGTGTTCTCGAAAACCGAAGTGTGCCTTAGGAAGGAGTTATTTTGCAAATCCCACTGAATCATTTTTGCTGTGCACTGCTAGTTTTTGCCTTCTGTTTTGCTTTTGTCAATGCCTAGTCTGGATTCTAGGAATCAGACTGATTTAGTGAACCGCGGGTTTTAAGAGAGCAGCAGGATCCAGGGCCTGAGGCTTGGGTGGGGCACCTCACCACGTGGAAGGAAAGTGGGTGCAAAGAGGATCCTGAGCGCCCTCTCGGAGGTTTGCACCCGATTTGCTCCTCCCTATCGGAAGGCACTGATGGCAACGGTTCAGTTTGTTTTCAGCTCACCCCCCTTAAAGGATTCTCAGTCTTGATTCTTCTGCTCTGCACTCGATTGTGTTTTCCCTTTTACTTCCTGCCGCCTGTTGCAGCCCCAGCTCTTCTTTTGCAGATAGGGCCGCCGAGAGGAAGTGCACACGCAGCCAGAGGGAAGCACTCAGGAAGCCTCGGCCCAGAGCTGGAGCGCTTGGGATTCAAGGTCATGGCTCCACTTCTCGCTGGCCACCGACAGCCCATCGAAAGGCCCTGCGGGAGGAATATTTTGCATCGCTGTGGGCAAAAAACTCGAAACCAGCTGTCAACCCAGCGGGTGTGTTCGCTGGTCAGCACTGTTGAGCGCAACTCTGCCTGGTGTTAGGAAGAAAAGTGGTGGCCGCTTTCGAGTCCCCAGGGCTGGTGGTTGACAGGGAGAAGCGCACAGGATGTTGTCACCCAGGATCACTAAAGTCACGCACATGTTACACCGGGCTCAGAGACTTTTACAGGAGCAAAGCAACTGCTTTTCAATAATCAGGGCCTGTCAGGAAGACATCTTCCTTGCTGCCGAGGCCCTCTTCTTCCTATCCTGGTGTTTGTGCGCCCCTCTCCCCGCCAAACTCATCTTTTCCAGGGTGTTTTCATCCCCTGGGTGTGAATTAAGTGCTTTACAAGAACATCTTAGTGGAGTGGATGAAAGATCAGCAGCCTTAGCTCTATCTAGTTTTGAATTGGACTTCTACCCCCCTAGCTTTGTGGTTATTGGATGTTTGTCTTCCTTCCTTCTTTTCTCTCTCCCTCCCTCCCTTGTTCTTTCCCTCTGTCCTCCTTCCCTCCCTTTGGCCCTTCCTTCTTTCCTTTCTTTTCAGTCAGTGTTTTGCTAGGTTGCCCAAACTGGCCTTCAAATCCTGGGCTTCAGAGATCTTCTTGTCTCAGCCTCCAGTAGCTTCGACTGCAAGTATCCACTGCCACACCCTGCTTGGTACAGTTCTTCACCTCTGAGAGCCTCAGTTCCTTAATTTTTAAAAACTGAATGTGTGATTTATTATATCTAACATTGGTCTGTAGGCTGAGTCCCCTACTTCTTGACACGGGCCTAACAATAGGTTCCTCTCAAGACTGTCATGGCGAGTGGATGAACGAGAAATGAGAATACAGCCCAGGGGCCCCAGCAGGTTCTGAGGATAAACACTTTCCTTTCTCTTTGTAGTTATTGTATCTGGACTCAGAGTGGGCCCCATTAACATAATAAAGGGTGTTGCAAACTAATTTTCTTTTAAGGGCTTTAGAAGAACTCTCTGAGAAACTACTGGTGAATGGCTTGGCAAAGAAAAATAAATAAATGCAGAAAACCAACTATTTCTTTGGTCTGTACATCTTTTATCTGATACATGGCAGAGAAACAGGGAAAGAGAACACAGAGTTTTCAGTGTTCTCTCCTGGTCTATGAGAGTGAAATGCAGGAAATGGTCATTTCTGAAGGACGCACACTGTGGCCTGGTACAGCTTGTCCGGTTGACAGGAGTATGAGGTTTAGTGAGGGGTGCACGCGAGCCCTGTGGCAGTGGCTCCTGGGGTGTCCTGTGCCCTCACTTCACTCGGAGCTGCTCGCTTGGCTGAGCTCTTGCGCCGCTTCCTCGATGTGGGCCTTTAGGACTGCAGTGTTGCCCCGAGGACAGGACGCTCAGCCACGAGGCATTGACCTTGGCCTTCTCTCCAGCTCGCTCGGGCTCCTCCTCCCCCTGGATTATCTTGGGGACACGAAGCTCCTCTTTGGACTTGACCCTCAAACCCCTTCCCAAGGGCGCTCTTTGGGGTGTGCAGGCAACACTGTAGGTAGAGAGGAGCTCACCTAGGGGGTAAGGTTGGGATTGGAATGAGGTACAGGGCTCCCACTGTGATCTCTCTCAGAACATGGTGGCCCCACCCTGGGAGACACCCTGTTCCTCACACCTGGCCTTGACAAGGCAGACTCTGGGACCCATCATCTGGTGCACACACTTATCCTTCTCCTCCTGCTCCAGAGACCAGACTCTCCCTCCCTGCCAGCCATTGCAGAGGGCTCCTCTCTGAGCTGCTCTCTCCTCAGGCTGGAAGAAGGCCAGACCTCGGCCAGGGACCGCCTTGGCCTGGCACCACCTTGAAAGTGGACACACAGGGAGTGGTGGGTCGGGCGGGAGGCAGGTGGGGTGCCCATTCATGGCCCCATCTTCACTCACTGCGCTCTTCTCTGGGGTGAGGGCTGCGCTGGTTTTAATGAGGAGCTCACAGTCGGGGGGACCTTGACGTGTGGCCAACAATCCATCATGGGATGCTCCATGCTTGGAGTCAGACACACGTGGATAAGATGTCCAAGGGGATAGAAAGGTCACATTCCATGAGAAGAGGGCCCCGGAAGACTGAGAAGGGAATTCACATCTCCTTTCTTTCTTTTTTGGCACACGGGCTTCCACCCAGGGCACTGCACATGCTAGACAAGTGCTCTAGTGCTGAGCCACGGCCAGATTTATTTTTTATTTTGAGGCAGATTCTCACTAAGTTGCCTAGGGTGGCTTTGAACTTGTGCCTCAGCCTCCTTGAACTACAGACACCCATACCACACCCAGCAGGTGAAAATTCATTTGTTTTTTGGTGAATCAAATACTTTTTGAAAGATACTAAGAAATTATTTAATCTAAGGGCTGGCGATTTAGCTCAGTGGTTTCACTGCCTGCTGTGCAAGTGCAAGGACCGGAGTTCAATCCCCGGTACCAAAAAACCCCCACCCAAACTATTTAATCTAGTCTCATTATGAAAGTAATAGCCACTTTATAAAATGACCTTTTCATTATTTAATAATCTCTTTTAATATGATGATTTTAATCTTTCTTCATCAATGGGAAATAATCTAGCATAATTTATTTTTCTCCCAGATTCCTCTCTATCCTGTCTTAGAATTTCTGTAAGGTAGCTGGATCCATGAATCATATCTTCATGTCTTTAAATGTCTAGCTCATATCTTAAATCTCTTAATCTTTTGAACTTCATTTTGGGTAAACCAGCCCAGTGCTCCATTTAACACATTCATTCTTTGTGAATGATTTTCTATGATTCATTCCATCAGTAGAGTTTTCATTCAGCAATTAGGTCTTCATTTTCCTGTAACGTTAATAGCTTTTTCTTTGCATCCAGTCCTCCATGGATTTAGCATCCTTGCACGTTCCTCTCGGGACACTAATTATGCTTAATTTAAAGCTCTTCTCTCTTTCCTGTAGTACTTATTTCCCCAGGGTCTCATTTCTTCAGCGCATTGAGTTTAGTGTCTGCCATTTGTCTGCTGGTTTTCTCAAATGTGTGGTGGTCCTGGCTGTACCTCATGTGTCAGGCTGTACATAGTGAGGGTCCCTTAGCTTCCGGCAATGACCAGGGGAATAAGAATGTGACAGTTGTGTAGGGAGGAGAAAGTGCAGACACAAGGAACTTGAACCTGGGATAGAGATGAAAGGGTTAGAACATGGAATTCAGGTGAGTGCCCCAGGTTGGACTGGAGAAGAACTGAGCATGAGTGTAGAGAAAGGAGGCCCTGGGCTTGGTGTGATGAGGGTTGAAACAGTTCAAACCTAATGGTCTCCCTTGACTCTGAGCAGCATGAGGTCGGTTTAGAGGGGGTGTTTGAGGCTTGAGGAGAAAGTCAGGATCATAAATAAATATCAGAGGTGAGGAGATCATTTTTGGGTAGTTGTAGCATGTAAGGTAACATAACAGATGGAGGAGGTGGAGAAGGAAGGGAGGAAGTATTCTGGCAACAGTGAGCTTCATTAAGCAGCTGGGTGTGGTGGGCTAGGGGAAGAGGGGTGGGGATGATGGAGGACTCTAGTCGGTGTGAATGGGGGCTGTGCTGTCAGAGAGAACTTCAGAAGAAGGAAGTGGCGGGGAAGGAGGCGCGCAGTCGGACTCCACGGAACCTGAGTTGCCCACGTCACGTCCGTCCGGTGGACCATCAGGGCTGGGACAGACTGGAACCTCACGGATGGGCTCGGGACTTGTGCACCTAGGGGAGTGGCCGCGCCTATGGGTGGGGCTGCTGAGAAGGGATGGGGGTTTGAGGAAATCCTAAGGGGCAGGAGGATGAAGAGGAAGCAGTAAAACAACCCACAAAGGAACCAGAAGGAAAGCAGAGTAGTCCACGTGATAGGATGCCAAAGGAAGAGTTTAAAGAAGGAAGTGAGTGAGCGTTAGTGTCAAGTGCACTCACGTGAAAGCAAATCACAGCAATAACATCGTGATAGCATCGTGTACTGGGTGCTTCCACCATGCCCGGCGCTGGGCCACACACTTTCCTTGCGTTAATTTAGTTACACCTTATGACACCCTCTATGAGATAGATGTTAGGGTTTCTATCGAGGTGTCGTCCAAGAGCCTCGTGTGCTCATAGGTGGGGCTTTGTGTGTGGGGGGTGACTGGGTTTGGGGGTTCGGTGGGGTCTGGTCGGAAGAGGCGGTCACTGTGGGTGTGACCCGGGAGGGCTCACCTCCCGCCTCAGCTCCTCCCCTCGCTTTCTCTCTAATGGAGGTGCTCAGTCCTCTGACTGTGTAGAAGGGGGCACGGCAGGGGCTAAAGAAGGCAAGGCAGTAGGGACTTGGGTAATTTCAAGTACATGGGGGCCGGGGGTCAGTGCCTCAGAGTGGGCAAAGACAAAGACACTCGGAGCTCGCCACCACTTATTGAGTTCATATAATAAGGGGGGGGGGGATGGGGTGACTCAGAGGGCGACAGAAATCCGATGTTGACGCGGATCTTATGCTGATGAGGACGGGGAGAAGAGCAAAACATCCTTACAACAGTAGGTGAGAGAGTTAAACTGATAAGGAATCTGTCCCTCCCCTGATGAAACCTTCCTCCTTTTAAAAATTACTACTGGGTTCTCAAAGAACCCGGATGTCTGCAGGTGATGTAATCTTGCCCTTGAGCATCACAGCATCACAGGACCATTGAGGCCTCAGCTGTGACTGGAGGCAAAACGGAGTTATATTTCCGCGTGCCACAGCTGGCTCTCGGGCATGGACGTTAGGCTTCAGACAGCTCTGATCGTAATTTAATTATGAAATGGTTTTCCCCAAGGTTATGTAGAATGGCTCTTGACATCGCTCTGCTTCCTGTCTGCCATGCCCTGAGCAGCTTTCCTCTGCCATGCGGTTCTACCCTGGAGCCAGATGACTGTGGACTGAAACCTCTACAAACCGTGAGCTGCAATAAACCTCTGCTCTTTTAGGTGGAGGGTGTCGGGTGTTGTGTCCCAGTGGTGAGAAAGGTACTGGGACAGTAGGTGCTGCATTGTCTCTTATTTTATAGACAGGAAAACTGAACACAAAGAGATGAGCAGCCTGACCCAAGCCACATAACTGCAGGGTGTGGCTCCACCCCATATTGTTACGAAACACCAGATCTCTAGCTAAAGGAGATGCTTTTCCTGTTTGTTGATGTGGATTTATATTTCCGACATAAATCTATCTTCCATATCTACATGCTCAAAGTTGAGAAAACCCCTCTAGGTATCTTCCTGAAAGAGTTAGAGTCATCATATTACTTAGTACGTAATTCTTAATAGCTAAAGCTTAGAAGGGGCCAATTGGTGCATCAACAGGTGAGTGGATGAAGGAACTTTGTTGTTTACACACCACGGAGCACTATTCTGCTACAAAGAAGGTTAAACCTGAGTCATTTGTAGGTAAATGGATGCACCTTGAGACCATAAAGTTAAGTGAAATAAGTCAGACACACAAGCTTAAATATTACATGAAACCCAAAATATAAAGAGCAAAATAAAAAGATAGACAACAGGAAATAGGGAGACGGATCTTTCTCAAATAGGAAGGGGATCGAGAGATAGAGGGAGGGAGGGAAGGGATGAAACAAGAATGAAGATGTGTTATGTGCAGGTACCACTCCCTCCGCGGAATGTAGTCCTTATGTACTGCCGACATGGGCTCATAAAAACAAAAGAAAAGTTGGTGTAACGGTCTCCTCTCCTTCCTCACTGAGCTTCGGAGGAGGAAACCTTTGTTTCCTGGTGAGTGTGGAGGATGGTACCATGTTTTAGTAACTGAAAAGCAGTACAGATCTCAGGTCTTTAGAGCTAGCATCTCTGTGCCCCTCGTCCAGGTTATTTGGGGAACCCCGTTAGCTCCATAGTACCTACAACCGGGATGACACGGGGCAGCTGGGCGACTTCCGGGCAGTTTTGGTCCCAGCCCCTGGTGAGCCTGCAGCACAGCACGCGTGGGACAGTCCTGGCTCCTGGGCCTCTCTGGCCTCACTCGGCGCTGCACGCCGGCCGGACAGAGCACCCTCGGGTCCTGTATGGGCCCCCTCCCCAGGGCCTTTGCACTCGCTGCCCCTTCCAGCTCTCTCCTCTGCACTTCCTGGCGGGACCACGTGTGGAGAGCGAGCCTTTCCACACCGCCTCTGAGCTCAGCACCCTCTGGCTTAAGACCTTCAGTTGTTTTTCCATGGTGCTCGTAACAAAATCCACTTAGGATCAGTGTCCCTGATGTAGTGCTGGGGCACCTCCTCCGGGCAGTCTTCCCCGACTGGCTGGTCCTCCCTGGCATGCTTTAGGCTGCACTCGGAGGGACTAACTTGGAGCCCTTAAGTCTCGTGCTGCCTACCCAGGCTTGTCACTGTCCTCTCGAATGACTGTCCCACTGCTGTGACAATTCCCCTATGTGTTTCCAGGACCTGGCCAAGCTCCTTGCCCAGCGCAGACCGGCTGCCCTTGTCTATTGGCCTTTGAGTGGACAAGGAAGGAGGAAGTGAGAGGCACTCCGACAGAGAAGAGTCCCTTTCCCTGCAACTCCAGGAAAACCTGCAGGCTCCCCACACCTGGCGGAAGCAGGAGGCAGCCATGCCCGCAAGGCTAAAGTCCTGGCCTACAGCCCCAGCAGCCTTCCTCCAGAGTTTACCCAGTGCACACACCTGAGAACTGGCCCAGGAGGGCCAGGTAGCTGGCATGTCCCTGCGAGAACAGCCAGCAGGTACAGAGTGCCCTGGAGGCTGGTCCTCTGGGAGGGAGGGTGACATCCAGAAACTGGCCTGGCTGATTTTTATCAAGCCACCTTTCAGTGAAGTTGTATGGTGTGAAATGGAACAATGCAATTGCTTAACCATCACCGCCTGCCGCACCATCTAGTCAGAGGTGATTTTTGCTCAACCGGTTGGGGGGAAGTCGTTATGAAGCCTTAATAAAAATTTTTTTTTCTGGATGTAGGCAGCAGACTTTAACAATTAATATTGCTGCAATCTAGCTTTCTACACTGTTTATTGAGCTTTAAAAAGAAGTGCCACCCTTAAGCCTGAACCCCTTAAGTATTTTTTTATAACCGAGGCTAAGATGGAGGTGGTGTAGCTAATTAAATAACATAGGTCAGAGGCTTTGTTGTTGTTTCCATACTGGGGATTGAACCCAGGGACTTCACACAGAGCTACAGCCCCGTCCCACTCTTAACTTTTTATTTTGAGAGGGGTCTTGATAAGCCACTGAGTCGCCCAGGTAGCGCTCCAGCGTGTGATCCTCCTGCCTCAGCCTCCCACAATGCTAGAATTATAAGCAGGCTCCACCCTGCAGGCTGATACTTCGCTCTTATCCCCAAGAGGAAGCACACTTTCTTAGAGCGTATTGGGAGTAAGAAATTGAGAAAAGTCAATTTCATTAAACCAATGCCCCGTTCTTCCCTGACCTCCCAATCCCTTCTCCTTGCTCCACTCCCCTCCGATTCCTACCCCTAACTCCCTCAGCTTGACTCTAAGTCCCACTTCCTTGTTCACAATGAGACCACAGCAGTGGCCTGAGCAGTCTGGCATCCTTCTCACTGTACAGCTCGTGGGGACCAAAGCTAGGGATGAAAGTTTGGGGCACGATGGATCCTTGTGAGAGAAAATGACGAAACAAGGTTGATTTACTTTATCACAATACACAGACTCGAATACAAAGAAATCTGCCTGGCAACACAGGGCTGGTGGCTCTCTGCCCTGTGGGCTCTGCCTGGCCATCGTGCACCAGGGAGCCAGCCCTGTGCTGACCGAGTCTGCCCTGGAGATGTGCAGACTTTGCTCTGGGCATTATTTCCTAGACTGCATGGTGTGACAGCAGATCACACAGCACTTCCGGGGTATTAAGATGATAAGTCCTCTACAGGAGGGGTGTGCACAAATCCCACGGCATCTTATTCTGAAAGGACTCGAGCATCTGTGAGTTTTGTTAGCCTTTCTGCGGGAGGGCTCTGCACACTGAGGTACCAAGAGTCCCCCCCAGTGTCCAGGAACACTGAACCCCCTCTGACCAGCCCTTCCTGCCAAACTCTGTCAGAAGCGTGGGGAGGTGGGGCGTCCCAGAGCCTGGGGACTGTCTGCAAGGCTGCCTGTCCTGGAGGCCACAGGAGGGCTTTCCTCTGGTCCATCCCTCAAGTGCATCTCCAAAAGTGGAGGAAATGACTTTATTACCACGAACACTTTCAGTTCTAATTACAACTGCTCTTCCTTTCTGCTTACTTGTTTGCTTTTGAGAACGCTGTGACTGTTTTTTGCAGAGAGGGATGCAAGGGCGCTTCTCAGAGGTCCTCAGGCCTGCGTCCTGTAGGCCGCTGTTTCTGGGGCCAGTGTCTTTACTCTGTCCTCGGCCCCAGCTTCTGGTGTCCCCGGCCTTGGATGAAGTGGACATGCAGACACCGGTCAGATGGTCAGCCCTGAGCCCGGCGCTTCAGGGACATCGTGAAGGCTCCTTCAGAGCAACGTCTGCACTGTGTCAGTGGAGATCCTAATTCAATCTTTTGACCTTCATATTTGCTCCCGTGCCAAAAGTGAGTCATGGTGTTTCCAAATGGTTTTATGCAGTTTCTAATACTGCTCAGCTTTGGGGATTTTGTTCCTTGTTTCTTTTCTCCCCAAGGCATAAGCTCCACCTAGACTTTTGTAAAGGATCTCTGTGAAGATGGCCTCAGACCCACATAGACTTTCTGTGTCTTTCCTTCCGGTGGCCCAGTGAACAAAGACTGTCTTGGGGAGAGTCCACCACTCCAATCATTACCAGGCACTTCCAGCGGCATCGCCTTGCCTGCTGTGAAGGGGTGGCTTGAAGAAAGCTTAGGTGGGCTCTGGCCTCTGCTGTTATGACCTTAACTATAGGAAGACCCCTAGCTTAATTATGAAAGATGGATCGAGCTCTTTTCTCAAAGCTGAAATCCCCTTTGAATTGGGTGGTATACAGGTAGGCTTCCCTTAGGGGCCGGAGAGTCAAGTGACTGGAGAAAGAAAATTAGGCAAGGCTGGAGATACAGCTCAGTGCTTGCCTAGCATGCATGGGGCTGGGTTCAGTCAATTCCAGTTCAAAAAGCAGAACAAAACAAAGACCCTAGAAAATCAGTATGGATGTAACCCAGTGCAAGGGAAGCCTATTTCGGGAGGCACAAGAAACCTGTGTTCATACCTGCATGCCTCTTTCCTCTGTGGACTCACAACAGAGAGAGGAAAGGAAGCAGAAAAGGCCATCATCATCTTCCCCATCTGATGTGTTCATTTCATGCATCCTTCCCTCCCTTCATCCCTCCATCCCTCCCTCCATCCATCCCTCCCTCCAGCCATCCATGCATCCATCCATGCATCCCTCTATCCATCCACACATCCTTCCATGCATCCATGGATGCATGATGCATCCATCCCATGCATCCATGTATCCATCCACGCATCCATCCCTCCATCCACGCATCCCTCCATGCATCCCTCCACCCATCCTTCCACTCAAGCATCCATGCATCCCTCCATGCATGCATGCATCCATCCATGCAACCCTCCTTCCCTCCATCCATCCATGTATCCCTGCATCCATCCCTTCATCCATCCATGCATCCACCCTGCATCCCTCCATCCCTCCCATCTATCCCTCCAAACCTGCTTCTGTGCCCACTTCCTCCCTTCTGCACCTGTCTGTCCCCTCCATGGGGTGGCCCATATAGGAGTCTTTCCTGCTGCCCTCCTAGACCCACTGGGACATGTCCAGTGGATTCTCTGTTGCTGTTTTCTTCTCCCCTGTTTTCCTGCTTGATTACGCCCTGTCCCCTCTCCTGATCCCAGGGGCCTGTACTTCCATCTGCCCCATCGGGACACACTGCAGCCGAAGTGTAGGTCTCCATGCTTGGCTTTGGGCTCTGGCTTCTGGGACATGGTCCTTCCACCTCTACATGGCCTCCTGGTCTCCAGCATGGCTTCTGTTCTGGCTGAAGCCCACCCTTCCTGGTGCAGCAGGTAGAGATGGGCAGTTCCTTTGGTCCAGTGTGGCTTTTACTCAAGTGGCAGAGGTTGGCACAAGAGAACAGGTGGAAAGATGGGACCCGAAGGGGCACTGGAGAAGCCAGACCTCCTTCATATGTTGCCTCAGCCCACAGGGAACCCACAGAAGGTCAGGCTCTGACAGTACATGTTAACCAGGGAGCATTAGGTGCAAAATATCGTGCAAGGTCTCCTGGTCTCAATTTAGGGTGGGATTTCATCACCACAAATCCATTGCAAACAAAATATTATGACAAAAATGCTTTTACTAGCTAGGCTTGGCGGTACACGCCTGTAATCCTAGCTACTAGGGAGGCTGAGGCAGGAGGATTGCAAGTCTAAAGGCTAGCCTGGACAACTGAGTGAGACCATCTCAAAATAAAATGAAAAGAGCTGGAGAATCCCTAGTACAATACTGGAGCACCTCCAAAATTACTACAGCCAACCTAGTAATCATCATGGGACACAGCATGCTCTGCACCTCTCAGCACAGCCACATTGGCCTATTTAAAATAAAGTGCTGGAAGCCTCATGAAACTGATTGAATGCTGTGCTGAGCAAAAAAACAAGATGGCTGTGGGGTGGTTTTGCAGTACTGTCAAGCTGGAAAATCTCAGGCAGACGGTGTAAGTCAGGGACCATCTCTATAAGACATGTATGTGAACACCTGGAACAGTGCCTGACAACGTATTCCAGACCTGTTTGTGTTTTTTTTTAATGTTCTCAAATGTTTCTTTATCTGACAGTAAAAAAAGGAGGAAGATTCTTATCTTTTAGAGAGCACTGGAAATCCAGCCAGCTTTCATTTTTTTTTTTTTTTTTTTTTTTGATACCAGGGATTGAACTCGTGCTTTTGAGGCAGGTGGCAGAACCACTGAGATAAACCACTGGCCCACTTCTCAGTTTATCTTGAAAGCAATCTTTTCTGGTACCTATATGAATTTGAGAATGAAATTACTTATATTTGGCTATAACTTTCTTATTAACATATCAACATTTAAGCATACAAATGTAATAAACTTTTCCAATTTTTTAACTTACTTTTTTAAACCTAAGCCAATTTGTATTGACATCTAGATTACACGTGCATATAAAACAGACACACCCCTCAACTGTTCCTAAGATATGCTGCTTACAAGTGTTGTTCTCCTTGGGCAGAATTAAATTTTTAGAGGAACATAGTTTAAGTGGGAACAAATAAGCAGACCTCCTCATGACATAAACTAGATAAAACCAACAACTATTAAACCAACAATTCTACCAATCTCTCTTTCCTATCTTAAATACAGGAGGTGTGATCAAAATGTACAGTGAATGTTTAAATTAAAAAAATTATTACAGCAGGACATACTTCCATGAATCCCCCTCAGAATACTCTCCATAGGTTCAAACACTCTCATCCCAAAGTTCCTGCCCCTTTCTGAAGCAGTTCTGCATATCTTCTCTCGTGCCTTTACAAAGTGTATCAAAACTACAGTGAAGGCTGCTGTCAAGTGCCATCTGATGGAAAGGCAGCTCCTAAAAACATGAGTGTGTCCTCATCCACTTCAGTCACCCGATCTGGCACCGTGTGACATCTGGCTCTTCCCCAAGTCAAAATGACCACGAGAGGGAAACGTGTTCAATCGATTCAGGACACCGAGGCAGCCAGGACAGCGCAGCTAAAGACTCCCAGGAAGGACTTCCAGAAGTGCTTCAGAAAGTGGCAAGGAAGATGGGATGAGTGTGTACAAAGTAAAGGGGAGGACCTTGAGGGGAATTCACGGCAATGGGTCCTTTACTGCAAATTTTTTAAAGAAGTTTAAACATTCACTATATTTTTTGAACACATGCATACAAATGTGCACAATGAGTGTGCATGAGCTACAACACTGATATGTCGGTGAAGGGCTGCTCTAGATGGGCTGCTGTGACTGGTAGAGGCCGGGCGGAGAGCGCACAGGTGAGCTGAGGCACTGTCCACACTCCCTTGAGGTAGTGCAGGTATCCAGGTCTTCCTGGGCTAAGAGGCTGATCTGGGTCTTTGGGTTTTTTTTTTTTGGTACTGGGGATTGAGCTTGGGTTCTTGGGCTTTCGAGGCAGGTGGCGGAACCACTGAGCTAAATCCCTGGCCCCCTTTGGGTCTTTCTTGCTCCATTGTGCTCTGTTTGGCTGTTCTATATTTGTTTGTTTCACTGTTTTATAAATAGGGCAAAGTGGGACATTCAACTAGTCCAAGAACACTTACTGTACCCCATAAACACCGAGTCAAGCATGTTTATTTATTCTTCTGCAAATACAGCAGATCTGTACCTACAATTATTTTTTAAGAGAAGAAACGTTAAGTCATCTGAAGAAACAGGTGGGGCCTGGGGCTTGAGCAAAGGAGTGAGAGGGGAGAGCTGGCTGGGGTGAGTGTGGGCCAGTGGAGGGGCCTGGCCAGCCCTAGCAGGCCTTCTCCAGGAAGGCTTTGCAACACCAGGTGTACTGCTGGTACACCAGCTCGAAGTCAGACTCATACCCATAGGGTCTTCAATGATGAGCTGTTTCTGTGGATCATAGCTTCCAAGCAGTTCAATTTTAGCTTTGCAGTATTTAAAAAATTTTTTTTGGTACTGAGGATTGAACTCTGGACCTTGCACTTGCAAGGCAGGTGCTGGAACCACTGAGCTAAATCCCTGGCCCTGGATTTGCAGTTTTTAACTCAATTGCTTTTTCTATTCAGATCTCTCAGATTGCTTTCATCCATGCACAGTATGTAGTCAAACATTGCAAAGTCCTCCTTGGTGACCTGCCAGGCAACGTGACTCATGGGGATGCCATGCTTCTTCATGCAACTTTGCCCTTGATAGTCAGGGGGGTTTCCCACTTCATATGTAGATGTGGCTGCACTGTCTATTCTCCAGTTATCTGAAATGTTTTGATCAGTTACAAGTTTTCTGAAAACTGCTTCTGCAATGGTTGACCGGTAAGTGTTACCCAGACAGTGAACAGCACGGACTTCAGCCCAGACTCAGCCATGTTCCCGTGTGGTCACTGGGGCCCAGCGTTCCAGATCTGTTAGAGATGTTCTCTGGTTTCTTCCTTCCTTGCTTCCTTCCTTCCTTCCTTCCTTCCTTCCTTCCTTCCTTCCTTCCTTCCTTCCTCTCTCTCTCTGTCTTTCTTTGCCTTTCTCTCTCCCTTTTTTCTTTCATTTTCTCTTCCTTTCTTTCTCTCTCCCTCTCCCCTCCCCCTCCCCCCCCCCCTCCCCCTCTCTCTTTCTGCTAAGTTGTCCAGGCTGGTTTTGACCTCCTGGGCTCAAAAGGTCTTCCTGTCTCAGCCTCCCCAGGGTAGACTCCAGGTGCAGTCTACCATACCTGGTTCCCTCCATCTTTTATACTAGAATACACTAATATGATGTGTTTTGTGCATATATTTTAAAAATAGAGTGGAGCTTTCCAGTGCTAGACGCCTTTCCCAGGGTGTCTGGCAGTCTCGGCAGCTCTCAGGTGACACCAGGCCGGCTGCATAGCAGAGGCTCTGCTCGGGCTGTGTGGCCGTGCCCGCGTGCTCCCAAGGCTGCGTGTGACCAGAGCAGGACGAGAGGCCTCTGGGAGGACGCTAATGTGCCATGGGCGCTCAGCTCGCAGGGACACCGACCATTGTGTCCCAGGGAAAGGGCGCAGTTAATTGCCGGGGAAGTTAACCCAGGGCCACCACACATTTATGTTTATTTTTTTCGGCTGACTGAGTGTAAACTTCTTTTCTTCTTGTGGGTTATCCGCGTTAAAACAGCAGGACCTGGGACGTGGAAAGTACTGTCCCTGCTTGGTTCCTGGCATGGGTCCTGGACCCTGCAGATACCGGAAGCTGCGGATGCTGGAGGTCCTGCGTCATCTACCCAGCCCATGGCGTTGCTTAGGGAATGATGGTAAGAAACATGTCTGTGTGTGCTTAGTACAGAGCACGCCCCCCGCCCCCTCCCGCCCCCGATATTTCCCGTCTTCGGTTGGTGAAATCCTTGGATGTGGAATCCATGGACGAAGAGGGCCAACCGGCCGGCTTAGGGTTTTCACCAGGGTGTGGCAGATTCCAGGTTCATAAACGATATAGCTACTGTGTGCAAATTTCCTTACTTACCATGTGCTCTGGTTTTTTTTTCTTCTGAGACAGGGTCTTGCCATATAGTTCAGGCTGGCCTTGAACTCAGCTATATAGCCCAGGCTGGCCTCAAACTCACAGTGCTCCTCCTGCCTCAGCCTCCCAAGTGCTGAGATCACAGGTGTGTCCTGCTATGCCTAGCTTCTGGCTTTGTTTTAATTGCTCTATTTCCACATCTCCATAGCAATGAGTAGATCTAATGTCTCAGGGCTCAATTAGTTGTGTGTTGGTATTGTTATTATAATACATAGAAGGGTTTTTAGACTCATTGGTCTTGATTGAGAACTGGGAAAGACTGTATCATTTTAGTTATTGTCAAATATATATACATTTTATATTTATACACTATATATACTATGTATTATATACTATAGTACCTATATATTATATACTATGTTATTATTATATACTATATTATATATTATTATACTATATATTATAATAATATAGTATAATATATATATATATATATATATATACACACACACACACTATATATAATATATATGTATTGTTTTTGGTACTGGGATTGAACCCAGAGCCTTCTAACTGAGCTACTTCCCTAGCCCTTTTTAAAAGTTTTAACTTTGTGTGTGTGTGTGTGTGTATGTGTTCCCCCTGTGTGTTACTGATCAAGCTCAGGGTCTTGTAGTTGTTAGACAAGTGCTCCACCACTGAGCTACGACCCAATACTGAGTTTTGCTTTCTTCCCTTTGGGTCCCAGGGAATGAACCCAGTAATCTCAGCCCTCCCTTTTATTTCAAGGGTCTTAAAAGTTTTACCTTTTGAGACAGGGTCTCACTAAGTTGCTAAATTGCCCAAGCTGGGCTTGGATTTGCAAGTCTCCTGAGGACTCAGCCTCCCTGAGTGCTGGGATTACAGGCATGCTCCACTACCCCAGCTTGTCAAATACGTTTGTATTTTCTTTGGGTTCCCATAATTCCTTTTTCAAGCCTCATTGTTCTTCCAGAGCCTAGGTGAAACCTCTTCACAGCATTGGACTGGAGGTAGAAGAAATACCACTCTTAAGAAGCAGTCTTCGTTTTATGGAGCTGGTAGGGTTGCAGTAATCTCTGACCCCAGGAATGTCCCCATGCCTGTGCTAATGGGCTGTGTGGGGATGAACTTCTCTCCATCCCAGAATACTATGTTTTAGTGGCACAACAACACCAGTGCCACCGTGACACACACTTGGCCCCGGAGAGATTGAAACATGTTAAAGCAGAATGATTTTCACGTTATGATACATTTGGGCATTTTCCTTTCTTGCTAATGAAACAAAACAAAACAAAACAAAACAAAACAAAACAAAACAAAAAAGCCTAGGAAAAGCCTAGCAAGTATTTCATTAACATTGAGAACCAAGCCATCCATCGCAGTCCCTGGTGACCCCGGGGTGCTGGGCTTTGATGTGGTACCACACACAGCTCCGAGCTGGCCAGAGAGGCCATGGCATCGCTGCCTGGGTTGGTCTTGAGCCTTTTCTCCTTTGCCCCTTCTGGGCCTCCAGTGTCTGAATATTAACCCTGACACCGCGCACCAGGGCCTCTGCAGAGGCTGTGGTCGCCTTGGGGAGCTCCGAGCTTAAACTTCCCGGGGACCCCACTTGCGCTCCCCTGACTGAGCTCAGCACCCTCTCTTCCCGCAGCACCCCACTCCGAGCTCATTCCTTGTTAGGTGAAAAACCCCGTCTTTCAAGACAAGGGCTTGCAGATCAACAATGACTTTTCCTCGGAGCTATTTTTCTTTTTCTAGGAGACTCCTGGTAAAATTACTGGTGCCTTTATCCAAGTAAATAAATCTCCAGTGTGGGGAATTTGAGGTATGTGGCATGTCAAGTTGGGCAGATAATTTTGCCTGGGAGAGGGTCTTCCTAACAGCCCCTACTCCCCACATTTCCCAAGCCATCCTAGCGAAGTTACTTCATGTCTGTTTCCTCGTCTATGAATAAATAGAATGATGATTTTATAATTATTTCCTGCTCCAACATTTTCTGATTCCGTGAAATAAGTGATTCAGAGGCCACCTACTTTGTTTTCCTGAACACGGTGGCTCACTGATTCTAATAATTTGTGTTGGATATTGGTACACTCAGGCTTTGAGCAATATCATTCACAAGGGCCAGAAGGTGAAGGCAACACAATCAACAGGGTGCTGGACACCTGAAATGTGATTTTTACACACAATGGAATAGTCCTGTTGTTTGTCGTTTTTTTCCGGTACAGGGGATCGAACTTAGGACCTTGCACTCTCGAGGCAGACATGGAGCCACTGAGCTAAATCCCCGGCCCTAGAATAGTCCTGTTTTAAAGAGGAAGGAAATTCTGACACGTGCTGAAACATGGATAAAAATAGAAGACGTTATGCTTGTGAAATGAGCCAGTCACAAAAAAGACGAATGATTCTTTTTTTTTTTTTTGGTAGTACTGAGGATTGAACCCAGGCCCTTCACACTAAACTACATATTTATCCCTTTTTATTTGTTTTTTTTTTTGGTACCGGGGATCAAACTCAGGACCTTGCGCTTTTGAAGCAGGCATGATGGCACTGAGCTAAATCCCCGGCCCTATTTATCCCTTTTTAAATATTTTTATTTTGAGACACAGTCTTGCTAAATTGTTAAGTTGCCCAGCTTGGGCTTCAACTTTTGTGATTCTCCTGCGTCAGTCTCCCAGGGTGCTGGGATTATAGGTGTGTGTCACTGAATGCCATTTGTATGATTCGATATATATGAAGGGCCTGGAATAGGCAAATTTAGAGAAACAGAAAACAGAATGGTGGTTACTAAGGTTGAGGGGGAGGACAACAGGGAGTTATTGTTTAATGGGTACAGAGTTTCATTTTGGAAGCCTGGAGTGGTCATGCACGCCTATAATCCCAGCACTTGG
>NW_004624756.1:18462727-18584557 GCF_000247695.1 Heterocephalus glaber
CCCCCCACCCCACCACCCGCCACACACACATCAAAAAAGTTTTAGTTTGGGAAAATGAAGAGGCTCTGGAGATGGAGTTGGATGGTAATGATGGTGGCATAATGAGAATGTACTTAATGCCGCTGTACAGTTAAAAGTGGTTAAGACAAGGCTGGAGATTTAGCTCAGTGGTTCCACTGCCTGCCTCGGAAGCGCAAGGTCCTGAGTTTGATCCCCGGTACCCAAAAAACCAAAACAACAAAAAACAAACAAACAAACCAAAAAAATCGGAGGGATGGGGATTTAGCTCAGTGGTTCCGCCACCTACTTTGCAAGAGTAAGGTCCCAAGTTCAATCCCTGGTACCGCCCCTACCCCCCAAAAACCTGGATTCTCGATTGATTTCTTTCTCATTAGAGATTTGGTACCCTGAACACTTCCTTCCTCTAGGGATGGGATTGTTGGTTCTGTGTGCAGCAGGCCCCTTTGAGATCTGGGATCAGGTGCTGGAGTGGGGAATGGTTTATGTCGTTGCACTGACTTACAGGATGTGTTGATGGCTGGAAGGAGATTGTGGCTGTCACATGGCTGGGTCTGCCTCACTTCCTGTGGCTGAATGAGGTCTGGGCTGTGGAGGAGGAGGCCCGTTTACAGTCCAAGTCCCCACCACCCTCGGGGACGCTTCCTGTGGCGGTGCAAGCAGTCTCAACAATGGTCCTGAGTCCTGATGAGCTTTTGTCAACAACAGGCAACCTCGAAGAGACACCAGTCTGCCCAGAGTGGGCAGTTTCTTTCCAGAAGTGCCATGGTTTTGTCAACAGAGCCTCTCATTTGGCACTGGAAGTCCTGCTCCTTCATTCTTGGTGATCCTGGGGACATCACCTGGCTCCTTTAGCCTTTGGCTCCCTATTGGTTTCCTTGGTGACAGTCAATTCAGGTGACTGCCTTAAAGGCATTTGATCACCAGGAAAGGGCTAAAGAAATATTCGGTGTTATCATTACTCCAGGGGCAATTACTGTGTGCTGCAAAGATGGAGATGTTGGTTCACGTGATAACTGGCTTTCTTAGATTTTACCGTCACCGTTAGCAGTATCACTCGAAAAGCTACACCATTTCTTATTCATGTTATTGTTTGATGCATTTCACTGAATGTCCTTTCACGATTACAGAGTTCTGTTCCATGTGCTGTGCCCTTGAATTAGGTGCCCGCCCGTGGCAGAGGAACTGGATGGCGCCCTGTAAGGCTGAGCACTTGGTCCCTGGTCACCCAGCGGCAGGGTTGAGGCTGTCATGCAGGATTCTTTATATATAAGGCCTGGTGTGCTCTTGCCGGCACCCCAAGCCTGGCCGTTCCCGAGGGCATTTCCCCATTTACCTTGCATGACCTTGGGCAAGTTGGTACAAACTGAAGACCAACAAGCTGAAGGTCATGGCTACACAGAAGCTCTTTGCAGATCTAAAACTCAGAATTTCCCTGGTGTTCCCTTTGGAGGCAGAGTATACTTAGCAGATTTTGGGCTCATCACCCCTTCATGTGATTCAGCCTCCCCACCGGGCTGGGAATGCCGGTGGGGACAATAACTGAATCATCAACACAGCCTGTGGCCCCTGCTCCCATGTTGGTTACATACATAATGTACTTCTTCTTTGTTGTTAATTTTAAAGGCAAGAAGCATATTATTTATTAGCCTTTCCAACATAGTCTATTTAGAGCAGTTATTACCTATTTTGCAAACACTTTTTAGGGATAGGTACATATTGTGGTGTTTGACCATGCAAATAAAAGTTTATTATTATCCTCCAATGCTGCATATAAAAAGAGACATTAATATCTTACATTTTCCCTCCCTGTGGCTAATGCCAACCAGCAATCTGCGTTAACCATTTTCAGACTGTTCTTATAGGCGGGAGGTAAAAGGACTTCTGTTGTTTGTGAGTGCACATGGCAGACAGTCAGAGGAAAGGTAGTTGGTTAAGGTTTTAGTGATATTTCCATTTTCGGATGTGTGGATCCCTGTGGAAATTCTGGCTGGAAATGGGAGGGGCAGAAATGCTGGATCTGACTCCATGCAAACCCGTAAGGCTGCTCACGCTTTGCTTCAGCGTGGGCCGTCCAGACAGAGTCTGTGACGGTGGCCATGAAAAGCATCAGCTGAGACGAGCTAACCCAGAGCCTACTAAATACCAGCCCTTGTCCTGCCCAGAGCCGGTCTGTGTTCTGCAGGGATGGGTGATGCTAGTCAAGGAAATTATAGGCTGTCTAGCCACCAGGCTTTCCAGAAAGATTATGGGGTGACTTATTGATCTTTAGGTGGGTCAGGGGTTTTGAGGGAAGGTTAGATTTAAAGCCTGTAGTTAGAGTTGGAAAGGCTGGGTTTGGAGTCTCAGAGAGATGTAGATATGAGGCTCTCTTCCTGGTTCCCACCCAGCCAGGCTCACTCCCTGGGGACATGGGTGACACAGCTGGCTCGTCAACTCCTCCACCTTACAGAGAGGGACACTGTAGTTGAAAAAGTGAAGTGAGTTGCTCACATTCCTCCCTGGTTAACATCAAAACCAAAACCACAGCCCACATGCTCTGGTGGCTCCTATGACTGAGAGTCCTCCCAAGGATGCCCTATGACCTGATCATTCAGTTTCAGTGATTCACCGTCAGATTTGCTATACCTCTTGATGGCTTTTCTGGAGATTCAGAGGTTCTGTTTTTAATGCATTTCATGTTTAATGAAAGAGATTGTTCTGGGGCCAACCAAAAAAAAGTGGATGCAAGAGAAATTCGGGAGGATTCAGTGTAAATAACAACCGTGGCTCCTGGTCATGGGATAAATTATGTCCCTGCAAATTCATATGTTGAATTCCTAACCACTCTGTATTAGTCAGGTTTTCCATTACTGGAATAAAAATAACCACAACTTAAAGGAGAGGTTTAATTTGGCTCACAGTTTTGGAGGATTCAGTCTATGGTTGGTTGGCTCCAAGGCAGAAATGGCATGGTAGAAGGGCATGGTGGAGGAGAGCTGCTCAACTCATGGAAACCAGGAAACAGAAAGAGCAGAGGGGAGGAGCTGGGGACAAGAAGACACCCTTTCAGTTCATGCCCCCCAGTGACCTACTTTCTCCAACCAGGCCCTGACTCTGAATATGTGAGGCTTTAGGGGCTGCTTTATATCCCTTCCATAACCCATCCATCTCATAATGTGACTTATTTGGAAATACAGTCATTGGAGATATAATTAGTTAAAACAAGGTCCTACTGGATTAGGGTAAGTCTCTTATCCAGTGTTATTGGTATCCTTATAAAGAGAGAAAATTGGACACAACATAATATGAATGCCATGTGAGGATAAAGACAGTGGTTGACATGATGATCCAATAATCCATGGGACCAAAGACTGAAGCAAACCAACAGAGGCTGGAAGAAAGGCATGGAATAGATTCTCCCTCACAGCCTCAGAAAGAAGGGTTAAATTAAATAAGCATGAAATCATAGGTCTGTGTCTCCATACTTACAGTTCCCAGGTAGAAGCCACAACATAACTTAGTAGTGTATTTCTGTAACAGACAACTGGGGTTTAGCTGAGTTTCAGTCAATCACAAACAGCTGACTGATCACATCATGCTCAAATAAAACAAATACCCCACTGTAGCCGGTCAAGTGATACCTCTATTTTGCATCCTTGTTTGGCTTATAACTTGGTGGGGTAGAGCTCACGGGACCTCTTCTGATTCTTTTTTTTTTTTTTGGAAGCGGGGATCGAACTCGGGACCTTGTGTTTGTGAGGCAGGCAGCAGAACCACTGAGCTAAATCCCTGGTCTCTTCTGATTCATGAATTGTTTTTTGCTCAGATAAACTCTGTTAAATTTAATTTGTTTAGTTTTCTTTTAATAGAAGCAACCCTGCCAACACCTCAGTTTTGGATTTTCAGCCTCCAGAATTGAGACAGTAGATTTCTGTTGGTTACGCCTCGCAGTCTATGGAAACTCTAGTACATTAATACATTCTTTCATTCCATATTCTTCATGAATGAGCACCTCATTGCTTGTCTGTTGTGTCATTTTCCTTCAGCTGTTTTTCTCTCAGCCAAATATTTAATGCTCTCTAAAATATTTTTAAGTACTAAAATAAGCTTGGTTACAGGAAAAAAATTTTAAGGGCAAAAGAAGTACCTCCATTCATTTTAAGGCTTTGTGTTAGTTGTTGACAATGAAAATGAAAAAAGAACTCTCTCTGAAGCAATTTATGAAAATTTTGACAAATTTTTTCAGCGGCCTTCCTGGCATTCTACTAAGATAATAATCTAGCCATTTATGCTTCAATCCAGCCCCAGGCTTTACACTGCCCCTGGGATTTGTGTCAGACCCTACCTAACGGGGAAGCTGCTCTTTTTCTCTGGCCTAATATCCCCCATGTTTCTGTCACTGGCTCCGGGGGACAACACTGAAAGGTCCTACTGCTGGCTGTGGGCCTCTTTGGGGTCCGCTCTTGCACTTGTCTTGCCTTTGCTGACCACTAGGAAGCCATGTGAGACCTTCACAAGGGCAGCACTGTGATCATCACAGGCCCTCAAGGGTCACCTTGGCTGTGGAGGGCATGGAATTCAGTGTTGTTCACTCACCCGGGCCTCTTCCAATAGCACTGTGCTAATGAAGCTCCTAGGGGGAGTGAGAGCAGGTGTGCATGTGAGGAGACGTCTTCCCAGGGCCTGGGGTACCTGTGTTCTTAGCATCAGTGAGGCTGATGGATGGAGACAGAGCAGAGGGGGCTGGTACCCCTGAGAACCCCAAGACCACAGCTGCTCCACGAAGCTCACCCATCCCCAGAATCCTGGCTGGATCAAAGTGCTGTGCTCCACACAGACCACCCTCTGCTGTTACCAGCACCCTTTCAGGTGGGTTCAAATGCAGTTAGGTGACAGCTGTTCTTTAGAGCAACTCTGTTGTTGACTGTATGAAATGCCCTCTTTGGGGTCAAAGGCAGTCAGTATTGACAGTGTCAGATCATTCAACGTAATAGATTTTCTTTAAGCTTTTTAATTTGAAATAAATGGCAAGCAAGAAGTTGGAAAAGCAGTACAAAAAGGTCTCATGTCCTCATAGCCCAGCTTACTGCAATAGTGACATCTACGTAATGTGGTTCATTATGGAAAACAAGTAGTTGATGTTGGCACCACATAATTTACTAGCTTACAGGCTTTGCTTGGATGTTACTAACTCAATGGATTCTTGAGTCCTAGTCACTTTTCACACTGGCACATTTAAAAGTCTTTTAGGGTCTGTTTATTGTCTAGATGATAGATCTTTTATTTTATTTAATTGCTTTTATTTATTTATGGTGCTGGGGATTGAACTCATGGCCACATATGTGCTAAGGATGTGTTCTACCACTGAGTTACACCCTCAGCCCCTTTCATTTGATAAGTTTTGGTAAAAAGTTCATTCCTAAGATGAAAATTCAAATGACACAAATATATATAAAGTAGAATGGGTCAGTTCCTCTCTTCTCTCATTTGGTCCAAATAGCTACTATTAGAAGTTTGATGTAAATCTTTATGTTAGTCAACTCTCCAGCACTGTGACAAAATACCTGACACACTCTACTTTGAGGAGGAAAGACTTATTTTGGCTCAGGGTTTCGGAGGGTCCAGTCTCTGGTCAGATGGCTGAAGGCTGTGTGGGGCAGAACAGCATGGTGGAAGGGGTGTGGAAGGCAAAGCGCTTGCCTCGTGGCAGCAAGGAAGCAGAGACAGGAGAGACCTGTGCTCCCTGGCTTCCTCCTCCTTTTGTCTTTATTCCATTTGGGCCTGCAGGCTATGGGATAGTGCCATCCATGTAAAGGGTGGGTCTCTCCCCTCAGTTTGTTGTCCCACATGCCGCTCATCTCTGGACACACCCAGAAGCTGCTTTTCTATATTCTTAGGTGTTTCTCAATTCAATCAAGCTGACAATCAAGATTAACCATCACAATCTACTTTGTATCTGCCCCATAACATTTATATACATGTATACACATATGTAATTTCTTTCATAAAAACAATCATGTTTTGCACACTGTTTTGTCAGTAATATGGTATGAACATATTCATTGTGGTTGTGCCATGATTTTCTTTTATTCCCACTTGATTTCGGTTTGCTTCTCCAGGTGAAGAATCAGGTTGAGAGTGTTGTGCTCTGCCCGCCTGAGCTTGCTCCTTGAATCCCGCCTGCACGCTGCCCACGATGAGTGATAGCAGATGAGCTTGTCTTCTCTGCAGGCTGTCTCTGTCATTCTGCTTTCCCAGAATGATTCCCTCCTTCTCCACTGAGGTCTGAATTGCAGATGTGAATTCCTAGGCTTCGGGAGATTCCCCTCTCCACCCACTCCCTCTCTCCATCCTGGTCAGCTGTGTTTGCTGACCAATCTGTGTTCTTCTCAACTCCCATGTTTACCATTTGGGATTTCTCCTTGCCAGACCCCATCTCTCCTAATATAGTAGTTTCCCCTCATTCATGGGAATATGTTCCAGGACACTTGGGAGATCCCTGAAATCACACATGGTACTGAATCCCATATACACTGTGCTTTTTCTCTACATGCATACCTGTCATAAAGTTTAATTTATGAACCAGCCACAGTGAGAGATTAACGAGTAGTACTAATAAAATTGAACAATTATAACAGTATACTCACTGTAATAGAACTTCCAGCATCATTATTCTTCCATGTTAGGACCATTATTAAGTAAAATAAGGGTTATTAAGCATATGCACAGGGACACATGACAGTCAACATGATAACTCAGGTGGCTGCTAAGAAACAGTGTGGTAGTACACAAAATGTGGATCCACTGGACAAAAGATTCACATCCAGGTGGGATGGAGGGAGACAGTAGGAAATTTCATCATACTGCTCAGAAAGTTGTGCAATTTAAAACATGTGAATGTTAAATTTCTGAGTTTTTCATTCAATATGTTCAGACCCCGTTGACCTTGGATAACTAGAACTGCAGAAAATGAAACCATGCGCAAGAGAGGCCTGAAATGCTGCTTAATTTGGCACACAGTTATCAAACCAAATCTCTCTTGATTTCCTGTTTCCTCATTTGTGTGTGATCACCGACAAAGCTCTGGGGTCTAGGGGACAAGGTGGCAAACTCTTCCAGTAAAGGTACAGGTAGTAAATGTGTTAGATTTTGCCAATGAAACAATTTCTGTTGCAACTTTGTTTACGGACACTGAAATCTGAAGTTCACAAAGAAAGAGGAAGGATTTAAAAAATCACAAAATTGGCCGGGGATTTAGCTCAGTGGTTTCATCACCTGCTGTGCAAGTGCAAGGACCCGAGTTCGATCCCTGGCACAAAAAAAAAAAAAAAAAATTCACAAAATTTTCGCAACTCACAAAATATTTTTATTTTTTGAACCATTTAGAAATGTAAAAAGCCTTCTTGGCTCATGGCAGTACGGAAATAAAGGTGGTGGGCAGAATTTAGTCTGCAGGCCGCAGTTTGCCAACCCTTGGTCTAGAGGACAGAGTGTGAACTTTGGGGTCAGACAGACGAGGATATCAATTGTTTGTCACTTGCTAGCTGCATGACCCTGGGCAGGTTACATAATCCTCTTAAACTCCAGACCTTGAAGAGTTGCTGTGAACATTAGAGATGACTTGTGTAAAGTCTCCGTCATGCAGAGGGCACTCGGCAAATGCAAGTTCCCTTTTGATTTCTCTTGAGGATCTTTCTCAAACTAGAATTTAACAGTCCAAGAGTGCAAAGTGCACCTTGAACCCTTTTCGGGCAAAGAAGACTGGGCAGTGCATACAGGATGCTCTTTGGCCTACTTGCAAACACACATCTGTGTGCACAGGGCTCTCACGTTTGCACAAATTTTACACTGCTGCAGGACAGGAAGAAGCTGACCTCTCCCTGTGTCCAACTACAAGGCATCCTGGATTCTGGATTGGGTTGAAGATGCCTCCAATTTAGCAATTCCTCAGCCTTGCACAATTTACAGTGTTTCAGACGGAGGGTTTTTAATCAACAACTTTAAAGAAAATTTTTTTTTTGGTACTGGGGATTGAACCCAGGACCTTGTACTTGTGAGGCAGGAGGTGGAATCACTGAGCTAAATCCCTGGCGCTTTAAACAAAAATTGAAAAAGCGCGTAATTCTGTATTCTGCCAACGAGACATTTTATGAACTCAAAAATCCTATTATCTCCAAGTGCCCTGCTGTAAAAGATTGGAGGTTGCTACCCCTGGGTGAGGAAACTTTCCAGACCTCTTCTGAACTTACCCACTTCCCTCTGCAGACAGATTCTACGTCTGGACATCTCAGCCCATTAGGGACTTCAAGTGATTTGCATGTCTTTGTTCATTTTGTGCAGCTATAGCAAAATATTGAAGGCTAGGTAAGTTATAGAGCACAGAAAGTTATTTTTTCTCACAGTTTGGAGGCTGGGTGCTTTGAGATTGGGGTGCAGCATCTGATGAGGGCTTCTGTCTGCTTCTGAGATGCCGCCTGGAATGCTGTATCCTCTGGAGGGGAACAATGCTGTGACATCGCATGGCAGAGCAGAAAGGAGCAAATGTCCTTCCGCTGCCTTTTTATCATGGCATTAACCCATCTGTGAAGACAGAGCCTTCCTGCCCAAAACACCTCTCAAACACTGCCTCTAAACACTCGCTGTGGGGTTTAAATTTGCAACACGTGAGATTTGGAGGACACATTTGGACCACAGCATGTGTGCAATTTCGTGAACATCCAGAGCTGGTTTTATTGGTATCTTTCTATGGGAGGGAACAAGGTTGGCAAGCTTGGGGTGATCATCAACATCTTAACTGTCTAGACCTCCACCACTGGGAAGCTTGCGTCCAGTGCTTCTTCTCCTTCTTCTGTTGGGGCCATCTTGCTTCGTCACTACCCAGTTGAGGAGGGGGGTAGAGGGAGGGAGAGAGAGGAGAGAGAGAGGAGAGAGGAGAGAGAGGGAGAGAGGAGAGAGAGGAGAGAGAGAGAGAGGAGAGGGAGAGAGGTCTCTATTTTTGTGTGCTCTCTGAGGACCCTAAACAACTTTACAGAGTGGAATTTGTCCATTGTTTGTTCAGACATCCGGCCGTGGTCATTTGGCCATAGCTCTTCAGTCAGTGTGTTGTGAAAGTTTGCTGTGTTTGTCTATGAGCTCGGAGAAGAGAGTGGACATGCAGGCGAGGGACAGGGTGACAGGCTGGGCCTGGTGGGGGCCCAAGCCACTGGGCTTGGTTTTAAGAACCAGAGCCTCAGGCATTGCACTGACGAAGGTCCAGACCTCAAGGCTAGTTCTAAACAGGTGTTGAGTTATTCAACCTCTTCAGGTCTCATTTCTTCATCTGTAAGGTGGAAAAGTGAACATTTACCTTACAATGAGTTAGGAAGACGGGAGCGCATGGTTTACAAACAGTGCTTAAGGAATAATGGCTGTTACCAGTAAGAAGCAGTTCATAAACCCACCAGGCAGGAGAGGCTGGCTTCCGCTGTGGCAAAAGGGGCTGCAGACCCCAGGGGCTTTTCATTTATTTCTCACACACTGTCCTCTTCCTTCTGTGTGGCTCTGCCCCACCTCATCTTCCCATGGGACTCCGGCTGGCAGAGAAGCTTCTATCTGGAGCGGCAGCTAGAAACGGAGGGAAGTGAAGCTTCCCCATCTCATTCTGGCTTGCAGAGCTGGAGGAAGTTCACTTCTCCTCACCTTTATTGGCAAATCAAGGGATATAGCCAAGTCTGACTGGGGAGAGAAAATGGAATTCTCCCCTAGGCAGAGGTAACCAGTATTGTAAAACACCATGAGCTACCACGATTTTTATGCAAAATAACCCATAAGAAGAAAGTGTGGTACAGGAAAGACATATAAATGCTGAGTAAACATTGGCCTTGGGTATGCTGTTAGACTTGATTATTTCCAGAATAAACGATTCTTTAAGCATTTCCTGAGTGAAGGTTTTCATTGTCACTCTCTTGTGAGGTTTATATAAAACCGAAGATTACTGTACATACACTCCCAGCGGTTGTCAAATACCCAGAGTCCTGTGGAAGCCGAGCTTCTGTTTGTGTGCTTCGAGACTTTCAGAGGCAGACAGTGTTCAAAGCAAACAACTCCTTTTTCTCAGCCAATCTAGGTTTTTAAGATACATTTGGAGAGATCCATGGCATTCTGGAGACATTAATTTAAGTATGGTAGCACACACACACACACACACACACACACACACAGAGTTGTCAATCTTTTGGGTCGTGCAGGATTCTTTAGTTACAAAGAACAGTATCTATTCTAGGAAAAAAACAGATCTAGTAAGGAAAGTTTGGTAGCTCAGAAAGTTTCCAGGAGAGCTTTGCACTTAGAAACAATGAGGGAGTTACAGTGAATGTACTGTTGGGTTGTTCCAGTCGGGAGCAGCTGCCAACACTGGACGTGAGACACTGCCACCAGGACTTGTGCCAATTGCCCTTGAAAGCCAGCTGCTTCCCTTCCTCATGCTCTGCCACCTTGCCAGAATGGGTCCTGGGTGACTTCTTCCTGTATTTTACATTTTTAACCTCTTTTCAACAATTCCTTCCAAGTCAAAATCTTTTGCATTTACCACCGTCACCAAGTGGTCGCATGTAGTGTCCCTAACAGTTGGAAAATGTGATCTCAGTGTTCCCCTGACGTGCTCTTTAGCCAGGAGGAGCATGACATCTGGCTATTTTTTTTCTTTCTAATTATTTTATTGGTACATTTTAGGTATACAATATGTTTACATTTATCATTGGGTGCTTGTACCTGTACATGATGTATCTTGGTTCTTATTTTTTTCCCCATTACCTGTGCGCCCTTCACCCCCTCCACCCTTCCCTATTTACATAGACTTCTTTTCCATTTTTTTTCTTTTCTCATAATTTTTCCTTTCCCTTCTTCCCTTTCCCCTTCCCCTCCCAGCACTCCTACACCTTTGGACCTTTTCCTATTTCAAATTATCAATTATTCATTTTAATCATTTTAATCCTTATTTACACTTTCAGTTTCTCACACTAGAGAAACTATTCGGTATTTACACGTGTGTCCTATTTATTTCACTTAAGAGGGTGGCCTCAATATGCATCCATTTAGCTATAAATGACTCTAGTTTCTCATTCTTTATGGCTGAGCAGTACTCCATTTTATAAAAAACCCACATCTTCTTTATCCAGTCTCCAGTTGATGGGCAACTGGGCTGTTTCCAAGCTTTAGCTATTACAAACTGTGCCGCTATAAACATGGGTGCACATATATCACTGTGGTATGACTCTTTTAATTCTTTGGGGAAGATTCCCAGCAGGGGAATAGCTGGGTCACATGGGACCTCTAGCCCTAGTTCCTTGAGGTATCTCCATACTGATTTCCACAGTGGTTGCACCAGTCTGCACTCCCACCAACAATGGAGCTGGCTCTCTATTTTATTATTTGGTGTTGGAGACCAAACTCAAGACTGTGACCATTCTAAGCATGTACTCTGCCACCAAGCTACAACCCTAACTGGTCATCTTTATTTTTAGGATGATAGCAGCTATTGATAATCATTGCTGAGATCGATTAATTCATTGGGGATGACAAAGTGGTGATATTCTAATTGTAGCATTTCTTTAAACATTTGTAGTTGTCTCAGTTTAATAAAGGGATTTTTCATTTTATTTACTGTTTGGTTATCTGTTGCTTGGGACATAATAGAAAACAAAGTAAATGTTTGGTTCTTTTCCTTTATTTATTGGTTTTCAAGATCATGAATTTGTTCTTCATAACACTACCATTCTCTAAAGAAGATAAATTAGTTTTTTAAAAATATCAACATGATTTCATGTATTAAGACACACTTGATGAGTTTTCCAAGTTATAATTTTTTGCTTGAGACAGGGTCTCACTGTCTAGCCAAGGCTGGCCTTGAACACATAGTCCTCCTGCTTCAGCCTCGCAGGGTTAGGATCACATGTGTGATATCACACCTAGTACAGTTACAATTTTTGAAGTGCAAAGTGTTCTATACTATGTTAGCGGAAACCTCTTAGTTTGGTTCCTGAATCTTTCTCAAATGACCCTGGGGTCTTTAAGAGTTTCCTCACTGTGTGATATGATAAGAAGTTTCAGGTTTACTTGTGTATTTCGTGTGTCAAACAGAACCAGCCATTTCTTTGAGAAGCCTGGTTTCCTTCAGTGAGAAGTGACGTTTGGAAACCCCTACCAACCCACCAACAACACTTACTATCATTAGTTGGCAGTTGTTTCTAGGTCTCACCAGTAGACAGAGCTAGGAAATGTACAGTATCTATGTGTATGTGTGCGGAATACATAGATTCATACTGATACTTGCAGTTCAAATCCATAATTAGGTTCTTACATTTAAATTTAATCCTTCCTTCCTTCCTTCCTTCCTTCCTTCCTTCCTTCCTTCCTTTCCTTCCTCTCTTCCTCCCTCCCTTCTTACCTTTCTTCCTTCCTTCTTTCTTCATTAATATTATCCTTCCTTTCTTTAAAAAAAAATTTTTTTTTGGTACTGGTGATCGAACTTGGGACCTTGCGCTTGTGAGGCAGGCAGTAGAACCACTGAGCTAAATCTCTGGCCCCTTGTCCTTCATTTCTTTGATCTTACTGTGCTGGTGATTGAATTCAGGACCTTGTGGATGCTAGGCAAGTGCTCTGCTACCGACCAGACTCCCATTCTTAATTTAACCTTTTTTTGTATTAAAATCTATGCATTCTTTTTTTCCCCACTGAAAATCTTGATCCTCAGAAATCTAGGATAGCTAGGTATAGTGGTGCAGGCCTGTAATCCCAGCATCCAGGGGGCTGAGACAAGAGGATCACCATGAGTTCAAGGACAGCCTGAACTACATAGCAAGACCCTGTCTTAAAAAAAAAAAATTGAGAAGGGCCGGGGATTTAGCTCAGTGGTTCCGGCGCCTGCCTCACAAGTGCAAGGTCCCAAGTTCGATCCCTGGTACCAAAAAAAAAAAAAAAAAAAAAAAAAAAAAAAATCGAGGAGATGATATAATTAGAATATTCTATAATTACTCATTTATTTTATCTCTTATTGAAAACACAATAGCACAAGCACCCTAAGAATTACGATGAACAGTCAAAGAGTTCATTCTTGCATTGATTCCTCTCTCTTCCATAGGTGGACCATATCTCTTTTCCCAAGCAGGAAGTCTGTGGGCAGGGTCCTGGGTCCCCTTCAAGCCTCAGTGGGTCTTGGTACTACCAGTGCGCACATCATTGGTGCTTATCCTCACCTTGGTGCCTTTCTGACTATTTTTATTGTCTGAAGTTTTTTCTCTGGTTGCTTCTTCAGAAAAGGTTATGGAAACAATATTTCCTGAACTTTTTGGTTAAACCTTGGGCCCAAAGCCACTTCTACAGGATAAAAAACCATGAATCACACTTTCTTTCCTTGTTTCTATTTTCTTCTGGCAGAAAATTGCATGATAATTTAGTTTTCTTTTCTTAGAAGTTTCTGCATGTTTTGCATGTGTGCATTTGTGCACGTGTGTGTGTGTGCCTAGATACCCATGGAGTTTTTAATTCTTTTTCAAAGTCTAGTAATTTTTACTAGGCAATGGTATTTGGTGGTATTTTTAGGTATGTACTATTTTTTTTCTATAGAGTTTCAACTTATCTTTTTCTAGGAAAGAAAGTATTTCTAGGAAATATTGTCTATTTTAAAATATTTGTTCTGCTTCCTTGGTTTGTTTTTTTCCCTGTTATTCCAGATCTTGGATCATCTTTGCCTATCTTCAGTATTTGTCACTTTCTTCTATATTTTATTTAGTTTTCTCTATTTTAAAATGTTTTTCTTTTATGTTTTACTTCTCTTAAGATGTTATATATTGTATTTACTTTTATATTAGATATTAAAGGGTTTTTTTGTTTGTTTGTTTTTTGCTTTTGGTACTGGAGATCGAACTCGGGTCCTTGCGTTTGCACAGCAGGCAGCGAAACCACTGAGCTAAATCCCCAGCCCTGTATTTACTTTTATTTCTCAGGTTTGAATACATTTCCTGAGTTTCGCCCCATAGAGTTTTGCTTTTTCTGAGTTCTGATTTATGGTGTTCTTTTTTTGTCTTATATCCTTTGAAAGTCTTTTAGGGGCTGGAGGTATAATCCAGTGGTAGAATACTTGCTTAGGATGTACAGGGTTTGGGGGTCAATCCCCAGCACTGTAAGTTAACCACCCCATCAGCTAACCATCCAGCCAACCAGACCATATCACACCACACCAAAACAAAACAAAACAAAATGTATTTTAACCTTTTTTTTTCCAATTAGAAGGTTACAGTCTTGATTTCTTCTTTAGACATCACTTGTTTTTCTGTCAGGTGTTTCTTAACTATACAGACATTTTTCAGGCTCTTGTTCTCTTTTTTTAATAATAACTTCATTGGAGTTGATTGTGATGTTCTTATTTAAAGAATTAATTAATGAATGGACTTTTAGGAGGAGCATAGCTTACAGTACTCTTTCTAATTTTATTTTCTATTTTTTTCATGTAGACACATAAAAATATGTCAGCTTAATTTCTCAAGATTCTCGGGTTCTGATTTTTCTCTCTCCTCTTTTGCTGGGCCATCTCTTTTCTTTATCTCTACTCATCTTAATTTTGATTCCACTCCCAGAAGTGTCAGTGTGGGGCCCTACTGTGAAATGGAGTCTGGCTTCCAGGCATTAGGAATCCTAGGAGCAGACATCTCCGAGTCGCCAGTCCTTGCTGCAGGTCTTGTAGTCACCTACAGTTAGATTTGGCAAAAACCCTTCCTCTTGTAGCTGGACCTCAGAAGGCCTAACTAAGCTCTCATTTATTTATTTACTTACTGTGTAGTACTGAGGTTGATGCCTTGTGTCTAGTCTTATGCATTCCAGACAACCCACACCCTGGCTCTTTTTATTTCATTTTTTGAAAAGGGTCTCACTAAGTTGTCTAGGCTGGTCTTGAATTTGCAATCCTCTTGCCTTTTCTTCCCATGTAGCTGAGACTATAGGCATGTGCCACCATGCCCAGGATAAGTTCTCCTTTAAATACCAGGCTGTTTTGAGGTTCTCCTGTTTGCAGGCCCCTTAGGCGCCTCTCTGTGTCCTCGACACAGTACTGAGACCACACAGACTACGTGACTGTTGGTAGTGTGTCCTCATGAGCTTGTATTTTGGGATTCATGGGAGAAATCCCCTCCTCTAGTTTTGTTGTAATTGTTGTCCATGGCAATTTGCTTTTGTTATTTAGTTGCTTTAGCTGTTTTTTAAAATGTGTGGATTCAGAGAGATTTAAAACTTTGTACCTGCCTCCATTTTCTGAGAATTCCTTCCATGGGTATTCCTGTTTGAAACACTTCATAACACAACTAGAAAAAAACCAAACCAAACCATGCAGATATATCTGATTGGCTGAGGTTAGGTCACGTGTCTTTGTCCTCATTGCAGAGGACGCTGGGAAAGTAGTTTCTGGCTTCCGGCTATGGAAAGTGGAACTCAAAAAATTGGAAATGCCCTAGAGTAGGAAAAATATTGAAAAAGCATGCAATATATTCAATACGGATGTATGAGCCAAGGCTTGTGTTTTATTCACATATACTGGAAGGATGCCTTTGCAGAGTCATTTGAAGAGCTCAAAGTTTCCAGCTCCCCGAAATATTTGTCATAACAATTTGCCAAAAATGAGAGGCGGCGGTTATTCTTAGGACAAAGGAATTATCTACTAAAGACAGCAGATTTCATTGTAACAATGAAATTATGATACTTAGGAGATTAAATCAGTTTATCTGATGAAAGGATTGGGGAACGGATACATTCATCTTATATGCCAGTTGTTCAAGCTGGTTTGTAAGATTTGAGTATCATAAACTAGCTGTGTATCTACACAGAGCCTTTGACTCTAGGGATGAACTGAAGCATGTTGAGTTTAATCTTGTGACTTATTGGGATATTTCTAGGGACTGAGGACCAACTAGGGTCTGCCACCACTCATAGAACCCTGTGCATTGTACTGTTGAGCAATTTTGTCTCCATTAATGCTGACCCTTTTTTAGTTTATCCCAATGTGTTCATTTTATCCTAATGGCCAGCCACGGGGTCTTAACGTGCTTTGGAGTGAACTCTTACGGCTTATAAATCAAGACTTCAGGAAAAAACCCTTGAAACATCTGTACATATCTGCACACTGGGTTTATTTAATTCTTTAATCACAGTAGCCTGAGTTGCATAGAAATTACATAATCATCCTGCAGACAAAGTTGACAAATTTGCAGTATACTCATATAGCTGTCTAATCCTTTTTGGTAAACAGACCACTCCTGCCCCAGCCAAGGTTTCCTGGTAGAACATGTTATTTATAGGATGGCATACATGTGCCTCGAAATACAGTGTGGGTAACAAAACACGACAACCACCACTGAACCCTAGGGGAGGAGGTTTTCTTTAACATCGTCTTGTTTCCCGTTTTGCTGCTATATTTACTAAGAGTGTTCAAAGCATGTCATTTCAGGAGTGCCCAGTTTGAGAAAGTCCTACCCAGTCATAAGGACTGGAGCCATCTTCTGAGGACTCATGGCTTTTCAGGAGTAGGGGGCCTGATGATTTGGGGCCATGGTTGCTGCTGAGGGCTGGCAGGGCGGAGCAACAAAATGGGAAATCCTCTCTGGTGGTGCACACATGGGGTGCACCAGGGTCATCATAAATATATCCTGATCATTGAATCCTCCCTGGAACACGTGAGATGAGCCTTTTGATCTTCACTTAATAGAGGACAACTTTAAATCCCAGACAGATTAATGGTGGCTGAATTGGAATTCAAGCCTGGCTCTGGCTGGTTCCTAAGTCCAGGCTCTTTCTAACTGTGTCACCTTGGGCCCTGATGCTGACAGAGAGAGAAGGCCAGCTTCACGGGTATCACACTGGTTCATGTATTTTCAATGTCCCACTGTTTGATTTAATGTTCTGCTGTCACCATCTTGAAATTCATGAGATGTTTTTTAGCAGGAGGCCCTGCATTCTCATTTTGCAGTGAACCCAGAGTATAATCATACAGTCATGCCTCAGCCTGCTGGCATTCACACTTAGCAAACGCTCACACCTCTTTCTGTTGAGAGCAGTCCTGGCTGCTCTCAATCTCCCAGGTCTCAAAAGCAGGCTGGGGAGCTCAGTGGCAAGATGAAGGTGCAGGAAAGAGGGGCAGACAGGGAGGGCAAAGAGGGAGGTCAAATGGAGCCCCTGACAGATGCTGGCTTCCCCTGGCTCCTATCTGATGCCTCTTTCTTCCACCTGTTCTTCTCTTCCTACCTGATTCCACTTGCCCTGTGCATATAGAAAATGCAGTGGAGGATAACGTGTTGGCCACCTCTCCTTGGGGTCCATTTCTCCTTGTTCCAAAGCTCATGATCTTCTTGCAAACCCTACACGTGGACAAAAAAGGTATGTTTCTTACTTCCAAATCTCTCAGTTTGTGTTTATGTTCTACCATACCTCCAGCCTTAGTCAACATTTAGTGTCATAGCTGGACCCATTTGTGCTCAGGAGGATGCAATTCCAGAGTTCCAGATGTTTGTTTCTGGACACCAAGTAGACCAGTGCTCCTGGGAGTTCTGTAGCATCATGAACAAGTCCTCTACTCTCTTTCAGGTTTCTGGATCTCAGAACAAAGGTCACCTCCAGGCCACACACTCTTCCCAGACCTCATCCAGCTCCTCTTTTTCATACTCATGCAGTCCCACTCTGCTCTGTTTCCAAGATCTAGTTATTATAAATTATGCTGATATAAACACAAGTATATACACATCCCTATACTCTGATAAGTTTAACCCTTTTGGGAAGATACCTAGGAGTAACATAGACAGAGGACTGGGATTTAGCTCAGTGGTTCTGCCGCCTGCCTTGCAAGCCCAAGGACCTGAGTTTGATCCCTGGTACCAAAAAAAACAAAAACACAAAACAAACGGAACAAACAAACAAACAAAAGAATGCATGAAGACGGGCAGGGGATTTAGCTCAATGATTCTGGCACCTGCCTTGCAAGCACAAGGACCTGAGTTTGATCCCTGGTACCAAAAAAAAAAAAAAAAAAAGGAAAGAATGCATGAAGAACTAAAAAAAAAAAGTTAGACCCTCAAATAAAAGACCTAGAATTTTTAAAAAATCGTTTTTGAGATACAGTTTCTGTAAGTTGTTCAGGCTGGCCTTCAATGTGTGGTACTCCTGCCTCAGTCTTCTGAGTAGCTGGGATTACAGGTGTGTACCACTGTGCCCAGAAGAGAGGAGGGTTTTTTTTGTTGTGGTTGTTGTTCTATTTTAATGAGTGTCTGTGATGTCAGTGTTGACTCTTCTGAGGTCCCTTTTCCCCTTTTTCATCTTTCTAATTCCTTAGCCATGATCTAGGTGGTTAAGATTGTTCCCAAATGAGACCCTGTGGGTCTAGGAACCAGTCTTCCTGTACCCTGAACACAGGCCCCCTCCTGGTCTCTCTCTCTCTCTCTCTCTCTCCCCAGCCTCTAACCTCCCCAAATCCTCCTACTGGCTTAAGAGTCTCATACTGACCCTGATCTGCTTTACTATTGAAATATGTCTGTGTTGTCTGAGCCCATCTTGCTTGCTATTCCAGACCCTCCCTGACCTTGGCATTGCCCTTGGGACTCAACCTAGTATACCTGCCCTTGGCACAGATAACTGTCACGGGGAAGCTGTGCCCATGTGGGAGGTGACGTGCACTGTGAATGGCCAGCAGCACCCTTACTCTTTGTACCCGACACTGCAGGCTGTCGGCTCTGTGCACTTGCACATATGGAAGGCTCTAAGTCTCACACCAGAGCTCTCAGGCATCCTTGTTCTAGGAAAAATGCAGGAACAAGCCCAGAACAATGAAAGGATTTAACAAACATGAAACCTACTACCTCCAAAGTTTGAACATTCCAAACGGGTTCCCATCATTTAATAGGGGGACAAAACAGCGTAGAGGGGTACATTCCTGAAATCCTAAGCTGGGCAACATACTGACTTAATGGGATCCTGTCTCAAAAATAAAAACATAAAAAAAGGGTGGGGGATGTAGCTGAGTGCAAAGGGCAATCCCCAGTACCAAAAACAAAACCACATACAGCAACAACACAAGCAGGGTGACCACCTGTCCCTGTTTGCCTAGGACTCTCCCAGTTTTACCACTGAAAGTCCTCAATCCCGGGAAATACTGAGACCTGTCAGTAAATTGGAATAATTAGCTCAACTCTTAAAAATAACTTTGGAGGGCTGGGGATTTAGCTCAGTGGTTCTACGGCCTGCCTCACAAGCGCAAGGTCCCGAGTTTGATCCCTGGTACCAAAAAACAAAACAAAACAAAAAAAACTTTGGAAACATGGCCTGTTCTAATCAGAAGAAACTCTTGTCTTTAGTCAACCTGCAGAAACAGTGCTGTCGTAACCTCAAAGTGCATTCACAACCCAAAGGACCTAAGCGTTTCATGCAGCTTGCGTGGGGGCTGCCCATCTACAGTGTCCTCTGGCTGCAGATGTTGTTCAACGTTGCAGGGTTTGGGGTGGCATGCAGGGCTCACCTCCTAGGCAGCCTGGTTATTAGCACGGTCTTGTTTGGAATTTAACACACTACAGACCAGAATGTATGGGGCTATACAATGCTGCATGTGGAAAGGGCATCTGGTCTACCTCCCTGTACCCAGGCAGTGCCAGCATGGAGGAACTCTTGATTTTGGACAGTTTCCTTAAAGGAAGCCAAAACAAAAGACAAGATGCATTCTCCACCCCTTTTCCATGGGAGCGCGTGTCCTAGACAGTGGAGGATGGGGCCTCCCTACTCCATTCCTGTTTCAGGTTTTCTAAGCCTTTGGAGAAAGATATTGTAGTTCAGCTTATTGTCAATAAAATCTTTCCTTCTCAGACAGTAGATGAGCTTCAGGGAAGACTTTAAAGAACAAATCTGAAACAGGTGTGATAGAGCAGGTGGCAGGAAAAACCCAGACTAATAAACAGGTAGAAATGGTTGGGGTTGGGGAAGATGTCAGTACCGTATGTGAAAATTAAAGTGACTTTTTAGGCAGGAAGGGATTCATTTTCAGAATGATAAAGACAAACATCTCAGAGAAGGGCAAGTTCATCACAGGCTACTGGGCTTTGGGGGAGATGGGGTTCCCTAAGTTCTGTATGGAAGGAAAGAAGTAAGGCTTAGTGACAGAGATGCATTGTAAGAAATGTGTCATTTGGAGATTCTGTTGTTGTTGGGACATCAGAGAATGCATTTACACAGACTAAGGTGGCTGTGACACCACTTGGCAATATAATCTTGGTGACCAGTGGCATGCAGGCTGCCCACTGTTGGCTGAGGTGTTGTTATGTGGTGCATGCCTGTAGGTGACAGGAGAGATGGCGGGGATGTGGGCACATTGGGCATGCTAGCTGCACACCCGTGCTTCTCGCCTCCAATGACACGTGCTTCCTGTTGAGCCTCTTGTCTTTATACCGTACCGATGAAGTGGCATAACAAATACTACCTTCGTATAATTTTACTTGAACCTGTGAAATCCTTTATTTTTGTTAAGGACCAGAGTCCTGCAGCCCTGGGTTTGGATTCTAGCTCTGTCACTGGCCAGTGTGGTGTCCTCAGGTGAGTTCCTGGACACTGCAACTCTCTCACTCTTCCTCAGTCCAGTGGGATTGTGCCTACATTGTCCATCTCTCGATACATTGTGAGGAGAAAAATGAGAGCTACAGCAGAGAGCGTTGGAAACTATAGACCTCTGAGCAAACAGTTGTTATGGACTGAATTGTGTTCATAGGCTGAAGCTCCCACCCCAATGCAGCTCTGTTTGGAGACAGGGCCTTTAAGGAAGTAATTAAGTTTAAACAAAGCCATAAGGGTGGGGTGCAACCCCACAGGACTGTTGTTACAAGGAGTGGAAGAGATGCTAGGGATAAAGGTTCTCATTGAAGACACCAGGAAGCTGGAAGAGAAGTCTCACCGGAAACTGCCCCTGCTGGCCCTTCACCTTGGACTTCGAGTCACCAAACGCTGTGAAAATAAAATTTCTGTTGTGTAAATCATCCAGTTTGTGGTATTCTTTTCTGGCAGCCCAAAGAGACCCATGCACACGTAATGTCACATAGCAATTTAAGGCATGCAGAATACTCTCTTGCGCATCTTATTTTTACATTTTAAATTTTATTTTGTGAAGGGGTAAGAGTGCTACCAAGCAGCATGGAGGAATTGTTTTTTAAATTAAGCCCATAGTTTTCCTGCTTCTCGAAGTTGTTGCGAATGGGATGGAAACCCCAGGAAAAGTAGTGCTAACCTGGCAAACCATGATGGCACACACCCGTGATCCCTGCACTCGGGGGGCTGAGGCAGGAGGACCGCTGTGAGTTTGAGGCCAGCCTGAGCTACATAGTGAGTTCAAAGCCAAACTGAACTACAAAGCAAGACCTTGTCTCAAAGAATTTTTTTTCTTCAAATATTTTTTCTGCTCTATGAAAAGCAACCTTTTCTTCTAATAAGCATACTCCATGGACTACTTGATAGCTTTAAGTCTAAACATGATATGACAGTTATATACACAATAACAAAACTGATTTCTTTACTCATCCCCAGAGAGTTTACTGAACTTATTCCTTAATCTAAAATTTTACTATTTGTATTGGAAATCAAATATGCATATACTTTTTCTTCAACTTAAAATTCTTCAAACTGTGTGGGCATCTGCAGATGACATATAGCAAGCAGGTGCCTAGTAAGCCTCCGGGGGAATGGAACAGATTCTTTTTAAGTAGGTATTGGAATGGGGGTATCTCAGCTCCTCTCTTCCCCCAACATCCTGGGGGAGAAGGGAGAGTTTAGTTTCCAGGAAGTTGTTTTGGGGAGGTTTCTGAAGTGTGATTACTGTTGTCCTTGCCAATGACGGGCCACACATTTGTTTTGTTCTAGTAAATCAAAACCAGTCTGGTAAGTCTTTCTCCCAGTACCAACTACATTACATTCAAACTGTCTAATCAGTAATAGGTTGAACATCCCTAATCCAAAAATCTGAAATATTCCAAAATCCAAAACTTTTTGAGTTGCTGGTATGATGCTTAATGAGTTTTGGATTTTGTATCATTTGAGATTTTGGATTTTCGGATTCAATAAACTGTGAAAATATTCTCAAAATGAAAACCTCTGAGATCTGAAATACTCCTGCTCCAAGCCTTTAACATACAGGATATTCAACCTGTGACTGCCTCTCCCATTGGACTCAAAGCTCTTTGAGGGCAGGAATCTGGCCAGGTTTGGTTGTTTGTGGTAAGGGGTTTATTTTTTGTGTGTGGTTCTGGTGATTGAACCCAGGGTGTGGAGTATGACAGACAAGCACAGAACCTCTGAGCTTCACCCCAGTTCAAGGGCTACTTTTATCTATGACAATCATGGAGCATAAGGGTAAAAAGAGAAAGGATTGAATTGGGGCCTGGACTTTATTTAATTAACTCAACTGCATTTAGGTTAGCCATGGGGTCTGCTCTCATCCGCAAGGGTTAGAGGGGGAGGCTGAAATCACACTGGGTCTGGAAGTCTGGTTCCATCCAGAACTTTCAAGCCTGGTTCTGCTGGAATTCTGCTGGAAGTAGAACAACTTGAGGCCTGAGACACCATTAATTTTGAGAGAAGAGGAAGGTTCTGGGTCCCAGGACAGAGGTTGCCACTTATCTGGGCCTTGGGTTCTTCATCTCTAAAGTGAGAGGGTCAGGGTCTTCCAACTTGGAGTATGTTTGCTGCTAGTGGTAGAGAGAGATGAACGTGGCTGGTAGATAACAGACAAAACCTAACACGTGGACATTATGATGCTGTCATTTAGGGTGGCTACGGAACTAAGTCAGAGTGAAGACAGAGCCTGCAGATGAAATTTACTGGGCAGGAGACATGCGGGTGACAGAAGACAGAGGAACACTGGACTCTCTGGTCTCCAAGAGCCTGTTCAGCCCTCCTTTCCCTGAACTGAAGCAGGGGACATGTGGTGGTGGTCGTGGGGTGTGAGCCCCTCACCTACCAGAAGGGACTGAAGGTCTTTGCTTTTCTGCATGGAGGGAAGATGACCAGCTCAGAATGAAGGCTGGTGACTGACACACAAGGAAGCCCTCTGCAAACTGCATGTGCCGTGTGTGAGTGCCATGTTATGTCTCCTGGCTGTCATACGGGAGTCTCCTGTTTCCCGTCCTTCAGGGGCCCGGTCCTCCACCTGCCATGGGCCGCCGAGAGGGGCATGGAGTCTCTCTCTCCCTCCTCCTGGGTCACACACTGGCTGGGGTGTGGAAGGCATCAGAAGATGGAGGGCTTTGGGTCACCTTCAGCTTGGAATTTGAGGAGCATCCACAGAGGTCAAGTTCAAGCTTATTTGGGGACTGAAAGACCAGGGCTGTGATATCTTTTGCAACTTTATTCTAACTATCATGAAACTCGGCCTTCAATCAGAAATAAGAAACTGAAACTAGAAGGGACTGCTACTGCTGCTTCCATCACTGACCACGGCGGTAGTTCAGGATTCCTGCTGAGCAGCTTGATTTGGGCTAGAAACTCTAAGCGGGGTTTCATGGCCTTGGCCCACAGGACTGCAGGAATGCCTGTCGCTTTGGCCAGCAGGATCCGGGCCTCACCTTTGCACCACAATGCACCAAGGCATACTTCTAGAAAGGATTTTTTGGTTCAACAACTTCTAGGTCAACCTCCTGTAGCTTCGTGTTCTGGCCCGTTTCCAGGGCTGGACATTCAACTTTCTCATACTTGGTGGCTTTAGAGGCCTGAGCTGTGGGAAGCTGTTGTCTTTTCTCATCTCTTCTCTGACCCCTTTTAAACAATGGCATGTCTCCTCTTTTCATCTCACCTTGGCTCATTTTGTGCTGCTCTAGCTGGGTAATTCATAATGAACAGAGAATTATTTCTTACAGTTCTGGAGACTGGGAAGACCGAGGTCAAGAGGTCAGCATCTGGTTAGTGCTGTCTTGCTGCATTGAGAGAGAGAGAGAGAGAGAGAGAGAGAGAGAGAGAGAGACAGAGAGAGACAGAGAGAGACAGAGAGAGGAGGCAGACTCTTGCCTTTATCAGGAACTCATTCCTACACTAAATAGCCCACCACCATGATGCCAGCATCAATTCATCACCTTTTAATTAATCACTTCTCAAAGTCCCCACTTCAACACTATCATGTTGGAATCAAGTTTCCAACACAAGAATTTGGGGATGCATTCAAGCCATAACATGTCCTCAATATATTTTTCATCCTATCAAACTACATCTCCATCTAACTATGTCTCCATTCTGAAAGAGCAATATATCAACAGAGAATGCATTTGGCTGCAAGTAAAAAAACCTCTGAACTTTAGTTATTTAATCAAATTATGCTTTATTTTCCCCACATAACAAAATACATGGAAAGGGCAGATCAGAGCTCATATATCCATTCAATAATGCCACCAGCAGTTAGGGACTTCCTGTTTTTCCTGTTTGTCATCCTTAGTCATTCTATTGTCACCTCATGGTCATCAGATTGCTGCTGTGTCTCCAGGTATCAAGTATAAATTCCATAATTGAAAGAAAAGGGGCAGGGAAAAGGGCAGTGTGGATATAGGTTGGAAGAAACCAAGGAGAGGCAGCCTTCCAAAATTCTGTTGTAACAGTTTTCTTAGGGGAGCAAACATTTACTGATTTAACAAACATTTTAAACCTACTATGAATGGTGTCAAGTTCTAACTTTATGGAGATTATAATTAGAATTCCTATTTCTCAGCACATTGCAGTTTGTCTAGACTTCACATCCATCATCTCCTGTTTGAGAGCATTAAACTCATCACTCCTATATAAAATGCAGGTCACACATGGATTCTGACGAAACTCTCCTCTCTGCACACATGGCCCTCCTTCCTGCTTGTGGCTGGTACAAGCTTTTAAAAGCAGGAGCCGTGGCTGAGAGGAGTGTGAACTTGCTGCAAGCAGAGAAAGGTGTGGGCAAAGTCAAGGTCTGGAGAGGAAATGGGTGCACCAACTTCCTGCCTGGTTGGTGGGTATCTCCGTTTTAAGAGATCCCTTCTCCCATGTCTGTGATGTTCTTTCTTTCATTACCAGCTCTCCCTTCTTTTTCACCTGTCTTCATCTCATCCTTATTCTTAGTTCTGATTGAGGGACTGAAAAGAAAAATGGCCACTCTGAATGCAATACCAAAACTGCAAACCAAAGGATTCTCAGAAGAAAAATGGAGGAATTGGTGCAGATACATGAATCTCACACTAAGAATTGTTTCAGGATCACTGGGCTGGTTGTCATCATTTTCTGGGGTGGCCCAGAGTTTCTGATTGAGTCCACCTTGGATGGGGCTGGAGAACTTACATTTCTGACAAGTTCCCAGTGTATGTTGGTGATCCCAGGATCACACTTTAGGAACCACTGTTTTAGTGCAACATCCTTTTTCTTTACCCACGTAACCGAGGGCAGAGCATAATGAAAAAACACTTTCATCAGGATCATCTGGACAGATGCCCACAACTTCACTTCTGTTTGGGAACATAAGTAAGCCTAATCTTGACCATCTCATCCAAATCCCATGCTGTTCTTCAGGTAGCTTGGTTTCCACTGCTGTAGCTGACTTGTTGCCTATACTCTACAAAGAAGGGATAATGGAAGGCCAGCGTATGGGGAGGACACTGGGATAAACTAGGACAGGCAGTCTGAAGTTATCTGGAGTCTGACTGATCCTGTTATGGTGAGCCCCATGGTCTATATCCTAAAAGCAGTCTTCCTCTACCTAAAGAAAAGAGCTTATAAGCCATCAGAAGAGGACTGAATGCCTATGCTATGGTTTAGTTTGGATGTAGTTTGTCTCTCAAGGGTTCTTTTGGTGGGATGTTGGTCTTCAATGCAGTAACACTGGGAAGTGGTGAGACCTTGAAGAAGTAGGGGTTCATGGGAGGACTTTAGGTCATTGGAGAAGTTGCTTCATGGGAGGACTTTAGGTCATTGGAGAAGTTCCCACCAGGAGGGCTCTCATTGGGTCCCTGAGTCGTTTCTCTCAAGAAGGTTATAAGGAGAGCAAGCCAGACCTCCCCTTGCCCTGGCTTCCTGTCTCATCGTATGATCCTTCTCATATGGGTCCCCACCATTTGTGATGGCATCTGCTATGAGGTGACAGTCCAGGGGACCCTTGCCAGAGCCAATATCATGCTGTTTGGACTTGCAGCCTCCAAAGCTGGGAACGAAAATAAACCTCTTTTAAAAAATAAAGTACCCAGCCTCAGATGTATTGTTACAGGAAAAGGAAATGGACCATTACACCCACAAACAACAAACCCTCAGGCTGAGCTTGTTGGGAAGAAGAAACAGAGGCAACCCTTCTCCAACAGCCATTGTGACTTCAGTAGCTACTGCTGTATCCCAGGGTCCGCTGCACTCTTGGGGCACAGGATCCTTCTCCAGTGTTGCTAATGTAGCCCCGAAGCACAGTGCAACCCTCTTCATCATCATTAGGAGACCTTATTGTACAATGTGGTTTCCTATCTAATGCACCACCAGGGACAACAATAGCAGCACAGCATTAATCTCTTGCACATGCTCATCTTGTGGGGCTCATGGCAGCCTGTAGTGGGGACTGCTCTGTGCAGACCCCTGGGAGGAAGCCATATTTCAGAGATGAGAGCACATGGGCTTCTGGGGAGCAGCAGGAATCTTGAGGGTCCCAAAGTCAGGCAGGGACTTCTCAGTCCCTTTGTGAACTGAACATGAAATCCATGCTTGGTGGAAGGAGAAATTCACGATCTCTGTCTTTTTCCTACAGTTTATTTACTTCATGTTTTGATCTCCATATTTACACTTCCTTATTGTGAGTTCCTCTGGTTGACTGATGGCTGTCTGGTCTTTTGGATCAGGGTCATCGAGACACTGGCAGAGTCTATGGTGTATGTGTGTGGGGGTGGGTTCCAGTGTTGTGAGCAACATTTTTGGCGGATCACTGGCGACCAAGTTCAAGACCAGCCCAGGCAGCATAGTGAGACCCCATCACGAAATGAAACAAAACATGACCCAAGTGGGACGCAAGTAGTCTTGTTTTCATTTTCCCCACATCTTCACATGCTGGCTTCCTTACCACTTGACTGGAGTGAGCTGGAGTGACTTCTGGGGAAGTCAGCGATGTGGAGGAGATTTTGCTTTGGGGTACATTTTGTCTTTTTCCTTCCATGCATTTGGTAGCCAGAAGGGAGGATAGTGACTCCTGGATTTCTGAGGGCTCTTTCTTTTATACACTCACAAGAATTTCCTTCTCTGGCTGATGTTCCTACCTCTATCCTCACTTTTCTTGAAATAGCTCATGCACTGAGCATGTACACAGTCAGCTCTTCTCCTCCAAGTGTCCCACACCCATGGATTCAAACAGCCTCAGATGGAAAATATGTGGGAAAACTTTGCATCTGTCCTGAACATGTAGACTTTTGGTAGTCCTCAACCTCTAACAATCACTGATATAGCATGGACATGATGTGAGGTGTCATAAGTCACCTAGAGAGGTTTTAAAGTGTACAAGAGGATGCATGTAAGTTATATACAGATACTATACAATTTGTGAAACTGGAACATAGGATTTTGGTATCTGAGGAGTGATTTTTTTTGTGGTTAGTTAAGAGCAATCGTTGCCATTTGACACTCATTTGGCCTTGATATCCTGGCTTGCTCAACTATTTCTGTTGTGAAAGCCGAAGTGAAAAACAATCAATTTCTGAAAAGGTCTGTTCTCTGTGATAAATCAGCACATGGTTGTCTGTATGTGCTGAATGCCAGCAATGGGAGCATATATCAGAGATGGTGGGAACCCGGTGGGGTGGGGGTGGGGTGGACGTCACTCTCAGATGCTGGATAGTGTTGCTTTCTGGCCATGAGCAGTCAGTGGCTTCTTTCTCTGCACTCAGTCACTGAGACCTTATATTGTGGGGTGTCGCTGTGACAGAGCAGGAGGAAGAGGCCACAGCTCTTGTTCTCGAGGAGCATGCGGAAGGGAGTAAGAAGTCTACAGCCACACTCTCCAGATACTTGCTGCAGAGAAGGTTGGAGCTGGTGCAGCGGCTGCTTCTGTCCCGTCCATGGAGGTGGTGTGGAATGAGCTGAATCTGGCCACGGACCTCGTCCTCAGCTCTCTGGACACTTGCGCCAGGCAAACCTTTGTGGTGGTCCTGCTCTGTGAACTGCGAACTGTTCCTCTACCGGCCAGGCCATGCCTATAAAAAGTGTCCCATGACATTGCTAGATGTCCCATAGGGGACAAAATTGCTCCTGGTATTCGAGGGGCACTGAGCTACCTGGGAAATTAGTGGGGACTACATGGTGCTCGGATACAGAAGTGGGAGACAGCACGCTCTGTTTGGACATCTTTGCCTGGCTGGAAGGTCAGCAAGGCTGAGCCTGGAAGTCTCACACACAGAGCCAAACTTAACCACTCTGCTTGGTGCTGGGGCAGGAACCAGGAAAAACACTTCCGAATCAATCAGGAATGCTATTGGGTGGCCTGCCAATGGGCGTCATGAACAACATGTACCATCTGGTGGCTTCCCTTTTCAACTAATTAGTGTCGTTAAGAACACACTAAGCTTTTAAAGTCATTATTTTAATGTGTGATACACACTAACACTCTGTGCCTTGGGGCAAAGCCCAAGCTTTCATTTATGGTCATCCTTTCAGGAACAGGTTTCATCTACATCCACTGGCGAAGAAGGGTTTTGTAGAAGACGATTTTAGCAAGACTGAGGTACAGTGAAAAGACTCCGAAAGCACCAAGACTATAGTCTGGAAGACAGGAAGAGGGGAACAGCAGATGAGGAGGGCCTGAGGCCTAGGCAGGATGGCCCCAGGGATGGGGAGGAAGCCAATGAGAAGGCTGGGCAACTGGAGTTGGGATGGAGGGAGGAGCCCAGGTTGTCTGGTGCGGGCTTTTCCCTTTAGTAGGTGCCCATGGATGGCAGAGCAGAGAAGAACAAAGCAGGTGCACACAGCCGGGAGAGAAAAGGTGAGACATTCAAGCCAGTAGTTGGGACTGTGGGGAAATCACCTGGCCAAGCGGGAACCTGGAGCCGAGGCAAAGGAGCCAGACTCAAGATAAAGCCGGATGCGTCATTGCATTGCAGCAGCAGTGGAGGCTGAGGGGAGATGGCCCAAGGGAGTGTGCAGAAGGAGAGGGAGGAGGCTACCGGCATCCTCGTCCTCGCTCTTCTTCATTCTGACTCAAAGCCTGCTCGAGTCCTCTGTCCCAGGATCCCCTTCCAGACCCCCAGGCCGCAGTGACGGCCCCATCACCTCTGCACCTGCACCTGTGGAAAGTCTATGTTGCCTGCCCCGCTGCCCACCCCACGACTATCCCGGAGACGTCCTGGGTCCCCCAAACAAACGCTTTTCTGAGTTTTGCTCTTGTCTTTCCGATCTACTGTGGGCTCATGAAGGCATGGGCTCCCAGCCAGTTAACCCTAGTAACTGACTCTCCTCAGAGTCTTACTGGTCCATGCTGCTGGGTCCTTAGTTAAAAATTCTGGGTCCAGTTGAACATTTTCTCTACAGGACAAATCCCAGATCCCCTCGGTAGAGCTCTGAACCCATTTCCTCCCTGCCCACGCCAGGGCTCAGGGCTGACTCCTTAATCAACATTTCTTGGACCAGCGTGGTGGACCAGGACCCCCGATCAATGAGCAACTTGAAAGGTGAAAGCTCTTCCTGGGTTTGCCTTTGAGAATGCCAGCTAGCTGGAAGGCTGGTGGCTTATCTAAGTAACAATAAGCTAGACGCAGAAGTAGCCTGTTGGGAAAGAAAGTGCTGGGCTCCTTGTTGATTCTGGAAAAATATTAAGATTCCGTTAATCCAGCTATAATTGGGGATGGGTATCAGAAAGACTGGTTAGGGGCCTTCATCAGTGAGGCAGTTGGAGGGCTGCATGGAGAGATGGTAAAAGCGTTTCTCTCCTGCCAGCTGGGGGTGGGGTTATCTGCCAGGGAGGGTGCAGCCAACTGCCAGAGATTTTTCACCAGGCTGCTCCTGAACTTTTACCCCACTGTCGCAATCGGGATCAAGTGCGGGAGCCGCGGGACTGGGCCCCCAGTGTGGCTCATCCAGGCTGCGGGCCTGAGGTCAGCCGCGTGCTCTGACCTGCACAGGGGCTGGGACTGGTGAGGGGTGCGGGGCCTGTGGTTGGTTCTGATGCATGACCAGGGCACGAGCGCCTGGGGGAGAGATGGTGGCTTCGTGGCAACGTCACTGTGGTGCAGGGAGCTCACAGTCTTCGCGTCCTGTCTCCTTTGCTTTGGGGGAAACGCATCAGCTGGCCGGAGCAGCCCGTGGCGGCGTGGGCTCTCATATCAGTTATTCACCCATCCGTCCACGTTCTCAGTTTGTACTCTCTCCATTTCTTCCCCCAGAGTTTTTGCTCTGGATGGTTTTACTTCTTGCCCAAGTTGCCTGTTTAATGATGGTGTGAATCAGAGGGACGATTAGCCAGCGCCCACAGCAGGGCATCCAGACATGTCTTGGCTGGGCGGGGGCCTGGGATTCCAGCTCCTCAGAGCCAGGCTTTATCTCAGGGCTGTGGCCCAGCTTGACTGACAGACCCTGAGGCAGATCTCTCCTCTCCCTGTCCCACCCCGGCTCCCATGTCCACCTCCCCCAGTGTCCACCAACTCCAGGGTGCAGTGTGACTTTCTGTAAACTTGCTGAGGTCTCAAACCCCCATGGGGTTCAGAACTGAGAGGAAGGCTGCCCTCAGCCCCCAGCCCAAACTGTCAGCATTGCTGGGTGTTTCTGGGTTTAAAGGCATCCAGAGAAGCAGTGAGCTTCCCGTTAGGATGACGCAGTTTCACTTCAAGAGGGCCCACTCCCTCTCCTGATATTTCCCACGCACGTCAGGTTTGCAAGCATCGCTTTCCACAACCCCAGCTGCTCGTCAGGGTTTCCTTTAATCCCTGGGGGGAGGTGGGGGTGGGATAAGGGCCGGCCCAGCGCTGCCACCTGGTTCTCACTGGGTCTTGCAGTGAACGCTGCTGAGTGGTGAGAGCCAGAGGACAGAGTGCATTTGGGCTGTGGAGGGAGGAAGCGGGTGGAGGGTCTTGGCCTCTGGAGCCTGCAGGGCATGCTGGAGGGTCTCCAGGTGTTTTCCTTGTTGGTACCACTGCACTTTTTATAGATCCTATCATCCTGCAGGCCACCCTGGTGTGCATCTGGGTAAAAGGGGATGTAAAAGCAGAGGGAGGCCATCTGGGAAAGATTTCTGCTCAGATGCTCGGAATCCCTTCTCCCTCCATTCCACAGTGCCCTCTACCCTTCCTCCTCCAATGGAGCACCTGGAAACACCACATTCCCCTGCCTCGTGGGAATGAGCGGCCCCTCTGGTTAGCTTGGGAGGACACTGAGGCTCCCCACTGGCCTCTGCTGCCCAGGAGCTGTGGAAACCCGGGGCTGCCACGTAGGCAGTGACTCAGCACCCACCCTGCACAGAGGCCCAGAAAGCAGCGAGGGTGCTCATCAGCTCCGGGTTAATATTTACCATCACGGGCAGGTCCTGGGCAAATCCAGAGAGAGGGGCGTGGTGGACTCAGGGCAGGGTGGACAGGGTGGAGAAGTTGGAAGCTGAGGAACTCATAATCCTTCAAATCAGCCAGCTTATTCCCTTCTGAAAATCCATTTTCTCTTTCCCAGTTGTTTGGGTGGATACTGCAGCTGGCCCACCTAGTCGAGGGGCCAGAGATTAAGAAGGGCTTTAGGGTTAGAGCCCAGTTAGTGGTCAAGGTCTACCACACTACCTTGGAAGATTTATCCTCTGAGCCTGGGTTTCCTCCTCTGAAGAGAACACACACCCCTATCCATACACTGCAGGCGCAAGGTGAGGGTCATATAGGATAAATCCTGCACATCGTGGAACAAGTGGGAGCCATGAATTTGCTTGTTTTTCTCACCTCTACTCCAATATCTCCCTTTCCTGCCCGTTGACCCTAACAAGGGGAGGACTTCTCTGGAGAAGCTGCCCTGCTGGGAGCCTGGAGTCTGCATCACAGCGACAACTAGTTTTTGCCTAGGTGTGAGAGGGGAGGGTGACTGTGAGCTGCCACACAGGGAGGACCACACAGAAGGACGAGCTGTGGAGGCTGATCCACTGTCCAGGGGACCTCAGTGACCTAGAACCGCTTGGGGCACCGTGAGGTGTCCCCTAACCGGGACGGGGCGAGCTGGGAACAGTTCGGAGGCAGCATTCCGGCTGCTGGGACTTGGGCGAAGGGGATAAAGATGTTGGGCTGTGCTGTGTGGAAGCTCCTGTCCTTGGAACCTTATCACACCCTGATGGATAACCGGAGTTTGGCCCGATGACTCACAGGGAGCCTTAACTCCTTCACAGCCAGCTCCGGGGAAATGGGAAAAAACAATAAGCAAATATAGGAAGATTTGTTTGTTGATTTGACAGATGTTTACTGAGCACCTAAAAGATGCAGAGCCCTGAGCTTTTCCGTCTTGGGTTTCATGGTTTTCCGCAGTTGAAATCCACCATCGAGGGACCACAAGAACCAAACCAGGTGTTTAAATAAATAAACAAGATGGCTCGGCTCTCAGTAAGTGCTGTGAAGATGAAGAGCTAAGCAGTGCTGTCAAATGCGAATGTGTACCAAAATCACCCTGAGGCTTGATAAAACACAGACGAGGCGAGGCGGGGCACCCTGCCCAGAGTTTCTGATTCAGGGTGTCCGGGCAGGGCCGAGCATTTGCATTTCTAGCAAGTTCTCAGGTGGTGCTGATGCTGCACATCCCTGGACCAGCTCTGAGAACCCAATGAGGGTGGGGTGGGGCCCATTTAGAAGCGGCTCAGGATCCAGCCCCTTTGTATGGAAGGGATGGAAGCTGTGTGTTATTTTCAGTTCTTTTTTGGAAAGGATAGCTGCAAAGAAAAAAACAATGTCTCCCTTCTCGCTCTACTTTTGTCCCAATTCAGATTAACTTTTGGAACCCACTGCTCTTGGTTGCCTAGGATGGCAGGCTGGATGCTGCCTTGTGTTCTCATCTATTGATTTGTTCTCATGAAGGAGCAGTTTAAAGGCCACATCCGGGTCCATGCATTCCAGAAACATCAATAGAAGCACAGAGGAGAGGACATTCCAGTTTTAGTTGCAACCAGCTCCAGGGTAGGGGGTCCCATCTCAAACAAGACCCATCAAGGACCTGTGCTTTTGTAAAAGCCTGTGCTCTAAAAAACTACATATAGGGCCGGGGATTTAGCTCAGTGGTTTCACTGCCTGCTGTGCAAGCACAAGGACCCGAGTTTGATCCCGGGGACCAAAAAAAATCCCCAAAAAACAAAACAAAAAACTAGATACAAATTGCCATGGATTAATAGGTTACAACTCATAGGAAGGCAGAGAGCATAACTTGTGGGTCTTTCTCACTTTGGTGTCTTGCAGTAAGATCTGCCATAATGGTAACCCATCTTGCTGTTGATTTCAAATATTCATTTGAATATTTATTCACAAGCGAGCATTAAGCTGGGTGCTAGAGATACAATGGAAAAGACAAACCAGGCCTCTGCCCTCATGGTTATTATGGTTTAAGTGGGGGACACAGGGAAGTTAACAGGTAATTAATTACACGTGGAGTGTCATTTTAAGATTCTATTATAGGGGCGGGGATTTAGCTCAGTGGTTTCGCAGCCTGCTGAGCAAGCGCAAGGACCTGAGTTCAATCCCCGGTACCAAAAAAAAAAATTCTATGATATAGGAAAAACAGTTTGAGGACGTAAACTTGAGAGGTCGGAGGGCTTCGGGAGAAGTGACGTGAAAGATGAGGGACAAGTGGGGTGGGTGACGGAGGGTGCCGATGAGGGTCATGCAGAGCTTTCTGGGTGGGGACAAGACACAGGCCAAGGGCCAGAGGGGAGAGCACAGAACTTTCCGTGACTGGTGTCAGTTCAGGACGACTGGGGCAGAGAACTGGAACCATGTCCTGTGTGGCCTTGTAGGGCTGAGTGAGCAATCATCTTGAGGGGACGTTGAGAAAATGCCTCAGTCCGTTGCTGTTTACACTGAGTACAAAGGTGCTGACTTCTGCCCAGATTGGGGATTAATCTAACACCCAGGTTGGGACAGCTTGCTCGGGTGATGATTAGATCCTGCTTTGAGTTGGCAGTGGTAGCAGGTCCTGGTTCCCAGCTTCTCGCTTCCTCCCACCTGTTGAGCTAGCAGTCTGGGTAAACCAGTTTGGATGGAGGAAGAGGCCTGTGGAGCTGTCCTCCATCGCAGAACATTTAGGAACTGAAGTGGCAGTTCCACTGCAGTGTGTTTTGGAGAAGGAGGGTGAGCGAGGCGGTGGTAGAAATGTTCAAATATGATTTTCATGTCAACAATCCTGGCCCCAGAGACCCACGGGGAGTTTTCTGTGTACTCTGTTTGCAGGCCTGGCATGTATTACGCTGTGACCTTCAGCAAGTCATCCTGGTTTTTGGCATCCACTCTTTCCAGTCAGACAGTGGGGACAGTTGCTGTCACTGGAAACACCCTGGAATGTCAAGTGTAGAAATGAGACAGTGGCTTTGAAGACATGAGGCTGCTGGAGGGAGTGTTCAAACGTCCAAGGTGTTAAAGGATTTTAGTCGCTGGTATGGAATCGGTTCTGGCTGACTCTGTGTGTATGTAATGGTTAACTAGTCAGCCTGGTACCTGTATGTAGTTTATTTCCATAAAAATCCTTTCCACTTGCTTTTAGATAGTCTGTCTTCCATGTTACTTACATAGAGACTAGAATGTTCAAAACTTCAGAATAAAACTCCCCAGATAGAAAGAGAATGGGCTCAACCCAACTTTTTCTTTTTCTAGTTAATTTTTACTATGTTTGGAGTTCAAAGTTTATGCTCTATGTAACAAGTGCCTGTTGTCTCAAAAACTCTCTGAGCCTCTCACCTCTCCTTTGGAGGGGCTTTTTCTTATAACCCTGGGCTTCACCCTGAGTATACGCGACTGTCTTCATCAGGCAGTGCCCCATCTGAAGAGCCCGGGTCCTGTGTGAACCCCAAGATGGAATAACTTCCACATCCTGATGAGCTTGTTTTCTGCTTCCTTGGGCTACAGCTGACCTGGATTTCTTCCCCTGTGGCTCTTTTGACCCTAAGAAATACTGAAGGTCAAATTGAAGTTACCTGGAGGGGAGACTCTGGGACTTTTCTAATTGTCTGTTTCTCAGGCCAACCCCCACGTTTGGTTTGTACACAGGAAGAAATTCTGAACTCTGAGCGACTGTCTTTTCCTGAGGTTTCTCTTTTTGCATGCCTGGTTTCCTTCCAATTTCTCTCTCCCTTTTTTGAAGACTGGCGGGGAAGGTGGAGAGATGAACTTCCACCTTAAATGTGATCTATGGGCCTGAGTGATGCAAGAAAGAAAGAAGCTGCTAATTCCAAGTGGCCAATGCCAAGTGGAGATTATAGTTCAAGGCTGAGACAAGAGCTAACCTCAACTTTGTTTTCATCCTGAAGTCCAAAGCACAGATTCCTAAAGGGAAGCTAATGCTTTCAATCAATCTTTCAGTGAAGCATATCCAAACCAACTGTCTTGCAAAAGACAATCCGTGTGTCTCCAAATGTTTTTAAAAAATTACACATAGTGATGTAACATGTATGGGTAGTCTGTGGTATAGATTCATGGGCCTAGACAAGGAGCACTAAACTTTTACATTTTGGTAAAAATGTGAGGTTGTCTTTAAAAGTCTGTTGAGTTACACTCCTGCTTTTCTGCATCCTTACCAACAGTTGATATTATTTATCCTTTACAATTTTACCAGTTTGAGGGAGAAGAGATGACATCTCACTTTGATTTTTATTTTTCTGATTGCTAGTGAGGCTGAACATCTTTTCTTATGTTTATCAGCCAATTATGTTTCTTCCCTGAAATGTATATATTCATTCTTTGTATTTAAAAAATTGATCTGTTTGACTCATTACATTACTTTGTTTTCAGCATACACTCAATTCCTGGTAACTATGCTTTGGAAATAACTGATGAATGTGGGAGAATGTAGTAAATTGGAAAGGTCATGGCATTTTGGAGCAGAAAGAAGGCCATGGTGATAATTTTGTCCAAATGCTTTGTTTTACAGAAGAGAAAAAGTTTTGAGCCGCCAGAGATGTCTCAGTGATGACCAGTGATGGTTCTGAAAAGTGATTCTAGTTTGACTTTTCCCTCTCCATCTGCTGCTCCTTGTGAAAGCATTTATAAACAATACCATTGGCCATTCTTTTCTGGTCTGTAAATCTTCATTAATATAACAGCAAACAAATGCAGACGCAAAGGATAAGCATTTTTAGCCACATGGATGGCTCTCCGGAGCGGACTCCAGGCATAAAGCTCAACATAATTTCTCAGATAGATCAGGTGAGTAAACATGAATTGATTTTGTGAGTAAAAAGACATTGAATGCTGATGAAATAAAAGGTTATTATGAAAAAAGGGGACTGCCAAAGAGCCCACTGCCCACCCGAGAAGCATCCAAGCGGTTGTGTACCTTCTCTTTTTCACTTCTTTATAGCAGTGTATCAGTGGAAACTATCTAATTTGGAAACCTCCTTCCTGCACTACTTCCAAACATACTCCACATGTTCTAGGGGTGTCTTTTCAGAGGTGCAAGGTGTTTGGCTCGCAAAGAAACCTGGATGTGACCCCTGTGAACAACAAGGTAAAGACTGGGCTTGGAGTCAGGTGAGAGACCAGCAGGGGAACTTCCAGGTGCAGGAGTGGAGCCGGAGACAGACAGCTTCCTGCTCAGCAGGGAAGAGGGCTGGTGGAAGGCAGAGTGACTCCTCATCACGTGCAGAGGTGGGGATCAGAGGCAGATGAGCTGTCTTGTTCTTATAAGGAAGGAAGGCAAGATGGGCAAGATCAGGAGTGTTCTGGGGCCTGTCAGCTGCATTGGCCCAGGCAGCCTAGGGACGTGCATTGCCAGGAATCTGGAAAGCGGAACAACATTGCTATCGAAACCTGTGCCTGCAGTGCTGGGACTAGAGGTTTCTCTGAATTCTCACCGGTGTCCAGACCCACAGTCTCCATTCCCTAAAGCACGTGGCCACCAGCACTGTTCCAGAGCAGTGTACCTTCCTGGGAGTGACACTCAGTCCCTGAGTTTGCCCGGGACTCAGGGGTTTGCTGAGATGTGAGTCTTTCAGGGTGAGCACTAGGATAGTTCCTGGCACACTGTTAGATTCTCTGTCTCTCTTTTGTTCCACTTTTGGTGAATGAGAATAAAGCTGCCACTCACATTCTGGGGCTTGGTCTGGGGCACAGGTGAGTGAGCTTGGGTCTCAAACCCACAGGAACCAAGAGCTCATTGACTATCCCGCATCCTTCATAGTGGGGCCCTGGCTGGATACCCTCAGGCTCTGGGAGGGGGCGGGTCAGGTGGGACTGGGAAAACCTGCTTTTCGCTCCAGGCACTAGAGAGGAGCAGCATTCCTCTCACTGGGGGATCAGCAGAGGATCTAAGGATGACAGAGATCCAGGGTGGGGTGTGGGATGCCTGGGGACGGAGCATCGGACCATCGGAGCATCGTGGTGGAGTTTGAGGTAACACTTGTGAATCATCTGTAGGTGCATTGTTAACCTTTTATACGGGAAATTGCACGCTTACCACTGACAGTGTAGTAGAGTGAATAACACAATAAGGCATCCTGTTCCCAGCACAGCCCCAAGAATGATCAAACACAGCTGAGCCTTTCACTGCCTGCACCACACCTACTTCCCTTGCCCCATGATTATTTCTGGTGGTCTTAGATTTCCTAGTTTCAGTCCAGTGAGCTGTGTGGGGAGTGGGAAAAAGAGGGCGAATGGGATCTGCCACATTTTGCAAGGTGGGAGTCTCTCTGAGCTCCTGATTTCATCCTCTGGACCTTTTGGGGTCGTGAGACCCTAAGCTTGGCCTTCACCTCCTGGTCCTGTGAGTGGATCCCTGTGCTCCACGATGGTGGCCACCTACATTTTTTCCTTTCTTTTTGCTTCCTTTTAAAATCACAGACATCTTTTTATAATCTATTTGCTTTGCTGTCTCCCTCTCTAGCCTTTGAGCTCTCCAAGGTCAGGAGCTGAGTCATGGCCCCGGGTCTCTCAAGCTCCCAGCACCGGGTAGGCATGGATAACACATGTGAAGCGTGGATGATCAGAGAGTCAGTTGAGGGCAATGCCTTATTTTCTAGGGTGGCTTCTGGGACTGAGCAACACTTGCAGACTCCAGGTGTGAGTGTGAGAAGGTGTAAGCAGAGCCGCAACTGTCCACACAACTTCCAGCCACTCCGCGAGCAGTGACTTCCGCGTTCCTTTGTTCTGCTTTGGGGTCCAGCCTACAGAGCTTTCCTCCATGCTTCCTTGACGAATATTTGTGCTCCTCTGGTCTCGTCTGCCTTCTGCTTTGGGTCAGGGTGGCACTTCCTCCCAGCTATGTGCCCCTGAAGGAAAAAGGTCCATTCAGGTTTCCAGTCCCAGGGCAGGTGTTTCCCAGCTGGGACAGAACCAACCCTTTCTTCTTTGGCCTCCCTGGGCTTACTTGGGCTCTCCTTTGATCTATTGTTTCAAGGAGCCGGCTCATTCCTTGAAGAATCCTCCTTTGTTTACCCAACAGCAGTGAACTCTGACCAGAGCTGCCCGGCAGCCTTTGCACACAGCCCTCCTCCCTCAGAGGGGTTTCTCACTTCTGGAGAGGAGGGGTCCCCAGCGACAGGGCCTGGGCAGTGGGCAGGGACCACTACTTTGTGGAACTGGCAAAGAAAGCAGTTAGCAGGGTAATTGGAAGGAGGACGAGGTCAAGGAGTGTTTTTTTTAATCCAGCGGAGAGCTTTGTCCATGGTTAAACTCCATATGGATGAGTGTTGGGAGCCGATGGGAAGTGATGTTCTGTGATCCTTTGAGCCACTTCACACCTGCTGCCCATCGAGCCTGTGCCTGGCCCGCACTGCAGTCAGAGATGGAGCCTGGGCTCTTACTCCAAGAACACAGCCTGTGTCTTGTCCTGGGCAGCCTTCTGAGGGCACCTGCAGTATGGTAGTTCTCAAACCTGCGTGTGCATCTCGATCCCCAGAGGGGTCCTGGGCCCCAGCCCCAGGGATTCAGATCCAGGAGGTCTGGGTGGGGCAGGAACATTGGGATGTGGAACGAGTTCTCAGGTGACACTCCTCCTACTCCTGGTCTGGGAACCTAGGGCTTTGGTGCCTGGCCACAGACCCCTTGAAGTGAAATGAGGTCCCTGAGAGCTAGAGTGGGCTGTCTGTCCACGTGTCTTTTAGCGACAGAGTCCAGGGGACTCTGATTAGCAAGAGAGAAGAGGTGTGTTGGACAGACCCAAGGTGGTGCATGCCCCTTGTTCCTCCGGAGTGGGAAGAAGTTGCTGGCTCTCTGGGTGACGGTGACGACCCCAAGGAAATGAGAATTTTGAGTTCAAGTAAAGAAAAAGAGGGATGTGGTGAGAGACAAGGCTTGAGAATTTGCTGTGATGGAGCAGAGGCAACTGTGGAAGGGATCAGAGAGGCTTGAACACAACAGGATGGGGTGAGGGACAGCAGGGAGTGCTCCAGGGACCAAAGGGTAGGTAGGTGTCGCTCATGGTGGAGCAGAGGTGAAGAGTTGCCACAGGAGGTGGGGCTGGGTGGAGGGACGCCCGGAGGAGGGCGGGAGTTGGGCACCATTGCCAAGGGCTGTGGCTCCGGGTCTGGTGTCCTCAGTGGTGGTGGGGGCCATGTCTCATGCTGTCACAGTGGTCAGCTCTCTGCCTTGGCTTCTGCTCTGTCCCTGCAGCGAGTCCCTTTCTGCCACCTTCCCTAAGCCTCCTGCTCCTCCACAGCTCTGCTTCCTGCCATTGCTGGCATCCTCTACTTCCTGGTGGCCACTCTGCTGCCTGCAGATTCTCACTGCGTGCAGCACTGGTCCTTAGACCCAGCCTCTGGCTGGATGATAGGAAGCTACGGAGGGCAGTGGCCGCTGCCTGGTCCAGGAAGTCATGCTGAGTGGACAGGCAGAGGGGCTGTGGGCATGACAGGCACCACACTCTTACAAAAGCAGAGCAGAGCCCCTGCCTTGGGGGAATCTTGAAGGCCTAGGATATTAAGCAGACTCCAGAAATGTCAGACAGGGGAACGAGATGAGATTTTCTTTTCTGGGACTGAAATGTAGGGTGAGGATGGGGTGATGGAGCAGCCTGTGGGGCTGTGGCCGGATGGGGTAGCAGTGCTAAGATGGGCCAGAGGGAGAAGTGCCAGGGGCCTGAGGGTGGGCCTGGCACCCTGGATCCCTCTGCTGGGGTTGGTCCTGATTTGGTCCTGGACAGTGAAGCTGAGCTAGGCTCTCAGGGAGGGGTCTGTGGGCCTCAGCTGTGAGAGCAGGAGGACATAGACATAATGGAGTGGCCAAGGCCACGGGGCGCAGGGGCAGGTGGACCACATACAGTGAACCCACCGGGGGCCACATCTGGGTAGAAAAGCGTGTTCCCATGGGACGGGTGCTTTTGGGACCTGGTTCCAGGGGAGGAGAATTCCATTCTTAATTCCTAAGTGCTAGGAAAGGCGCCTGATCTGCACATGCTCTCAAAGCCACTCCTAAGGGGATTTCTACCAGGGGCTTACCTGTTAGCCGTCAGAAGGCACAGGGTGGTGGTGGTAGCTTCTGGGAAGAGGGGGCATGGCTCGTGCATCCCTGAGGGTATTCTGGCAGAGGCTGAAGGCCTCTCCTGGCCAGGGGCAAGCACTGGCCTGGGGTGGGGAAGGGCCAGCTCCATGTCTGGGGTGCCCCCTACCCTGGCTGTGGCACAGTGGTGCCCAGTTTGGCCCTTCCCAGCCTCCTGTTCACAAGGCTGCACCCCACCTCCTTCCAGGAGCAGGAGGGGCCTGGGAAATACCTGCCTGTCTCATTCTCTGCTCCCCATAGGTCAATGACAACTCCTTCAGGATGCTTCCTTGTCTAAATAAAACACAGTTCAAGGAAGTCTGGGGGTTTGGTGTAAATTAAGGGCCCAATTTCATCTGCTTGCATGTGGATGTCCAGTTTTCTGAGCTCTGCTTATTGAAGAGACTGTCTCCCCCATGGGCATTGTCTGCACCCTTGTGAAGCTCAGGGGACTACACATGCCTGGGTTTCTCTGGGCTCTGGAGTCTGTTCCATGGGTCCGTGTGCCCTGTCTGCTTTTTATATTGTTCTGAATACTCTAGCTTTGGATATCGTTATATATCTGGGAGTGTGATGACTCCGGCTTTAATTTTCTTTCTCAAGATGGCTTTGGCTGTTCGAGGTCTTTCGTGGTTTCCTACTGCAGAGTCTCAGTCACCTGTGGAATCCACTTTTGCATCCTTATTTTGAGCTCACAGAGGCAGAGTGTCAGTGGGTGGAGGGGCAGGAAATGGGGAGACGGTGAAGGACACACTTTCGGCTCTAACAGGAGTCAGTTCCCGAGTCCCACTGGGCAGCATGCTGGCTGGAGTGAAGGACGCCATGCTGTGTACTTGAGACTTTGTGACATAATAGGTCTTAAACCCAAATAGTAACTATTGGAGGTGACGGGTGTGTTAGATACCACGATCCTCGAAGTCTTTTTGCAATGAACATCTACAGTCCTCATGGGAGGTGGGTTCCAGAGCCTGCACTCTCGCCTTATGGGTACCAAAACCCGATATGCTCAAGTCCCTTCTACTAAATGGTGTAGTGCTTGTATAGGTCCCACCCGCATCCTCCCATATATTTAAAACCATCTCTAGATCACTTATAAAGTACCCAATGCAGCTGAGCATGGAGGTGGAATGCTTGTAATCTCAGCACTAGGGAGGCTGAGGCAGGAGGATTGCTGCAAGAACAAGGCCAGCCTGAGCTACATACTGAGCTCAAGTCCAGCCCGAGCTACATAGCAAGACCCTGTCTCAAAACAAACAAACAAACAAACAAAAAACCCCAAAACCCTAATTCAATGTAAATGCTACGGCAATGGTACTGATACTGTTAGATAAGGAATAATGGCAAGAAATAAGTGTGCATGTTTGGTACAGATGCACAGTTTGGGGAACATTTTCCACCTGACATTGGTTGAATCTAAAAGCCGACTGAGTATGACACATCATGCTGTACACCTTCAATGCATGGTATACAGTTTGAATTGTCAGTCCCATTGACTTCGATGAACTTGTCACAATATAATTCAAAGTAAGTGCAAAGGGAATAGACTCCATCCGCGGTTACAGCTGTTTCTCCTCTCAGCCCTCCTGTCTGGGCTCCTTAGAGCAAGAGAAGCCTGTTCCTTAAATTCACTTTCCCCTGGCCTGGTCCTGCTCCTACGGGGGTCAAATACCTTCCTAACCATTGTCAGGTGTACAACAAGGGCCCTAGGTACACCCATGTTGTGCAGCCGTTACTGGAGCGTTCCACCTCTCAAACAGAGTCCTTGTTCTTCTCCCTCTGCCCCAGCCCCTGGCTGCCACCATTCCACCTCCTGTCTGTGAATTTGACTTCTCTAGGACCTCACATAGGTGGAATTGTACCGGAGCTGTCCTCTGTGACTGGTTTATCTCACTAGCACAGGGTCCTCAGGGCCCATGCACGCTGTGGCAGGTGCCAGAATTTCTATAAAGAGCTGAAGAACGTCCATCCCCTTGCATGTGCGCACATTTTCCTTCTCCATTCATCCATCCACGTGCCCTTGCGTGGCTTCCACCTTCTGACTGCTCTGCAGAATGTTGCCATGAACAACAGTGTACAAACATCTGCTCCAGTCCTGCTTTCAAACCGCTCCCTTTCATGTCCTGTGCCATCTTTGGCACTGAGAATGAATACTCTTTCTGGTTTTCCAGAGTAGTACTTTGGGATCCTCTTTCAATATATCAAAAAGCAAAGCAAAGCACAATTGGGAAAATGCTCCCAACTTGGAGGGGGGTTGCTTTGCTGTTGCTTGGACTTTTGCTATTAGATCACCGGCATGTAATTCCATTTCAGGGCATGTTGAGCCCTTGATTTTTCTGTTTCCTGGCCCGCATGTACTTTGCAGGGAGGCTGCAGGGAGCCCTGCTTTGGCCCAGTGCTTGGGCCCCTGCCAGGCCTTCCTTGCCTTCCTACCCGTTCTGCACAGGTTCACTCGGCACTGACACCTGCCTGGCTCTGTCACTCTCTGTCACTTTTCAGACTCAGTCCAGAGTAGCCGCCTGGTTTAACAAGAAACCAAATCCCAAACCACCCAGCACTCAGAGAAGAGCTCAGTTCTACCAGTTCATCTTGAGAAGCTTAGCTTTCTTCCGATCTCAGCCACCATGCCCCCTGCAACCCGGGCCAGCCGGGTGCCTTTGTGCATCTTGGTTTCCGGGGCCCCGGGCACGCAGTTGGGTGGGGTGGTCCTGCCCAGTGCCACCTCAGGGGAAAGCTATTCTGGGTCTCCAGAGGGCTCATAAATCTGGGCAGATGAAGGCTCCATAAAAGGCTCCTCTCTTGGTGCAAGTCTCAAATTCCCCTTCAATTTAAATTTGACAAACGAATAATGAAATGGCTAAGTCACAATCCCCCCCGCCAAGATTTTTTTTTTTAATGAGCATGGCGGTGAGTTCTGAATTCTGCTTTCCTTAGTTTATGATTAGCCAAGTGGGCAGCAGGGCGGGGACGCCAAGGGTAAGCTGAAGGCTGCTGGCCAAGGCGCAGCCTTGGGGAAGCAAAGTGTCACTGGGCCCAGCATATTTATTATTTCTTTCTTAAGAGGTATTTCGAAATGGAAGTTTGAGTCCAGTGGCGGTGGCCTGTCCTTATAAAAGCTCGAGAGCCTAATGTCTCTCTAAAAAGGATGGGGAAGGGACAGGTGGATGCAGAGCCAGAGGAACCTGGACCTGCAGTGTGACCTTGGAGAGAAGAAGGTGACCTTGGAGTGAAGAGCCAGACTTCGGGCTGGACACAGGCCCCCCTCCCTGCCTGCAGGCAGGGCAGGTGGCACAGATAGACCCTGGGTCATGGATAGGGCTGGTGGCTCAATGGTGTGCAAGTCCCATGCTGGTCACCCACTTGGGCCTGTCACCTGCAATCCAGAGCTCGTATTCCTCCCCTTGGTGGCTGTGGCTGCATTGCCCTTCTTGCATGGTGCTGCTGTGAGTTATGGGTATTAAAAAAGCACCTGATCGCCACATGCTGGGAGGCTGATGGAGGAGGATTGCAAGTTCTAGCCTAGCCTGGAGACCCTGTCTCAAAATAAAAAACATAAAGGGCTGGGGATGTAGCTTAGTACAAGACCTTGTGTTCAACCCCATAGTACAAACAAAGCAAAACACAAAAACAAAAGGACCCACATAGTCAGCCTCCTTTCTACCTACTACACCATTTTTTGGCCTTTCATGATTTTCAAAAAATTATGAAAACAACACGTTCATTGAAGTAATTGGAAACAACACACAGTAGAAAATAGAAAACACTTCTGCTTTCTCCCCACCTCTAGCTCCATCGTCATGGAATCGAGTTTTCTTGTTTTATAGAAATAAAAACTTGAGATCGAGTGGTTTTGGATTGAAGAATTGGGGTGTAGTAAGCCCCCGCCCCAAGTTTCACTTTCAAGGTTTGTTACCCAAGGCTGGCAGATATGGCCGGTGATCTCTCCCTCCCATCAGAAGGTCAAGGTCGGCAGCCACTCGGTGCCCACACTGGTCACCCTAACTCTCTCCCTGCACCCCAAACACGCAGCTCCCTCTCCCCGTTCAAGGAGACGGGAGCCCAGTGCTGCAAGATATTCTGGGAGCGAGGAAAAGAGACACACCACATTCACACACTTTTTATTGCAGTGTATTGTTGTAATTGTTTTATTGCTATCATTGGTAATCTCTTCCTACGCTGATGTATAAATTAAAGTTTACTATAGGTGCATATGAAGTAAAAAACGTAAGACAGCTAGGAGATCCCTGGGGGGCCATGGATTAGAGGGGACACATTGTCACTCTCTCTAGTTTTCGGCAGGATGTCTCCCCAGGTCAGTGCAGAGACCAGACTCCTGTGAGCTGCACACAACAGGAGCACATGATGAGATTTCTTGTCTCCCCAATTGGCAGGCTCTGAACTTGTTTCCAGTTTTTTACCAATGCAAGCAATTCCGTAACTGAAATCCTGTACTCTATAAATGTTTTATTTCTTCTTTTTTTTTTTTTGGTACCTCAGGACCTTGCGCCTGCAAGGCAGGCAATGGCACCACTGACCTAAATCCTCTGCCCTTTTATTTCTTTTTAAAAATTGTGTTAGCACATGTTAAGTGCAAGTTGGTGACATGGACCAGAGAGTTTTGTTTCAGCATTGTTTGTGCACACACACCGCACGCTGATCTTCCCCACCTTCTCCTGTGACCTCCTGTCCTTCCCTCTGGTTCTCTAGGAGTCTCCTTTCTACTGTCGTGTTTCCTCTCTCTCCCTTCCTCTCTCGAGTCCAGATATGAAAGAGAACATTCCACTTCTATAGAATAGCGATCTTCCAGTGGGATTGCTCTGCCCAATTTCCACACTCACTGACGATTTACTTTCTGGAAAAAAGCAATTGACACTGAACAAACAAGAGGGGAATGCCTCTTCACTGTCCTTCCTCCTGTGAGAACTGCCTATCTATATAATATTCTTTGTATTTCTTTTGGGCTATTTCTCTTATTTACTGATTTGTTTTGTTTTGTTGTTTTGAGACAGGGTCTCACTATGTAGTCCAGGCTGGCCTTGAGCTCAGGGAGATCCTCCTACCACAGCCTCCCAGGGGCTGGGATTACAGGCATGTATCACAGTGCTTGGTGACTCATTGTTGCAGTTTTAAAATTTTTCAGCAATTTTCACATATTTATTCTTCCATGGGAATGTTACGATTACTTTATCTATCATGTAGATGGTTTTTTGGTATTCTGATTGAAATTCTTAGCAAATCATTATGTTACTTTTGGACCATACATCCAATTTCATTAAGTCTTCTCATCCAGGAGCATTTTGTGTCTTCTTTTTTTTTGGTACTGGAGATCGAACTTGGGTCCCTGCGCTTGCACAGCAGGTAGCAAAACCACTGAGTTAAATCCCTGGCCCTGGATTTTGTGTCTTCTAATAAAATTTTGTACTCCCTATAAATTCTATATATTTCTTGTTCCATTTATTTACTGACATTTTGTGTTTTTATCTTCTACGATGAATAACATTTTCCATCTTCTTTTTAAATTTATTACTAATACAAATGAAAACTTTTGAATTTCATGAATGTATTGTACATAGCTGTCTTACTGAATTCTCTCAGTACTGATAAGAGGATTTCATGATACCGTGTTTTGTTTTTTAGGTGGATAGTAATGTCTACACATGGGCTTATGTTTTCTGATATTTATACTTCTTTTATCTTATTGCTTTAGTAAGAACTTACAAAACTAGACTGAACAATTTTGGAGAAGGAAACATCTATGTCTTAGTTTAGATGTTAATGGAATAACTGGTATTGCTGGGGATTTAGCTCGGTGGTTCTGGCGCCTGCCTTGAAAGTGCAAGGACCCAAATTTGATCCCTGGTACCAAAAACAAAAGCACAAACAAACAAACAAACAAACACAACAAAAAATCACTAACGGAATAACTGGTATTTTCAATGTTTAATATAATATTTGTTGGTTTGATAAATTTTTATTGTACTTTAAAATTGGGAGTGACTTCTGAATTTTACCAGATGCCTGTTTTTTTTCAATATTAATAATATTTTTTTCCTTTCCAAGGGCCTCACTCTGTAAGTTGTCTCTATCAGCTGGTCAGGAGGATGGCAAGCTTAGGTGATGGCAAGCTTATATCTTATGGACTGCCTGCTGGGGTCAGCTTGGAGATGCCATTTGCATAGGGCAGGGCAGGCAGCGCCCAGCCAGCAGAAACAGTGAGGGCGGAGTGAGTGTCGCTTCTGAGGGAGCTGGGAACGCTCAGGTAGAGACCAGGAAGTGCAGGCCGGTGCGGGGCGACGATGACCAACTGCCTTCAATCTAGGTAACAACTTGAACTGGTGTGGCAAGGGCAGGGTGGGGTGGACCCAGGAAGACCCCTCACTCGACCAAGGGTAGAGGACATAGCGCGAGGATATGAATGTCAGCCATGGTCACGGCCACCAGCCAGGCCAGCTGAGTGTGCAGCAGGAGCAGAGCTGGAGGAGCAGATGTGGGTGGTCCAGGGTCCAGTGTCATTCCAGGGCCTGGGGCTCCAGCAAAAGGCTCAACAATTGACTTGCTGAGCCAGGAATGGTACTACCCATTTGTAATACCAGCTACTAGGAAGGCTGAGGCAGGAGGGTTGCAAGTTCAAGGCCCAAAGACCAGCCTGGGTAACATGGGGAGATCCTGTTTCAAAAGAAACAGTAATAAAGCAAACAAAAACAAAAAAACCTTTCATGTATTTTGGGTGATATAAAAGAATTTTAAACTTCTCCCCTCGTAACTGGGAATTGAACCCAGGACGTTCACACTGAATTACATCCACAACCCTCTTGTTTTTCATTTTGAGACAAGCCCTTTCTAAGTCACTAAGTTGCCTAGGCTGGGCTGGAACTTGCCATCTTCCTGCCCCAGGCTCCCAGAGTGCTGAGATTATAGGCATGCACCACCATCCCTGGCTTCTCTTTTGAGATGGGGGTCTCACTATGTTGCCCAGGCTGGGCTCAAAGTTCTAAGTCGTGACCCTCCTGCCTCAGCTTCCTGTCTACACTACAGATGCATGCCATGGAGCCAGGTTTAGGTCATCTTGGGAACGGAGTCTGTTTGATCTATGAGTCTCTTATTTCAGATTGATTTTGGCATCAGGATGTATGTCCCTCCTTTGATTCCAATTACTTGTGTTTTCAGTTGATTTTCTCCAAGTAGCTCCAAAGTGCCTCCTCCTCTATTCAGCTGTGTTGAATCCCCACAAAGATAGAGTCTGATAGGCATCTGAAAACAAAATGCTGGATGAAATATATTCCACAAAGTATACAACCATGCTTCCCAAGTGTTATTGGGTGCTTTCACCCCTTACAAAGGAAAAATTATTTTAAGCCCAAAATTTAAAAATAATCATTAAAAAACATAAAAATATGATCTGGAAAATACTGAAAGATACAAAGAGAAAGTAAGAAATAATAACAATAACTTCGGGCCGGGGATTTAGCTGAGTGGCACCGCACCTGCCTTGCAAGTGCACGGTCCTGAGTTCGATCCCTGGTACTGAGAAAACAGAAACCAAAACAAAACCCACGGTAACTTCAATCAACTCCTTAGTGTATTTTCTCCAATTGTTTCCCTTTGATATGAGGTCACTGAGAATCTCTTCTGAGACGCAATCATCTTTTCTTCTGGTGTCAGCAAGGCCCATGTCCAGCCACCCTGACCTTTGACCCCTGTGCCTAGCATAGACATCAGGAGCTTTTTCATTCAGTAAATGCCCCTTGTTAGGAAACTCTCTATGAACCCAACTTTCGTAGGCCACACGAAGCTCCTCTAGTGCACACACTCTGGCATGTAGGAGCCTTTGTGACAACCCCTTTCCTTTCTCTCCAGCCAACTCCCCCTGTGCCTCCACTGCCCCCTCTCTAGAAGCTTTCCCTTCACGTCCTCCCACGTTGGACCTGACATTTCCTCCGCCCTGTGGCCTCCGTGCCAGGCCAGCTTGCTCTGGCCTCTTGGGCTCCAGTTCCTAAGTTGCATCTCCTAGCAAGACCACTGAGCCTACTCAGGTCAGAGTCCCTTGCCGGGGTCCCACAGCTCCCTGGTGTATCCCCCAGGCCTGGTCTGTAGAGGTCATGGAGGACACAGGTCGGGCTGGTTGCAGAGGTGGGTGAGGGCACAGTGCTCTGGGTTGGCATTGAAGGGACCACAGGCGGTTTGGTGTCTGAGGGGCAAGAATAAGGGGTCCCTAGGTGCAGGCCGGAAGCTCTGGGAGGAAGCCTGTGCTCTGCCACCTGTGCCGAGCAGAGGACACATGTCCTACTCCCTGCTGAGCCTCCCAGCAAGCCAGGACATCTGTCGTCCCTGTGACGCCACAGAAAAATTCCTGGTGGGCTCTGCTGACACACACAACATGGAGTCCCTGGGTGACAAACGGGAAAAGCAAATCCTACTGTCAGCATTCGGGAACGTGTTCTCTGCAGGAAGAGGTTCAAGGCATATATGTTCCTGATAGTCCAGAAGAAGTGGCCAAGTGTCAAGTTTCATACTTTAAGAGAAAATAGCAAGCGTCTTATAGCATATGTCATGGGAGTTAGTGCAAAGCAGTTGAACTGTTCTGATGAGCCTTTGGGAAGTAACGCCTCCCCTCCATCCTGATTCTGGGGGCACCTCCGGGAGTCATTGCCGCCTCCTGATGAACTCCCACCATCAGAGTGGGTGAAGCATCGGAATGGGGCAGGTGGTTCTCTCCACGGCTGCATCCCTGGCTTTGTGTGACCTTGGGAGCATCATTTAGCCACTTCGGGTCTTTTCATCTCTTTGCTCTGGATTATGAACATCCTCCATAAATCTAGAACGGAAAGAATTCTGGCATTTGTGTCCTCGTAGAAGTCTTGGGAGAGCTTAGGAAATAATAGTACCAGCAGACTTGTTCTGAGGCCCTGGGTCCTGGGTCCTTGCATTGTTTATATGTACACACACTTCTCCCGTGAGAGGGTCAGCTCTCACAGGTCCCGAGTGTGTGTGTGTGTGTGTGTGTGTGTGTGTGTGTGTATGTGTTTATGGGCGCTGTACTCACATGCACAAACTCAGAGATGCAAAACCTGAAGTGTGTCCAACAGTAGAGTGGACACCTGCCCGACCTGTCTTTATTCTCCTCCTGTGGAGACACAGCCATGGTAAGGACCTTTATCTGCTACACCCTAACAGCAAGCACACTAGCAACAGAGACCAGAAATCATCGCAGGTTTGTAGACGGTGGCAGGATGGGAACAAAGCTGTCAGCCCCACCATCTGCCTTTCCTTGGCTGTAAAAAGGAGAGGATTTGTAGGTTTAGGAGGAGATTATTTTTCAGGGGCTTCCAGGCTACTAATATTCTGTCTGTTGCTGTCTGCAAAATTCCTCCCCTCACAGGTTGAGCAAGTCGCTGTGACCTTGGCGGGGAACAAACGCCCCCCCAGTGCACCATCACTTGCTCCCCATGTGCGGCTGTGTCTTCTCGGGGATCCATGCTCACTGCGTCCTGCTGGGGAGGGCCACAGCCCTCAAGGATGAAGGGCTTCTGCATCAGAGAGGGGCCGCGGAAGGGGCCTCAACAAAAGCGAAGTCAATTTGCATTCAGATGTTTGGATTAAATATTAATAGGGCTTAGGGACCAGGGCAGTTTCCCTTTATTCACCTTGGGATTGCCATGGCTGTGGGGCTTGGGGCTGGCTCTGTGTGGGGTGGGAGGAAGAGGGAGAAGCTCAAGGAGAAGCGCGAAGGCCCAGACATTTCCAGCGACAGCCAGGGCCCATCTGCGGTCTCTCCTTGGCCATGAAGAACGCTCTTGCCTTAGAAGCAGTAACTGGATCTAGACTCTGGGGAGACCCCGTCCTCAGTCCATGGAGCAGCCGAGCAGGGCTTTCTCGTACTAATCTACAAAGTCATGAGGGGTGCATGGACTGGGAAGGGCTGCCATACCCTTTGGATGGAAGGAGGTTGGGAAGCCGAGCTCCTGGTGAGCCTGCAGGCTGCTGTTAGTTGGTGGAAACCATGGGTGGGTGCTCAGGTGGGCTTTGTGATGGGGAAGCCCTGGAAGCCAAGGGGCCCATAAAGAGGGGGCTTCTGTCTCTTCTTTTTCTTATCTTTTCTTTCTTGAGAATGGGGCCTCCCCATGTTGCAAAACTCACACCACCTGAGCAGATATTTCCTGCAAGGCTGGCTCCTGCCACCCACGTCTGAGCCTGCTCTGCATCATCCTCCACCAGGGAGGTGTGCAAATTTCCAATCCAGCGCTATCTCACACGACCAGGCTGCCCGGGGCGTGGGCGGCTGACACCACATGCGGTTGCTCTGGGTCTTGGCTACACAGAAGGGACCCCTGGACGCCTGTTAGAAGTTTGGATGCCCAGTGACAGTGGCACGATGCACCCAGAGTCTAGGGATGGATCCCAGGCTCGGCTGGCTAGGCGGAGTCAGTGGCTGCCAAGTTGGGGAGCTCATTTAGATCGGCTAGACTTGACTCTCAACTCTGCAGCTGGTAGTAGTCTTGGATCAGTTATTTCCCACTTCCTGCCTCTATGTCTTCATCTGTAAAACGGGAACAAGAAGGAATCCAATAGCGCATCGTATTGGTGTAAAGATTAAATGAATTAACAGGCACAAAGGGCTTAGAGAGTGGCTGGCACAAGTCAGCACCCCCTGAAATTCGCCATTTATGATTCAGGACGAGGACCAAGCGGGAGAGGGTGGTGAGGAACCGGGCAAGGGTCTCACGGGAAGGGGCGGAGGGACGGGGCGTTTGTCCTAGACAGGAGGCGTGGCTGGAGTGAGGGTCTATCTTCAGGTTCCATCGTTGCCGGGGAAAGGGGTGTGACCTGTTCCTCGTGACTGTGAGGGGGACAGAGACAGTCCGAGGGGACACAGAGCGCTCATCCAGCAGCGGGAAGCTTGCGTGGTGGGCGGAGAGGGAGTGCTCAGGCCTGGAGCGTGCGAGCAGCCGCGGGACTGGCTTTGGGTCCAGAGGACGGTCACAGGAAGTGTCCGAACGGAACAGAGTGACCTCCAAGACCTTCTGTGGGCCATGCCATGCTAAATGTTAGACATGATTAAATGGCCTTTTAATTAATTAATTGATTGATTAATTTTGGTACTGGGCACTGAACTCAGATTGAGCCACATCTCCAGCCCTTTTCAAAATTAAAAAAAATTTAAAAATTTATTATCATTATTATTATTATTATTATTGTTATTATTATTATTGAGGCAGGGTCTCTCTCTGGAGTCCAGGCTGGTCTTGAATTTACTATATAGACCAGGTTGGCCTCCAAGTCCTGGTGATCCTCCTGACTCAGCCTGCTAACTGGTGGGATTACCGGGCATGTGCCACCACGTCTGGCTAGTAAAAGTTTTAAAATTTGAGACAGGGTCTTGCTAAATCACTAAATCGCCCAGGCTGAGCTTGAATGTGTGATCCTCCTGCCTCAGCCTTCTGTATTGCTAGAATTACAGCTGTTGTCCAGTCTGTCCTGGGGTTGGTGGTGGAGGCCAGCTGTGAGCTAAAGCTGGGGCCAACAGAGAACGGAGGTGCAGTAGAGTCACACCTGTCCTCAGGTGCAGGAGATGCCTGGGGCCGTTCTCTGCCCGTGGGGACCTGGAGAAGAAGCCTTGGGTGGGTCTAGGACGTGGCTCTGAGTCTCGGGAAAATGCCTAGAGGCCTGTTGCATTGAGTTCTGGACACAGCTAGGAGGGGTGCTGGCTTTGCTTAGGGCCTGGATCATCAAAGAGGACACTTTCTACATTTGCAAACCTCCACCTGGGCCCCATTCCTTGCTGGGTCCCCTCTGTCCTTGCTTCCGTGTGGGTCCCTACCTGATTTCATTGATATTGGAGAATTCTAAGAAGCATTTATTTACTTATCTTTCGCTGTACTGGGGCTTGAACCTGGAGCCTTTGCACTGAGCTCCATCCCCAGCCATTTTTTTTTTTTGGTACCAGGGATCGAACTCAGGTCCTTGTGCTGTCAAAGCAGGCGTCGGAACCACTCAGCTAAATCCCCAGCACCCAGCCATTTTTTTTTTTTTTTAAAGCAAGGTCTTGCCAGGCCCCTAAGATTGGGCTCAAACTCATGACCCCCTGCCTCGGCTTCCCAGGGAGCTGGGATCACAGGTGTGCGCCACCACTCCTGGCTCTCTGAGGCCTATTTCACTTGTATTTTCCTTTCAGAGAGAGGTAGGGGATAGTACCAGTTCGACACTGTCACCATAGCATTGTCCTGCCACAAAAACTGCCCCAAAGTGAATGTTTGCAAATGATTTTCCTTCGAGTTACTTGGGGGACAGTGAGGGGTACAATCGTCCCTGAACTGCAGGGTTCTGGGCCCACAGATTCAACCAAGCACAGAGTTAATGTAGGAGAAAAAGCAGCATGTCTGCCCAGAACAGGTACAGACTTCCTGTCATTCTTCCCGCAGAACTATGGTATAACAGCTACTGACTCGGGACTCCGTCACAGCGGGGTTGTAAGCCGCCTGGAGAGGGTGTGCGTTATGTGGAGGACGTGGGCAAAGACAGCCCACTGTTCAGAAGGGACCCGAGTGGCCACACGCGGGGTTCACGGATGTCCCAGGGCCACCCCCAGGCACCAGGGAGCGATCGCACTTCACAGGATCCCAAGCCCAGCTTCCCTTTCCAAGAGGAAATGCTCCCCTTCGCGCCGACCAACGCCCCCCAAGCCACCTCCCCGTGTTGCGTGGCCCCACTCCTGCCACCCTCTGCTTGCAGGGCATTCCGTGGGCCTTGCTTCTCTCCACCTGCTTGACTTCCTTAACCCCAGCGACCTCCTGGTCCTCAGCATTTCTGTCACTCCTTGCACAGCCACGGCCCACTCTTTGGGGCCTTGGGAGGCTCCACCTTCCCAAATGCTCTGCGGCCACAGCTCCTCCTCAGCCCTTGTCCCACTGCCCCTTCCACTCAGCCTCTTCTTAGCTCTCCCAGGGCCCTGGAGCCCCTTCCTAGGTTTCGGTCCCTCAGACCCATTCTGGTTGGACCTGTCCCCGCCCTGCCTCTCTGGTTTGGATTCCTTGGTGAGCTGACTTGGCCAGATCCTCCGAAGCGCCCCTCACCCTCTGACCCTCCACTGGGTCTCCTTGGGCAACCCCTCCATCGCCTCCTGGCCCCAAATTGCCGGATCCCACTGGACAGCTTCGTGCACCCGCCTTAACTGGAGCCCTGAGCATTCCTTCGGGGCTCTCCTGGTGCCTCGGGCGCTTCCCTCAGCTCCATTTTTAGCTCCCTATCAGGTTGCCACGACAGCTGCTCCGCATCTTTTCCACTGTGCTCCAGCCCTAGCTGACCCTGTCTCCTCTCTCCAGAAAAGACCTCTTCCCCATCACTCTTAAGAACCAGCCCTCCACACCCTCAGGAATTTATTTCTTAGTTCCTTCCTTCCTTCCTTTTACTTCCTCATTTCCTCCCTCTTGCCCTTCTTTCTCTTTTTCTCCCTCTCTCCCTCCCTCCTTTTCTTTAAGGCATGAATCATTTCTCCTTCTCTTTGCTGGGGAAAGAGTGCTCCTTATTTCAAGGCTGAAGCTTCTGCCCCAGCTCCTAAGTCTTCTTTCTCTGCGGCCCTGCCTGACTTTCAGCTCTTTGTTCAACCTCCCTGTCCTCTAGACCTTGCAACCATGCTACTTCTGTTCACTTCTTTCACCTTCAAAACAATGGGAAGGAAGCCCTTCCCCAGTCTTTCTCTCTCCATCAGGCATCTTCCCTGTCACCCTTGGAGAAAGAGCACTGTACGAGAGTTGGCCCTGCAGGGGTTTAAATCCTGGCTCTGCCAAGTGTGCGTGGCATGATCTTGACCCTCACTTGGCACACAATTCACTTTCCAAAGAGTCAGTTTCCTCTCTGAAATACGGAAGCTGTGATCTTTAACTCACTCTGTCCTTGTGAGCATAAACCCCAGTTACAGCTCCTGCATGCCCAACACATAGTGATGAGGAATCACAGCTTCCTGTCCATCTCTTGCTTTGGGTGCTGCTGGTCCCTCATGCACCGGTCTCTACTCCTTCTCCCTGCCAGATTTCCACCACCTTTGAGGCTGCTCACACGGTCCCCTCTCTGCCTGCTGGACCCTCGATCCTCCACGTTCTTCTCTCTCTGGCCCTCGTCCTTCTGGGACCACCGAGGCTGTGGTCCACCCTGTGCTGGGGTCATTGGCTCACACTGGTCTGGCCCCTTGGGAAGCTGAGTCTCTGGGGTGGGTATTGGGTTCGCCTCTGGATCCCTCTGGTACCTGTCACAGGATCTTGTATCAAACAGCTCTTCAGGAAATGTTATGAAGTTAAAAAAAATGAAGTGCTGCTAGGTATAGCCTTATAATCTAAAATGAATAAACAGATGAATATTTAAAAACTCTAAGCTGGTCTGCCTCCCATCCATGCATATGCTCCCCAACCTTGTAGAATTCACAACAGAATAGGGAGTTGCGAAGTGGAGATCTTTTCAGATCTAAGAAGACCATCAGGTCTAATCAGACTTGGGGGCGGTTCTCATGCCACCTGTGGAAATTACATTCCTTTGGGTTAGTAAGATCCTTACTCGGGGGAACTGATGGAATTTCTCATGAGTGCAGGGAATGGCCAGATTAGCTGAGCTTCCGCCCAGCAGGAACAAATAGGACTTGGTGATCACGTGTTCGAGTGTGACATAATTAAGATCCATTTCTAAAAGTGACCAAGGATGCCTCTCATGGTTATCCTGGAATGCAGGGTCTCTTAGGGGCCTCTTTTCCATAGCTCACTGGTTAATTTGTTTGTTCATGCACTAAGTATTCAGCATATTTGGCAGTAGGCGTTGATGCTACAACGAGGAGTCCAGTTCAAGCTCAACAGAGCACGGTTGGCATAGCAGGGTCCTTGTGTGGATGTGGGCTGCAGGCTGGGTGGCTGCCCGGGCTTAGTGGCGGTCACAGCCTGGGGCACGGTCTTTGGCAGCAGTGGCGCCTGCCTCTCCTGGCAGCCCCTCCACGTGGACTCTCTGCTCCAGAGTCCCTGGACTTGTCACATTATCCAAAAGCAGGTCGAAATGCCTCCTGCTGGATGCACTGGCTTCCCTCAACTCATCTTTAATCTGGAGGATTTGCAAAGATTTATGCCGTTAAGAGCAAGATCTCAGCAACACGCTGTATGGCAGAAACATGCTCTGCCGCTGCCCATATACGTATTAGCGTGTGAGCCCTTCTGGGCAGGCACCCATATGACGTGTCAGAGTTGTCCTCCCTGTAGCGTGTATTCCTTCTTAGGCTGAGGTTTCAGGAGTTTGGGTCTCTTCCTGTATTTCCCACCAACATTAGGAACGGACAGCAGTCTCAGGCCAGTGGGGTCATCTCCGCTTCACAGTGTGGGAAATGGGTCTGAATTCGATCTTTACAGTCATCCCTTGGTATTCCAAGACCCATTCAGAGAGCAAAATCCTGGGTACTCAAGTCCCTTATGTAACATGGCATAGTATTTGCATATCACCCAGGCAACCCTCTCAGATATTCTCGGTCATCTCTCCCTGACTTATGACACCGAAGACAATGTAAACAGTTATTACACAGCGTTATTCGGGGAACAATGACAAGAAAGAAAGCTCTGTGCGTGTTCAGCTCGCACACATATGTTTGATCCATGGTTGGTTAAATCCCTGGATACAGGACCCATGGGTCTGAATTGCCAACTGTGCACCGCCCCCTCCCCCTCAGCAAAAGGGGGACAGAGGAGGAACGACCATATTTCCTGGGCCAGGCCCTGTTTTTGGTAAGGAGCAGCAAGGCTGCAATGTGCTTGCCTCCCTTGTGTCCTGGTGGCTGTGGCTGTGGGTTTTCGGGGTGCTGGAGGTTAAAGCGGAGCTCAGATGAGAGGGGGAGTTGCTCAGAGAGAGCAGCCCTGCCTCACTGGGAGACGGGTAATGTGGAATCCAGGCCGTCTTCCTCAAGGACAGGGAGGTCACAGTGTGGCCATCGTGGGCTGTGGATGGGAGAGTCGGGGGAACCTTTCAAGTTCTGCTATGGTAATTTCGGGAGCCTATGGGATCCATCCTTCCTTCCTTCCCATTGATTGTCCCCCCTCAATTATGGGCCGCTTGTTGGAAGGTGAGGGAACCAGATTCATCACCTAAGTTTCTGTGTAGACAAAGGAGAGGGGATAATAGAAGCGGGAAAAGTCTAGGTCTTAAGGGTGCATACTCGAACCTGATGCTTTCAAAGGCTGAGGTTTTTGGCTCCGGGACAGGCAGATTCCAAAGGGAGGAGACTCGAGGCCCCACTCTGCAATTCTGTCTCTTGGCCCATCGAGAAAGTAGATCTTTGGGGGCGGGGATTTAGCTCAGTGGTTCTGATGCCTGCCTCATAAGTGCAAGGTCCTGAGTTCGATTGCCGGTACCAAAAAAAAAAAGAAAGTAGATCTTTTCTACATCTGTAGCCATTTTGGCTAAGAAGGCACCTGCTGTTGAGTGCCTCTTTGAAGCCAACATCTGGGCAGAGGTGACCACTCATGGAGCCTGTTCACCTGCTCCCATTCACATTTATTGTCCTGAGAAGGAGAAACGCCATGATCGATGGGTTAAACCAGCCTCTGTCCATCGATAAAACAAAAACAAATAACAAACAAAAGAAAAATAAAGGCAGGTGCATCTTTCTTCGTGGTGGACCCCTGCTAAGTCTCAAAAAGTTTTCCCTATTTTCACGATGTGACAATGTCTGTGTGGTAGGGGACTAGGGGACAGTAAGCTGGATGCTTCGGTGTGTTTGCCAGCATGGAGGTCCCAGTGTTTAATTTCACAGAGAGCGCACAGTGACTGGCCCAGGTTACACAGTGCGTTTGTATGGATACAGCCTGGACTGGTGGGCGGGAGAGATAAAGAAGCCTGTGGCAGAGATCCTGGGCCTCATCTTGGCCGAGGGGACCGCCCCATCCCACGGCAGCCCAGAGAGCCCGGACATTTCTATCCCTGCGGACCTAAGGGCCCTTTTCCCACCTCTTACAGACGTGATCTGGCACCAGGACACAGGCAACCCCTTAGCTAAATTAGGACAGTGCCTTTCATCTTTGGTATCTTTCTCAGGTCTTTCTAGAAGGCCAAGAAGAATGCAGAAGGAGCAGGGGCCTGTAACACATCTGCTAAATTTCCACTCAAAGAAAATTTTACTAGAAACCAATAGGCAATGTTAGCATCTATGATCAAAAATTCAGAGTGAAAAAATGGCTTGATGTGGCCAATAGAGACAGATGAAAAAAGCTGGGAAGGATAAATAAATTTGTCAAGGGCTGGGGATTTAGCTCAGTGGTTCTGTCGCTTGCCTTGCAAGTGCAAGGACCCGAGTTCGATCTCTGGTACCAAAAAAAAATAAAAAAATTGTCAATTTTCTCTGTCTGGCTCACTTTAGTAGGTGTCATTTGGAGGTCACTGATGTGGATTCACAGTTTCCATGTGCTCACATAAAACTTGTCCCCACAAGTATTATGGTCAGAGGAATTTTGAATTTGTTTCAGCTACATATTATAAGAGGTGTAATATAATCTCGCATGAACTCAAAATGTGACTAATACATGTTCTGTTTGTTAGCAAAAGCATCAGAGGCTAAAATTAGCTGTGGGCCACCTACTGAGACAATCCAGGAAGGCCACAGTGGGCAGGTGGATTGTACGGCCCATTAGCTCCTGGCTCCAGGTGGATACCCACAGGTAGGAGAATGTTCATTCTGGAGTTAGATTTGCATATCCAGGAACTGAAGCAAACACTATGAGAAGCCTTGGGCAACTCCATAGGCATCTTCATCAGATTAGGAACCCATTTGGATGATGGTATAATATAAGGGTGTACTGTGAGGAATCATAAGTGATGAGTTTATCATGTGCCTCACCACCCACCACGGCATGGACTGATTCGATTTGTAATGGGCAGTTGAAACATTTGCTTACCAAATTTTGGGGGGAAGGAGGTGATCAGGAACGGAAAGGGTGGCTTGCACTGCAGAATGGAGGTCAACACTTAAAGACCAATTGAAATTAAATGGAAATATTAATGGCTAGTACAACAGGTTGTGTGATCTTTATCATCTTAGGCAATTTAGAACAGCACATCAGCACACTTCTGGATGATTTTAAATTCTGTTAAAAATCTTCGCTCCGATCCCAGTGAATAAAATGTTTCAGTGTATAACCCACAAAGCAGCCAGAGTCAAAATCTGTTCATGATTGCAAAGCTTAGTTGATGAGAATGGAAGTTCTGCTCCTAATATTTCAACAGAATTCATTAGTTTGGCCCCAAAGCAGCCAGAACTGCCTCAGTGTTGTGAAAATCATAGAAGATATTCTAGAATACTATTACACATTTTAACAAAATGATGGGAAAATATTTATTAACCAGTGCCTGTTTAATAAGAAATTTTGAGTAGTGGGAATGTTTATACATGCCATTTCTAACAAGATAATCAAAACATATATTTTTCAGCTAACAAGATGAAAATAAACATCAACTGCCCCTTGTTGATCACCTGTAATGTTTCTGGGTCCTTCGTTTTACGTAGTGATGTGGTCCACATGGTGCGTATTTTACAGATGAGGGTGCTAAGACCGAGAGGGTGAATAGTTGATCTTGCTAATCACAGACTCAGTGATGGGCAACTCTAACTGATTCCAAAGCCCATGTTTCTCTTTGCTCTACTCTTCCTCTGTGAAGCATTTATTCAGAAAACTCTCCTCTAGGGTACTTCCAGGGTCCAAAAACATGTTAACTTGGTCTTCTCTGACCTTTTCAATACAGTACACCCGTGTGTGTATGCACATCTTGTATGTGTAGATGCAGACCTATTTACATACATGGGGTGAACAGTGGAAGAAGTGTGAACAGGCACAACCTTCCTGAGAGCATTTCCTGAGTGGAGCCATCAAGTTCATACAATCCAAAACTGGCTTCCATCCATTAAATATTATCTAAGGGCTGACTCATGCTAAGCAAATGGAGTGATAAAGAGTTAGGTGTTGCTTTGCCTATTAAATGTGAAGAGATGTGATGCAGTTCACCGAATTCGTTTTGTCCTCACCATGGTGGTGACTGTGGAAGGTGCTGGGATCAAGTCCTGTTGGCCTGAGTTCCTGAGTGTGTGCGATGAACCGGCCTGTGTTGGGAAGATGAAGAAGGAAAAAAGGAGAAGAAGGAGGGGGAAGGGAGGGGGAGGAAGGGAAAGAAGAAGAGATAAATAAGCCTGCTCTGTAATCCACAGAGGTGATGGGGTTGTTGTTATGTACACAGCCTAACTATCCCGACTGGTGCAATAAACCAGCCACACCCCCCTTAGATGAGGCTGGCAAACCTCCCGTCAGAAGCATGAGAGAGAGAGGTGTACTTGAGCCCAAATAAGGCTTCCATCCAGTCTATAGGAAAATCTCAATGACTTGCAACCCAACCAATAGGAATTCAGTTAGTGAGCCTGCTCTTCTCTGCCTCTGCTGCACTGCTCTGAGCCTCCGTTGCCTCTAGATTATTTATTTATTTTGTCCGCCTCTAGATTATTGCGACAGCCTTCTTCCTCATGTGCCCTTGCCACCCCATCTCCTTCCCAGATCCAATCCTGGGGTGTACCCTTTGCAAAACTGATATTTCAGCTAACCAAGTCGGGAACACCTTTCTGTGTAAGTGGTACTAATTGTTTTCCATGCAAGGACAATGGCTTGGAGATCAGAACCAATCATTTCCACAGGGCCCTCCCTCCGAGCGGGCTGATCTTGGCAGGTGGTGGCTTGATGGGCAGAGAATGAGAACCAAAGGAGCAATCTCTGCAGGGGTGATTTCAGCCAGCAGTGGCGCCCTGGCAGATTGTCAAGTACCCTGACTTCTAACTCAGTCCTTGGCACATAGGGTAGGTCCAATGGTGGCTTAACCAGAGGATACCAGGCTGGCTAATAGATATCATCATGAACTGGTTTGATAATAAGATCACAGGTGCATTATTAAGAAATGTGGGGTATTAAAAACTAAAATTAAACATTATTTTGATGGTTTAAAAAGAAAGCGAGATATGTACACATATCTGGAAGGAGTGCAAAGGCCCAAGTGTTAAAGGTCTGGCTTCCGCTTGACCCTGTTGGAAGACGGTGGGGAGTTTAAGAGGTGACACCTAGTGGGAGGCCTTCAGGCCTTTGGGGGTGTATCCATGAAGGGGATAGCGTGTCCCCAGGCTCTTCCTCTCTTCTGCACTTCCTGGCCACGAGGTGAGCAGCTTTTCTACGCCACGTGTCTGCCATGATGTGCTGTCCCACTGCACGGCCAAGCATGGGATCAGTGGGTCACGGACTGGATTTTGCAAAACTGACGAAAATGAAGTTTCTTCTTATAAGTTGTTTATCTCAAGTGTTCGTTTAGTGATGGAAAGTTAACACACTCACCATAATTAAATTATTTTTCTTACAAGCATTTTGGTAGTAAAGATATTTAATAGGTATATCTTGTTACTGAACACTTCAAACTATTAACTATTAATCAAAACTGACAGAAATAACCCTAACTATCATAGAAGACTATATGGCATGTAAGATGAAAAATATAATCCATTGATTCCTAAGTCAGGAAAATGAAGTGTTGTGTAAGTCATGGCCACCAATAGTAAGTTGAGAAGCAAGATGGTGCCTGGGTGATGGGTCATTTAAACCAAGTGTGTCTGTCACTGGACTTAATCTTTTCTCTTCCTTGCATGGTGCCAGTTCCTGGTTGTGATCATGTTAAAACCAAACATTCTGCCAGCTGTAGTGGTACACACCCATAATCCCAGCTACTTGGGAGGCTGAGATAGGAAGATCACAAGTTTGAGCCCAGCCTGTGAAAATTAGCAAGATCCTGTCTCAAAATACAGTTTTAAGAAAGGGATGGGGATGTCACTCAGTGGTAGAGTGGCTAGCACGCACAAGGCTCCGGATTCAATACCCGGCACCGTGAAAAACTACCATGAAGTGTGACAGGCACTATGATTTGAGTATGTCCTTTAAAGTTCGGGTGTTGGAAACCTGGTCCCCAATGAGGTCGTATTAGGAGGTGAGCTTTAGTGGAGGTACCATCGTCATGCATGCCACGAATGCCATTATTTTGGGGTTCCTTATGAAGGACAGTTTCTCCTCCTTCCCTGTTCTCTCTTTACTCTTCTGCCACAAACATGAAGGCTCTCTTCAGACACTGGCCCCTTGATCTCGAGCTTCTCAGCCTCCAGTACCACGAGCCAATACATTTCCATTCATTGTAAGTTCCCTACTCTCAGATATTTTGTAATAGTAGCACGAAGTTGATTAAGACAATAGGTGTAACAAATGTTTCCTGTCATTGTAATTCTATTTCTCATTCATGTTACATAAATAATGTGAATAAATACAGCCGGAGGATGTATGCCTATACTTACAGTCACTACGAGCTCTGTGAATCAATCAAAAAATAAAGTATGACAGGCTGATCGATGGCTGCTGAGTTGCAGTTAGACAGGAGCAAGAAGTTCTAGTCTTCTTTTGCACAGTTGGGTGACTATTGACAACAATGACCTACTGTATATTTCAAAAAGCTAGAAAGTAGGAGTTTGAATGTTCTCACACTAAAGAAATTAATAATGTTTAGGAGATAGACATGTTTCACCTGATTTAACTATTTCACAGTGCATGTACGTGCCTAAACATCACATGGTACCTTATTAATATGTATACTTTTTGGGTCTTAATGTATCAGTTAAAATTCAAAATTAAAAAATGAACCAAACAAAGAAAAAGAGGCTGTTTTTGCTCTTTCTAATGTGGAGTGCCAGTCTTAAGGGACAGGCTGCTGGGATGAACAGGCAGGGGAAGTCATCTTGTGGCATGATTTGTGATTCTCAAAGCTGTGTCTGTTGTCCAAAGGGGAAAAGTACCTGCCATTTGTTAGAGCTGAGTGCTTGCCAGAGCGTGTAGCTTTAATGTGGCAGCATTCCCAAAAGGGTGAATTCAGTCCTCCAGCCATGTGACTTGTGGCATTTTATTTGAAAATCAGTAAGGAGAAGGAAAAGATGGTGGATAAAGGGGGAGAGAGAGGAAAAGGCAATGAGCAAAACTGAGTAAGACAGACGAAACAATCTTCTTCCACATCCCCAAACTGCAACACTGGACAGAAAAAGTCCGGAAGTTTTCGGGACTTCTTGTCGGTTGGTAGAGCAGAACAGCGTCGAACATTAGAACATCCTCAAAAAGAAAAAACAAGTGGAGCTTCTTCAGGAGTGATTGTTCTAGACAAAGTTATAAGTGGAGTAGGGAAAAGTTCACTCCTGAGCAAAGCTAAAGGGAGAAAGGTTGGTCCGTGGCAGGGCGGGTGTGCTAGAGGGTAGGTACCCTTGTACTGAGGAGTTTTTAAACAGTTCCTGGCTTATCGGTTGCCAGGGAAACCACTAATCTCACTGCTGAAGTTCTAAGTGCTTTGAGATGAAGAATGTTCGCTTGAACACATTGTGGCCTCTGACCTTTCTTCCCACACACGACTCTGTCCTGCAGCTGGAAGGCTTCCTGCTGCGACTGGGCCACAGGCACCACAAACTTCTGGATATTCCACCGAGTCATCCACGTGGTCAGGAGTGTGGCTGGGAAACTCTAGCAGGCAGAGAATTCCGGCAGGTCTGAGACAAGTTGGTGTAAATGTTGGCATGGACCGGCTCACCTGTTGTGTGATTAAGTCATGGGGTTGCCGCTTGTTCTCTTTGGGACCAAGCCAGGCAGCATTTGTTCAAGGGAAAAATAAGGCTCTGTGTGCTGTGTGACTGTATCAATAGAAACGGGCAAACAGATTCCTGTAGAAGAAAGGCATGAAAAAGTGGGCGGTGGGGATGATCAGCAGCTGTGTTGAAAGGTGTCTTAGTCAAGGGTGGCAGGAAACAAAGACCTGCCTAGCTTAGGTAAAGTGGGGTTTGTTGTGTGGTGTCAGGGGACTCTCAGGGAGCCCAGCAGAAGGAAGCAGAGGCTGGCATCGTGGGAACTGGGAAACTGTCCGGTGGCTCTTCATGCTCCAACCATTGTGCTCTTATCTCCTGGCCATGTCTTTCATTCCTCCTTCTTGGCAGACTGAGCCCTCGCAAGGCCGCTCTCCCATCGCCTGGGCTTGGGTTGCTATGGTGCCGAGGAGACTCTGACTTGACATAGTCTTATGATACTCTCCAACGTGGTGCCTAATAGACTCCAACGTGGTATCCAACACTTTCCCACAAGATGGGCTCAATAAGGGCTTCCTTAGCAGGTATTCAGCATGAGTGCAAACACTTGTGGCCAGAAGATAGAGTTTGTCTGGCTGAGCCAGTTAGGGCAGGTTCTCTGAGAGACAGTAGGCGGGTTGGGAGTGGAGATGAGCGGAGGTAGCGATAGACATTTGCAGGATGAAAGCTTGCCACGGCACTGGCAAATCAAAATGAGTCAGGGTGGCTGCTGGCCATAAGCAAGATATATCTGGATCTGTCTGTGCTTGGCGACGTACAGTGGTGGTAGGAGGAACACAGGGTTCTGAAGAGGGCAGCCTGCAGAACAGGCTGTGAGTTTCAGAGAGTGAGAATGGGCAGTGGAGCCAGGAGAGGGTTAAAGGGTTGCCAAGGACATAAAGGGGTTGAGAAATTGAAGGCTCTGGTTCGATTAGGCATTTGGAGGTTATTAGCAGGCATATGTGGCCCCAGGGAGAGAAGTCCTTGAAAAGGTCGAGATTAGATGGGAAGAGAGTGTGGAGTTAGGCTGGGTGATGTCTGGTTGGAACCAAGCTGGGCAGGATGTACACTAAATCCTTTAGCGTCACTCACGTGGATGACAGGGGAGAGAGTCAGGTGATGGCCCAGAGGAGTGCTGAGACTCTAAGAGAAGGGTAAGCACACCCACCATTGCCAGGGATGGGGGGGGGGCGGAGAGAAGGCAGGAGGAGGAAGAGGCATTTGCTAAGTAGACCAAGAAGGGCAAAGAAAGAGGTGGGAGGTGGTCTGCATCACGAAGAGTGTGGAGAGTTGGCCCCAGTGCACAGGGCAAGGAGGGGAAGGAGCAACTCGGGGCAGGAGCCAGGGGAGGCCGGCTGACTATGCGGACTGGATGCAGGCAGCAAGGACAGGAGATGGGTGTCTCTTGCCATGTAGAGGATGCAGATAACCAGTGTCACAGAAGCACCCAGTGGAGGCAGGACAGGCCACAGGAGCAGCAGGGAGGGGTTAGCATGAGCTTGATAGGAGATTGCAGTTGATGGAGGAAGCAGAGTTCAAGAGGAACACACACACTCATGCGCGTGCACATTCCTTGCTTTGTCTGAAGTGAGCTCAGGGACTCTGGAGCGAGAAGAACCTCAGGTCTAGCGTGAGAGGGACCCATGCCAGGAGCGGGGTGTGCTCAGTGTGAGCAGGAAGGCTCAGAGTCTGGGGGGCTTGGATGTGACTGGCCCCAGAGCCCTATTATGGTCAGGATCTGTACCCCGGCTACCTTGGAAGACAACCAGTTTGTGATTTGCTAGTTTGTTTATGCCAAAATATTAAAGCCTAAATTCTCTCCTGCTCTGACTAATTCTGAGGCTTACATTTTTGAGGGCTGCCTTGCTTGGGGGTTTGCTTTGGCAGAGGAAGGTGTGTTGGAGCTTTGTGTAAGATCTTTGAGAAGTGCAGTTGGAGGTCAGTGACTGATCTGCAGGATTTGGGGAGGGGGTGGGAGGCTAGGCTGGCCACATGAAGGGAAAGAACACGTGTGTGTCTTAGGGGGTGTGTGTGTGTGTGTGTGTGTGTGTCTTTGGGGTGTGTCAAGCTGATCCAGTGTAGTGCCCTGGAGTACAGCTAAGCTCTATATGGCTCAAGAGTTCATTGCACGATGCCATTCTGTGACAGTGCCTCATGTCGCAGCAAGGCATTGCTAGCTTGTCATAGTCAGGTACCTCACATGCTATGGAATGTAGCTCCACAACAGCAAGGACCACATCTTCCGTTCTTCACAGGGCTTGGATAACCGTGCCCCACACAGCATGGTGCTCAGCAAAAGCCGCCAAAGTGAAGGAATCATTGTGGATGGGCCGGGGATTTAGCTCAGTGGTTCCGCCACCTGCCTCGCAAGCGCAAGGACCTGAGTTCGATCTCCGGTACCAAAAATAAAGAAAGAAAAATCATATCATTGTGGAGTACAAGTACACTGTCCAGAAAACTTACCATTCCACAAAAGCACAAAGCAGAAAGAACAATAGAATGAAAACCAAAAATCAAATCAAAAGATCTGAACAAAGGACACATACAGAAAAATCACAGAGGAACTGTAAATGGCTAAAGAATATTCTAGTCACTCAGACTTAAGTGCAAATTAATATAATGATGGGCCACTTTTGAATGAGCATGTGTATTGTTTAGAAAATAGGAAAAGTTAAAAAATGATAATAATGCAGGGATAAATGATGTTAGGTATTCACTTAGATTTCAGGAAGAAGTGTGAATAGCTATGAATTTTATAAAAAATTGCCTGGCATTGTGTGTCAAGAAGTGAGAAAATGTCCACAACTAGATGATCCTTAAGATTCTGATTACGATTTCATGACTAAATCTTAGACCAAACCTGATTCATCACACTGATTCTTCACTATAGAAGAGTATTTATGACAAAGTAGCAGTATATTTTTTGAGGGAAAAGTACTGGTAGCAGAAATAGTGAGGTATCATTACTACTCTTGAAATTAGTGCCAATATTTCCTCCCCCCAAATTAATCAGTCCGATGATCAATCTAGAAAATGTTTCTGACAACACAGTTGTATTTATTTATTTATTTGATATAGAGCAAAATAAGCTAAAAACCCGGAAGACCAATTGCCAATTAAGTACTAGCATGCTCAGTACTGAGACCAAATTATTCCCTACCTTATTTTACCAACTTGCTTTTATATCACTCAAGTTTATGCCATCAGATTGCTTTGCTTTTAAAATGCATTTGGCCAACCCTCAAAATTAAATCATATCAATAATTTATAGCCATTATAATAATGACAGAGCTTCAGTTACATTATAATCTTTTGACCAAGGTACTTTCCAATGATTGGCTTTTGCAGGAAAGCCTATGACACTGGATTTGGTGTAATTCCATTTATTATTATTATTATTATTGTTATTATTTTTTTTTTCGTACCAGGGATGGAACTTGGGTCCTTGTGCTTACGGGGCAAGTGGCGGAACCACTGAGCTTAATCTCTGGCCCTTCCATTTATTATTTTAACACAACCTATGTTGTACTGTATTGTGGAACCTAAAGTGCATGTAACAATGAAATGATTTTTTTTTCAATTTAAATTTAGGACTAAACACAAAATATCAATCCCAATTATACTAATAAGTACAACCTGTGTATGTATTTGGTGAGACTGGTGGAGTTCATTTGCTTTTAGATTTTTATTTGATGGACAAATAGGAAGGACTGCTCTGGGGCTAAAAAGTCATTAAAGTTCTGCATTGCAAAAGCCACACACCTGTCAGTCACCAATGATCCTTTCCCAACCTGCTGTGGTTTCATTTTGCCTCAGTGAGATTTGAGCCTGGTTCCTCTTTCCAGTGTGCCCTACAGGGTCAGTGGATCCTCCTCAGGGGGCTCACTTTCTGCTTCTGCTAGACCTTGTGATGCGCACATCCACAGGGAAGAGCTCCTATGGCACCCGGAAATAGTCACCTGCCACCTCGCTGTGCTCACATTCTGCCCCCAGCCCTTCTCTTGCTCAGTGCAGGCTGACTCCTCCCACAGTGCTCGGGGAGGTCTCAGCTACCTTTAATGGTGAAAGCCTGGTGGCTTCCTTGCCTTGCGTCCTGTGTGTGACCTGAAGGGCACTTGACCAGGAGTCAAAGCACAGACATTAACAGTTTAGCTCAACTCTTTGTTCACCCTGCTTTCCTACCTTTCTTTCCCAAGCGCATGGTTACACTTTGTGGCTAGAGGGTACCCCACAGTCTCCACTGTGTATGGGGTGCAGCACCAATTTTATCCTTAGCATGCCTTCTTTTCTGACAGCTTAGCCCTCAGCCCATGTGTGTGGTCGTGTTTGCTGTTTGCTGGTTCTGCCTCTGTGAACTCAACCAACCGTGGATGAAAATGCAGTCTCCAAGAAAAGAAAATTGCCTCTGTAGTGAACGTGCCTAGAGTTTTGGGTCATTATCCCCTAAATAATATAGCAAAACGATTATTGCCATAGCATTTACACTGCATTAGGTATTATAATTAATCTATAAATTATTTATTTATTTGGCAGTGCTGGGGTTGAACCTAGGGCCTTGTGTATGCTAGGCAAATGCTCTACCATGAGCTAGACCCCACCCAACTAGAGGTTATGTAAGGTGCACAGGAGGATGTGTGTAGGTTCTGTGCAAATTTTATACAAAGCGTTTGTGCATTTGAGGATTTTGGTACCTGCGGGGGTCCAGGAACCAGGCTGCCAAGGATACCCAGGGATGGCTGTACTTGACCTTCTCCAAATCACAGCATTTTAGGTCTGGGTCCTGCACCCTTGGTCCATAAGATCCCTCTTCCCATAGTTTCCTTTCCTTTCATCCTTCCTAGTCATCCTTCGAGGCCCAATTAAAAACTCAGAGTAGCCTCCCTGACCTCCATACAAAGCAAAGTTCTGTGCCTAATACCCATTTTCCCTGACCATGCTGTACCACGTATAATACAGTACAGTAATTTGCATATTCACTTATCTTTTTCATTGAATTATGGGCCTAATTAATCCACTTCCTTATGTCTGACATTTAATAGATGCTCAGTAAAATGTCTACCACATGTTTCCCAGGGGCAGAGATTCTGTTTTCCCTCTTTCTTTTTTCCATAGAACTCAGTTCAGTACCTGCTGTATAGTAGATGCTGAATACATACTGAAAGTGGTAATGTGAGAAAATACCTGAACCAAATCACAGTATCAGATGTGCCAGCAAATATAGTTCAAATTAGGGGAGGTGGGAGGAAGATGGAAACGTGGCCTATTTTAGAGGTGAAGAAACTGAAGAAGAGAGAGGGTATCTTGACGTGATTCTTGGATTTTTCTAGTTTGCTCCTACTTCTCTCCTCTGGACACTTTGGAAAGGTTCAGGGCAGGTCATGCAGATGAATTTGGTGGGGACTGCAGAATTCCCTACTGACCCACTTTGGGGAAGTCTGGAGCTCTCAGAGGGCCCGGGGACTGCCAGCTGGGCACACCCACTGTGTTGAGTGCAGGCGAATGGGTAGACGACACCACACAGCTCTCCCCACCAGCAGGTCAGGCTCCTTTGTCATAGCACCCAAGGCCCTTGCTGGTTCTGTCCCCAGAGATCATTTAGCTGCAAGCCTTTATGGGACTGACACAAAATCTTCATCAATAAATACAGGCCCAGGCTCACTCTTGGGTAAACTTTAGCAGAGTTTCTGCTGTGGCGTGCCAGGCAGTTTGCTGGGGACTGACACCCAGGGCTGGGCAAGGACACACGGTTCCTGGTGTCAGGAGGCCCTGGGTGTGGAGGGATGCCAACGAGTGTCCACCCCTGGCCTGTGCCTGCCTGCCACCCTGCTGGCATGCTCTGCCAGAGAGCAGGGACAACAGGATCCCAAAAGAGGGCCTGGGGTGGGGGCTGGAGAGGTGACTCTTCTCTGGGTCAGCTGATGGCTCAGGGCAGCCAGCCCCGGGAGACAGAGATGGCCATGGGGCAGGAACCCAGGTGGAGGCTGGTGGAGGAAGCAGTTCAGAGGAGAGGAGAGAATATGCAGATTGTTCTTTGCTCTGCCCACATGGCATGGTGAAATTCAGGGCCACATGGCTCATCCTCCACTGTACCCAGGTCTGGCCTGTTCTGTTCCCTTTTCCCAGAAGAGTTTAACCCTGTCTCCTTTTACACACATGCACGCACACACACACACACACACACACACGCATGCACACACACATGCAGCTGTGGTCTCTACTCCAGCTCTCAGTGCCTGACACATGGAAGGGCTGGGGTCCCCTTTCTGTTCTCAACTGTGGCTTCTGGGGCAGCTGCCTGGCCACCTCTTACTATAGAGGTTTTGTTCCTACTGAAACAGTAGAAAACAGCTGAACAAGAGGCAGGGGAAACATCAAGCAAACTGAAGGAAGGGAGAGAGCGAAACTATTTTGTGTGGTTGTTATGCAGCCGGGCCCTCTGCTAGTGCTTATCAGGAAACTCCACCTGAAGAAGGCTGCATTCTATTTATGCATCAGTCAGGCTGGTATGAAAAGTGAAACTACTGAAAATGGGAAAATGGCAAGAAGTGGCTTCCTTATTTTACAGATTTCAGGACTCTGGCACAAGAGGAGTTAAATTATAGTAGTACAAGGAAGTAGCAGAGGAAAAGTCACTGTGCTCTTTCTTGGAACGATTTCTGCGTAACCAGTTATCATTTCTCAAGTCCTCTGAAAGGTTGCCAGAAGCTGTTTACTTAAGTAGCAACAGGCTGAGCAGCCAGCACGGGCTGTTCTAGTCTTTGGGTGTAATGCTGAGCAGTTTTTACAGTTATTCTTTAATTGGTCTCTTTGCTTTTGTCTTAAGCAGAGCCTTTGGGTGGAAAGTGCACTGAACTTAGATGCTCTGGGTACTAGTCCTACCAGGCCACTGCAAACTGCCTTGCTTTTGGAGCCATCAAATTCCTCACCTATGAAAGCAGAGGAAATTAAATCAGAGCCCTTTCATGGTCCTTTCTAATTCACGAGTCTATTATGTTCAAGACCAGGGGTTGCCAAACAATGGTCCAGAGGTGGCTGTCCGTGAGCTAAGAGTGGCTTTTACATTTCTCAATGGTTGAAAAAAAAATCAAAAGCAAAATAATATTTTGTGATTCATGAAAACAATGACCAAATTTCAGTGTCCAGAAATAAAGTTTTATTGTTACAATAATATTCTCGTTCATTTGCATCTTGTCTGTGCTTGTTTGTATGACATCAAATTCCAGTGGCTACAAATAAAGTTTTATTGCAACACTGACATGTGCATCCATTTGTGTCTGGTTGGTGGCTGCCCTTCCACTCAATGGCAGAGTTGAGTGGTTGCAACAGAGTCTGTCTGGACTGAAGACTCTCGTTCATTATTTGGTCCTTTGGAGAAAAAAGTGTAAATACCTGTTGACCACAGTACAACACATCTTATTTCCTGGATTTCTGAAAACAGCAACACTTCATTGAATGACTAAAATAATGAAATGAGATAGTGGATATAAAAACATTTTTTGGAGTTGGGGATCAAACTTATGATCGTGTGTGTGGTAAGCACATGCTTTATCACTGAGCTATAACTCCAGCCCTAGGAAAGCATTTTGAGAAAGTTAAATGCATATAAAATATTTATTAATCAGTTAATATCAACAGAGGATATCAGGTAGTGACTAGATATTGCTGGATGGAGGTAAAACAAACTTTTATTAATATTTTGTATAAGTTGTAGTTTTATTCAGGAGGTTTGAAAATGTTTAGGACAGAATGGCAGATATTTGAAATTATGTGCTGAACTGGAAGGGAAAATAACATTTTTACTAGATGGGTGTGAATCCTGGTGAGCTTTTTATGCCTTGATTATTTAAACTTCTGTTATAATTCTGTTTCAAAATAAGAGAAAAGAGAAAGTGCCGCTTCTCAAACTTATTATAATACTGCTTTAAAAATTGTTCTTTTAAGAAATTTCCAAAGTGAATGCTGAACTGTAATGGATAAGCTCTTTTCCACACTAAATTCCAACACACGTGCCTTGAAATTAAAAGATTTAGAGATGAGTATTGAAAATAAAATAAAATTTTAGAGAAATCACAGTAGTTATGAGCTATGGTCTTTGCCACAGTAGTAACGGAATAACCAGTTGCCAGTTAGATAGCTCATCTTTTGTTTATGTGTTTAACAAGAGGAGCAGAAACCTGTTTGTTTAAATTTAACTTATTCAGAAAGTTGGAGGTGGGGTGGGTAGTGAACATTTAAAATGTGGTTGAATCAACTACATGGTCACAAAATACAAATGGTTGAAGCTTTTTGTGAGAGGCACAGAGTTCCATGTGCAGAAGAATAACCTAACAACAACAGAAGGCAGATTTTGAAGTGTGTTTTCTAATAGTGGCTGCAGTGGGGAGAACCACAGAACTCACCGCGTGGGTCATGGGGAGGGCTGGTGTGGAGGACTCCTTCAATAAACGCTAGCCATTCTTAGCATGGGTGGCGAGTAAGCAGAAGAAACCCTGAGAGCTCTTCCTCTTTTATACTTCGGCAGTGCTGGAGATGGAAGCCAGGGTCTAGCACATGCGAGGCAAGTCCCCCAGTAAAGAGTTTTTGATGACGGTAGGGGGTTGAGCCGTTATCGCCTTTTCATTTCCTGCAAGTCTGTCCAGCTCACTGATCCATGAGAGATGAAAATGTTTGGCAAAATTTATTACCAACTTTAAGCCTTCGTAGAATACTTCAGGCAGATGGTAGTTCTTCAACGCTTGATGAGTGATTTTTTTTTTTCTAACGGTAATATCCATCCAACAAAATGATGAAGTACACACTGGTCATCCGAAGTGTCAGGAATGGTCAATAAACAATGACAAAAGATCTTCTACCTCCTCCCAATAAACGCTGGTGCTGCCTCTCGCCATCCCCCTTGACAAACATCAGCTGGAGCCAGCATTCCCGACGGGATCTCCTCTCGCTGCCACGATGTCGGACCGAATCGGAGGTCTCTCCTCCCCTCCCCTCCCTTCCCTTCCCTTCCTTTTCTTTTCCTTCTTTCCTCTCCACTCTTTTTCTTTTCATTAAAAAAAAAAATATACCCTGGTAATTAGTGGGGCTCCCTGTTTTGGGACCCTGGATTCTTGTGGCTTCCTTCCTGATTTGAGAGCCAGTAAGGATTTTCTTCCCTCCCTCCTTCCCTCCCTCCCTTCCTTCCTTCCTTCTTTCCTTCCCTCCTTCCTTTCTCTCTCTCACTCTTTCTTTCTTTTTATCTGTCAACTCTCTGTCATTTAAGCCCTTTGCTCTGCATTAAAGAGGGGACTGAGCTAGCTGCAATGAATTGAGTATTTGGAATGCGGGGGGGGGGGACAGAGATTTCAGAGCAATTGCTGTGTGTGAATGGTTAATGGGGAAGGTGGAAGGAGGATTTAAATAGCAAGCTGTGTATGCTATTAGTGCACCTCATGGTGTTTTTAGGAGAAACAACAGGCATGAAACAAAATATATTTTTGGATGTTGAACTGGTATTTAATTGAACACTGCACTGGATCAAGATGGGGCCTCCACTGTAAGCTCTTGCTTTTCCCCCTGTACCTAGAACATTCCTGAAACATAGCAAGTGGTTCAGTATTCATTGAAAGAATTGTCACCATCCTGGTTCCATGTATGTATTATATGAACTAATGCTGAAGATCTCCGAATACATACACTCAATTGTAAATGTCCTTTACATCTCCTTTCCAACTTGGCATTTCTCAATTGCGTTAGTCCATTCGGGCTGCTATAACAAAAATACTTTAAGCTGGATTTTTTTGGTTTTGTTTTTTAATCACAGAAATTCACTGCTCACAGTTCTGGAGGCTGGAAGTTCAAGATCAAGGTATAGGCAGATTTGCTACGTGAAGGCTCATTTTCTGGTTTACAGACAGCAACTTCTCACTCCAGTCTCACATGGCGGAAGGACAGAAGAACACACTCTTTCATAAGGGCCCTCATCCCATTCACAAGGGCATCGTCATGGCCTACTCACTTCCCAAATGCCATCACATGGGGTTTGAAATTTCACTGTATGAATTTTGGAGAAAGACAGCATTTAGTCCATAGTTTCTCTCCTTCCCTTCCTTCCTCTAAATCCATATTCCAGAAGCAGACTGCTCTTATTCTTTCTGAACTTGCTTTCTCATTACGTGGCAGAGGTGGTGATGACATTGGAAGCCGGAAAGATGGTATTTGGTCGGGGACCAAGGAATATATTCATCCTCCTCGGCCCAGCCTGTGTCCCCTCCAAAACATCCTAGTGGCATACAAATGCGTGATAGTAGCACATCACCAAGCTGTGATAGGGGAAGAGAACATGTCCCAGGACAGTGAGAGATGGCCCTGGGTCGCTGTCATAAAGGGGGACAAGGAGGGTGCCACAGCCCCATGTGGTAGTGGTTTACGCTCTGAAACCTCCACCTGGAGCCAGCCTAGCAGTAGGGCTATAAAACTTCGTGACAGTGTTGTGACCTTGCGCTCACTTTCGAGGTTGAGTTTTCTGTCTTGTGTTGGTCATATCTATGCCATGTGGATCCCTTGTCCTGAGAGGAGAGGTTAGAAGAGGTTTAAAGGAATCAGTGACTTTAATAGTTGTTATTCACATTGGAAACTTAATCCCCAAGTTCCTATGTTAATAGTTTTTGGAGATGGGGCCTTTGGGAGACAATGGGATTAGAAGAGGTCATGAGGGTGTGACCCCATAATGCCATGGGTGGCTTCGTAAGAAAAGGAAGAGAGACCTGAGCTAGCACCCTTGGTCTGTCTTGCCCTGTGATGCCCACCATGTTGTGATGCAGCAAAGAGGCCCTTGCAAGTTGCTGGATGGATACGGCACCACGCTCTTGGACTTCCCAAACTCCAGAGCTGTGTGTGTGCTAAATAAACTTCTATTCCCCAGGGTATCAGTTACCCTGTCTGTGGTATTCAGCTACAGCAACAGAAAATGGACTAAGATATGGCCCTATTGTGTGCCAAGAGTAGCATTAGACAGATGAACAAGAGGGGAAGAATGTTTTATGCAAGGAAAATACCCATGAGGCAAAGCAAGGACATGCAGAAGTGTGTGGTCCTCTGCAGGCACAGAGAGTGGTTTTGTGTGGTTGAGGGATTCCAATGTGTAGGGCTTCCTATGGAGACAGAAGACAGAGGGGGCTGTAGAGGGAAACATCCTAGGCCAAGGTTAGCAGGTTAAGCTTCTCAGATGCTAGGGTGGAGATGGGGAGCGAGATGTATTAGACACACAGGCCAGTGGAAGGGGAGTAGAGTCACACTCAGCTTCCCTGGTGGGGAACCGTGTTCTCCTCCTTGTTGTGTCACTGGCTGTGTGCCCTGTCTAAAAGCATGCTGGGAATTCAGCTCTCTGCTGGCCTCCTTGTAGGGCCCTTGGGGAGGTGGTGGCTTCCAGTGAAGGATCAGCTCTTAGGCGCTCCCCTCAGAGCTGTGCTCAGGAGATCCACCTTGTGAAGTCAAGGCAGCGGCTTGTTAGGTTAAATGGCACTTAGTGACTGGAGGATGACCTTGTCCAGGAGGGTGGGTTTGGACAACTGTGCACTTTTGGCTTCCCTGTGAACAGGTCCATGAGCTCCTTGCTTCTATCCCTGTGCCCTCTCTGTTGAATCATTGGCCAGGCAGTGATACTTGACATTCCAGTGACCCATAAGAAGAGCTTTGAGCAGCACATGAAGGAAACAGCAGGGCAGAGTCCAGCTCCAGTGTGAGTTCACCATGAAGAAAAATCTTCCCGGAGAGCTCTTTGTTGTATAAGGTGAGTAAGGCTGAAGAAGGGCAAGAGAACAGAGAAGGGCTGTGATTGCTTCGTCTTATTATTGGGGCCTGCCAAAGACTCACCATTGTGTTTAACACCATGTTGCCTGGGTTTGGTTCCTGGCATGGTGTGTTAGTCATTCTTCTGTTGCTGGGACCAAATTCCTAACGTACACATCTTATTTTGGTTTATTTTGGTTCATGGTCGCAAAGGTTTCAGTCCACGGTTGGCTGGCTGAAAGGCAGAAATAGTATGGCGGAAGAGAGTGGTGGAGAAAAGCTGCTCACTTCATGGTAGCCAGGAAACAGACAGAGATGGAACAAACAAGAGAGAGAGGAAAGGCCTGCGATGGGATGGACCCTTTGAAGGCATAACCCCCGTGACTTGCTTCCTCTGACTGGGCCCCATCTCCCAATAGCCCATTCAGCTAAGAAGTCACCAGTGGATTAGTAAGTTTGAGCCCAGTCTGGGCAATTTAACAATTTAGCGTGAGCTTGTCTCATAAAGGGCAGGGGAGGGGCTAGGGATGCAGCTCCATGTGAAAGTCCTGGGTTCAATCCCTAGTAATGCCAAAAACCAACCAAACAAACACAAAACAAACCACAAAACTAAAGTGCTTAGAAAGAGGTCTAACATAGTAAGCAACCCAGAAAAGCTACCTCTTAATAAATGCACCTCTTAAAAAATAGGGCCAGGGATGTAGCTCAGTGGTGCTGCACCTGCCTGGCAAGTGCAAGGTCCTGAGTTCGATCCCTGGTACCGAAGGGGATTTATACGTATATATACATATATATATCCAAAGCTACCACTTAAAAATATATATATTCTTAAAGATTTAAGACCTTGGAATCCATTGAAGAAAAGAGAATGTGCTGGGAAAAGAAAGATAGGGATGGATGTGGCAGTTATTTCCTTCATTTATTTCACTAAATTTTGTAATATATACCTGGTGCTGAGTGCTGGGTGTAGATGTGGGGTTTCCTAAACAAGATGTAGTTCTTGGCCCTAGACAATCAACAGGGTAGTGGAGTGGAATACACTTAAGTAAAATATGACAATACGATGACCTGTGCACTACATAACAGTCCTGAAACCATGGGTAGGACTGCATCCTACATGTATTGTTTTTTATAGATTTTAACTTATAAATTATATGCAGTAAGAAATTAACAGTTACTAACAATGGCCTAGAACAGCTATAGCAATATACTGTGATAAACTCATGTGAATGTGGTCTCTCAAAGAATCTTATTGTACTGTATTTATCCTTCTTGTGATGACTCTGGTGGTAATTAAAGGAAGCACTTTACAGCTCTCTTTGGCCTATCCGAATCACACGTCATTACTCTTGTGCTTTGGGGCCATTAGTAAGAACAATCAGGGTCACATGAGGGCAAGGCCTGAGATATGGCCCAGTTGATCTGATAACTGAGGTGGCTCCTGAGTAGTGACTTAGTACCAGTAGTACCAGGCAGGTAGCACAGACAGCAGGGACGTGCTGCACACATTCCAACGCGATACTCAGAATGGCTTACAATTTAAAACTTATGAACTGTTTATTTCTGGAATTTTCTGCGTAACATTTTCAGACTGGGGTTGACTGCAGGTAGCTGAAACTGCGGAAAATGAAACCATGCGTAAAGGGAGCTGCTGTGTTTGAGGCATCTGGAGAGGCCCATGGGAAGCAACTGTCTGCAAGGAAGGCTGTGAGTGGGAGGGTGTGTCAGGGGGTGGGGGAGGAAGCAGCAGGTAACAGTGTGGGGGGAGGAGGACATTACAGATGGATGGAGCAGTGAAGGTCAAGAGGCAGTGGAAGAGCTCAGGCTGCCTGCTGGTTGGAGAAGTTGCCAATAGCCAAGGAGCCAGAGCGGGGAGAGGCCGGGGTGAAAGCTGCCCAGACTAGCTTGTACCAAGGTCCTTGGAGCCTTAGGTTTAAACTTTACCCTGGCAGCACAGGGCAGGGATGAGGTGTGATTGGATTCTGTGTTTTAGAAAACATCTCAGGTTTCATAGAAATTGCAGAAGGTATTGGAGTAGGGAAGAAAATGGGGCTTCTTTATGTGTGTTCAGAGGACTAAAAGTGAGGCCTCACTCCGGATCTACAAAGATCCCTGGGGGACTCACTTGACCCCAGAAGTTGGAGACCACGAAAGCCTGGAACAGTCTGAGGTGGGCTGCAAAAACAAGACTCATGCCTGGCTTTGGACTGAGGGCTGCTCAGGTCAGTGGCCCTGTCCTTGGGAGGCTGGATCCTGCTTTTCTCAGTCAGGGTGTTTGAGGTGTTTCTGCTCAGCAAGTGCTGAAAAATAAAGATGATCAGATTTCCCTGTCCAGTCTAAGGCCACATTGGAAGAAAAAGGCTGTTCCCATAGTTCTTTGTCCGGGCAGGGTTTCTCCTGCAGTAAATTAACAGCTTCATTTGCCACGTTGATTCTCCAAATCTTTCTCCACTCTATCCTTCTAGAAGTTTAAAAATTTGCCTCTAGTTCTCATTCTTTTGGTGGGACCTCTTAGAAAATAATGCACTGCCCTAAATAAATGAGACTCTAGGTACCTGCTGCAGATTGAATGTGTTACCCAGAGTTCCTGTGCTGGAAACTTAATCCCCAATTCCTATGGCAATGGCATTGGCGGGGGCAGGCTGTGGGAGGTGACTGGCATCAGATGAGGTCATGAGAATGGGTCCCCGAGGGTGGCCTTCATGGCTCCCTCTGTCTTGCCCTGAGATGCCTTCTTCCATGCTATGCTGTAGCAGGAAGAGTCTCACCAGATGCCAACAGGATGCTAGTACCATGCTGTTGGATTTCTCAGCCTCCCGAACCACAAGCCAAATGAACATCGAATCTTTACATGGCCTCAGTTATTTTGCTATAGTAACAGAAAACAGACTAAGTCGGCAACTGAAAATACATCTGGTAGCCCTGCTCCTGCACTTTTCTCCAGCTGCTGTAGAACTGGTATGATGTTTCAGTAGTGTATAAGAAAAGCCAGAGAAAATCGTAAGAGAAGTCTTTTCTCTTTTCAACTTCATATGAGAATTTAAAAAATACATGACTGCAAAACTGCCTGGGTGCATCAGCTCTGGAACCAAATAGCTCATCAGGCAATATCCAAGCAGGACACGCTGTTCTCACAAAATGAATGCTCTGCTAAGCAGTTAATCATCCCTTCATTGCAGGCCAGGGAGGAGAAGAGGATGAAGGTCACGTTAGATATTGGTGATAATGACGGAGCGTAGTTTTCTTACCCTAATATACGAAAGGTAAATCTGAAGGAAACACTATTAAGAAAAACTATTTAAAAAAACAAAGAAAGAAGCCCTACCAAACATAGGGACATTACAACATTACAGAGAAGGGCTTTTCAGTAGTAAAGCATAGTGGTTAGACTAGGGTCTCTTGGCACTGGTATTATTGGCTGTTGAGGCTGGTTCTTTATCATGGGGCTGTTCTATCTGCTATGTGATATGCAGTAGCATCTCTGGCCTCTACCTACTAGATGCCAGTGGCACCGCCTTGTTTGGGACAACCAGATGCGTCTCTAGACATTGCCAAGTGGCCAGAGGTTGAGATGGGGGAAAGACGTCCTTGGCCAAGGACCACTGAATTTAAGACTAGAGAATGAACTAGAGGGACTCACATCCTAGTTCTACCACCCACTAGCTCTGTGATCTTAGTTAAGTCTTTTTAGTGTCTCTTGAGCTCAATTTCTTCATCTGTAAAGGCAGGGGTTACAATTTGGGTGCCATGGTTTGAAGTGTCTGTGTTTTCCCACAGGCTCATGTGCAGGGAAATTGCTCCCAGGGTAGCAATATTGGAAGATGGTGTGGACCTTTAGGAGGTGGGGCCCAGTGGGAGGTCCTTAGGTTATTGTGGGCGTGGCCTCAAAGGAATTATGGGTCCTCAGTCTCACTCAGCTCACTGGCTCCCGCCAGTGCCATCCTCCATCTGCTAGGGGGTCCTCACCTGAACTGAACTGATGCAGGTGCCAGACCCACGCACCTCCCAACTGTGAGTAGATAAACTTCTTTCCTTCATAAGTGTCCCCCATCAGGTATTTAGTTATGGTGACAAACAGCTGGCTAGCACACAGGGTTACGTCACAGGACCATTATAGGATTAAGTATTAACAGGCATCACCCAGTACCTGGTAAGTAGTGTTCAGTAAGTGTGGACTATTTTGAAGATGATAATGCCATCCTCGCACCCAAGGGTAAACTCTGTCACCAATAAACTGGATCAATGCATTAATAAGGCGATTAAAGACTTGGACCTCCTGTCACATTATCGAGCAAGGAAACAAAAGCCTTTGTGTGCCCTACATTCATGCCTGGCTAGAAGAAAAGCACCACATACACTGGATTAGCAGAGGAGCTCTGGAAATTCTGAAGGACTCAGCCTTGGTAGGGGCACTGGGCTTGACCTTGGAAATCTGGAAAACAACAGGGTACAGTGTAAACAGAGGAAAAGCCGAACAGAGGGCCTTTTAGAAAAGCTGTGAGGCTAAAATAAAATTCCCTTGCTGTGAAAAACACACTGTCTCATTTAAGCGTCTCACTTAGAAGGTCCCTGGAAAGTCTGAAGTAACCACCCATCTGTTCTGAAGATCATAACAGAGGCTCTCCTCGCCACTCAGCATTTCATAGGATTCCTGAGGACAGACGCAGAAGCATCCCTGAGTTCTCTGGGCAGAGGTTGGGGGCATGGGGGAGGGTCACAGAAGAGAGTTAGGTGACTCAACAGCCTCTGGCTGATTGACTTCACTATGGATGCATAAATCAAGCAAGATGTGAACTTTAAACCGATTGTGACATGTTGCATTATCAGCATGTTCTCTGATTATTTAATTTCTGATCTGATCTTATCTCTTGTTTCCCAAGATGCATCTGAAAGGCTTCATGCCCGTAGCTTCGATCACCCTTTTTTTCTTCTGCCAGGGTTCCATGTTCCCCGAGCGTGTGCAGATGGGGGAAAGTTTTACATAGCACAAGTTAGCGCTTTCAGGGCCTCTCCCTTGCCTGTAGCAAATTCTTTATGCTTTGGAAGAAAAATCCATCTCTCTCAAGTCACCTTTGTTTTTGGGTATATTTTTAATTACCACAATCATCACAAGGCCTCAGTTTATTTTTACATATTACTCATCCGTTTATTTCTTTTATATTTCATTTGATCCTGTATGTGCGTCTTAAAACTTCAGTATCAACTTGAATGTTACCTGGGTTATTTTTCATACCAAAAAACCTCAGAAATACCAATCTACTTTTCTACTTGGCTCTAATTCTTCTTTTTCCTATGATATTTTGATTAGTCAGGATCCTGATAAGAAGAAGTGGTTGAACTCAAAAATATTAATGAAGTATTTTGGGTAGAATTAAGGGAAACAAAGAGGGAAGTTGAGGCATCTGCAACCAGGAACAGTGAAAAGCTGTCACCACCCTGAGGCCCAAAGAACTATGAGGATGATGGGGACAGAACTGTCAGAGTCTGAGAAGAAATGGGCTCCAGTAGGAGGTAACCACATGGGAACACAGCCGCAAGCAGGATCTGGGGATGACAGGGGGAGCTAAGAGAAGAAACTTCCTCACGGCTCTTCCTGCCTCTTGATTTCCTGACAGCACTTCCGGTTGGTCAGCCTGGCTGACCCATCCCAGACAGCTTAGCCTCTCGATGCCAGAGGAGAGCAGAGACTAGGTCTGGATTGGGATAGGTGTCAGGCACCCACCGAATCACCAACATCCATCTCGTCTGCACTTTTGGTTATTGAAAGTCTCATTAGATTGTCACTAAATGAGAAATCCTCAGTAGATTTTCAGTGGTGGTGGCACATGTGAATACTCTCTTTCCTTGAAAATAAGACCTGACCAGAAAATAATCAGCCTTGAGAACTAGAGATCAAAATGCCAGCCCCAATCAGCCTATCCTTGCCTTACCTGCCTTACAGAGTAGCCACCGAGCAAGAAAATAGTGATGATGGCAAGGCAATTCTATTCTTGCTATGATGAAATCAATTTTATGCTTTCCAAAAATACTTTTATATTTTTTGGTTTTAGAGAATTTCACTTTCTTCTTACTGATCATCTGTACACATGGATGGCTACTGTGTTAACCAGATTTATATTACTGTAACAAAATCCCTTTGTAAGTCAACTTACAAGGAGGAAAGCTTTATCTGGTTCACGGTTTCAGAGGTTTCAGTCCATGGTCACCAGGCCCTGCCACTTTGGGCCTGTGACATCACAGTACATCATGCTGGGGAGAGAGTGGTGGAGCAAAACTGCCCGCTTTGCTTTATGGTTGCTGAGACACAAAAAGAGAGAAAGGGCTGGAGCCCCAAGATCCCTTTCAAGTCAGGCCCCAATGACCTAACTTCCTGCCACAAGCCCTACCTCCTAAAACTTTCAGCAGCTCTCAACAGCACCACCAGCTGGTGACCCAGCCTTTAACATGGCTCTTTGGGTGATATTTGAGTTCCAAATGTCTTAGAAACCTTAATGCCCATGCAGAGGACATGTCAGAAATGCTAATTCTCAGCTCCTATGACAGGTCTCCTGGTCCAGCAGCTCTGAGAAGGCATATCGCCCTGCAGCAACAGGTCTGGCATGTGCTGAAGTTTGAGCAGCACTGGGCTAGATGTTGTGTGGCACATCTCTGAGGCTTCTCCCATACCACACCTCTTCGTTCCAGGTGTTGCTGCAGCACCTGGCAGTGCACAGATGTAGCCTGATCACACCTCCTTAGGCTCCACCAGTGTCTCTTCTCTGCCCCAGGCTCCTTCACCAGTGCAGTGTTGGGTGACTGGGAAAGCCTGCTTAGTGGTGCAGACATGTATGAACTGAAGATGCTGAGGAGTTCATGAGCAGCCTGGGGCAGCTGTGGACCCGTGGAGGTTGGGGCCAGTGGTTAGATCACTCCCCTGTGGTCTTGGGGTGGAGGTGAATTCTAGATGTCTCCTTAGAGTGGGATCAAGCCCCATTTATCCTATGCACACGATCAAGTTGCAGGCCCCTTTGTGTTGGCCTTCTCTCTCCATTTTTGTTCACTGGGATCACTTCCCAAAATAAACTAACACACGCACCACATAACAATGTTTTATTCAGTGAGGGCTACATAGATAATGGTGGCCTCGTGACATCATGAGGCTGAAAATTCCTGTTGTCCAGTGATGTCATAGTGCATGAATTTGTCATGAGTTCATGGTGAGCTTGATGTCAGCACAACTTCTGCACTCCCAGTCCCCTGAAAGTATATAGCACATGCAGTTATGTGCAGTTCACGGTACTTGATGATAACAAGCAATTATGCTACTAGTTTACATATTTAACACTATATCATTATTGTACAGTGCAGCCCTTCAACTTATAAAGAAAAAGTTAACTGGAAAAAATCTTCAGTGTGACCCTGGCAGCAGCCTCATGGGTCTTGAGTTTACTGCGTCCCTAGACTACATCCAGACAGCCCATTGAGTGCGGACCTACACCATGCAGGTTTATGTCCATTCTATGATATTTGCACAATGACAAAAATCACCCAATGACACGTTTCTCAGAATGTGTTGCCACTGTTGAGTGATGGATGACTACCAGTGTGCAAAACCCTTGTCTCAGGCTGATTTGGAGGCAAAGCTAAGCCAGGACAAAGTCCTTTCTTCATCCTTTATTGCTCACCTTTTAAGGATCAGTCCCCTTATAACCCATACCTCACAAACCTGTCTCCTGGGTGAGGCTCCAATACACCCTCCCTTGTGTTTCCATGGTGCTTATTTCCATCATGGCAGCAGCCAGACTCTGTGTGGCATGACAGTTCCGAAGTTGTCTGTCTTTCCAGCAAGACTGGTGTTCTTGAGATCAGAATGGTGTTCAAGGAACACCCATCCTGCCGGAACCCATCCTGCCCCATCCTGCTGGCTCTTGACTTTGCTGAGCACAACACGTATGTGTTGGTTTAGTAGAATTCCAGGTCACACCTGAGGGCTTTTAAAGTCCCATCATAATATTGTCGGCTCATCTTGGTCTTCAAACTATGAGGCTTCTCTTTTAGCATTTTCCAAACAAGTTTTTGCTTAAAAATGAGGTCCCATTGGTTGTGACCGTTCAGCATAGCCAGGGTATTCCCGATTCCTGGGCATACAACCTGTGGCCTTGCCAGAGTCTTGGCCCAGAAGGACCTGCTCGTGGTGTGATGCTCTGCTGTTGCCATCTTGATATTCTTAATGCTTTTGCCTTTGACCTTGTGCTTTGTAGTGACGTGCTACGCACAGGGGCAGAGGAAATATATGCAAAATGCATGTCTTCCCTTCCCTGTGGCCTCCTCACATGCTGTGTTTGGGAATCCCCAGGAGCACAGAATTCCAGGGGATCCATGAGGCGTGAAACTACAGCGAGACTCAGCAGCAATAGCTGTGTAGGGAAAGTTCATGGCTTGTGGGGAGGAGGAAAGGAAGTAAGGGAGCAAGCGTGCGTGGGGGTCACGCTTTCCACTAGAACTGGGACCTGCTTCCAATGCAGAAAAGAAGGTGCTCAAGGAGCCCATCATGCTCTTTCTCCCGCATGGGGCCTCCCTGCATTAACCGGACATGCTGGAAATGATGGTGAGGAGAAAAGGAAGAGGAACACCCAGCGTTCCTTTCTTTTTCCGTCCTTTCTTACCCATCTTGGCGGAAGACACACACATGGAAAGATGGAGTAAAAACACTTTGCCTATACAACTCTGGCATAAAGAAGGAGAAGCTTGCATCCTTTGTAGGAAAATGGGTGCACCCCAGACCATCATGTTAAATGAAATACACCAAATGCACAAGCCTAAATACCGCATGATTTCTCTCATTTGAGAAACCCAAAAAGTAAATAAAGAGCAAATTACAAAAATAGATAATGGGAAGCAGGGAGGTAGATCTTTGGTGGGAAGGTGACCAAGAGATGAGGGGGGAGAAGGAGAGGCAGGGAAGGCGACATAAAAGGAAGGAAGACGCGCTATGTACCGGAACCACTCCCCACGAGGAGTATAATCACTAAGGGCTGAAATATGGACTAATAAACATGGAAATGCAAAAAATACTTTGGCTAATTTATGCAGTGTTTCCATTACTTCAGTAAAAACAAAATGCCTATTTTTATTTACATCTTTATATTGGCAGCATATATTAGCAACAAAGTACAGATTTTATAATTGTGGTGATTCTGCACAACCGCTCACCGCTCCTATATTGCGTTGAAAATTGTCATCATACAATATAAACAGGGAGACTTAAATGCACTCCTAAGTGAAAAGAACAGTATTAGCTCAAGAAGAAATAAAAATATTTTACAATAAGGTGAGCTGTGTGTACGTAGGTGTGTGAGCATGCAACCATGTACAGGTAATGCAAAGTGCTCGAGCAAAGAAGACATACCTGCAAGGTGACTGTCCCTCCATGTGGAAGATCTCAGGCTTCCAAAAGGGACCTTTACACAAAAGATGCACTCAACCATCAAAGCAGTCTGATTCGGGGAGGTTTTTGGAGATGACTTCTTCACTGAAAGTTCGAGTATCTGCATTTGTGTGCTCCTTAGTTATGAAATTCATCTCCAGATATCAAGACAAGCCTGTGAATGAAGGGACCAAAAAGGAGACACCTAGGCAAAACGTCTCTCAGAGTGGTGGTAGTTGTTCTAACATTATCGGAGAAAAGCAACATGGGGACTGTTTCTGCCTTGTACGTTACACTTATTCACAGGGGCAGTGTTTGATATGCTGATATATTTTCCGTAGCTTAAATACAGAAAAATCTTCCTGTAACCTCAGTGATTCAGATGGCTGAGGCAGGAAGGTTTCAAGTTTGAGGCCACCCTGGGCAGCTTATCGATCTGTCTCAAAATAATAAATGAAAAGGGCTGAGAATGTAGCTCAGTGAAAAAGCACCCCTGGGTGCAACCCCCAGTACCACAAAAATCTTCATATATCCCTTATGTAGATGTAATATTTCGCTCTTCTTGCATTTCATAACTTCACCAAGGCAATCCTTTCTTTTCTTTCTCTGCACTCATATTCCTTTGCCCCAAGAGACTGAGCAACCTTCACTCCTGAAAGAAAGACTTGCTCAACAAATCCCTTCTCTGACGTCCACATGTCCTGGGGCCCCTGGAAGATGCTATGTGGCACCATAGGATATGATATGCAGGTCACCAAACTACACACTTCTCTGCCTTGTGGCTCTGTTGCTGCCATTGCTATTTGTGAATTCATTAGACTGGGGGCTCCTTGAGAGTAGTCTGTCTCTGTTACCTCCCAGTTTTCCCTGGGACCCAGCACAGTGCCCATGACACATGTAAGTGGGGTTTGTTGAATGAATGAGCTAATGCCATGTGGTACGGTTTGCACGTGGTTTATTTGGTACATGGTCGATGTGTTGAAGCGTGGTTCCCAGGGATTTATATGGAGAGGTGATGTGGAGCCTTTAAGAGGTGGGGTGTAGGAGAAGGTCATTAGGTCACTGGGGTGCTGCCCTGGGAAGGAATTAATCCCTGGAGAGGGTTATGAAAGAGCAACACAGACTCCTCCCTGCTCTCTGGCTTCCTGTCTCCCTCTGTGATCTCCCTGTCTCACACACACTCCTGCTATGATGCTGGGGCCATGATGTTGTACAGCTGGAGGGCCCTCACCTGAGCCTGTGCTGGTTGGGACAGAAAGCCTCCAAACTCTGAGCTAAATATGATCCTTTTGTTTGTAAGTGACCTGGCTTAAGATATTCTCTTGCAGCAATGGAAAACAGGCTAATGCAACATCCGATTGCTCCCAAGCCTTTAAACAATGGTCTTCAGGGGTTTATCACTCTTGTCCTGATACACGCTCACCCCACCCCACACTGATTCTGTAGACCCACAGCAGAACCTGCCCGTCAGCCCCAGTTGGGATACTTCCCCACTTGTCACGACAGTCCACAAAAGACATTAAGGTGATGGATGGCTTGCACATTTTGGCACAATGGAATCTCCCAGTCGTCTGATTTCAGAGCACACCTGTGGGCCTAGTGACAGCCAGGCTCCTGGGTGCATTTGAGATAGCACTCATTTATTATGAAGGTAAAATTACACTACAAGTTTTTACATGTTGTTTAGCGGCAGCAGTTGAGGCAAACCCTTGCATACACGGAACTTTGCACACTTGGGTTTCCAGTGCAGTAAGGAGATCACTGTGTGAGACTGGTGTGGGTTTTTGGCACTGCAAATGAATGAACTAAGTCGGGAAACTGTTTTAATCTTAAGAACCCCCCCTCTCCGCCTGGCATTTCTGAGTTTCCTTGTGTCAGCCAGGGTGTCTGCATAGAAATGGAAAATGCCAAGTGCTGTGACAGCGAGGGGATCATCTTTCCCGGAGTATTTGGGAAGTGTCCTCGCTGGGGTCTGAAAGGTTGGTCTCACCAGGCTCTTGTTTGTGGCACTAGATGGCCGCATCCTCCGCCAGTACCCATGTGGGTTTACTGCTGCCACAGCCCTTTGGCTTCTCACTGTCTTTGATGGAACAGCCTGTTCATGGTGTAAGATTCAGGACGAACTCATGGGAACCTCGGCTTTCTACAGCAGCCCCCTCCCAGTGCAACACGATTCTGTTGATAACAACGCCCTGCGAAAATGTCTCAGCTCATGCCATTACCGAGGTGGCAATGGGGATCAAAAGGAAACTAGAATGTAGGATGTATTAGTCAGTTTTTTTTTTTTTTTCCAGTACTGGGAATTGAATCCAGGGCCTTTGCACTGAGCTACATCCCCAGCCCTTTTTGTTTGTTTATTTTGAGACAAAATCTCAGTAAGTTGCTAAGTTTTCCAGGCTGGGCTCAAACTTGTGCCCCTCTGGCCTCAGCCTCCCAGTGTCCTGACAGATTAATCAGCTTTGTGTCACTACCATGAACGGCTTGACTCGGGCTACTTAGGAAAAAGGTTTATTTAGCTGGATGTTGGGAGGCTCAAAGTCCAAGCAGCATGGCACAGGCTCTGGTGAAGCCAAGGGATCCACGGTGGATGGCAGGTGGCAATGGCAGAAGTGTGTGTTGGAGCAAGCAAATAATTACACTCAAACCAGGCGCAAAAGGAAAGGGAGAGGGGCCAGAGGGAGAGAAGGGGAGAGAGAGAGTCTGGGGTCCTTCAGTTCCCTTCAAGGGCACAACTCTGTGAGCTCAGCATCTCCCATGAGGCCCCGCCTCTAAGATTTTACCACTTCCCAACAGCGCCATGTTGCAGACCAAGGCTTCAGTCACACAGATGCTGAAACCACACCCAAACTACAGATTTAAAAAAGTGGTGGCCCCTAAAATTGAAGCAAAGATAATCCTTACACCAAGGATACGGTGAGCTGTGTGCACAAAAGCCAACTGCAACATGGCATAGGTGCCGTTACTATTTATGGTTTGATGATGATTATAATTTTCAGACATTTAGATCTTACAACATATTTTTTCCAATTTATATATTTGTAATTAAAGACTATTTTTAAAGAGCAAACTTAGGTTCACAGAAAAATTAAGAGGATGATACAGAGAATTTTCATACACCCCTAACTCCCAATGGGGACAATTTTTCCCACTACCACCCCCCCACCAGAGTGGTGCATTTGTTGCCATCAGTGAACTCACACTGACACCTCATGATTGCCCGGAGTTCAGAATTTACACTGGGTTCTCTCTCAATGTCCTGAAGATTTTTTGTATACATGACCCTTGGTCTTTAACAGGAAGTAAGTAGGTGTTGTAACCTTTTACACGTGAGGAAACTGTGTCTTACAGAATGGACACAATCCTATTCAAAGACGCCCATCTGGTACAGCCAAGATAGAAACTAAGCCTACGGATGCTTCACACAATTTTGTGACTGATGAAATTGAAGTTGCTCCTTAGATAGCTTTAGAAAGCAGCCAATCAGAAAGGAGATTATCTTGGTTACTTTCTTCTTTGCTCGGATAAAATACTTGGCACTCATAATTTAAAGGAGGAACTTATTTTGGCTCATAGTTAGCAGAGGTTTCAGTCCACAGTTGTCTGGCTCCAAGGCCATCTTGGTAGCAGAGCATGGTGGAAGAGAGGTGATCATGGCAGGAAGCTGGGAAAGCAGAGAGAGTGAAGGGAGGAGCTGGGAAGGGAGATAAACCCTTTTAGGCCACAGCCCCAGTGACCTGCCTCTTCTGGGCAGTTTCCACCTCTTAATAGCAAGTTAGCTATAAACACCCACAATCCAATCACCTGCCAAACACATGAGGCTTTGGCTGCCATTTTAGATCTAAACCACAACAGAGATCAGGACAAATAAGGTGTAGACTTGTTACAGTGGGAAAACCTGTCACAAACTTCAAAGAGGGGCATAGAAGGGCTTCTGAGATCTGGAAAGGAAGGCTGTGGTTGGGATATGGTTTGAGCGTGTCTTATAAAAGTTCATGTTCCTGAAGCTTGGTCCCCAATAAGGAGATGCTGGGGGTACAGCTTTTGTTTGTTTGTTTTTCTTTTTCCGGTACTGGGGATCAAACTCAGGACCTTGCGCTTGCGAGGCAGGTGCCAGAACCACTTAGCTAAATCCCTGGCCCCAGTGCAGCTTTTAAAAGGCGAGGCTTAATGAACAATAATTAAATCATTGGGGCTCCACCCACAGTTCTTGAGAGACTCCAGTTGTAGCTCCTCCAGAGTGAGTTGCTCTAAGAAGAGCAAACCTGGCCCCTGATTCCCTCCTTTCCTGTCTTGCCATGTGATCTCTCTCTTTTGCATGTGCTTCTGCCATGATGCTATTTGCCATCTTGTGATGTAGCTAGAAGGCCACTGCCAGAACCAAGCAGACGTTGGCACCATGCCTTTGAATCTCTTTATGAACCGTAAATGAGTGTGTCCTATGAAATGAATCAAGCTCCATGCCATTCAATCCTTTTCCCTTTGATGTGTGGTGTTCCAAATCCAACACTTGATTATTAATTTGTTTTGTGCATGTCTAGTGGCTAGAGAGAGGTCGGGTGCCTTGGATACTGGACAATACATTTATAGTCATTTGATAAGTTTGCCTTCTGCTCTAAAATTAGGGTTGGGGGCTCTCTAGTTTGTAACTCAGGCTCTTGGAAAATTTGGTTGATTCTCTGATGCCAACTCACCCCTAGGTGAGTTAGGCTTGACTGAATTTCTGCAGGAGGCAGCCCTAGATATTAAAGCAATGGTTGTCATCTCTAATGTAGCCATCTGAGAGCCCTGGCCAGACCCACCAGCTCACTTTCCTCAGAACTTGATATGAGAAAAATCTGATTAGATTGTCCCCCGAACAACATCTTCACCAGCAGCATCTTCAAAGAGCTCTTTGCGATCACCTCATCCTACCCCTTCCCCATGCAGAAGTCCCATACATGGTCATCCTAGCCGGCAGTGAGCTTATGAGCTTAACGTTTATTATCTTTGTGGTAGCTCTAAATGCTAGCATTTGTTTTTCTTAATATATCGAACCAAACTTTTTTCTGCTGTTAAGTTTATTTCTCTAGAGCGCCACAGAATAATCTATTTCACCTGCATGGAAATCCTTTGAATATTGGACTAGCAGCAATTATACACAAGATATAAAATCACCTTACAAGGACTGTTGGCTTTCAGAGAAGAACTTGACCGGGTGATTTTTGTGTTGGGAGCACAGGGATAAGTGTGCCTGGAACATGAGTGTATGTTTTAATCTTTGATCCTATGGCAACTCCAAAGAACTGTGAGGAGTCTGAGATGTTGCTCAGTCTGCATATTTAACAGCCTGGCCTGCCCAGTCTCACTGTGCTGGCCAAAGAGAAAAGACAGCTCGATACTCAGAGTAGAGCAGCGTCCAGGGTGGGCAACAGGGCCAGGCAATCCCTTTTTACAGAGAGGGTGTGTTACAGGAGTGGAGCCTCGAGTTAGGAAACCCCAAACTTTTATTACTGGCTGTAAGAAAACCTGCCAACCTTTGTCCAGGGGAAGACATTATGCTTTCATACCGGGCTGCAAACAAACCAGCGCTTTGCTTCCAAGGCTGTTCTCTCTGCAAACATCCTTGAACAGTCTGGGGCAGTGGTGGCAAACGTATAGCACGCGTGCTGCAGCAGATTGTTGGTTATCACTGAAAGCTCCAAAAGGTTTGCCCTCACTGGTCTGGGGTAACATCGGTGCCTCTTCTTGCAAGATGCAGAAATGCAAGAGGATCACGAACCATCTTCCGGTAGCAACTAGCTTTGATTTCATTTCAGTTCCTCCACACATCTCCAAATCACCTAAACCAACACATACATTGTTTTCAAACTCTCATCCAAGGCAGCATTTCATTCCAAGAGATAGAAAGGCCACAGGGAGGAAGGGGAAGTTGGAAGCTGCATCATTCCTTTATTTTCCTATGAAATTTTATTTTCTTCTCCTAAGCTGTTTCATTCACATCCAAGAGACTATTGATTTCCCCTCTAAAAATTAAGATTTCTGATTTCTAGCAGTGCCAGTAGCATTAATTCTAGCTGAGAAAAACAAGTAGAACTTTAGAGCAAGTGCATGGGAGAGAAAAATTAGGGCTTTCATGAAGTCCTTCCATATTTGCACAGCACAGAGCTGTTTCTCCATGTCCAGTGCAGAGCAGCCAGGTGAAAGAGAAGGAAACGGGTACCGAAATCAAAGGAGAGCAGCTGGATGTGGTCATGTACACTTATAATCCAGGGCCCTGGGAGGCTCAGGCAGGGGGGTCGCAAGTGCAAGGTCAGCCTGGGAAACCTAGAAACCTAGTGAGATCTTGCCTCAAAATAAAAAAAATTAAAAAGGGGTGGGGATGTAGGTCAGCGGGAAGACCCTGGGTTCAATCCCCAGTACCACAAACACACCAACAAACCAACTGACCAAACGAACAAAACACAGGCTGAAATCCAGGGAGAGAGCTAGGGTGATGAAAGAATAAGAAAGTCAGACACATTATGCTGTGTGGTAGAGCGCGTGTTCAGCATGTGCTCTGTGTGCTTAGATGAGAGCCTGGGTTCTATCTCCAGGCCTCCCATCCCCCCAAAATAAGAAAGGAGAGGGAGAGGGAGAGGGAGAGGGGGAGAGAGAGAGAGAGAGAGAGGGGAGGGAGGGAGAGAGAGAGAGAGAGAGGAGAGAGATTAAGGATTAAGAGGAAAATGCAGGACCAAGGAGGTCACACACACAACACACAACAAAAGAGATATCATGGACCCTCCGGTGACACAGGTATCACAAAAGGTGTCAGATCAGCCGCTCCCAGAAGACTGGCTGGTAGTTCTCAGGGTGTGACCCCTGCCCACTGTCATTGTCGTCACCAAGGGATTTGTTAGGGTGCAGAGTCTCAGACCCTGCCCAGACCGACTGAACCCAAATCTCTGCGGCTGAGGCTCACCAAAGTATTCTTGTTTTGTTTTGTTTTTGACACTGGGAATTGAATTTAGGGCCTCAGCACTGAGCTTTGTTTTGAGACTGGACTTTGCTAAGTCACTAAAGCTACCTAGGTTGGCTTCAAACTTTCCATCTTCTTGCCTCAGGCTCGAAGAGTGCTGGAATTACAGGTGTGCACCTCAATGCCCTGATCTACAAAGGTTTTAAGGAGCTTTCCAGGGGACTCTAAGGGACTCTGATACTATGCAGTAAACATTGATGCCCATTGCCTTAGGCCTGTGGGTCTCCAAATCCAGCCCCTTGGGGCTGTCACCTAAGAAGCTCATTGCTAAGCAGCACATTCTGATTTAGCAGGATTAGGGGTGGGGCCTAAGAGTCTGCCTTTCTCACCATTCCCTGGTGAGGCTGATGCTGCTGGTACTCAGACCAATTCTGTGACCGAAGGGCTTCAAGAGGAAGTAAATAATCAAGGAAAACACAAGTAACAGCATCATTTCATTTCCCCTGGTTATCTCAAAAGCAGTGAGTAAATCCCTGCTTTCTTTGAACGGCTCTGGCATGGTGTTCCATGGAAGCCTCACTAAGAATGGCTTTGCACATCTCTAATGCGATTCCCCAAAGTTCCGTGGCATAGCTGCTACTCCTGCTTTCTTGTTACCCTTCCTCTTTCCAGATGCAGAAGCTGAGAGCTGGGCGTGGCGGTGCACACCTACAATCCCAGCACTCTGGGAGGCTGAGGTAGGAGGATCTCAAATTTGAGATCAACTTGTGCAATTTAGCAATTTAGCAAGAGCGTGTCTCAAAATGAAAAAAAAAAAGAAAAAGAGAGGGCTGAGCAGAGGCCCTGGATTCAATCTCTAGTACCAAAAAAAGGAAGAAAAAAACCCTAATGAACAAACAAAAAGCAAAAGAAGCTGCAACTGGTCCCCAGAGCTATTTGTGCTCCAAGGTCGCAGAGACCTGGGGCAGACTGGGCTGGAGAGGTCTCCTAGCGGCCGGCAGGAGCACTTTCCACAGGCAGTTTAGGGCTGTCTGCTGCCACAGTGGGAAGGGAAGCAGTGACAGAGCTCGTGAGATTAACGCTGCTGCTGCTGTCTCCGTCATAGACCTGAACCAGCTCAGAGCCCAGGCTCGCTGGTGAATAATAGGAATCTCTATCATCCTTTCCATCCGAAAGTGTTTATTTAAAGCCCCTGGCTAACTCACAGGGTGAGCTGGCTGGTCACACACCATCACATGGCATGGAAACTGGCAATTAAATTTAGCAACCCACTTCGGCAAATTCAGATGGAGACGCTTCCAGGCCAGGAGTAGCTGGGGTCCGTTCCTAAGTCAAGAGGCCTCCCGAAAAGGGAAGATCAGGCCCAAGTGGGTTAAGCTGAATTATGCACACCTGTCCCCATCAATAACCTGGCGACTCTGAGTGCCAAGAATGCCCCTTTCTGCGCACGGCCAGGGCATGGCTTTTGGTCTTCTCTTTGAGCCAGCAGATCAGAAACCTTGGCTCCAAGGACAAGCTGTTTGTTTACTGACTCCGGGGACCAGACTGAGAGAGACAGCGCTGACCAAAGAATCAGCGTCATTTTCCTACACGCAGCCTGGCGTTCATTGTAACTGTATAGGCGAAGCCACTGCCTCAGATTTCCCTTGGCAAAGGAGGAGGGCACGGCCGGCAGGGAGCTTCACTGGTTTACAGGGTGCTATCAGAATTATGGCCCAGATTCATGGGTCAAGCGCTGCCTTCGGTCCAGGAAGCTTCTCTGTTGTAAAGTCTCCTTTTCGAGTTGAAGATTAGCAAACACGCAGTTTGTCTGCCTTTCGTGCTTCGGCCGGTGTGCCGTGTGAAAGAGAATGAAGGAGAGAGACGATGAGAGGGGTGATGTTTTTCATCTTGGCCATGGACTCAGCTGGAGTTCTCTGTGTTAACGTGGCTGACTTTTGCACAAGCTACTCTCTCTCTCTTCTTTTGGCTTATAATTTGACTTTTTAAATTTTTAGTTTTTATTAGGACATCTTTGCAGTACACGATGATTTTGTTCCTCGTGGGCATGTGCACAACACATCCGAATTCTTCTGATGTCCCCTTTCCCTCCCTTTCCCTTCATCTCTTGGTCCTCTTCCCATTTGCAAGAGCTCTATCTCCCTGTTTCCTGATGCCTGTTTTTTTATTTTGCTCTTTATTTATACTTTGGGCTTCCCATACACCAGAAACCATGCAATATTTAAGCTTGTATGTCTGATTTATTTCACTTAGCATTTTGGTGTCAAGGTGTATCCATTTTCCTACAAATGACTCGAATTTATCCTTCGTAGGAGAGTAGTACTACTCCATTGTGTGTCGATACCACACAAGGTTCTGTTTAGTCATCCGTGTCCCAGTCCTGGACATGCCTGGCAAATGTCACTGCCCGTTGTTGTGAGGGCTTGCCCTCTGCAAACGCGCCTGTGCCTCTGTAGGTGGGAAGAAGGGGCCTTTGCAGGCACATGGAAAGGAGCTGCCATCTGTCCTCTACCCACCGCGGAGCAGTTCGCCTTTGAGATGTGGCTAAACTTGTCTTTGGCACACCCACACCAGTATCTGTTCGCCCTCCTCGCACAACAGAATCTTCCAGAAAAGGAACAAACCTTCCAGTGTCGTGAGCCAGGCCTAGAGCGGAGGAAAAAGGTCCACAGATAAGCAGAGCTCCCACTCTGGAATAATGGGAGCGGCTCCTGGTGCCTGGAAATATATAATCCTGGTGAATTTCTGGTGGTGTGCATGGAAAAAACCAAAGTCTTTGATGCTGCTAAAATTGAGCCTCTGAAGCTGGGTTTTCCCTCACATCATCATTATGAGCATCACAGAATCATTCCCCAAGAAAGGAGTGTGTGGATCTTGCCCACGGTAGGTCCTCTCTTTACCTTGGCTTTCCCTCCTGCTTTCCTTTTTCTCTTGTTCCTTTCCCTGTCTCTAGACCTAGTGGCAAAAGAGTGTCCTTAAGGACATTCATTGATGGCGCATGGCCTTCAAACCTGCGTCTACTGCTGGTGGTGGTTAGCAGTGCTGGGTTTTGCTCCCTGTTCCGTGGGGATGATGGTCCCCTCTCTTCCTGCAGCAGGGTGATGACCGGAACAGAGGATATGGGCCCTTGCCCTGCAGGAAGGGCTGATGTGAATGCGGGCCATCACCATCGCTGCTCCCTCGCCCTCTCTGGCCTTCCCTGTTTGTCTCACTCAGGGCTTTCTCACCTTATAAAGCAGGTTGTGTCCCAAGGGTTGTGTTAGGCTCAAGGTTGGGTGCCTGAGTGCCTCACTGGGTTTAAACAAAGAACAATTGAGTTTCTAATCTATGGCCCTGGCCCATTGGACCACAGTGACCTCTGGTCTCTAGCTGGAAGCCCAACCCTCCTGGAGGAAATAATGGGCCTGCTCCCCAGGTGACCTGGAACCAGCTGGGTGGCCTCCTCCCCCGGTAGGCAGGGGTGAGTACAGCTGTGTTCACCTGCATCTCACACCTGCCCATACTCCTGCTGCTTGCAGAGCAGGGGAGCTTAGATATGATGGGCAGCCTGGCACACTTCCGCTTCCCAGGCTAATTAAAACCCCCATTCTGCAAATTTGAATTCCGTTGCTTAAGACAGAAATGTCAGGTCAGACTGAAAAGGCAGAAAGATTCCTTCCGAGCCAGGGAGCATCAAGCAGCCGCGGGGCCGGATTGGTGGTCTTTGTGGGGTCTCCCTGCCCTACTTTGGGTCCCAGTGATCTGCTGCTTGAAAATTGCATTTCCCAGAAGCCCCTGCACCTGGTTCCTGCTGCCTTCAGCCAGGGGTGAGGAGGGATGGGGCTCGGGGGAGGGAGAAGTTAGGTGGCTCTCCATCTCAGTCCAGCCTGGTCAGGAGCCCTGACACTTGTCCTCATGGCTTAACTGCCCCTGCCTTCATAGTTCCAGTCCCCCTGGACAGCTTGGAATTAGGGTGCAGATGCATTCTTTTCCCAAGGCTGCGTAGGGCAAGAGAAGCCTCTTCCTGTTACTTCTGTCCCGGCTGCCCCACCAATCCCTTGGCTTTCAGCTCTTCAACATCTTTGTGCCCAGCTTCCTGGTTACACCTTCCTCTACCGCAGCCAGGCCAGGCCTGGTTTCCCTGAATGATCTGTGGATGGATCCTCAGAGGGCAGCCGGTTGGTTTTATTAAGGAGGAACCGGAAACCCAGGGCAGCCACAGGACTCAGGTGTGGCGGTGGGACAGGAACTCGGCCCTCCTGTGCCCTTAGGGACGCCAGTGTCTGTGCCTCCTTGTTGGGCAGGGACACTGGGACCTGAGGGGCACTGCAGGCCGCGTTTTAGTGGTAAGTATCTGTTTCACAGAAAATGGAGAGGACCCCAGAAAATGAGCTAACTTTTTCACCAGGTGTACAGAAATGGTTCAGATGTTCTAACTCAGCTAGAAAGGCCCTTGCTTTGACCAGAAAAAAAATTAAAAAATTAAAAACAAAAACAAAAACAAAAACCCAAACCAGAGGATCTTGAGGGTCTGGATGTTGAGGAAAGCAGATCTTATTCTCCATGCTGTTTGCCTCTTCTGGCTGGAGAGCAACTTTCTTTAAAGAGAAGCCGAGGCCTCTCATCCTCTGCCCAGCCATCCTGCAGTGACTCCAGTGGGCACTTGGAGGGGCTGGGCACTGACATACTCAGGCCTCAGCCCGGGCGGCCTGCATCTATGCCAGGTGTCACCAGCTGGTCCGTGGGGGACTGGGGCCCTGTGCCTGCTCTACCCTTGCTCCCCAGGTCCCTGAGGGGAGCCCGGTCTGCGGGGACACTCATAGGTCTTGGAGCCGGGTGGCTGCGGCCTGCACTGTAGGGACAGTGTCACCTTGGAGGTGCAGCCCCTGCAAATGGATATGGGATGCCTGGAGTTTTTCTTCTAGCTCCTTTTTTTTTTTTATTGTGCTAAAGTACACAGTCGGGTACTTTAAGAGTACAACTCAGTGGCATTCAGTACATTCCTGTTGCTGTGTAACCTCCCCCACTGTCCCCTGCAGGACTTTTTCATCTCCTCAAACTGAAACTTGAACTCATGTATCACTGAGCCCATTCCTGATCACCAGGTTCTCTGCAACTCCCATTCTGTTTTCTATCTTTGTGAACCTGACAACACTAGGCTCCACATCTAAGTGGAGTCATAAGGTTTTCGTACTGGTTTTTGTGACTTGCTTATTGCTCTTAACATAGTGTCCTCAAGGTTCATTCATGTTGTGTCAGGCATCAGAATTTCCTCCCTTTTAAAGGCTAATTCTCCACTGTGTGCACACCATGTTTGTTTGTCCATTCACTGGTCATGGGTGTTCGGGTTGCTTCTACCTTTTGGCTGTTGTAAACAGTGATACTATGGACATGGGTGTGTAAGTACCTCTTTGAGTCCCAACTTTCAAGTGTTTGACATGTACCCAGAAGTGGAGTTGCTGGGTCACATAGCGATTCTATGTTTAGCTTTTTGAGGACCTGCCATACTGTTTTCAAAACAGTGGCACCATTTATGTTCCCATCAGCATCACACAGGTTCCAATTTCTCTATGTCTTTGCTAACCTTTGTCATTTTTTTCCTTTTTTTTTTTGGTAATAACAATCTTAATGGTTATGAAATATCTTTTAACTTTTAAGTTTAATGTTAGAAATGTATTCTACATATAGGGTATATTTTTCACAATGTGTAAGAAGATTTACAATGAAATTTTGATTTTTTTCTCCTTTGAACAGTTTCCCTGTTTTCCTTTCCAGAGGCAGCAGTTGTCAACCTCAAGGATGCTTATAGATGCTCATAGATAGCCTATGTACAGACTAGGTTATTTGTGTGTGAATATACATCTTTCTGAAAAAAATAGGGGTCCTGGGGATCTAGCTTAGAGGTAGAATGTTTGTCTAGCATGAACAAGGCCCTGGTTCAATCCCAGCACAAGAAGCAAACAAAACCCCCCAAATAAATAGGAACATGGACTATCCTTACTACATCAATAGGTGATAAAAGATTTAAATCTATAGAGATCACAGATAGCTGTAATTATGACCCTCACCCCTCTAATCCAGTCCAGACATTTTGGACTTGAGAAAGATAATACTCGTGTATCCTATATTCATTCCACTCCCAGGCGAGACGGGAGCAGTATCCTGTCATCAGGCACATTAATCTTCCCGCAGAGAAAAATAAAAACGAATTATACTAAGTGAGATAAATAGCCATACGCTGGTTGCAGTTAGATTTTGCCAGCAAATGAGTTAGGAAGCTTTCACTTTTCAGAGCTTTCTGGATTCCGGAATTGCAGAAAAGGGTTTATAGGCTTGTAATATTTCCAGGGCCTGGATACGGAGCTTTTTATATTGTGTCCTTATATTCATAATAACCCTACGAGATAGAAGAAATTTAATGAGTGGAGAAATTGAGGCTCAGACAGAGAAAGTAATTTGAGCAACTAAGTGCCTAAGTTAGGATTTGAACCCACACCTGCCTGTTCTTAAGTCCGGGCTCTTCCGGCTGCATCCCTGGTGACTGCGTGCATTGTCTCCATAATAATGATCAGCAGTGTCTCTTCACTCTCAAAGGAACTGAGTCTCAGAATCTATGTCACATGGTCACCTAGCCACGCACGCCAGGGTAGGGCTCTGTGACCGAGCTGCCTTGGCAGTTGAGGGCTGACCCTTGATTCCTACAGACATGAGCAGGGTTCAAGGACAAACACACACTTTGCGGGGCTTCACACTCCATTTAGATAGCACTTCAGGGCCCCCTAAGGGGGGCGTGAGCAGTCACATGAGCATCACCTCTTCCAGGAAGCCTTCCTGGACTTCCAAACCTCTGGGATCTCAAGGTGTGCACTGTACTGCTTACCTCTTACTTTTAGGGGATATTTGTTCTAATTCATTTTATTTAAAAAATTATGATAAAAGAGCCACAACTTAGTATTTGCCATCTTAAAGCCTATGGTTCTATGGGGTCAAATTCACTCACACGGTTGTATAATCATCACCATTTCTGGAACTCTTATCATCTTGAAAAACTGAAATCCTGTCCTCATTAACCACTAACTTCCTGCTCCTCCCACCCCCATTCCCCACACCCAGTGGAAACTCCATTCCACCTTCTGGTCCTATGGACTTGACTTCCCTAAATGCCTTATAGAGTGGAATCATCAATATTTGTCTTTTGTGACTGGCGTGCCTCACTTAGCACTGCGTCTCCCCGGTTTGCCGGTGTTGCAGAATGCTGTGGTTTGGGAGTGAGTCCCTCAAGGGTGCACATGCTGACATTCAGTTCCCATGAAGAGGTGTCCAGAGGCGGCGACTTAACCAGACCTCGACGTTTAGAGGGGGCTTCAGGAGTTGATCAGGATTATATGAGGTCAGGGCCAAGGATTTAGCTCAGTGTTTCCTTTGCTAACCTCGAAAGTGCAAGGTACCAAGTTTGATCCCCAGTACCAAAAAAATAAAGGGAGTATATAAGGTCGTAGGGTGGAGTCCCCATGACTGTACCTTGGTGAATTTTTAAGAAGAAAGAGTGAGACCAGAGGATACAGACACATACACATGATCCCTGTCTCTAGCCAGTGATGCCATGTGCCACCTTGGGACTCTCCCAGCAAGAAAGTTATCACCAGATGGGGCCCTGTGACTGTGGGCCAGAATGTGAGCCACGGGAAACCTTTTCTCCTCAAAACTTACCCAACCATAAGCATTTCATTGTCCTTACAGAAAACAGATGAATACATTGCATGTGTAAGGATTTCCTTCTTATTGATGGTCTTCCTTTAAATTGTTTTATATTAATGCTTTGAAAGTGAAGACACCTTTGTGGTCTGTCCTTGTCCATTTTCTGTTGCTCCAACAGAATGCCACAGGCTGGGTAATTTTTAAAGGAGAGAGGTTCATTTCTTACAGTCCTGGGGGCTGGGAAGTCCAAGGCCACAGTGTTGGTAACAGGCAAAGGCCACTTGCTACATCTCAACCTGGTGGAAGGCAGCATGTGGGGCACAGTGCATGCATGCCAGCTCAGGTATCTTGTTCTTCTTACAAAACCACTAATGACATTGTGGGGCCACACCCTCATGACTTATCTAACCCTAGTTATATCCCCAGAGCCCCACCTGAAAATACTGTCCACGTGTGAATTGGGGGATCAAGTTTTCAACACATGAACTTTGGAGGAACACATTCAAACCATCGCATTTTGAATCTCACAAAATCAGGCAGCGTCGTTGATTCCTCTGTCAATACCGATGGATGGATGATGCAGACTGGACATTCTTTTTAGAATTTGTAGCTGCCCAAGGAGTGAGACCAAAGGCTATCGAGCTAAGAAAACCCTCGAAGAAGTCCATGGCTTGATCTCTTGTGACATTAATGCTTTCAGCCACACCTACACTTAATGGCATAGGTTAGTAATTGTTCATTACACGCTATTAAAAGCAGATGTTACAATTGGTACTTGATCAGTTCAGCAACAATGCTATACTTCAATCAGAGTGACTGTGTGTGAGTGTGTACAGTGTGTGGGAGAATCAGTTTGTAGTGAGAAGGCACAAGGCCGACCAGGGATCCTCTGTCTTCCCATTTACCTGCCTTCATAGAAGCCCTGGGTTCTTTGAGATTCTAACTGGGCTTCCACAGTTCTAAAAAAAAGAAGGATGGGGGATGTAGTTCAGTGGGAGCATGTGCAATGCCTTGGATTCAGTCCTCAGCACTGAAAAACAAAAACAACAAAAGGAAGAAAAATTCTTGCACTTAGTTCTCCTCTCTTTGATGTGAAGGCTGGAGAACAGGAAGCAAAGTTCTGGGTCTGGCTTCACGGGCTCTTTTCTTATTTAATCGCCACGGACACCCATGTGGTTCACAGCCAATGTCAAGGTGAGGGCTTTATCATCCTGGCTATTTTTAAAAATTTCTTTTTCTTTGTTAGTATGTGTTTACAATACATAATAAGTACCCCCCTCCTTGGGAACTGGTACCTATAGGTACCGCATCACTTTTCAGAAAGGGGAGGGACAGAGGGGCCCAGCGACAACACAGGCCACACATCTGGTTCAGACAGGGGCATCTGGCTCTGTGGAGCTCTGCTTAGGCCCTGTTTTGGAGGAGGACGTTGGAGGTACTGAGAGGTGCCTGGCTCTAACCACAGGGGGGATGAGGATCTCCAGGGAGCTTCTCCCTGGGTGTGGAGGCCCAGGCCTCTCACCCTGCTGTCCTCAGCAGTGGCCCAGCCCTGGCCTCGGTGACTTCGCCTCACTGTTCTTCTGGTACCTGAGATCTTGGGAGTTCCTGGAAGCCAATAGGAAGCACGCGGAGTTTGGACAAATAAAGACTAGGAGGCAGTGCTGCCACCTCCATTAGGCCATGATCTGAAACGTGCATGGTGTCCCCGGAGTGGGATGATGTGGCTGATCCGCAAAACGAGCTCTGGGTGGAAATGCGCTGGGACCTGATCCACCAGTCCCAGAGCAGGGGAGAGATGGGTGAGAGATTGGAGGAAGAAGTGTCCTAGGTTAAGTGTGTGTGCACATGCGTGTGTGAAGTGCGAGTCCCTGTTTCCTAAGACACTCTGTCCGACTGCAGAGGCAGCCTGAGGAACAGGCTAGGTGACCTAGGAGGCCGTCCATCCATCTGGCTGTCAGACCTGGGGCCCGATGAACACCAGGCGGCCCTGAGTCAGCCCATGGGCAGCCCTGAGGGAGGAGGAGGAAGAAGCTATGAGGTCACTTGGTCGTGAGGTCACATGGGAGGGACAGGGTTTGCAGTAGATCTCAGCCTGTCACTGTGAGGGCTTAGGCTCAGGCAAACAGCCTTTTCTACCGGAAGCTGTGTTCCTTTGCGGCCCTGGACAGTACAAAACTGGTCCAGGCCAGGCAGACAGAGGCTCTGATGCCCTGGAAAGGCTCAGGTCCAAGTTGACCTTCTCAGCCACCAGCAGGCTGGCTGGGTAGGGCGCTCCATGCCTGCCCAGGGAATGGTTCCTGAGGCTGGCTGCACTCTGAAATCCTGAAGTCCCACTGTGGGAGAGAGGTCACAAGCCCGGGTTGTCACCCCTGGTACCTCCTCCGAGAAGTCCCCAGCTGACGGCAGCTGGCGCCGGCCCTGGACCTGTCCTCAGCTGCCATCTCAGTGTGTCTCGCCTGTGCCCTGTGTGGTCACCCTGTCAGGCTCTGATGGGGCTGTGGGGCTGCAGGAGGCCTCCAGGTGGCGGGGAGCAAGCGCCACACGAGGTGACCTCCCTGCGGGGCCCAGGTCTCCAGCCACTTGGGCAGCGCTCCCTGCTCGCGTTTGCATCAGTGTCTGCAGCTGCCGGTCAGTAGGCGACCTTCAGAGCTGCTGAGAAGGGACTGTCTTTGCAGTGTGCTCCGCAGAACAGCTCCTCGGCCCCTCATGCCTGCCGGGCCACGATCTCCTGCCTCAGTGGGCGACTGCCCGACCCCCACCTCCCGACATTTTATTTGATTTTACTTATTTTTATTTTATTAGAAATTTTTACTCTTACATTTATTTTGTTCCATTTTATATCTTTTATTTTTAAAATTTACTTTATTCTATTTATTTCAAAATTGTTCTTTAAACATGTGTTTATTTTTGTTTCTACTTGGCTTTTAAATTTATTCTATTTATTTTTGCATTTATTTATTATGTTTAACCCCAGCTGCCTTAGGGATTTGGCCTCTTCCGTTTCTGTTGAGACCCAAGATGCACTCCCTGTTTCTGGACCTGGCAGCTTCCTCCTGCCCAGGGACTCGCTGTTACTCGGTAATGACCCCTGCCACATACATGAATATCCTGGTATTTCTTATTTTCAGTGGGGTCCAAGAAGTCACCTTCTGCCCACTTTCTCTGACTTGCAGAGGACTCAGGTGCAGGGAGAAGCAGTGTGGGAAGACTGGCTTAGGAGGGGGAGGGCACAGCTGTGCAGCTGTCCCCTGGTGTCGGTGGGGATGGATTCCAGGACCCCCTTGGGTCCCAAAATCCACAATGCTCATGTCCCTTCTATAAAGTGGTGTCGTGTTCACATAGAAATTAGAAATGTTCTGCCCTGTACCTTAAATCATCTCTAGATGGCTTACAATGCTTCATAGGTGCAGCTGCTGTGTCAACAGTTGTGCTGTTGTACATGTTCAATGCACATGCATTTTTTCCTGATTTTTTTGATCCACCATTGGTGAAACTGAAGATGCAGACCTTGGACTGAAGTAGGTTTTAGTTGCTCACAGACACAGGAAGTAGCCCCATAATTCAAGGCATGCCCCTTTGATCTTTCCAGGACCACTGCCAACTCCCCACCAATGTTTTGGGGTCTACAGAGATCCTCCAGGTGAAGCCGGGTGGGTCAGTGAGCCTCTCTTCATGGGCCTGAACCTGTTCACTCACCAGTGGGCTTCCTTGACCCCTTCCTCTTCCTCCTTTTCCCAAAGCCAGTGAATCACCAAGTCCTGTAAATTCTCTTAAACATTCTTTCAGTGTATCTGTTTCTCTTCGTTACCTTCTAATTCAGGGGCCAGTCCACCATGGCCCTTAGACTCAGTCTGGTGCTATTTTGTAAATAAAGTTTTATTGGGACATAGCCATGAGCATTCTTTGCACGACACCCACGCTGCTTTCTTGCTGCAGACAGGGTGGACCTCGCCCCAATACTTGAGATGTAGCCTTTCCAGAAAAGATCTGCCAGCTCTGCCCTAACTAACCCACGCATTCAGCCTTTCAGGGGAATGAGGAAACTTCCTTTCCACTGGTGGCCCTGTCTCCAGTCTTGCTCCCTGCGTGCCGGCCCCACACCCTGGTCTTCCTAAAGTAAAGATCTCATTGCGTTGCTTGGCCACACGTGTTCCTGGCTCTGAGTGATGTGCTCCTGATGGTCCCTAGACACCTTCTCGTGGTCTGCAGGGCTCTCCGGCCCACTCCGGCCTTTCTGTTGCCAGCATGGCATGTTGCTCTGCAGCTGCAGCTGCCAAGGGCACCCAGGACCCTGAGTGTCTTCCCTCAGTCCGGGGCTTCTGTGTGCCGTTTCCTCTCCCTGGAAGGACCTGCTCTTGACGCTTACCTGGCCCGCTAGGATGCATCCTGTAGTCGTCAGGAAAGCCTTTCCCTGAGCTCCCATGGACTCTGGTTCTTCTACAAGGGTTACACTGAAATTGCGTTCTCTCTCCCTCCCTCTCTTCCCGCTCCTCTGCCTGCTCCTTGCTCTCTTCCTCTGTCTTTGACTCTCTTGCTCTCCCTTCCCTCCTTCCCCTTTCCTCTCCTTCTCCTTCCTCCTCAGACTCCTCTTTCTCCTCTGTCCTCCTCTCTCCCTCTCTCTCTCTCTCTCTCTCTCTCTTCCCTCAAGTGCTCTGGATGCAAAACAAAACCAACAATAAAAAATCCACATCTCCCTCAGTGGCTTCCATGCTAGTGGGGTAGACAGAACTTAAACAGGATTAAGAAGCAGGCCAGAGAATGTTAGGAGGATGTCACAAGGGGAAGAAGTAAATCAGAGGGAAGACATGGAACGCTGGGGCGGTGGAGGCCAGGGAAAGGGTTCCCGAATCAGGCCTGAAGGAAGAGGGGAAGGAGCGGTGAGGAGACTGGCAGGGCCGCAGGCAGCGGAAGGTCAGGCACACAGGTCTGCGGGGCAGGCCGTGGTACCCAGCGGAGTGTAGGCCCGAGGCTGGTGCGGACGCTGGAGGAGACAGGGAAGGAAGAGGGAGGGGCGAGGGAGAGCCTCAGGGAGAGACAGGGCGGCGGGAGCCACTGCATGCTACCGAGCGGAGGAGTGACGGGACGGACGTGGTTTGGGTTTTAAAAGCCACGTAACTGAGCTCTTACGGCGCTAATATTAGACAGACGCCGTCCTGGAGGGCAGGCGCGGTCACCAGGGCTTCCCAGAGGCCCGGGAGAGATTCGCGGGAGGGCCTTGTGGAGGCGGAGCAGCCCCAGGGCAGTCTGCAGGCTGGAGAAGGCGGAGCGGGAGCTCACCGGGTCGCTCCTTCCGAGAGAGCCTGGCAGCCCGGGGTAGGGCGACGGGGTGTGAGTTCTGGGACCCACGGTTCGCTTCTGCACTGCTGCCAGTGGGTGGGGCGGTGCCCTCACACCACTCTAGAGCAGCCTCCTGGAGGCACGGCTTTCTCCGGCCAAACTGTCACTAAAGGAACTGCCACAGCAGCTTTGTGTCATACTGATCTTCATTCTCAGGACACAGCTCATCTGGGCTGTGGAAGAGCTCTGTGTGTTTTACAGGTGAATGAATGAATGAAGATGAATGAATGAATGATGAACCACTGAATGAATGCTTCTTCCCAGCAGCCAGATCCCGGCTCCCACGGGCTGATGAGGTGGAAGGTGCCCCACTGGCCAAGTCCCTGGGGCTCTTGGCTGCCTGCTTGGCCATCGCCATGGCAACCACACACATCCAACTGGTTTTCCTGATTGCACAAGCTGCTGGGCTTCGTTGTCCCCTGGAGCGTGTATCGAACTCCACGCGGTGTCATCCGGCTGTCATGGCTCTGGGCAGAGTTCTGCATGGTGACAGAGGTGGGCCTGGTGGCAATGAGGTGGGCTTGGGGGCCGGGGGTCCATGGAAGACTCTGGGTTTCCAACCATCTCCAGGCGCCAGGCAAGGCCTCTGTGCAGGAGAAGGGGAAGTGGGGGAAAGCCCAGAAATCAGCTGCACAAATGGACTTGGGGGATTTGTGGGTTTAGTGCTGTGAGCCAGGTGTCACACAACCTTCTGAAGTCCTGGGACCCCAGAGAGCCATTGTGGGAGAACACAGACAGCTGCCTCTCAGCCCATGGCCCTGTTCCCTCCTGGGTGCTGAAGGCCACGCCGAGGACTCTGGGTGCCGGGGAGGAGGACAGAAGTGGAGCAGGTGGTGACAAGCATGAAGAAGAGGAGCCGGTGGGGACCTGAGCTCTGTGCACACCTGTGTTCCCGGAGGGACAGGGCCGAGGTTTGGGAGGGGCAGGCCCGGCTGATGGACATTGTGCACCCGCCAGGCGGGGTCTCGGAGCTCTAACTCAGGGGCGGGAGAGCATGATCGAGGGCAGAAATGCTGTAGTAATGACTGAAGCACCTGGCCTGCAGTTCTATCAGGGAATTAAAAACCCTGCCCCCACCGGGATCCCATAAATTAATTTCCCTATTTCTGTGTGGTAGAATCTGCTAGTCATCCCTTAACTCTACTTTTGATCTCTTCCTTAGTAATAATAATCAACATTTTAAACATGTTCTTCCAGGACAAAGGCTACTTTTTCCAGCCTCTCTTGGAACTATGTGTGGCCACAGGGCAAAACTGTGGCCAATGGGCTAAAACTGGAAGTATCGCGGTGTTCAACTTCTGGGAAGTATAAAGGGAGAGGATTTCCTCTTCCTCCTTGGTGCAGGCTGGGATATGAACATGATGGATGGAATTCAGTAACTATCTTGGGCTGTCAAGTAGAAATTCTATTGACAAGGAGCTCTGATTCCTGATGATCTTAGCTATTAGTGAAATCATAGACTGTTTGCTTTTATTTTTTTATTTGTGTGAGAGATGTACATGTTTGTGTCTTCGACAAAGCACAGTTATTTTGAGTTTTCTGAACCTGTTCCTATCTAATGTAATGGAAAGTAAATTACACACACACACAACACACACATGGAGAAACAACACAGAAATGAAGAGCGTAGACTTGATTGAGTCAAGCTGGCTTCAAATCTTAGCTCCACTACTTGCTAGCTGTGTGTTCTTGAATAAGTTTCTGAAGCTCTCTGTGCCTCAGTTTCCAAACTAATATACTAGAAGTAATAATAGTAACAATTGTGTGGGTTTTGTTTGTTTTTTTGGAGGGGATAAAATGAAAGCATACCTTTATTTAAAGACAGTGAATAGGGGTTATCACATAGTAAAGATTTGGTATGCATTAGCTATTATCATAGTCCTAGCCTGTTTTCTGTTACTATAATGAAGCTGTTTTATAATGTATGTTAGTCAGCTTTCCATTATGGCGACAAAAACCTGAGTAATAATAAAGGAAATGTTTGTTGTGGCTCATGGTTTCAGAAGCTCTGGTCCATGGGTGCCTGACCTTGTTGTTTTGGGCCTGTGGCAGCCCAGGACCTCATGGCGGGCACGTGTGGTGGAGGAGGCTGGTGAATCTTAGTCACTTTCCTCATCACTGAGACACAATACCAGACACTGTAAAGTAAAGTAAAGTAAAGTAAAGTAAAGTAAAGTAAAGTAAAGTAAAGAAGGACCAGGTCATTTGGGCTCACATTTAGAGTCCGTAGTCTGCTGACTTCAAGGCAGGACAGCATGGCAGAAGTTCATGGTGGAGGAAAGCTATTCAGGTCATGGCAGACAGGAAGTAAAGAGAGTCAAGGGAGGAGCCGGGACGGGAGATAAACCCTTCCAGGTCACAGTCATCGTGACCCATCTCTTCTGACCAGGCCCCACCTCCTAACAGCAAGCCAGCTATAAGCCCCCATAATCCAATCACCTTCCGAAGATCCTGCCTATGATTATCTGACACATTGGGGGGCTATCTAGATATAAACCACAACAGGAAGCAGAGAGAGGAAGGGGGTCAGGGTCCCACTCTCCCCTCTGAGGCCACACCCCCAGTGACCTCACTTCCTCCCATTAGGCCCCATCCACTAAAGGTCCCACAACATCTGAGTAGCATCATAGGCCAGGGATCAAGTATTGAACCTGTTGGCCTTTGGGTGAAATTTAAGGTCCATTCCATATGTTCAGCTTACAGATGTGGAGGCTGGAAGCCCAAGATTGGGTGGCCCTTTGTATTTATCCTCTGGTGAGGCCCTGTAGTGAATGACAGGAGGGAGGGAGGGAGAGAGAAGCAAGAGAGAGAGATCGAATGGCCGAGGGCTCAGGCTTGCTGTTTCATCACATCCCTCTTGTGAGAACCAGCCAGGGCCTGTGACGACGAGACCGATGTCAACCCCTTCGAAGGGTGGTGCCCTCTCTGACCTGAGCAGCTCCCACTGGGCCCACTTCTTCTAGCCCCCGGCCCCGAGGCGCCACCCTGAAGCCACATCTGGACCGTGGCAGCGTCCTGCAGATGCCATCTGTACCTGGGCTCTGTCTCTCACACACCCAGGCTACTGCAGAGTTGTACCAAGTGTGTTTCCCTTTTCCTCTGTTGACCTTATAACCCCGTTAATGTCGCAGAAGACTGAAAAAAAAAATCCAATGTCAGTGTAGTCCAGCTGCAGTTCATGCGTCCATAGTCAACATCTTTTTCTTAGGACAAATTCCTTCGAGGCATGGGGCTGAGGATGACTTGCATCCAGGTGAGCAGGTGTGGGGATGCACTGAGTGTCCCTTCCTGTCCTGGTCATTAGTTTTCAGCTGGCACAAAGTGCAGGTCGCATATCAGTAGGCTCTAAGCAGTTGGCAGAGGAGGAGCACACTCCTCCCCTGTTTAGGAATTGTCTTCTGGGTTGCTTAGGAAAAGTAGGTTGGGTACAGTAGTGTGTGCTGTACTTCCAGCTACTCAGGAGGCTGAGGCAGAAGGGTCACCTGAACCTAGGAGTTTAGGGCCAGTCTGGGCAGCAAAGTGAGATTTTTGTCTCTTAAAAAAATAAAATAAGAAGAAAGAAAGAAAGAGAAGCTTGAACACTACCCATCCATTTATTTATTTATGGAACTAAGGCGGGGTCTGTATCCTTAAGATGCTCAGAGTTTAATAAGCAAGGGAGACACATTTCCCGTACCTCTCTGGGCTTGCCTTTCCTCAGGTCTGGCTCTCAGGGCTCTGGGTGTCAGAGAGTGAGTAAGACTTTGCTGGGAATAAAAGGTGGGGCAGCTCTTCTGGGAATGTGTTCCCTGTAGGCGTCTGCACATGCATAGAAGGATATAAATACCTGGCTGTTCATGGCAGCGTCATTTATAGCAGCCCAGAAGAAACCCAAATGTCCATATTTAGAAAATTGGATGATCTATGGTCACTCCTCAGGGGACTACTATATGACAAGGAGAGAACAATAAGGAAAGCTTCCCAACTATACTGTTAGGCCAGAAAAGCAAGGAGCAGTAGGTACAGAGTTGGCTGCATTTTGTGTAAGAGAAGGCAGGAGAAAAGAGTATATATTCACTGATATTTGTAGAGAGACTAGAATGATGAACAAGAACTACTAAAAACACTTATCCTTGAGTAGGGAGTGGAGGTGAGAGTGGACAAAGAGTGGACAAGGTCAGAGCAGCAGTAATGTGCCCCAGTCTTCTATAAAATTTAGATTTTATTACCTGCTATAGTTTGGATATGGCAAGTCCTCCAAAGGCCTGTGGCACAGTTGGGAGGCGGGGTAGCTTTTAAGAGGTGGGGCCTACTGGGAGGAAATGAGGTCACTGGGGGCGTGGCTTTATAGAGGATATGGGGACCCCAGCCCTCTCCTGTGGGTCTCTTACTGAGCTTGGCTGCCATGAGGTGAAGAGACTTCCTCATCCACAAGCTTCTGCCATGTTATGCTGTGCTGCCACAAGCCCCAAACCACAGGGCCAAGCAACTATGGACTAGAACCTCTGAAATCATGAGCCAAAATAAGCCTTTCCTGCTTTTAAGTTGATAGTCCCAGGTATTTTGTAACAGTAACAGAAAATTGACTAACGCCACCTATTCTATGAAATAAAATGAAATGCAGTAAAAGAAGGAAAGAACATTCTTAGCAGAGAGAACAGGATACGCAGCAATGTTGACAGGCACAAAACAGGAAGTAACCAGAGAACAAAATTTCCCTTCTCTTTGACATAGTGTCCAGGCTGGGTTTCCAGAACTGCACATCTGGTGTTTCTGATTTCTGGATACCTGCTTGAATATAAGCTTCTTACAAAAAGGGACTTGATCAGTGTTGTTAGCCATCATACCCTTGCCAATTAGAAAAGTGTTGGCTTGGAGAAGGCACAAATTAGCACTAGGTGACTGATGCACGGACTGTCTGAAAATGCCCTCTGGTTTGCATCCCCCCATCTTTGGATGGAAAGCCCCCCTTTCTTCCCATAACCTTGGCCTGCTTCCTGGCTGGGGTCCTGTGTTCTCTTTTTTCTTCAGTTTCCTGATTGAGGGGTCTTTCCATGTCTCTTTAAGAAAAAGCAAGCAAGCAGACAAATAGGAAATTGATGGTTTTTTGACCACAGAAATTATACATTTAAAAGAAATACAGCACTGAATGAAATTACACATTGACATAAATCCACATGCATACACCCCTAAGAACACATATGAACTTACACCTACACACACAGAAATTCCATGAAATTCATGATAGAGCTCAGCTCACCTACTACACAGAAATTATGTGATTGCTTTATTTTTAAATTGTGATTTTCAAGATTTTCAACTTGCACATCTCCTAAAGGAATTTTGAGGAAACTCACCCCAACATTTATATGTCAATATCTAAAATAGTTTTATCTTAAGTCTAAATAGTTGCAAAGGCTATAATCTTCAGCATACTATTTGAAATACTTCATCTTCCTCTTTAATTCCTGTTTCTATCCCATTTTTCCAAAGATTGTAATCCTGATGTAATATACATTCATGCTTAGAAGTCTTTCATTGATCTCGTATTTATCTCTACCACATCTATGCACGTAAATTGATTACAAAGTTATATTTATTTCCTGTGACAAGTTATTAAATGTTAAAAATGGGTTTTCTTCTGAATTGAGTTAGCGCTGCAATAAAAAATAGAGACTTCATCGAAACAATATATTTCGATGTTCCCTTGCCCTAAGAATGCTGCACAAATTTGTAAACCCTAAAACAGGAAGCCTTCTTTTAGCTGGGCGTCTGTGCCTAGGCCCAGTGGGGCTCTGGACTTCAGCTGAGAGCTCAGTGGCTCTTGGGGATCTGGCTGGGTGTCTGATCCGGCCCTCTGGTTGGCTGAGTGGAAAGTTCTGGAAGGAGCTCAGCTGGGAAGCTTGATCTCTGCTTCATGTGGGGTCTTCTCTTTCCCTAGCCCGTCAGGGTGGACTCTTCTCAGGGCAGCTGGACAGGATTTCAAGAGGGTAAGCATAGACTCCCACCCCCAACCAATGAGAGACCCTTCAAGGTCACATGGCCAGGGGCACACACAGCAAATATTATGAAGTCTGAAAAATGATCATTGAACATAGAAAAGTGGATTTTCCATAGAAAACGCATGAGATTAATGAGATAGACTACCACCAGGCCTTTCCTATACATTTTGGGGGGATAAAGGAATGCCTGCTGAAAATTTGATTAAGCAGAGAGTGTATTAGCAAGTCTTTTTTTTGGCTTTGTTTTTGAGTAGGAATCTAAAAATATGGAGACTTAAAGGAGTAAAATAAGAAAAGGATGATTCAAATTGGAATAGGGTTTCAATGATATAATTTAGTAACCCTTTTGTTAAATAAGACAGGTTGAATCTGAAAGAAATCATGTGAATCTTTAATCCTGAGGCTTTAGGTAATGCATCTTGAAAATGTTAGAAGTTGGGGAAAATATTCCAGCTACAGTGAAAATCATCAGCATCTATAAACGAGAAGGCTTCAGCGGTTTGAGTGTGGTTTTCTTTTCAGCTAATGACTCCGCCTAGGGATGAGTTTTAAGAATAACTGCAAAGAATTTCTGCATTTTCAAAAAGTGGAGGAAAAGTCTTTTTTAGTATCAAATAATTCTTATAGATGTGCACCTGATTTGTTTGTTTTTGTAGGACTAACTCTCAAGAGAGGTGATATTTCTCCAACACCCCTCCCACCCCGGTCTGTCTGTCTCTCTCCCTCTCTCTACCCTTTTTCCCTTCTTCCCTCTCTCCCTCCCCCATATAAGGGTTGACTTTGTTGATGAGAAGCGATTTTCCTTCCCCTTTTACCATATAACTGAATTCAAACTATCCCAACACAGACCATATGCACAATTTTAACAATGGATTCCCTTAACACATAACTAAGAAACTATAAACCAGGGAAGTCCCAGAAGCTCTGTGAACTGATGGGGGCTTTTTTTAGTCATCAAGGTCATTCCCCATTGTTTGGTGCCCTGTGGTTTTCCCATCATGGGATAATGAACCACAGAGCAGCGGAGAGCTGAGGGGTGTCCGTCTCCCACGGAGTGGGAGCCAGGCTCGGGTGAGCGGCTTTACGGGAGAGCCCGCGGGGGATGGGAACCCAAGCATGCCCCTTGGAGAGTCTCCCTTGTCCCCAAGTTAGAGCATGCCCAGTATCTCAGGCACTTCCTTCATTTCTGGACGTACCTGACACCCACAACTTAAAGGAGGAAGTGTTTGTTTTTGGCTCATGTTTCAGTCCATGGTCAGCTCCCCAGAAGAAACAGCATGCCAAGGGACATGGCGGAGGGAAAGCTGCTCACCTCAGGGCAGCCTGGAAGTGGAGAGAAAAGCATTTCCTCTGACCAGACCCCACCTCCCCACAGCAAGCCAGATAAACCCCTGTTATCCAATCGCTTTCCAAATCCTGAGGCCATGGGAGCTGCTCTAGATCTAAACCATATCATCCAGGAAGGTAGGGAAACTTCTAAGTTATCAGGATAAAGAGGGATCATGAAGAGGCAAACATATCTTACTAAAAAGGAGGATGTTTTCCATGATCAGGACTTGGTTTTGTGCAGCAGAATTGGAAACCACTGCCTGGCAGCTCTGAGAACCCTCTGAGGGGGTTGTGTATCAAAGGGCCATAGAAACTGCTTTCCAAGTAGAGCTGTATCTTGACTCATGGCCCTATAAATACGCTCTACATTGAAAATATTGTTCAACTGAAAATGCATTTACTATACCTAATGTACTGAACATCACTGCTCAGTCTTGGCTGCCTTACCTGTACACTGAATATTCACATTAGTCTAGAGCTGGGCAAACTTGCCCAACAGGAAGCCTGTTTTATAGTTGAGTATTGACTATTTCATGCAATTTATTGAATACGATGCTGAAAGTGAAAAACAGCCAGGTTTTATTGGGTGTACTTTCACACCATTGTGAAGTTGGAAGATCTTCTATTGTGATTTGTTACTTTTCTCTAGATGCTGAGACAAAATATCCAACACCCAAAGTTAAAGGGGAAACGTTTTATTTAGCTCACAGTTTGTAGAGGTTTCAGTCCATAATCAGCTGGCTCTAAGGCAGGGTGGCACATGGCAGAGGGGTGGCGCAGAGGAGAAATAATTCATGGTGCCCACACGGTAGCTACAGCAACAAGGGAAATTTAACAGCTGCCCCTTTTATCTTATTCAGACTACCGGGATTAGGGCAGTACCAAAACAATCAGTGTACAGGTTTAGTAATCACATGCCCTTAATCCCAGCACCACACACTCTACGTTCAGCCACCTCTGGAAAAACCTATGATGGCATGACTCTTTGCGGGGACATCTAGACCCACACCCTAACAAGACCTTCCTTCCTTCCTTCCTTCCTTCCTTCCTTCCTTCCTTCCTTCCTTTCTTCCCTTCTCTCTCTATCTCCCCCCCCCCACCCTTTGAGACAAGGTCTTGATACATAGATTAGGCTGGTGTTCAATTTACGATGCAGTCCAGGCTGGCCTCACACGTGCAGCCTCCTGAGTGCTGGGTTTACAGGTGTGTGCCACTAAACTCAGCTCTGAAGCTGATAATGAGGTCCTAAGATCTCCGAGAGCAGACACTGTGTCCGATCCCTCTTTCATATTTCCCCGGAGCACCTGGAAGTGTGTGCACACATGGTAGACCTGTTCCACGGAGCCAGAGACTGTTATTGTTTCTCTGGAGTGGAAGACGCAGAGAGACCGGTAGTGTTCTAGTTCATTCTCTTTTGCATCTGGCGAAATGAAATCCAAACTCTCAAAGACAGCTAAGCATTCATCAGAGTTTTGAAAAGTAAGAGAAAAATTCCACTAGAATTACTGCTTGATCTTGATAAATAAAGAATTACAAGAGGCCACTGGTTTAGACTCAGTTCTTGCACTGGGCCTGACAGACCAGACTAAAAACCAAAATGGTGTCACTCACAATAAAGTAAACCAAAACTAAGTTGTCCTCCTAGAAATCGGGAGGCAGAGATAGCAGCTAAATTTCTCTAACAGGCCAGTTTCAGTCCCTTTTGCTTTCATCATTACCAAAAAAGAAACCCTATGTTAACCAATCCATTATTTTCCTATTGCTTTGTCTCCCTGCCTTGCTCTTAGAGACAATGTAATTTTGAAATGACCAGTTTCCTTTTTACTCTTTGTTCCTGTTTTCTTTAGCCCGCCCCCCCTTTTTATCTACAAAACCAACCTCCTCTACTCAGCTTCTCAGAACACTTCTATTTTATGGAATGAAGGATTAGCCAGTTCTAGAATTGAAAAAGAAAACCAGTTGAGGTCTTCATAATAAGTTGTTCATACTTTGTCTTTGACAACCTAGAGTCTATCAGCCTAATGCACAAGAAATACTTTCTGTGCGTAGTCATTCCTGTGTGATTTCCACCGGGGCAGAGGAGAGCTGGTTCTGTTACTAGGGACCCTGATCTTTACAGGTCAGCTCTATCTCTCTGCCCCTTTCCTTTGCCCAAGCTGGAATCTCTTAGCAACTTATGTCTCAGAGGTGGAACATATTTTGAAGAGATAGTCTCATGGAACTTCTCTTTTTCCGAGTTGGGGAGAATTCAAGTGTGAAAGGAAAAAGAATGGCAAAGCTGTCTTTCCAACTTGAAAAAGATCTGTGTGATTCTCGGGAGAGCGGCATCCATTTATTGTTGCCTACTCCCCCACCCCAGAGGTCTGCTGTACATTCTTAATGTCGGGCCTCCCTTCCCCATCCCTACCCGTGGTGACAGCTGGGTACTACCCCACCCAGGGCATCTCCACCGCCTCTATTGCATCTGGTTGTGGCCAGAAAGATGTCAACGGAAGTGTTGCGTGACACCACATGGGAAGGCTCGTTAAAGACAATGGGCACATGCTTTTTGTTTCTTCTTGGCATCTCCTATTTATTGTTCTTTCTGTAGTCTTTTGCTCTGTCCCAAAATAGTGACTAAAACCACAATGATTTACAATCTTGTGCCATATAATGACATTTCTTTGATGGATCACATATATGATGGCAGACCTGTGACATTGTAAGGGAGCTGATGATTCCTGTTGTCTAGTGATACTGCAGTCATGATATTGTGGCACAAAGCATTACTCAGGTGCTTGTGGTAAACGTGGGGTGACCTCCTGGTGACAGTCGTGTAAAAGTATAACACATACAGTTATGCACAGCGCACAAATAATAAACGAATCTGTTCCTCATTTGTGTATTTGTTTATATTATACCTTTGATCCTTTTTTAGAGTGCTCTCCTTCTACTTATTTAAAAAAAATGTTTACTCTGACACCTGCGGCAGCCTCCTGCACCTCGTGTTTACTGTGTCTCTTGATTGCATGAAGAGACCACATGGGGAGACTGACCTAGTCCACCCAGGTTTGAATAAGTGTGCTCCTGGATATTTGTACAAGGACAAAAATCACCTAATTCTTAGAATGTGTCCCCATTGTTAAGTAGCACGTAAGTAGGGTTGGCAGTCTGGGAGGTTTTTCATGCTGCCCCTGCCTGGTGTCCCAAAGGGGTTGTAGGGTCTCAGATGGCTTCCCAGGCATGTCCGGCAGCAGCAGCTCCTCACTTCTTCTCCGTGAAGTGTCTCATTCTCCCACAGGCTACATGGGCTTTTTGTCACTCATATAAGATCATGTCTACCAAGTTCTACTGGTCAACCTGGGTTCAAGGGTGGGGAAATAGAGCCCAGGGCTTGATGAAGGAGAAACAGTTTTATTGACATTGCTAAGGTGTTTGCATACAAGCAGGCATGATTCCCTAGGAGATGGTTACCAAAAATAACTTACCACACTGTTGCTGGGATTCGCATGGGATGTCTAGACCTCAAGCAGCAATCTTACACTAGCTCCAGAGACCACGTTCCAAGAATGTTGAAATCACAAGTGTGAAAGACCTTGAATCTCTGGCAACTTGGTGAAGCTACGCTGAGAGTCGTAGACTGTGAACCTCCAGTGAGGTTTTATGTGAGAGGTTGGTAAACTCCTATAGTGTCTAAGCCACTGTCATTTTGGACTCACTGCCACTTGCAGAGAAATCTAACACTATCTTCCATCCTTTATAGCTCTCAGCCTCTCTTGAGTTTTCAGCTGTGGTCACCACCACAGAGAGTTTCTGCAGTGTGCGGGTTGGGGAGGAAGGGAAGAAGCCTAACTAATTCTAGATCAATGGTTATGGTGTTTTGATTTCCTGCATGGCCAAAATGAGGAGGCTGAACAGGAGGGATGAGCCCATGAGTCCAGGGAAGGTTGGGAATCATCCTGAGCCTGAACACTGCCTGGTTCCATGTTGGTCAATGCAATCTCAGCAACCAACTAAAGGGATAGCCCGGAACCACAGCGGTGGGTCTGGGGATGATCCAGGCCCTCTGAAGAGGCCCAACTGGCCTGCGCATAGACTTGTGGATGAGAGGTTCATTTGGATGTGGTCAAAAGTGGGCCTGCTCCCCAATATAATGATAAGCTACGTATCTCAGATCCATCTGGAAACCATTTTTAAGTTTACATTATGAAGCGCTGATTTTCAAGTTGCATTTCTCGCAGCTCATCTGTCTTGCATGTGCATACGGTGGGTTTTAGAAATGAACAACAGCTCTTCTCCTCCCCATTCCCCCCTCAAGTTTTATGGTTGGGTTTGGGCTTTATTTATAACATGTCACATACAGATATACAGCAGGGCACTATCCACAGGCTGAGCAGCCTCCTATCATTTTACATATTCCTCACTCATAATGAGTTTAGGCTGTTTAAGGTTTGCATTTTTTCTATAATGATACAGTAGACACAAAATGTTAATGAGAAACAGAAATATTCCTCTTTACCTCCGCCCCTTCCTCTTCCCACCTCTGCCCTCCATCGTATCTCACCTCAGGTTTGGGGGAAAAGCACCTTGGTCACGTGTCACTTCTGGGACCCTTCACCCGCCAGTGGAAAACACATCCACTCGGAGGTGTTGGCCACCCTGCGAGGCCACAGGACCTTGGATGCTTATCTCACCCTCTCCCTCCTCCAAGTGGGCTGGTAACAACCCTGGCCAGACAGGAGGCCTGTGTCTGCTGTTGAGGAAGGTGCATGATGAGGCGCAGTCCGTGACCTTGCTATATCACTCACCTCTGAGTTTAGAGGCCTCGCTGCCGGGGCACTTGGCTTGAAGTTCAGGGACCTACCAGCATGTGTGGTCTTGTTGGTCCCTCACATGCAGTCACTGATGCTGGCATTGCCTTTGGATCTCCATGAAGGGCATGCTGGCAACGTCACATACAGAAAAGCCATCATACACAGCAGAGTTATAATCTGGTTGAAAAAATATGGAGGCCGGGGGTGTAGCTCAGTGATAAAGCACTTGCCTAGTGTGTGTGAATCCCTGAGTTCAATCCCCAGCACCACTACCAAAAAAAAGCAATATATCCATACAAATAGGAATATTTCCTTCTCAGGGGGCTTGGCTTAGGAGGCCAATTTGCATGTGTTTTCTTAAATTTGCATATACAGGCTAGGTTCATCAGTTTCTACCTCCACATAAAGTTATGTGAGAATCCCTCATTTAGACTGCTGTGTTGCTTCCCTTAGACTCACGGCATCAGTTCTATTAATGGACTGAGCTCCCCAGTTTGTCCTCTCTTTCCCAGTGTGTCCTGTGTTCTAAGAAATGTTTACTAAATATCACCATTGTTGTGAAACCAGCCCTGAAGGACATCTAAAGACCTCATGTGAACTGGTGGCTCTTGCTCGGTTTTGTCTGTAGAGACATTAGGTGTTTGGAGGCCTCCCCTAGAGCCCTCCAGAATAGTATTGTTATTAAGTTGTGCATATATAAATAAATTATGTTTATAGAAGAAAGAGCTTATCTAAAAATTATATTTGTATACAAAAAAGATTATACCAAAAAATGGAAGGTGCTTTATGGTAACTCTCAAAATGTAGTATTAGGGATATCCATCCGTGTTCAGTGTCATCAAATTTCCCAGCTTAATTATGAGTGGACCTGATAGAGTTACATCACTTCCCTTGCCTCAGTTTGCTCTGTAAGGTGAGGGTACATAAACTGGATCTCACTGCTGCCAAACACAGGCACCTCACATCACCTTTGTACATTTTGCCTCATCCTCACATCACCCATATTATCTTCCTCATATTTTTCTGGATTTTAATAACTTTTCAGTGTAAACTGGCATTATACGCCTTAGTCTGATCCTAAGCAAAAATATCTGTGAAACCACATTTGATGTACTTTATTTTGCACATTAAAATAAATATAGTACTGAAATACTTTTAAAGATGCTCCTCTGTAGTCACTCAAAATTTTCTGAAGTACTGCTGCATTTTCAGATTGTGATTGAAAAATCAAATAACGCATGAAGAGCCTGCTGTAAGGCCAGCTGAGAGAGATGGCTGGTTTCCAACTCTTGTATTTTCCTTTCATCATAGTGACAGAATGCTGACCTTCACCTGGACATGCAGCTAATAGATGACATTTTCTAGGATTCCTTGCATTGGGATATAACCTGATAACTATGTTTTGGACTATAACTTGGAGTAAACAAAATATTTGGTGAGATTTCTAAGTAGTCCTTGCTTGGGTGTGAATGTCCTTTCCAAAACACATGCTGAGAGTTTACTGTCATCATAACAGTGTCAAGAGGTAGGACTTTTAGGAGGCGATGAGGTCATTAGGGGTCCTCCTTGATGGATGGATTAATGCCCTTATCACAGCAGTGGTTCTTGTTAAAAGGATGATTGAGATTTCCTGTCTCCTGTATGCTGCTTCAGGAGAGCAAAGGCGTGTTCTTCTGTAACACTCTCCATTTTGAATACTCACATCTGGATGGGATGGTGCCATTTTGGACCATCAGGGGTGAGAGCTGTTTCCTAGGAGTGGCAGAACCAGGGGCCAGAAAGAAGCCACATTCTTGATAAATAGATGGGGCTGCCATTGTAGTTCTGGGCTACCTGTCTCTGGGTTTCTTTTACATAAGGAGAAATAAACTTCTCTGTTAAACCACTATCTTCTAGGGCTTCCTGTCACTCTCAGCTGGATATAATCCCAGTGGATAGCATATTAGGAACAGGGTGGGTGTCAGTGGTGACTGAGGCTGTCACAGAGTCCGGGGCTGATGAGTTTTTCATGTATTTTGGATGCTGCTCAGTGTCACAGTAGTAGCTCAAAATTGGCCATGGTGGGAGTATTCATACTACAAAAATTGGAAAACGCTGCATAAACATCAGAGATTTCTTTTTTCCCTCCAAGAGGTCCAATTGTTTGCTACTTAACATTTATTCTTACATCACTGATGGGATTTAAGGACTTTATCCACAAAAGTCTGGTGGTGTATCTCGGCGGTCTGACCTCTCCATTTGCTCGAAGCTTGTTCAAACTCGGGTCAGGGGTTATGCCCGACCTAGGCTTCCTTGTTGTCTAACTCTGATCTTGAATGAGGAAGCTTGAATGTTCCGGGGAGGTCTGCTGTGGACAGGGCCCAACAGGTTGATAATAAACAAGTCTGCCCATCCTTTGCCATAGATAATGATCAGGAAAAATAAGAAAACAGTCTTTTGACTTTGTCTTCAGATGCTCAATACATTGAGGTTTGCATACGCTTGGTTAACTCATCAACCACACTTTTTTTTTTTTTTTGAAGATGGAGGCAGGTGTCTTGGTGATAGACGTGGAATATTTAGAACTTACTTCTATGCTGCAATTAATTTTTTTTTTTTGGTGCCAGGGATCGAACTTGGGACTGAGAACCACTGAGCTAAATCCCCAGCCCCTATGCTACAATTAATTATATTTCAATAGTACATGCTCCACATCAGTTAAACATGACTGTAAGCACGTCACATAATGAAGCTAATTAATTTAAATCAGAGCTTTTCTTTACCTTTTTTTTTCTTACTTTTTAACTGGGAGTTACATATTAGTCCATTTTCTGTTGCTAACAACTGAATACCACAGACTGAATAACTTTATAAAGAAAAGAGGTTTATTTTGATTTACATTTCTGAATGTTGAAGGTCAAGGGCTGTGTCTGGGGATGACCTTCTTGCTGGAAGAGTTCCGAGATGGCACAGGGCACCACTAATAAAACCACCAAGGTTCAATTATGGAAACCCCACCCTGATGACTTTATCTAATCCCCATCACCTCCCACAGATCCCATAAAAGCTGATTAAACACCACAGTCAGATTGAGTTTTCTTCCTCATAATATCTCACAATGAGGACTCAATATCAACACAGGAAACCTTGGGGTGTCTTTGTCAGCTTTCCAACATCTGTGACAAAATATCTGAAATAATCAACTTTAAAAGAAGAAAGGTTTACTTTGGTTCACAGTGTTGGAAGTTTCAGTTTACAGACAGTTGCCCCACTGGTTTTGGTCTGTGGCAAAGCAGAATGTCATAACAGGAGCACGTGGTGGGGCAAAGCTGTGGCCTTATGATGGCTGGGAAGCAAATGGTGAGGAAGAGGGAGGGGAGCGTCCCACAATCCCCCTCAAGATTATGCCCCCTATGTTTTAACTTCCTCCTACTCAGCCCTACCTCCTAAGGCTCCACTACCTCCCAATTTTGTCTTTGGCTAAGACCAAGCCTTTCGTTCATGTATCTTTGAGTGATGCACAAACCATAGCCATAGCACACATCCAAACCATAGCAAGATATAACCACTGTCAACTGTTAGTGATTTCTTTTGATGCCCTTTCTGTTTAGTAATATTCACACACCGATTCACCTCAAACCAGGGAGCTTGTTTCACAGTTTAGAGGACAAATTAATGTACTTTCTTGGTAGAACCGAGACTCTGATATAGACTGGCTGCTTTGTGCTTATAGTTGCATAACCTTGAATGATTTATCTAACTCTGGCATTAGTTATTCATTACTGCATAACTGGCCTTAAAAATCAAAATATATGCCACCAGCTGCGCAAGCGCAAGGACCCGAGTTTGATCTCTGGTACAAAAAAAAAAATCAAAATATGCTATTTTTAGGGTTCTGAGGCTCAACAGATTGATTCTTCTTCTGGTCTTGTCTAGGGTCATTCTTGTAACTGTACTTAGCTGGGATGGAACTGTTCACCCCAGGGTCTTCTTGGTTTCCCTCCACGTGACGTCTCCAGGTAGATAGCTTGGGCTTCCCCACAGCATGGCGGCCTCAGGTTCCAAGAGGGAGAAAGCAGAAGTTGCAGGTCCACTTAAGACCAGGTTCAGAAGTTCCAGAGTGTTGCTTCTGTCTCTTCATGGGGTCAGAGCAAATCACATGCAGCTGAGGTACAAAGGAAGGAGAGGCAGACCCCAACTCTTGATGGTAGGAGCTGTGTGCAGGTCAGGAATGAGAGGAATTTTGGTGCCTGTGTTTTTAGCCAATCCATATGAAACTCAATTTCTTAATTTGTGAAAGGGGGGAAATACCTATTTTGCAAGGTTACTGTGAAAATCTGATGAAATCATGTAGAATAAACTGCTAGCACAAATGTGATGCATGCCAATAAATGGTAGTTCCCTCTTCTTTCTCCTTGTTGAGTTTTTCCCCTACATGACCATGTACCAGTCTTCGATCAACATGTCACCCTCCTTGACTCCCCAAGTATGTACATGTCCAAACCTCTGTTGAGGTCTCAAGTGTCATCTGAAAGTTGGAATGAATGATAAGGCTCTCAGTATCGAAGCTAGAGGTGGTAGGCTTGCTTGGGAGCATTTAAAGATGGGACAGACACAGAGGAGGAGATTAAGCATGGTGTCAAGGGACAAGGTGTGGATGGGTGTTTGGCAGACAGGGTAAACAGAGAGAGGGTCACTGGTAAGCCTGGGGCTTGCCCAAGTACCTTCTGTAGAGCCATGTTTCTCAATGTGTGTGTAATTATGGGGGTGGTCCTGGAGTCTAGTAGGGAGAGGCTAGGCACCAAACATTGTTCCAAGCAGAGGACAGCCCTACACCAAAGCCATCCAGCTCCAAATGTCATTTCTGCAGGGACAGAGAAAGTGTTGTGCCTACACTCCACCTCCATCAAATGAAGATTTTCCTGATGGTTTCAAAACTCCTTTGAACCAAGAATGTTTTTCATAACATAAATAGCGCTCAAAGCCTAGTCACGTATTTATACTTAGCACGCACGCGTTATGGGCTATGTAGATGAGAAAGATGGAAGGAGGATGATTCAGGGTGACACAGAGAAATGTAATAATAATAGCTTAGCAACAGTTAATATTTATTGAGTCCCTCATGCATGTCAGGCCCCAGCTGAACATATCACACATGTCCCTGATGTCAGCAGCCTGGTGGCCAAAGTTCTCTAGCCCACAGGTCACGCTACACTTTAATATTTACATATGAGTTTCTCAAGCTTAACCCCTGGGTCAGTGGGAACTCCTGTGTGTCTCTAGTTGTGCCGTGGGGCCATGTGAATAGAATATTGGGTAGAGTGGGGTTTACAC
>NW_004624756.1:18585392-18604277 GCF_000247695.1 Heterocephalus glaber
TAAATATTGCATGGTTTCTCCTATATGAGAAACCCAAGTTTTAAATAAAGAGCAAAATAAAAGATAGGTAATAGGAAGTAGGGAGCTAGGTCTTTCTAAAACGGGAAGAGGACCAGAGATGGGGGGAGAAAAGAAGGAGGGGAGGGAAAAGGGATGAAAAGGAATTGAGATGTGTTATGCACACGTACCAACTCCATATGAGGAATGTAAACATCATGTACTGCAAATATGTACTAATAAAAAATAAAGTACATAATTCAGTGGGGCATCAGTATCCTCACAGGGCTGTGTGACCATCACCACAATCAAGTTTAGAACATTTTTACCACCCCAAAAGACACCCCAGTATGATTCCAACTGCGAGATATTCCAAAGAGGCTGGGGAGACAGTAGAGAGGTTGGTGGCTGCCGGGAGCGGTGGGGAGGGAGGGATGAATAGATGAGAACATATGAAATATTTGGGGCAGTGAGGCTGCTCTGTGTGATACTGTACCGGGGGACATGTGTCGTTACACACAGGATACACAACACCAAGAGTAAACTTCAAGGTGAAGTGTGGATTTCGGGTGATCAGAATGTGTGGATGCAGACTCTTTTATTGTAACTAATGCACCATTCTGGTGGGGATGTAGACAATGTGTGTTCAGAGAGGGTACATGGGGACTCTGTAATTTCCTCTCAATTTTTCTCTGATCCTAAAACTGCTCTTAAAAAGTCTTTAAAAAAGAAATCCCATGGCCATTGACAGGCACTCCCATTCCCTCCTGCCCTCACCCCAAGCAACCACTAATTACTGTCTGTCGCTATAGAAGTGGCTCTTCCAGACATTTCCTGTGAATGGACTCATACAGCACATCGTCTTTTCTATGGCTGGTTTCTTTTACTTAACAATGTTTTGAAGTTTCACCCACATGATTGCGTCTATCAGTATATGATTATTTACTTTTTTTTTTGCCAAATAGAAGTCCATTACGTAGACCTAGCCTGTTTTCTTTCTGTATTCATCGGCTGATGTACCTCTGGCTTGCAGTCACAACTCTCCTGCACTCTTCGTCTGCTTCTTAGAAGACATGGGCTGACACACTCAGTTAAGTGTGACCCCTTCCCCGCCCCATTTCACAGTGTGGCAGCCGAACCTACTTCACAGGATTCTACCTGAGCCACGTCTCTGCCTCAGTGCCCCTGCCAAGACAGGAAGCACTTTTGCAGGTAGAAGCTTTACAGTAGTTAGTATTGTGGAAAAAGTATCTTTCTGAGGAGTTCTTAGAGATAGTTCATACCCCTCTTCTCTGATTCATTCTCTCTCTTTGACATTCAGGACTATCTAACATTTGATATTTTACCTATTGTCTTACTTATTGAGTGACACATAGCTACTGGATGTATGAACAGATGAACCTAAAATTACCCCTCCTCACTACTCCCAAAGTTGGACAGCTGAGATCAGTGAATGTCTCTCCCAACTTGCCACTATCTTATTGCATCCCTAACTGCGTGTTAAGGTCTCTGTCACGTTTGACACATTGGAAGCTCCCTGAGGGCAACTTGTGGATGGATGGGGGGATGGATGGATGGACGGATGGAGAGTGAACTGGACCTGTGGGTTCATCCCGGGTTGTGCTGGATGGTCTGGGCAGGACTGTGAAAACCTGGCTCTCATGCTGTTCCTCCATGGCTAATGTTCGTAGTTGCCACCAGCTTGAAGGGTGTTTGGATTGTGTTCAGTGCTGGAGGCTTCGGACAAGTGGGCTGAGTTCAGAGCACTGTGGTCTTGACAGTCAGAATCCAGGTAGGAGCCATGTGTTCAGTGGGGCGATCACACCATCTACCCTGGGGGATGAAATCAGGACGTAGTTATATTTAAGATGAGAGAATGAAAGAAAAAAGAGAGAAAGAAAGAGAGAGAGGGAAAGAAAGAAAGAGAGAGAGAGAGAAAGAAAGAAACAAACAAAGAAAGAAAGAAAACAAAGAGACACACAGACAGACAGACATGAAGCAGGACCTGTCAGTCCATGAAGACTCCCCCAGTACAGAGCCATCCTGAGAAGCAACACCCACACTTGGAGCTGATTTGGACAGCTGGGCTTTGTCCTCAGAGAAGCCTTGGAGGTTGGAAGCTGGGGCTGAGGTGTAGCAGGCAGCGGGAGGTCAGCTCCTCCGTGGGAGCTGACAGGTTTGTCAAGGAGCAGGGCTGGGACTGGTGGCCTCTGAGTGCTCCTGTGGAGGAGGCTCCTTGGAGGAAGGAGAGAGCCAGGGCCAGGAGACACTGGGGAAGGTGTGGGAGGAGGCCAGCAAGGCAGGACCACTTGAGTGGCCTCTGAGGCCAGGCACAGAGAAGGGCACCTGGCCTGAGATGCGGTGCAAGTGACAGCCGGGCTGGTGCTGGAGAGGACCCCTGCCTGTGCCTTCTTGGGCTCCGCGTCCCCCGCTCTCTGGCTTGCTGGTTTAGGGCCTGGATCCCGGGCCTCCACCCCAATGCTACTGAGCAACTTGGCTTTGGCAGCCTGTGGGTGTTTAGTACACAATGACTTTCTGAAGTCAAACTGTGACAAGTGTACAGGATCTGCTTTCAGTGGGATCCTGCAGTATCAAGGCTAGCTGGGTGTTTCTGGCAAATTAAACCCTTATGTTTATTTCTACTGCCTAAATGAAACAAAAGAAAGCTTATTTTCAGATTTCAAAGAAAATGCATGTTGATGTCGACTGGCTTTCATGTTTAAATGATATTTTTAGATTGGATGAATTATATCCCATCAAAGGAAATTACCAATTCATTCACTCACTCACTCATTCATTTATTTACTTGGGTTTTTGTGAGACAGGGTCTCACTGTGTATTTCGGGCTGGCCTTGAACTCACTGTGTAGCCCCGTGGCTTCAAACTTGCTGCAATCCTCCTACCTTGGCCTTCTGAGAGCTGGGATACAGACGTGTGCCACCACACCCGGCTTCCTGCACTCATTATACTGAGTGTCTGAGAGTCAGTCAGAGGTAGGGTTAGTGGTAAGTCCCTAAGAAGGAAAGTGTAGCAGCAGCAGCAGGTAATACACTCCTCAGAGATTCTTCCCACCAGCATGGGATGGACTAGGCCTACTCTTTCCAATCCACAACTCTTGGGATCCTGAAATGTGCCCTGTCCAAACTGAGATACATGCTGGATTCCAAGGATTTAGCATGAAAAAAAAGAACAATTGTTTACTCACAACTTTTCAATATTACCTGTATGTTTGTGTGGCAGAATATCTCACTCATAAATACTGACTTATGTTCAAATTGTAATATTTGAGTTACATTGGGCTAAATAAAACATACCATTAAAATTAATTTCACCTGTTACTTTTTACTTTGAATGTGGTGGTGAGCAAATTTAAAAATCACACACATGCATGACTTGTACAGTTGGCCTTTCATGTGTATGGGCTCCAGATCCTCAGAAACAACCACCTGTAGACCAAAAATATTCAGAAAAGGTCTGGTTGTGTAGCTCAGTGGTAGAGCACTTGCCTAGCATGTGTGAGGCCCTAGAATCAAACCCCAGAACCTCAATATAAAAAAAGAAAAAGAAATTGTCCGAACAGAACATGTACACATATTTTTCTTGTCCTTGTTCCTTAAACGATAGAGTATAGAAACTCCAGTATCTATGTAGCACTAATGTTGTATCAGGTGTTATGGGAGGGCTATGGATGATTTATAGAATATGGGAGAGTGTGCACATATACAAATAATGTGCCATTTCCTATCCATGTAAGATGTCTGAGGGAGTCCTGAACCAGTCCCCTGCAGCTGTGAGGGTCGCCTGCATTATATCCCACTGGACAGAGCTGGGTTAGACCTCAGATGTCATTCCATCTTCAACTGTCCGTGGGAACTTTAAGATATAAAATCTTTTTTACATTTAACATACACGCAAGTACAAGGGAGTGTTGGTGGGTTTCTCAATGTAGGAATTCTTGTTGGGAAGTGGGGGTCCCCCCACCCCTAGAAAGTGAAACTTCATAGCTATGGGGCCTGAAGAAGGAATCAGTGGGGTGGAGGGCAGACCACCCAGAGGGAGAGTTGGGTCCTGGCCTCTGTTTAAGGCCACACTGAAAGCAGGAAGCCTGGGATTTGGTGTTCTGTCTGCCACTTAGAGGGAGAGCTGAGAAAAACATGCCACCTCACAGTGCAGTCCTTACATTTGGGGTACCGGGGACTGAGACTCCCAGGCCCAGGGGAGCAGGTGCAGAGGAGAGCATTTTAATTCAGACTCATAATCAAAACCATAATTCCCTAGGTACAGTGTCTCTGAGGGCCTTTGAGCCTGGCCTCCCCAGTGTTTAGAGAATGTGTTTAAAAAGTTAAAGTGTGGTAAGCTCAAAGCAGGGCTCGCCACTCAGCCGCGCTCCTTTGCTCTGCAGACTGCACTGGAACATGAATTACAGCCCACCAGCTTCAAGGCTGTCTGCCCTCCTGGAGCTGGGGTGTAACACAAACCCACAACCCTCAGCGCACAAATACAAGATGTGACCAGTGGAAGAGTGCGGGATTCTCTTCTGGGCTCCGGGACCATCACCAGGCTGGGAGTTAGGGAGCCCCGGGGAGCAGCCGTCCTTTCCCTCCCAGGTCTCATTTTGCAGTCTTTAATCCAGACACCAGATTATTTAGGCACATTGGACAATCTTTGGGGTCTGATGTGAAGGGTACAAAAATGAGGAAATTGACAGTAGGGATGAAAACGCAAGGTCCTGCTTTGACTTTGTGTAACATCCAAGGCCCTGTTTTAAACTTGGAAGCACTGTGTCCTGCTTTAACCTTGATACCAGCCAAGGTCACAGTTTGACCTTGTAGGTATGAAAGGTCATGCTTTAACCTCTGCAAAATTCAAGGGGCCACCCTAGTGAAGAGCTTGAGTTAACATCTCCTTAAGATCTTCCAGTGTTGAGTTTCCTTTGGTGAAGGATTTAAACAAGACTGTTGCTCTTACTTGCATTGTACTGGCTGTAAATGCTTAAATTCCATAAGGTCATTTCCTTTTCCAGGAATATAATGTCCAGAAAGGAGAATTCTGTCCCTAGTTTCCCCCTGTTTAACCCCAGAAGCCTGTTCATACAAGTCACAATCCCATTTCGCATTATCTCCTGCTTACCTTGCAGAGCAGTGTGGTGATTTGAGTTAATTTGTAATAGGTACTTCTCTATTAAAGTACAAAAATAAAAAACAAGGGCAATTTTGGCAAATTACTGACTACATATTTTGAGCAGCACACCACTGAGAGCCTTGAGTTCAGTGGGGTATGAGAAGAGAAATAAAATAATTTCTTTTTAATCCAAGGGGAATTTTTTGCTTAAATGTAAGATGGAGAGGATACTGTGTGTCACATTTTCCCTTTTTTTGGGGTCATAGCTACTTTATTTATTTATTCTTCTTTTTTATTTTGTGTATCCTTTTATTGGTACATTTTAGGTGCACAATATAATGACATCCATCATTGGAAATTTGCACCTTTACATACTCTCTTTTTTCTTCTTTTTGTCCCCCTTCCCCTGCCCTCCCTTCAACCTCTCCACCCCTCCCTATTTACAGTCTTTGTTTCCATTTTTCCATTTTCTCATATTAATTCCAGTCCCTTCTTTCCTTTCCCCTAGCCCTCCCACTTCCCCTTCCCCTTCCCCTTTGCCCCTTTTCTTTCTCTTTCACATTATCTGTTATACCTTTTAGTCTATTTTATTTTGAATTTATAAACAATAAGAATTTATTGATCATAATTCTGAAGGCTAAGAAGTACAAGTTCAAAGCAGAAGAAGGTTTAATGTCTGGAGATAGCTTGTTCTTTATAGATGACTGTTCCCATGCGTCCTCACACAGGGGATGGGACAAATAGGCTCTCACAAGCTTCTTTAAGAATTTAACTTAAATTTGAATTATATGTATTTAAATTTTAAGTAAGTTTATTTATTTCAGTGGTAGCTGGGATCAAATCCAGGGCTGCAACCATGCTAGGCAGGTGCTATACCTGAGCCACACACTCAGCCCTCTGATTTTCTTAAAGACACATCAATGTCACAGCTACTTTTGTTACCGTGTGGTGGATCCGACAGATTCCAGGTTCTTGTGTACAGTGAGCAATGAATTGCGAAGCGTACACAGGACGGTGAGGGGAAAGTTGCTGCATTTATTGGACGCTACAAACAGACAGAAAAACCAGGCTCTTGCGTTCAAGAGTGAGAGGGGTAAAGAGCTTGGGGCGCTTTGGTCTGGGGTTATACGGAGTGCTCCTGAGGTGATTTCTGAGCACCAGTATGTGGAGGGGAGTCAACTCCTCAGTCCCCAAGATCCTTTCTACATCACTTTTAGTCTTGATTGGTTGCACAGTCGAGGCATCCTGAGATCCTACAAGGTCCAGTCATAGCTGCATGTACACCTTCTGGGCTCAGGGGTATATTTTTTATTCGTTGGCCTTTTCTCTAGTTGTCACTCATCATGCATCCTAGTCAGCCTACTGACATTCATTCCCCTGAATGTTCTCTTAATAGTTTGGGCAGCGAAGTCAGACTGTTGGGACCAAGTGTCACTTGCAAGCTATGTGACCTTGGGCAAGCTCTCCAGTTTTCAAAGCCTCATCTGGTAAATAGGCATAAAAATGGTGCCAACTCCCAGGACTGGGTGAGGATTAAAAGGGATTATTCACATAATGCCCTTAGCCCAGAGCCTGGCATTCTGTAAATCATGGCTATATTTATTGTCTGTTTCCTGCCAGCTCCGTCCTGGCTTCGTATAGACCTCGTCCCTCCAAGGGTGTCCCTGGAGCCTCAGCATCCCTGGGAGCAGGGAGAAAGCCAAACTGTTGGCCCCACTCCAGTCCCCCACAATCAGTCTCTGGAGAAGGAGCCGTCAATCGGTGCTGACCTGCTGTCCTGACTAAGGGTAGGGAACACCCACCTGCAGATTCCAGCTTCCTCCCGGAGACCCTGCACTGCCTGGCACACCTGGCTCCCTCCAGCCCCACCTTATTCCTGGGAACTGTCCCGCTAAGGTGCTGGAAGAAAGAGTTGGATTCTGGGAAAGTTCTGTTGACTCAGTACTTCCCGCTGGGTAGAACCAAGGGTGTGGAGGGCATCTGTTCCCTCCCTGCTTTCTGCACAGCCAGCAGAAAGGCAGCTGAAGGAATTTCTGAGTGTGCCCCAAGGAAGCCAAGGATTCTGCCAGCCTTGGGGAAGGGCGGAGGCCCAGTCCCCGATCAAGGTGAGGCAGATCAGCTCCAGGATGCAGACGCAACAGCCAGGGCGTCCCGGGGCCTCCTCCCATCAGCTCTGCGCCTCTGCCTCCCCTTTCATCCTCAGCCTTCCCACAGCCTCCAGAGAGCCCTGTGCCCCTGTCAGCGGCGGTGCCTGGCTGTGCCTGGCTCCACGGGGAGACCCCCACCCCACCCATCACTCATCCAGCAAACACCTGTGAGGAAGGGCACTGCCCATTGCAGTCACAGCCAGGGAAGCTGTGCCTGTGCCTCACGGGGGGAGGTCGTGAGCGCCTGCTGGCCAGGATTACTCATCCCCAGCCCCTACTTCCCAAGTGCTTACTACTGGGGGGCCTTTGTTTAGGGGCTGGGGAAACAGCTGAAAGCCAGGCAGCCGGGACCACAGGACCACGCCTCTTCCAGGCCCAGGTCACCCTGAGGAGAGGCTTCTGGCTGGCTTCCTTCCTTCTGCTCCCCGCCTCCCCCATCAGTTTTTCAGAAGTCCTCCGGAGAGCACTTAAAAACAGACACTTTAAATCCTTTGCTGGCTTCCGGTCACATTTAGAATAGAGTCCATATTCGTGCCTACCACATGGAAGGCTGTGCACGTCCATTCCAAGGATGTCTGCCAACTCTGCTTTTTTCGCTTTCCTGTCTAGCCCAAGAACCTCTAATCCTGTTCCTGCCACAGGATCTTTGCAGGATTCGCCCCCTTGGGAGTTCTTCCTAGACCCTCAAGGCTGGCTTCTTCCTGATCACTGTTCGTCATACAACACCCCCCCAGCACCCCATCTCCTATCTCTTTGATTTTCTTAGTAGTCTTTATTATTGTCTTAAGTTATATTCCATCACCATGAAGTTACAAATGCTTTGGTTTTCAGCCCCCTCTAGGATTCAGAAGTCCTCTGGAGGCCAAGACTCGATTGGCTTATTCACTCCGCTACCTCTAGTGCCCAGACTGTGGCTGGCACCCATAAGAGACTCAATAAATATTTGTTGAATGAATGAATGGAAATTTGGTTGCATTCGGACTTTATCGACTCTCATGAGATTCTGGCCCTGGAATAAGTTCCTTTTTCTCCTGCTCCCTGGGTTGTGGCAGAAACTTCTGAATGTCCAGCAGTCCACAAACATGGCTCTCAGTTCCAAAGATTCCTGAAGGTGTCATGGATCGGGCCTCACTGATACTTGCAGGCCCTTACAGAAGCCTTTCAAGATGTCAGGGAATTGTCATGTATTGCTATAAACAGCTTGAAAGGAAATCTGCAAATTGACATTCAGCCTGAGAATAATAAACATTCACTTGGGATTTTCTTACAGTACAGATGCTGCTTTAAGAGGGTGGGGTCATTTTAGGATATTTGCCAAAAAGCACCATGGGCAAAACCGTTGGAGAAGGCAGTGTTTTGGGTGGGTGAGTTTTCTCACAAAATAAGGCACCAACCTGCTTACTCCTAAGGCCAAAACACAAATTGCAAAGTACTTTTGACAGAGACTTCTCAGGGAGACCGTATTTCTGTGCACCTGCGCACTGAGCTGACCCTTTGAAGGTCAGTACCTGGAGGGACTTGTAGGACTGTCTTAGGAAGGACTGCCGAGGATCTGACATCTCTGGTCCGTGACAGGAAGCTCAGGGAGAAGGATAGCAGGCAGATCTGCCCCTCAATGGACTAACTTAGCTCTCCTGAAGAATCAAGGTTCCTCCTGAAGGGCAGAGAACCAGCTGAAATCACGCACAGGGGCAAAAGCACTTCTAGAAAGTGCCTTTGTTTTAGGCAGCGAGACCTGGCTCTGTGTCCCCGCTCTGGCCCGGCACCTGGGGCTGGTCTTCACCAAAGGATGGGGATGAAAAGCACTGTCTATGGCCGCCTCTGCCCACCGCTTGTGTACTGTGTGAAGACTGGGATTTATGTGTTTCTGTTCAGTGATGGAGTCCCAAAGCCTGGAACAGGGCCTGGGATAAAGAGGATGCTTAAAAGTATGTGTTAAATAGCTTTCTGGTTTCCACCTTTTCACTTCTAACGCTACAATAGAAAAGATGCTTGTTGGAGTCTAACAACGCAGGCATTGGTTTGGTCTTATTTGTGGTTCTGTTTTTATCTGCAAACCTCAGCTTGTAGCAGGGGCTTTCTTTTTTTCTTTTTTATCGTTAATTAAATTTATTGGTGCATTTTAGATGCGCATAATGATCACATTCATTGTATGGAATATGTACTGTACATGACATATCTTGATTCATATTTTTCCCATTCTCCTCCCCTCCTTACTACCCTTCTTTCCCTTCTTATTTACAAGAGCTTTGTTTCCATTTTATCTTTCTTTTCTCATTTTTTCTTTTCCCTTCCTTTCTTCCCACCCCTTCCCTTGTTCCCCTTCCCATTTGAACATTTTCTTCCTATTTCCCAATATCTATTATACATTTTGGTCCTTATTTACACTTTCAGTTTCCCCCACCAGAGAAACAATGAAATATTTACACCTATGTGTTCGATTTATTTCACTTAAGAGTATGGGCTCTAGGTGCATCCATTTAGCATCTCAAGTTTATCCTTCTTTATGGCTGAGTAGTACTCCATTGTATAAAAACCCCACACCTTCTTCTTTCCATTCATCAGTGGATGGATATGTGAGTTGTTTCCAAGATTTACCTATTACAAACTGTGCTAATAGGAATATGGGTGTGCAAATATCACTGTGGTATGATGATTTTAATTCTTTTGAGACAATACCAAGAACGGGGAATAGCTGGGTCAAATGGAACCTCTAGTCCTAGTTTTTTGAGGAATTTCCACCTGATTTCCACAGTGGTTGCACCATTCTAGCAGCAGGTGCTTAAACACTCATTTAAAACAAATGAAGTGAATTCATCATAGTTTGGAATCCTACAGCAAGGGTTTAAAAACTTAAAAGAATTTATTTTATTTTATTTTATTTTTGGTTCTGGCAATCAAACTCAGGTCCTTGCACTTGTGAGGCAGGCACGGTGCCACTGAGCTAAATCCTCAGCCCCTTAAAAACTTTTTCTATAAAGGGTTACACAGTAAATAATTTTTGCTCTGCAGGATATACAGTCTCTGTTGAAACTACTGTAAGTCTGCCCTTGTGGCACAAAAGAAATCATAGATAATATAGAAAGAAATGGGCATGGTTCCAAAAAAAACAGTTTACAAAATCACATGAAGGACCCGTTCTAAAGGAGGGCATAACACCTCAATTGTCATTCTTTAGGTCACAGCGTTTTCAACTGTAAAATGAGCACTTAGCTCAACCTGAAGAACTTTCAGACACATACTCTGAATTTTTTAAAAAATGTAATGTATGTAAAACAAGGAAGAAATTCCTCCACTAGCTAGGATACAAAGCAGATGAATGTCCCTTTACTAATTTCATAAAAAAACCTGAATGTGATGGTGCAAAAAAAAATTATGAAAAGGTAAGAACACACAAACATAGTCTATGCAAGTTACCTTCTCAACTGACCACATTCTGTCTAAAAGCATGTGGCTGATAAAATGGAGCCCCGTGGACAGGTTCCGGACCTGGAAATGAAGAGCAGAGAACGAGCTGCAGGTTACACCAGAGAAACTTGTTCTCCCTTCCCCCAAACACAACCCATTGTAAGGTTCATGTTTTCCTTTTCTTATTTTTGGCTTCCTGCTCTGCAGTTCCATCGTGAGCAACTCCAGATAGTGTCTTAACATGGAAACTTACTGCCTCTTTTACTCGTACCCTTTTGCTGCCCCATGGGAGCCAGTATTCCCCTCTTTGCGCTGTCTGTCCTTCTGGTCCTAAGCATTTACGTTAGGAGCACTACGTTCCTTAGAGTGTTCTTTTTAAATGATAAATCCAGCTTTTTCTACCTGCTTTTCCTGAACCACACATCCCCATTCCCACATAATTCTTCTCGTATTTTCACAGATCTCTTTATGTTACTCCTAAAGGCTTTGTTGGATTGCAGTGCATCTGAGGAAGCAGAGCTGGGGTTATTTTATTATCAGATGTTCTCTGGCTGAGCAAAGAAACCATTTTCTTTGCCACTGAGAGAAACTTCCACAGTTTCCAGATTAATGTAATTTGTGCCTCTCTTGTTTTCCTTATAAAGAAGATTAAAGTCTCCTACTCTCCTGGGCTTGAAGGAGTTGACTTCTTCAGGACTTTGAACCCAACATTGGTGATAATTTCTTCAGTTGCAAGTTGACAAGAAACCTAATCCAATCAGCTTAAAAAAATGAATTTGCTAGCTGCTGTAACCAAGCAGTCCAGGTTAGACTAGGTGTGACTTCAGGCAAGACCTTATTGAAGTCTAAAATGACACAACTTTGACTCGAGTGTCTCTTCTAGCGACTGCCTCCTACACAGAAGGCTCTTTTTTCACTGAAAGACCAGGGGCCCTATGTTCAAATACAGTAGACAAAGAGAATGTCTTCAGCTCTGCAGTCCCAGGCAAAGTCCCGTTTCATGGTCTCTGATTGGATCAAGACTTTTCCTTGAACCAGTCATAGCCAGGGATTTAGGAGATCCTGATTGGCTCAGGTTCTGGTCACATGCTCTGCACCAGGGCGCTGTTAATTCTACCCAAAGCAAATGGGCTCTGATGGGGCTTGGATGACCTATGGCAGATTTGAGGCCCAGAAGAAGCGGAGTGACTCTCTGCTACCCACTTCCTGTGTTTTCATGGAGAAGCCACCTTAGGGGAAGAGGTAGAATGAATAAGTTTTATGAAATCCTACAAATGTGATGATGCTTCTTTTGGGATCAGATTTAACCAAAAGTAGAAGTTTGCAACTGGAAGACTATGTGGGACATTTTGAGTCAATGGATTTGGAGTGGATGCCAGTGACTGCGGCGTGTCTAAGATGATCCCGCATGATCTGGAAGTCAGATGTTGGGAATCCTTGATGTCCCGCAGCCCCGCCCCGCCCAGCCCAGGGCGCAGTGACCAGTCTGTGCCTGTCTGGAGCTGTGTTCGCGTTGCCTGCAGGGTCACCCCAGTCTCTCAGCCTCGCAGTCCGATGGTCCAGCTTCTCTTGCGTCCGTGCACTCCTTGTCTCTCTGTGAAGCCACTTACTCCTAACTGCTCTCCCGGACGGACGGACCCCCTTTCCCTTCCTCGCCTTTGTCTTTTTCTTCGGAAGGTCCTCCTTCTGCTTGTTGGATCCTAACCATGCCGGAAGCTGCACCTTAACGCCATCTTCTCTTTGGAGCCTTGCTGATCACCCGGCCAGAAATGATCTTCCCTCTTTGCCCTTGGTCCACACCTTGTGTACTCTGTCCTGTGCTATGTGCTTGTGTGTGTTTCACTTCCCCCTGCAACACCACAGAGTCCTGAGTGACAGAGACCATGCCGTTCCCCGAGTCCTGTTTCTTCTCGGGCTGTGCCTCCACGTCTTATGCAGAGGCGGCTTCCCACTTATGCTGTCATTTGGAGTGAATGTGTGGGTTCATAGGACCCCCGCCCCCACCCCACTCCTTCTTCCTCCTTCTCTGTTTTTGGTCCTTTACTTTTCCAAGATGTCTGCCTTGGGAAGCGCTCGTAGACTCCAGCCTGATTTGTTGACAAGAACTTCAGGTGTTACGACTGCAGTTTCACTTACATTTTAAGAGAAAGTTGAGCCAGATGTGGTAGTGCGCACCTGAAATTCCAGCGCTCCGCAAGTCAGAGGCAGGAGGACCGCAAATTCAAGCCCAGCCTGGGCAACTTAGTGAGACCTTGTCTCAAAAAGAGGGGGGGGGGATGTAGCTCAGTGCAACTGCCCTGGGTTCAACTCTCAGGAGAGAGAGAGAGAGAGAGAGAGAGAGAGAGAGAGAATTTTGAAATCCTAATGAGAAGTAGAAGCAGAAGGAAAGGTCTGGGAGTACAAAATTCCAGATCTCTTCTTTCTGCACTCTCCTTTGTTTCTTCATTGGCTCCTTTACAAAGTGAAGACAGAAACACATGACAATCAACGGTGTAAAATAAAGTTTAAGAGGACAGGTAGAGATTTCTTTTTAAATAAGATAAGAAACACAGAAAACATTGTAAAAGAAAAAGATTGGTAAGTTTGACCAGCCCCCAAATTAGAAATATCTCCATGGAAAATATAGTTTAAAGTGGGTATAGATGACAGGGAGAAAGGTTTGGTAATACAACCACAGAAGTTTCTTACTTGATAAAGGTTTATAATTTGATATGAGAAAACAAACATCTCAACAAATATGAACAAAGGATTTGAGTCCAGCCTGGGCAACTTAGTGACTTAGCAAGACCTTGTCTCAAAGTAAAAAATGATAAAAAAAATGTGGGGATGTAGTTCCTTGTGAAGGCTCTGGGCTCACTTCTCAGTATTGGAGGGAGAAAACAGAAGAGAAGTCCAAAGGCCCAGTGTTTGGAAAGGGAGCAGTCTGCCTGCAGTCAGGGAAACTGACATGAAATTAACCGGATGTTGGTTTTTACCCATCCAGTGTTCAAGATTTAAAACAATCCGTAACATCCACAGCTGGGGGGCGGGTACCAAGATGAGCATCTTATCCATTGCCAATGGGCATATGAATTGTTATGAATGTTTACCAAAGTAGGTTGGAAACATCTATATAATAAATGTTTATGTCTTTTTATTGAACCACTAATCCTATTTCTAGGAATCCAAGCCATAGCTTACAAAACAAAACCACAGGATATAAGACCCTAGATTAAAGGATTATCTTAGCTTTTTTTGAGGTGGGGAGTGGGTGAGAGAAACACTGAATATAGCATCTTAAAGGAGTATGCATTCATATGGTGGCATATCATGAAGCCAGTAAAAAGAGAGCTACATGCAGAGGGGAGACAACCGCGATGCCTGTATTATGATACCAGTTTTATAAAAAGTAAAGTGGTACAGGAAAAGAAAGGAAATCCTTTCCTATGTGATTGTCCAGAAGAAGGCATGAAGATTGCACACCAGGTGTGAATTTAGCTGGGGTTCTCTTTCCTTATTGGATTTTTAGCTTTTAATTTAGAATGGTTAGGAGAATATATTCGTTTTTTGTATTCCCGAATGGTTATTGCAACAATTTAAAGAAACGTGAAGGGTATTTAGTCATTTTCCCCACATCACAGTGCATAAATAGATGGGGTAGTATAATCACAAATACTTTTTTGTCTGTCACTTGACAGGTTTCAAAAACCCAAGAGCCAAAGTAAACCAAACAACAAAAAAGACACCACAATAGCAAGACGCACACCTGCCCTTCAGATCTGGGTTATGAGCACCTTTCACTGTATGAGGGCCCAGGGCTCCTTAGAGAAATAGGATTGGGGCAGGGAATCCACAAGATGAGCCCAGGCACCTGTGGAGCCAGGTAGCAAGGAAGGACTGTTCCCCTCCCCACCTGAATGGATGAGGATTTGTAGGGGGCACAGGAGCCGACTGAAAAAGCTCCCAATGGCCAAAGAGGGACAATTTGAACAATAAAACAAAATGGTTCTGACTTATAACTCCAAGTCTAACGTAAATACCTGAGTCCATACTGATATAAATACATGGTTAAATAAACACGTAAGTGGAGGAGGTCGACAAATCTTCCATGCACAACAATTCCAGATAGCTTATGTAGATAATTCACTGCAGGGAGGCGGAACATTCCCCACCACCACCACTGCTTAAAGTCAGCTGGACACAGTGATTTCTTCCCAAAGGGTAGGATGGGGAGAAAGGGGGGAAAAGAGCAGCATCACACTGGAGAAATCTGCCAGGAGTGAGCAGGGTTGGCACCAGCAGCGGCAGGGCGTGTGGGTAGCCATACCCTAGACACGATGTGGTAGGGATGGTACTTTACCTCTCTGGTGTTCTGCTCTAAACCATAACCCAAGCTAACCATGAGGGAAAAAGTCAGTGAAACCCAGCTGAGGGACATTCTACAGAATTCCCCATTGACATTGGTCGAAACTAACAAGGTTATCAAAAACAAGGAGAGTCTGAAAAATTATCACAGACAAGAGACTAAGAGGCGTGACCACTAAATCTGGTACCCAGAAAATAAAAATCTAAGGCAAAAATTAAGGTGAAAATTCAGGAAATCTGAATAAAGTATGAGTTTCAGTGAATACAAATATATCAATACTGGTCTATTAATTGTTGTAAGTGTACCATACTAATATAAGATTTTAATAAAAGCAGGAACTAGATGTCCGCATATAGGAGAATTGTGTACTACCTTCTCATATTTTCTTTAAATATAAAACAGTTCTGAAAAGAGTCTTATTTTTAAGAAATTCTGTACGTTAGTTCACTTTCCGTTACTATAACAAAATGCCCAAGGCTGGATGCTTTATACAGAAAAGCTTGTTTGGCTCACTGTTTTGGAGGTTCAAAGTCTAAGATTACTGAGCCTCGTGGATTCAGCCTCTGCTGAGGGCCACCTTGACCACACCACTTCATGGCCAATGGCATGAAGGAGAGGTCACGTGGCCAGACAGGAATTTGGAGAGTGGACAGGGGCCAGCCTTGTCCTTTTATCCCTCCCTTCCTTCCTTCCCTTCCCTTCCCCTCCCCTCCCCCAGCCTCTTTTTTTTTCTGAATGGAACCTATGACCTTGGATGTGTCACACAAGCACAGTACTTCTGAGTTACAATTCCCAGCCCCTGTTTTTGAATTTTAAGGGTTTTTTTTGAGGGGGACTTGTTTTTTGTTTTTGTTTTTATGGTGGATACTGGGGATTGAACGCAGGGCCTCATGTGTGCCAGGCAGACACTCTATTGCTGAGTCACACACCCAGCTATTCTTTTATAGCACTTTCAGGAGCTAACTGGGGTGTCATGAGAGCTATGTTGATGCCTTCCCAGGGCCGCATTCCCAGTGACCTAATTAAAACTGCACTCAGCTCCCACCACCTCCCAACATGACCATGCTGGGGACCCGACCTGGGGACACACTCAAACCACATCAGCATGCAGAATTACAATCCTGCTTTCCCACCATGGTTTGGTCCAAGGGAAGTGAAGTTATGAGCTGCTGTGAACATGCACACAAGTGTTTGGACACTGGATCCTGGTTTCGTCCTGCGTCCTTTGGTGGATAGGTGATTCTGCGGCTTTGGGAAGCTGCAAAACAAAGTGAGGTTTTTGGAACTTGAGTGACCTCAGAAACAACTCTGGGGTCCTCTCCTTAGTCATCCAGCCTCCACAGTGAGCTTCCTGAGAGTTTCCTGAGGGTCTCACCCTCTCTGTACCCTGGAAGTGGCTATTTACTCAGAAAGAATGGGCGGCACTGTATTGGGTACAGAAAGTGACTGGGGGATGTGAAAGTTCCATCTCATGTTTATGTGAGAGTCAGACTTGTACACTAAAGAATTCTGTTGGCTTTGGGTAATTTTATTTTCTATCTTCTAGTGGGAAACACCAATAATTCACAGTGTCCAGCTTTGGTAACTGGATTTTCTGCTGTAAGGCTGGAGACCAGTGAAATGCATTTTTGCCTCTTAAAAGAAAAAGGAGCATTGCTCCCCTCGGATGAGATTGGTAGGGACGCGGAAGCTGGTTCTCGGGTGGCGCCACTGTCACGAGGGTCAGGCGGGAGAACAGGTGGAGGCAGCGCTGGCTGGACTCTCACTCAGCCTCCAGGGAAGAGAGACTGCAGCCTCCCCCAGCGCTCCCACCCTTCACAGAGGCAGTTCTTGAAGAGATTGTGGGTGTGTGCCTCAAAGTGTCTGTCAGATTGCTCTGAGTGACCTGGACCAGCCTGGTGTATTCGTAAATATCCTTTTTTGGAGAGATTTGAGCAGGACATCTGGGAAGTCTGTTTCCACAACACTTGGCACTGGTAATTGAATTCTGCTCTCAGGAAAAAGCAAAACATGTGCCAATTTCCACACTCAAGGAGGTGCTGTCTTGGCCCTGAAGGAGGGGCGCAAGTGACATTGTGAGAGCAGCCTTGCTTAAAGTTTGTGAAATATGTAGGAGACTCTTCCTTTCTGCTACCTCTCCCTTCCTTCATATTTCCTTCCCTATCTCATCCATCCCAGTGCCAGCCCATTCCATCCCATCCCATCCTGGTTCATAATGTGTGGGCCATGTTTTGTTTGTTTGGTTGGTACTGAGGATTAAACTCCGGTCCTTGTGCTTGCGAGGCAGGTGGTGGAACCACTGAGCTAAATCCCCAGCCCTGTGTGGGCCGTTTTTAAACCTCAGAGTGCTTCTGCAGTTTTTTTAAACTGCCAAATTGAAAAGTAAGTGAATGAGCCACAGCTACAATTTTCCCAAGCGGAGTCATTCTTATTTTGCGTTCTCACTTTTCACTCCAAGCGGCCCTGCCATCTCCTTTGTACACGCCGCACATTCGGGATTCACCCCTGCGCTTGATTCTTGGACACGTTTTCTCTGCAGGCTGGGCGGGGGGTGGCTTGTCCTTCTGGAGCCCTGTCAGGTGTGACGGTGGAGGTGCAGAGCAGGCCGCTGTTTCTCCCCACCTGCCTTCTCCCCAGTGCTCCTGTGTTTTATGTCACCGCACGAGTGGTTTCTCCCGATTCCTCCTGTGATCTCCAGACACGACAGTCCTCCTCCAGGCGGGCTGACCCAAGTTCCCTTATAACACTTTGGGATGGAATTAATTTCTGTTTAAAAAAAGAAAAGAAAAAGGATTAAAAAAAAAAAAAGATAAAAAGAGAAGAGTAAAAGGAACCTGTAAAGAATCTGCGCGTGGGCGCTGCTTTCGCAAGCAGGTGCCACGTCTCTGCACGGAGCTGTGTCAGGGTTCCGGGGGAGGGCGACTTTCCCTCCCCTGCCTTCCCTCCCCTCTCCTCTCCTCTCCTCTCCTCTCCTCTCCTCTCCGTCTTTTCCTTTGGAAGAATTGGATGTTTGTTCCTTCAGGAAAAGCCAGCTTCAGAAGGAAACACTTAGGGAAGAAGCAGTGCGAGGACACTGGAACTAGAGAGAGCCCATACGCTTTGCTCTCAAGCTGGAGGAGGAAGCGCGGCTGCTCCGCTGGCCTGGCCCTGAGAGGAAGGGCCCGTCCCCCGTCCCTGTCCCTCGTCTGGCTCCGACGGCTGGGGCTGAGGTACGCGCTGCCCTGACTGTCTGCGGCCCGGGCTGCGCTGCGCGGTCGGGGCCGGGCTGCTTCCAGGCGCGAGAGCCCGCTGGGCCTGACAAGCCGCTGGGGCCTGGGGATGAGGTGAAGTCTCACCTGGGCTGAAAGCTGTCTCCGGGCAGCCAGCGAGCTGTTCCCATCCTTCCCTTCACTGCTGCCTTCTCTCCTCTCACCCTTTATTTCTTCCTGTTTCCCTGCGTTTTCTTACCTTTTTCTGCCCTCTTGTTCATCTTTTCTCTCCTTCACTCATCATGAACTTTTCCCCATTGCCTCTTCTCTTCTCCCTTTTCCTTTCTCTCATCCCTTCTGTTTCTCCTTTGCTTGCTTTCTTTTCCTTTCTTCCCCATCTTCCTTCTGCTTCTCCATGTTTGCTGCAGTTTTTCTTGACTCCTCTGTCAGCTGGAACTGGCACAGTTCTTCTGCAGGGACGAGTGGAGTAAAGTACAAAAGAAATCACCACTACCATTGACGGGCACCACCACGGGTTCAGACAGAAGCCCCAGTGCTGGGGATGAGACACCAGTCTGCACAAGGTCCCCTTAAATCTCAGAACGTGCAGTCTAGTTCTGATTTCTCTCTCTCTCTCTCTCTCTCTCTCTCTCTCTCTCTCTCTCTCTCTCCTCTCTCT
>NW_004624756.1:18604377-18667309 GCF_000247695.1 Heterocephalus glaber
CTCTCTCTCTCTCTCTCTCTCTCTCTTTTTCTTTTTTGGTTTGACACTGAGGATTGAGCCCAGGGTCTTTGCACTGAGCTATAGCCCCATCCCTTTTTATTTTGTGACAGGGTCTCACTAAGTCCCTAAGTAGCCCATGCTGGCCTGGGACTTTCGATCTTCCTGCTCCCAGACTGCTGGGATTACAGTATTGTGTCACCATGGCTGGCTTTTTCTTGCTTTTACACAGCCTTAATGAGGCTAGGTGTGATGGTCATTGTTGTTGGGTGGGGAAGTATTTCTGGTTTGATTGAAACATCAGAAACGACGGTCCTCCAACTCCAGTGTGCGTGAGAGTACTGCCTAGCCCCACCTAGAGTTTGCAACTCAGGTCTAGGGCAGGCCCAAGAATGAGCATTTTTGATGTTCCCCAAAGAGGTTGATGCTAGTGGCCCAGCAGTGGCTGTAGAACTGGGGGCTGGTAGGAACGCAAGCCAGGTGGCAGAAAACATTTTCCAGATCTTGGCATGTGTGTAGGGTGGGTATGTGTGAGGCCCTCAGATAGTTAAACCTTGTCTCATTTCACAAAGGACTTGAAATTGTCTTCAAAACTACTTATATAATAGGAACAATAAACAGTGGAAGAAATCAAATGAGAAAATAAAGATAGGAGTTTAGTAGGATAACTTCCCCTCCTTTTTGGCAGAATGATAATGGACATCTCTTTTGTTTCCTGGTTGACTGAGTTCTGTTTAAATTTTGAGAAGAGGACTTTGAAATTTATCCCTTGAATAAAATTCTTCTTTTCCAAACTGCTTCACAGAGAATGTCTTCTTACTTAAACAAGTTAGAAGGTATGAGGTGATTGATCTTTTTAAAAATAACTTGTAAACTTTGGCAAAATAGGAATTGTACAATAATATTAACTAAAAAGTTGTATACATTGGTATCTGTCACCTGCTTATCAAAGAAAAGATACCCAAGCAATATAGTGAGGACCCACATAAAAGCTGAAATAATATTCCTGGCTTCAAGGTACTTACAACCTAGCATGGAGAAAAATATATAACAGCAAGAGAACAATTACATCCTTTAACAGAGTTCAAAGAGTCTAAGTGTAAAAATCCACAGAAAGAAAGGGGGGGGGGATTGGTAGGAGCATGAATGAATTAAGTTTAATTTGCTATGAAGGAGGAAAAAAATTGAGGCAATTTTGAGGAGTTTTACCATAATTCAGACATTAAAATATAGCTTTGTATAAGCAAAAAACTTGACAACTTAATTTAACACATGCACAGCTGTGGCATAATGAAAAGAAACAAATTTGCGATCAGGAAACTTAGACTGAGTTGTAGATTTCCCAGATAGTATTGTGTAACCTTGTAGGGGACATTTGACCTCTTTGAGCCTGGGTTTCTGCAAGAATCAGATGGGGATTGCCAGGATCTACCTCTGTCAATTGAGGTTCAGTCGAAAAAATAGAAACCAAAATCTGAAGGGAAAGATGCTAAAGGCTACAGGGAAGATTGGGAGAGCAGAACCAGAGAGCATCTGCACCAGCTTTCTGATTTGCTGGATTAGCTGTGAGAACCAAGAAGCTGCAACTTCCGTCCAGAAGTCAAGAAACAGTGTCCTGGAACTGCTGTCCAGGGTGCCGCAGAGCCTGTGGCCCCAGCGAAAGCTCACCTTACCTGTGGGCACGTGAGGGCTGACTGCTGCTGCAAGAAGGACACATCGCACCCACATGCTGCCCTCCAAATCTTGCACAAGCGCATTGTGTTGGCAAGGGCTGAACTGGAACCCTGCTAGTAACAGAGTTCAGAAGTGTAGTTCCCAGGCTTCTAGCCCCAAAAGTCAGGAGAGGGCATGGAAGAGGAGAGACAGGGGCAAGTGCCAGCAATGTGCAGCTGACTGAGTAAAAGGGTAATTAAAGCTGAGAGTGGCATCCTATCAAGGGCTGTGAAATCTCTTTAGAGGGTTATGGCCAGCATTAAAAAAATCAAATGGAACAGAACATAAATTAACCTAGTGCTTTGGGTAGAGTGAGGATAAGTATTATTTTGTGCAATTTTAATTTCATTCCTATGTTGGAGGGTGTGCATGTGTGTAGTATACTAGGTCATAATATTTAAAGGTCACAAAGGTTTGAAAACCTCAGAAAAAAATCCATTAAATTGAAATTACTTGTGCACTTTGGGAATTTAAAAGCACAATGCAAATGTTGTGAATTACTAACCCATTTGACTTTCCTGAGCTCTACTTCCTGTTTCACCGAAACTTAGGTACACCTCTGTGGAATAAAATGCCACCAAACTGCCCCTGGCATGTACACTGAAGATTCTCCCACACTCATTCACATCTACAAAATAAAACCAACGGGGACAGAAAATAGAGAAACAAACAACAAATTAGCCTTGGGATTTGTTCTTTTAGGACCAGGCTAACTTTCCTGGTTAAAGGCATATTTAGCCAGAAACAAAGGCTGTTATTTAGCTGTGTTAAAAAAAAAAAAAAAGAAGCTGAATGGTATGTGGAATATCTTTGAAAAGATAAACTGAGCACCATACTCATAATAAAAGGGTCTATTTCCAGATGGAATGCTGTCCCCGTTCCGGTGGCAGTTGGTTGGGTTTTCCCATTACCAACATCTGGACAATCTGAGATAATAGTCCAGGGTCAGATTCATACTTCTCAGAAGGCATGCTTTGAAATTTTATTAACTGAAAGATCATCACCATCTCTTTCCTCCTAGGCCATATTATTTGAAAGCTTCTCATATCTTTTAGAATGGGTTGAATTTCATTTTGCCAGAAGGTAAAAGAAACTTTAAACTGGGTACAAATTTAATCGTGTTCTTTTTTTCTGGTGCAGAAGTTCCTTCTTATCTATCCTTCCCTGTACTCCCCTTTTTTTTTTTTAATTGCTTGTAAGAGGCTGTCCATGATAGAATAACTGGTTTTTCCTGGAATGGCTAATATGTAATAAAAAGAGCACTATTCAGTAATAACAATTTGCTGATTGTTCTCCAAGCCCCCTGGGAGGTGGGTGAAGGTTGTGACTCTTCTCTATAGCAAAGGGTGTGTAACAAGGTGATAGGATCCAGGTCAAGGCCAAGTAGGAATTTAACCTTTGATGTGTTTATTTTATAGAGCACAGTATTTTCCACCTCCCCGCAGACTCAGGTGACTGGAGAGTCACTATCAGACCAGGGCTGCCCTTATCAAAATGTTCTATGCTAGTGTTTATCCCTTAGCGTGAGGGAGGCCTGGAAATGAGAACTATTTTAGCTGCCACACAGAGGAGATGGAGACTTACCAAGGAGGGGGCCATAGATTGGGGAGGGATGGGTGGTGGGACGGGGTTATTGGTGGAGGGAAATTTGAGACATGGACCAACTGAGAGCACTGAGAAAAATGAACTCAGGGAGCATGAAGAGAATGAAAGAAGTCAGAGAGGCTCTGCCGAACATTTGAGTGGTATCAGAATGTGGAGCAGGAAAGGGAGGATGATCTCAGAATGTCCTCTGTGCGGAGTCGTTTTAGGGGTTGTTCAGGAATGGATTGGTGATATTTAGGGATTAGAAAAAAATGGTGCTAAATCCAAGGTATCCCGAAGATCTGTGCTTTGAAATGAGAGGAAGAGCATGAAGGAGGAAAGTTTTCACTCACCGGGCGCGGGCGCTGACATTTCAGAGACAATACCAGTTCTTAGCTCTTTGCTCTTCTCTCCCTTCCTTCTTTCCTTCCTTCTCTCTCTTTGAATCCCAATTTACTTCTCCTGGTAAATGCACTACCATTCTTGCTTTAGAGATGCACTGTATTGCCAGACTGGGTGTCTAGTTATCATCACGTGTGTAGTCTGTGTCCCACATTTCCACAAAATTTGGTTTCTGTGTGGGCCAGTTATGTGGTCCTAGCAGAAGACTTCGTGGAGTCGCAGCCCTGTGGGTGAAGTGGGTAAGAAAGCCTGTGATCTGGAGGGCATTGTTCTTGAAATAGAAATGCTGTGGCTACTACAGCTTGGTGGCACTTTGGATTCTTCTGAGTTCCCTGTAGGTGTATGCTACCTGAGAAGGCTGGACTGACCACAGTGTGCTTTGCAGGTCTTGGTGCAAAACAGAAAGATGAGCTCTGTGTTAGTCAGCTTTCTGTCACTATAACAGATGCCTGACGTAATAGGCTTATAAAGAGAAAAGGTTTATTTGGATTCACAGTTGGGAGGCTCCAGTCCATGGTAGGTTAGTCGCATTGCTTTGGGGTCTGAGGGGAGGCAGCACATCATGGTGGGAACATGTATTGGAGCAACATTGTTCACCTGATGTCCAGGAAGCAAGAGAGCAAGGGTTGCTGGAGTCTCGTGACTTCCTTTGAGGCCACAGCCCTGATGACCTAAGGGCTTCCCACCAGGCCTGACCTTGTAAAGGGTCCATCACCTCCCAGCAGTGCCACCTGGGCAATCAGGTGGGAGACATTAAAGATCCAAACTATAGCCAGCCCTTTGTTAAAAAATTATTGTTCCAAGATGGTAAAATCAGAGCATTAAACCAAGTGCAGAGGCCTTCAGAGCACGGGGCCTACACAGTTGCACAGGATATACATCCCTGAAGCTGGCTCTGGGGCTAATTCCTATTAATTTGGTCCAACTGAGAGACTCAGTGAAGACCTGTGTCTTTCATTGTACCATGGTGACTAACACAGGAACAGCTGGTAGGGTTATGTGGATGGGATTCTGTAAAAAAGCAAACTGATGACAGTGGCTATCATAAACTCATGTGTTTGTCCTTTCATTCATGAAGTCACTCACTTGAAGGCATTCATTAACCTCTTACTGTGTGCCAGGTGCTGCTTTGGGTGTTGGAGACTCTGCTTGAACTGTGACTTATGTGTTCTTACTGGCCCTGCAGACAGAGTGGAAGAGACAGTGGGGGTGGCAGTCAATAGCCTCTTCATCTCTCACCCAGAAGTCGGTTTACCAAGGAGACTCTGCGTCCCCTGCGCACACATTCATTGAGGATGCACTGGGTTATCAGGTGACAAAAAACAGAGGCTGATTCTGCTAATGAAAAGCATTTACTGGAAGGATATGGGGGACCTCACAGATTTGAAGGAAAGGAAAAAGCAGTGCTGGGGAGGGACAGAAACTCAGGCAGGTTTGGGCAGCCTGGGTAGAAGGAAGTAATTGTCTCTTCAGAATGCTGCTGCTGGAGTGAGCCAACTGTGGCTTTATTTTTTTTTGTTTTTCTTTCTTTCTTTTTTTTGGTACCGGGATTGAACTTGGGTCCTTGTGCTTGCAAGGCAGGCAGCAGAACCACTGAGCTAAATCCCCAGCCCCAATTTTTTTGTTTTTCCAACTCAGATATTTTCAGGGAATCAAGTTAGGGCTACATCTCAGTCCATGTAGCCCTGCTTCATGGCTCTGGGCAAGGGGTCATCTTGTTCTATTTTCATATTTTCCTTGTTTGACCCCTAAGTCCCACACCCCTCTTGGTCATCCACCACTTTATGGGGTGGAACACTCTGTAAACATCTGTTAAGTTCATTTGTTCCAGAGTTCGATTGAGTTCTAGTATTTCATTACTTATTTTTTTAATCTACTTGATCTATTTGTGACAGTGGGGTGTTGAGGTCCCTCACTACAACTGTATTAGTGCATATATGACTTTTCATGTCTGGTAGTATTTGTTTTATATAGTTGGGTGCACTAGTGTTTGGTGGATAGATACTTATGATTGTCATCTCTTCCTCTTGGATTGTTCCCTTTACAAGGATGTAGTGTCCTTCTTCATCTCTCTTAATCAGTGTTGGTTTGAAATCTACTTGATCTGCAAAGAGGATAGCTACTTCTGCTTTTTTTCGGGTTCCCATCCCATGGAGTATTGTGTTCCACCCTTCAACTTTCAGTCTGTGAGTTTCCTTTTGAATTAAGTGTGTTTCTTGTATACAGCATATTGTTGGATTTTGCTTCTTGACCCATTCTGCCAGTCTATTTCTTGTGATTGGTGAATTGAGACCATTAACATTGATGGTTATAACTGAAATGTATTGACTTATCATTCCCATGACTTTTTCTTTTTGTTGGGTTCTCCCCCTTTACATTTAATTTCTTGTCATGCCAGATGGGTTCATTCTGCTTTGCTTCCTGGGGTTGTGATCCTCAATGTCTGTTCCTGGGATATTGTGTAAAATTTTTTGGTGTGCTGGTTTGGTATTCATGAAGTTCCTAAGGTGCTCTTTGTCATGAAAGTATCTTATTTCTCCATCAATTTTGAAAGACAGTTTTACAGGGTACATCAATCTGGGTTGGAGGCTGTTTTCTTTTAGGGCTTGGAATATGTCACTCCAAGCTCTTCTTGCCTTGATGGTTTGTGTTGAGAAGTCTGCTGTGATTCTGATGGGCTTTCCTTTGTATGTGATTTGTTTCTTTTCTCTAACTGCTTGTAGAACTTTGTTCTGTTGGATTTCTGGAATCCTAACTATTATATGCCTATGTGTAGATTTTTTTTGATCAAGGCTACTTGGTGTCCTATATGCCTCACTTATCTGTATGTCAAGTTCTTTTCCCCTGCTTGGGAAGTTTTCTGCCATCACTTCTGTGAAGAGTTTTTTTTATGTCATCTGCACTCTCTCCTCTTTCTTCTTTGACTCTAATCAGCCTTATGTTATTCTTCTTTGCATCATCTAGCAGCTGCTGGATTGATTTCTCGTGTTCCCTTACAATTTTGAAGCAATTTTTCTTTTCCTGGTCATTAATTGCAATCTTATCTTCTATATCTGAAATTCTGTCCTCACTTTGGCTCATTCTGCTGTGTAGACTTTCAATGGAGTTTTTGATTTCCTGGAAATCTATTTGCATCTGTTTTAAGGATTTCATTTGTTTCCTATGTTGGGGTTCCATCATGTTCCTCAGCTCCTCTCTAGATTTATTAATCATGTCTTGCACTAGGAGCACAGCCTCTGCTGTTGTCTGAGAAATTATTTCTGATTTCATTTTTTCCAGATCCCCTTTTGTTGCCAGTTCAGTGGGTCCAGGTGGTGGAGTATCAGAGTGTTACATCTCATTTCCCTTTGGAGTTGCTGTAGGTGACCTGGAAGTCTGGTTTTGATACTTATTTACGTGTCTTCTCATTTTGACCAGGGGGGTGGGGGGGCAGTGCTGTTGGCGCCCGCGCAGCTGACCTCCTCTGAACTGGGAGAGGTGGGACAGGGGCAGGGAATTATGGGATGGACGATGGCCCAGACGCCCCTTCCTCTGGGCTGGGAGCGGTGGGACAGCAGCTCAGAAGCCTCTTCCTCTTGACCGGGATCGGTGGGACAGAAGGCAGCCAAAAGCCCCTTCTTCTGGGCTGGGAGCGGCCATCCACCACTTTAAATGAGCTTAATCTATGCACTTGTCTTACATGCATATACCTGAATATAAAACAGAGTGCCTTTGGTGTATGTATGTTGTGTGGTTAAGATTTGTATTGTTGCTTTTATACTGCAGGTTCCCTAGTTTTTGTTGAATGAAAAGGTTTTTAAAGTAAGGGCTGGAACTGGGAATGGACTTAATTAAGTAAATTTGATGAGACACTTGTTAGACTCCAGGGGTTATGGAAGAATTCTTACCTGTTCTCACTGAGCATTTAGATACTGCTAGGATCCAGGGGAATCCTTCTTCATGGATGCATTGTGCACTATTACACAATTACAGAGGCTATTTTTCTTGGGGATATGTAACCAACCCATTATATCAGAGAGAAAAAGACTACAAAAAATAGAATTATCTAAGGAATAGTAAGTTGGCATTGGCCAGACTAAACTGACTATAGAAAAAAGAATATCAGAAGTTAACAGAACAGAAAGGCAAGAGGACAGGGGTAGAAACCAAAGGACAATGGAGCCGCAGTCATAGGTCAGGTTAAAGGGATGCTACTGGCACTGGCCACCACCTGACACTTGGACATTTCCATGGGTGGAACCCACCCAGTGCTGCCTTTGCTTTTGTGTCATGTGCTACAGACCCAGTGAGTGGCTGGGTACTTGTTTGCTCAGGCTGGGCCTGCACGGATAAAGGACAGCAAACAGCTGGCTTTCTGGCTACTGCAGTGGCAGGTGTGGGTCCCTCTCAGACAATGGGAGATCCCCAAATCAGAGGCCGAGCAGCTGAAACTTCCCACATAAAAAGCAGCCATACTTACATCCTTGTGGGTGAGTTGGGGGTGTTTATGTACCCTCTGCTTTTCTCATGTGCTGTAGTCCCTCTTCATTAGCTTTGGCACTTTTGTGGCTGCAATCCCACCTCAATGCCTGCAGATTTGGAATTTTCACTTTTGCTTGGGGAATCTTTGCCCTTCACTTAGGTGGTAGATGGAATTTAAAAATCAGTACCAAGATCTATCATCATCATTACCTCTGACAGTCATTAAAATCAAGTATCAAGCATGACTTGAAAAATCACTCTATCATAACATGTTAGAGCAAGGTTTAAAAAATCACTAGTGTTAGCTGAGCATGGTGGCACCTCCTGTAATCCTAGCATTTAGGAGCTGAGGCAGGATGATTGCAAGTTCAAGCAAAGGTTGGGCAACTTAGTAAGACCCAGTCCTGATAAACAAAAAAAGGGGGGACCTGAGGAATGTAGCTTAGTGTGAAGACATGAAGTTCAATCCTTAGTACACACACACACACACACACACACACACACACAGAAAAAACCCCAAAAAACAAAAACTAAGATTATTCAATCACATTGCTCTCATAAGGGATATTAATATTACTTGCAGAGCTTTTGTTTTTTTTTTTTTGGTACTGGGGATCAAACTTGGGTCTTTGCGCTTGCATAGCAGGCGGTGAAACCACTGAGCTAAATTCCCGGCCCACTTGCCAAGCTTTTTATATGGTTCACAATTATTTTAAATTATTAAAATCTTTTCTTTTTTTTTTTTGGTACCGGGGATTGAACTCAGGTCTTTGCCCTTGCGCAGCAGGCGATGAAACCACTGAGCTAAATCCCAGGCTTCGAATCTTTTCTTTAAAACCCTCTGCTTTTATGTCTCTTAACATGTTTCTAATAAATTAATATAGATGCAAATATATAAAATTACAAATAAAATGATGTCAATACACCAGCACCATCTGAAAAATGGTTTTTCTGACAAAAATGTTTGGAAACCACCACTCAATACTATAAATGTCATTACAAGTTTTGTAATTGTTACCTGCTTTTAGAACACTTTAAATTTGACAAGTGCTTATTTCTGATGCCTTTCTGGTATATAAATGATGAAACGTTTGCTTCTTCTTGTGTTTATATCTATTGCATGTCATGTACGTCTTTGTAGGTGTGTGTATAGACATGAACTCGTGCAGCCGCCTCCGCGCTTCAAATTTCAAATCCATCTCAGTGTGTAGCCTTGTTTCTCACTGGTCTATCCCTCCCCCACATACCAACTTTTCACTCTTTTTGTTTTCTTTCTCTAAAATTTGGATTGCTCTGAGGTTGCCTTTGGAGTTCTTCTCCTGTGCCGCCTAGGGAGCTCCTGCCTGGCTGTCTTGCCGTCTGCACCTGTCTCTGCTTTCTCACCTCACAGCCCCACTGCTTTCAGCCCTCTCCTCCCTCCATTATTCCCATTCCCCGCTGGAAGACAATGTGTTCTCTAGGGAGGCTCTGTGGAGGTGGGGGAGCAGGGAGCTATCAGCTCTGGCTTCAGTGTCGGGGCAGAAATAGGATGCTGCAGGCAGGGCAGCTTGGATACCATGGTCCCCAGGACCAGCTACAGGGCAGGGCCGTGGTGGGGAGGCACCTCGACGGGGTTCTGCTCTTTCCATCCGAGCACATGCTCCCCTTACTGGGGCCTGTGGCACCCACAGATGCTATCAGACAAACTGAAGTCCCAGGTTAGGCAAGGGAGGGGTCACAGCCGGCTTGCAGGAGGCAGGAAGTGATGTGTACTTGGCTCTTTCAGTGGAGGGAGGATCTGAGCTTTGTGCCTCCCAGGCTCGGTGGCTTCTCTCAGAGCCTGTCCCTGTGAGGCAGTGTCCTGTGCCCCTTACCAGCCCCCGGGTGCTGGGACATGAGCGTCTTTAGCATCAGTGTCTGTGACTGTCCAAAGGGGAGGCTGATCCTCGGGGTGCCCCACAGCTCCGTCCTTTGGGGATGTCATCCCTCCCTCTGTCTCTGAGCTCATCCTAGAGGATTTATTGGTCCCCTGCCCACCTGTGCTGGTAACCTGACCCCCAGGGGCAGCTGCAGCTGTTGGGCCAGGGTGCCCTGCTCTTTCTCCACTGTTAACATGCCCCAGCTCTTCTTCCGTGTCAAATGATTTCCCCATGAAGATCGTGAGTAGTGATTTCCCTGCCTTATCAGCTCCAGCAACTAGAAGCTCAGTTTCCAGGGAAGCAGCAACTTGATGCAACCTGGAGAAACCCTTTCTCTAGCCTAGCCAGCAAGTGGCATTTATCCCAGGACCTTATAGCGGGCTGGCTGTTCAGCTGAGGACATGATACATCATTTCCGGTGCTCTCACTGCCCTCCCTGCAGTCCAGCGCAGGAGTCTAGGGGTGCTGGGAATGGTGGGCTTACTCCTTTTCCTTCTCAGAACATTTCCAGCCCTCTAACCCCTTTCCTGGCTAGGGATGGCATGGCTAGAGCTCTGGGAACCCGTGCCTGAGATGTAACCATGGCTCAGCCTGGCCCAGCTTGCCAGGTGGCCCTAGAAAGACCCCACTTTTGAGAAAGGGTTTGTCCCCCCTGTTGGGAAGTGGAGCCCCTTTCTCTGAACCCCACATCATGGAAGGTACTTAGGGAAAAATAACTGACACGGTTATGGAGGTACCTCCTATTAAGTACCCCTAGCGACCATCTTCAAGTAGGTGAGGGATGTTTTGGTGACATGGGAAAGCTGGACGGTGTGTCTCGTGATACAAAGAGGATCTTTTTATAACCATATATGTCTCCCCCAGAGAACCAATAGGTAACGTGGCTGCTCTGGCTGGCCTGTCTTTCCATAGCTCCCAGGAGCCCACTGGCCCCCACTGGCAGCTTCTCCGATTTCAATTTCCATGTCCTCTCGGTTTTGTAACTCAAGGAGCTCCCTGGGCTTAGGGACAGCTGACAACTCAGAGAGCTCTGCATGGTGGCACCTGGAGAAGGGGTGGATGGGCACTGACATGCCAGCAGCATGCTCTGGCCCAGCCTGTCCCTTTACGAGGCAAGCAAGGATTTGCTGGGGTGTTGGGGGAATGTTTGGTGCCCAAGCAGGGGAGCTGGCAGGCCCTGTGAGTGACTAACGAGATGAGGATGAGCACCAGTCATGGGAGGATCTGCTGGCGGCCCCTTTGTTACCTCCTGGTCTTTCACCTCTTTCCTTTGCCAGAAGGGGGCCGGCCCCACATCCAGGGGTGTGGCACTAAATTCAGGGGCATTGCATTGTGTCCTGGGGCAGGCCTGGCGCGTGCTCACAGGGCTGTATTAGAAAGCTCTAAGGAGCTCTGAGCAGAGCCATGACCCATGCAGCAGGAGCCAGGAGTGCCAGCCCCTACCCCATGGTGATTGCCATGTCTGCACCTGGGCAGGGTATGGGCTCCTCAAATACGCACTGGGACGGGTAGTGGGGTGAGTGGGTGGCCAAAGGCGACAGGAGCTGCCATTCCATCCCTCAGGCCCAGGCCCTGTCCCACTTGCTCTGCCCACCCCACCCATAGCCTGTCCCCGGTCCTTCCAGCAGCGGTGGCTTTTCCTTCTGGATCGAGGTAAACCCTCCCTGCCTTATCCCTGGGGAGGGACAGCTGACCCGGCTTCGGTGACCGGGAAGAACACAGGGCTGCCTCCCTGCCTCCAGCTGTCGTATTACTAAGTGCCAAGCATGTCACTTGGGGGGTGGCTGGCAGAGCTGGTGTTGGTGGCTTAGCATTTCTGCAGCAGCCAAGAAGTGATCAGGCTCTGGCTCATCCTGGTGCTCCGTGGGGGGTGGGGGTTTCCAAGGACACCCCTCAAGATGACAACAGGGACCAAGGGCCTCCTGGCTTGAGGGGCATCTTTGCCCCGAGCTCTGGAATGACACGCATCTGTTTATCCCCAGGCAGCGCTGGCTGCTGAGCCTGCCTACCTCTGCCTTCGCCATGGGCCCCGAGTGCCCTTAAGGTTTAAGAAATGTCCAAAATAGCAACATCTGAGCCACTGACCTTCAGAGAAGGACCTTGAGACCACTGCCAGTGAAGTTCTTCCCTTGTGAGGCCAGATCGACCCCTAACTCCCGCCAGAGCCCGGCACCCGGGACCCCAGAGTGCTGATGGGTGAGTGTGGTGTCTGCCCTGCGTCCAGCCAGGACTCAGAGGTCCCCTCAAGGTGGACAGGCCCAGGTGCTTGCACTGAGATGCCAGATGTTTGCCATTTCCAAACCCAGGGTGTCGCTCTTCTCCTGGCTCCCGGGCCCTGTGAGCAGGCTATGCCTCACCCAGGCCGAGGTGTCCTGTGCTCCACAGCCCGGAGGCCGTCACGTGTGCCTGCGAATGGGGCGGTTCAGACCCCAGGGGGCTCTAGCTGGGCTCCTCTGTCACCAGCTCCTCCTTGCCTGCCCCTCTCAGGCTCAGTCCGCCTGGTTCAGGGGATACTTCCCTGTCTGGTGGTTAAGCGTGAGAGGCACTGGGGTTTTTCCAGCCAGCCCACATCTTCACACTTTGTCCTCTTCCTTCTTGTAAAAACATTGTGCAGACTCCTCTTTACCCACAAGGCCTGGCCAGTGGAGTCTTGGCAAAGCGTTTTTTCAGCCAGTGCTTTCTCTCTGTCTCTCTCCCTCCCTCCCTCCCTCCCTCCCTGTAGAAAAGTGAATATTGCAGGCAGAAGAGGTCTCAAGTCTCCTGACATCCCGGTGGCCAGGGATAGCAGACAAGCTTCCTGTAACTTCTTCTATCACCTCCCCTCTGAACGCTTTTTTTGGAGCAGTTGTGAATTGGAGAGGGGAAGGAAGAAGCTGGGGCCAGCAGTTGCACGGAGAGAGGCCATGAGGGTTTCTGGGGCTTGATGCTCACAGCTGCTGTGCCAGGACAGAAGCTGGATGTGCTCCCTCCCTTACATCACCGTAGCAGCCCTGTGAGAAGCCCGTTTTACAAATGGGAGCACTGAGACCCAGGAAGTGGTCACTCTAGCTTCTGAGCCATCGTGACAGCACCAAGGGATATTTTCTGGGGATGCTGGCTGGATTGATAGCGTGACCAGCTGTCCCCTCAGCCTGACAAACTGGGAAGGCTGGGCACTTGTCAAATGCTCCTTCGTGTCTTCCTTCCCCGTGGTGCTTCTGATCCCGTGATCTCTTAGGCGATGAATGCTGTGCCTTGAGTCCTACTCTCAGGAAAGGCAGACCCCATACTGGGGCAAAGGAAGATGGTAGGTCACAGGGTGGTGGGGCAGATCTCAGAAGGGGACTTTCTAGCACAGGGCTGGGAGGGCAGTGAAGGCCCATAATGTGCTCTTGTTGTTCACCTAACTGGTATAAAAAGCAGAAGCACGGAGAGTAGCCCCAAGTGGACATGGAACTAGGGAATCACTTGTGGTGGAAGCCACCACTTGAGTGGAATGCCTTGGGGGCTGAATTTAGGGCTTGGATTCCCATGCATTCCTGGCGTCCTCATGAATGTGATCAGGTCTGGGAGGTGGGACACAGGACACAGGTTGGAGGTGAGAGAACCCAGCGTTAGGGGGGTGGTGCTTGCCCAAGCAAGGATGGGATTAGCCAAGGATTTGGACCTCACATTGGTCCATGTTACTCAGCTTTTTATTACTGTAACAAATACCTGAGACAGACTTACAGGGAGGAAAGGTTTATTTAGGCTCAGGATTTCCGAGGTCTCTGTTCATGGTTGGCTGGTCACTGGCTTTGGGCCTATGGTGAGGCAGAACATCATGACAGGTATGTATGGTGGAGGAGGCTGCTTGTCTCATGAAGATCAGGCAGGAGAGAGAGAGAGAGAGAGAGAAAGAGAGAGAGAGAGAGACAGGAGTCAGGAGCCCAGAATCCCCTTTAGCGATCACCAAACCTTATCCCATGAGGCCCCACCTCTTAAAGGTTCTACTGAAGCTTGGGGATTGAGCTTTTGCACATGGGTTTTAGGGGACAATGATAAACCACAGCATGGGCCTCCAAGCCCTGTGCTTTATCCTGACCTTGGGTGCCTCCTGGAGCAAAGTGGGTGGGATCCTGAAAGAACTGCAAGGCGGGGTGGCAGGAGGAGGTAAAGGAGTGCTGGGGGCTTCCAGCAAAGTCTGTAGGAAAGGCTCCTGCTCCCTGGCACTCCTGTGGGGCAGGCATTTCTCTGTATCCTCCTGCATGCCAGCAAATCATGCCTCCCCCAAATCTGTGAGATTAGTAGACTCCTCCTCCTCATCACCCTCACCTCCACCTTTCCTTGTGACCAGGAAAATAAGACCCAGAAGGTAAAGAAGCTCAGCAGAGAAGCCACGCAGCCAGGAAGTGCTGGGGCTGGGGTTGACTTACGGCTAAGGTGGGAAGAGGTTTCCCCTTTCTATTGCCACTTCCCCCTCCCCCTCCTGCCTTTTCATCCCTGCAAGTCCAGAACAGTGCAACCTAAGCAAAATCTTCTTTTCCAGCCAGCTTCTTTCCCTTCGTCTTGTTTTTTTTTTCCCTCTCCTGAAGCTGGAAATGCTGAATCCTTCAGCCTTCTGCAACACTGCGTCAGGAAAATGCTGATGGTGTAGTTCAGGGACAGCGGGAGTTGGTGACTGGTGCTGCATAGAAAATCCCAGGCGTGTGCTCGTGTGTGTGTGTGTGTGTGTGTGTGTGTGTGTGTACGAAAGTTGCTCCAGGAAAGTGTTGGATCCTGGAGCTTAAAGATCACCCTGTCCCACCCTCTTTTGTTCATTCTCCAGACCCTTAGAGAAACCCTCACGAACAGTCTCCTTTCAGGAGCTCGGGGAAAGCGCCAAGCCTGAGCTCACCTGTTGGCTTCATCCCAGCTCACTTCACAGGAAGCAGCTTTGTGTATCACTGACACCTGTGTGTGCCGGGAAACCAGGCGGGAGGAGCTGACCCAGGAGGAACCAGTGCTGGGTGTGGGCTCCTGGCCCGCCTGAGAGCCCCACCCCACCCGCCCTCCTGACAAACGGGCGCCTCACCTGCCGGGGCCCCTTCCCACTGCAGCCTCTGCACCACCCCCTCAGCCTCATTACTCACCTGTCTCTGATCTGTGCCCGCTCGCTGCTCGCTGCCCCTGCTGTGAACCACACAGCACCCTCCGCCCTCACATCAGTAGGCTAAAATGGCTGACCCAGGCCAGAACCGGCCAAGGTTGTTGGCCTCATGGGTAAGGAAGTCAGAATCAGCTGCTCCCTAGTGCTGCAAGTTCTTTTTCTGCCAACAAATTAGGGACCTAGATTCCTACCAGAGCTACACAAAAAGGCCACTGCTTTTGCCCCTTTTGCAGAGAGGCCAGTAAGGGAGATTGAAGGGCCACACACAGAGAGATAGCAGATTTCTGCTTTTGCTGTGATAAAATACCTGAAATAAACAACTTATAAAAAGAAAGGATTTATTTTGACTCATGATTTCAGAGATTTCAGTCCATATTCACTGGCCCCATTGCTTTGGGGACTGTGGCATCATGGTACATCACCACTGGGTAAAGCTGCCTATGGCCTCATGGTGGCCAGGAAGCAAAGACACAGAAACAGGAAGTAGTAGAACAGGAAGCAATCTCCCCTTCAAAGCCACACCCCAATAGCCTAACTTAGTCCCACTAGGCCCCACCTCCTAAAGGTCCCACTTTTACCCAATAGCACCACAGGCTGAGGACCAAGCTTCAACACGTGAGCCTATGAGGAACACTCCAGACCCAAAATAGAGGGTCGGGGGAGAGAGGGAAACTGGATCACATCACACATCAGTAACCTGGGAAAAGGTCCAAATTCAGAGTGGTTTCTATTGAATAGATGTTCCCTTTGCACCATTGTAAAGTTGAAGAATCATAAGCAGAGGCATCGGAAGTTGAGGGCATCTGCAGTTATCACATTAACCGGGGGCAGACTCCTGGAAGCAAAGACACAGACCTGCCCTGTCATATCAGTCTTCCTGCCTCACCATAGCCAACCTCTGGGAACCACAAATTTGCTCTCAAGTTGTATAATGTTGTCCTTTTCAGAAATCATTTCTCAAATAATTTTGGATCTTCTACTTTAAAAAAAAAAAGATTGATACTTTTTAAAAAGATTGAATTTCCAATATACTTTGTATAAAAAAGAGGATAATTTTTCTTCTGAGCTTAAGGACTAAGCTCCTTACAAAGACTTTGGTGAAGGCTATGGGGTGGCCCCCACAGGTCTGAATCGGAGTGAATTTGGTCTTTTGGCTTCAGAGATCAATTCCTCACTGCCTTCCTATGAAAGGCACAATCCATAGAGTAGAACAGCTTCACAGACAGCCTGAGCAGCACATGGCCACTGAAGATGCTGGATCTTGCAAGACTCCTGCATACCTCTACTATGTTTGCACAACAATCTTCTTAATGGCCTTGCCCTGAAACAAGCACCAGGGGTAGGGAGACCCAACTGATGGCAAAGTCAGGCACCTTCAGGAATCTGGTGCCTGCAGAAGGCGGGCATCGAGGAAGCTAGGATGGCACCTTCGTGGATGAAGCACTTCCTGTGTGCCAGGCACTATCCTGAGGTTGATGTTGGCTGCTTGCCGATGGTGCCCCTGAGAGGTTGCCTCTTCTACAGGGGTCTCCTCCCACTGCTACCCCACATGACCCTATGTCCTTTGCATGGTCAGCCCATGGGCTGCCATCCCCTGAGAGCAGGGGTATCTCTGGCTGCTAGGAGAGGCTATGAACCCTAGCCCTCTGGCCACTGCAGGTTCAGCTTTTGGTTGGTTACAACAAAAGCTATAGGTGCTAGGGGCTGGTTCTGGTCCTCTGTGCTGGAGTTTGGATTGGGGATGTTCTGCAAAGGCCCATGTGTTAAAGGCTTTGTTCTCAGGGTGATGCTATTGGGAGGTAGTGGAACCTTTAAGAGGTGGGGCTTTGTGGAAGGTCTTTAGGTCACTGGGGGCATGCCCAGGAGAGAGAGAGTGGGATCCTGGTCCTTTCTTCTTCTTCCTCTTTCTTTTTGCTCCTACCATGATGTGCCACCTTGCCACAGCCCCCAAAGCAATGGGACCAATCAACCACAAAGTGAAATATCAACATCTGTGAGCTGAAATAAATTTTATCTCTTCATAAATTGATTATCTCAGGTATTTGTAATAATGATGGAAACTGACCAACACTCTACATTTGGCTCTTGGGCTGCCTTTGCTGCCCTCCTTTCCCAGCTGCTGGGACCTAATGCCAACTGAGAGCTGGAAGCAATGTGCCTGTACCATTGGCGTCACCTCCCACAGCTGCCTCAGGTTGTTACCACTGAGGACAGGGAGAGAAACACACAATCATTGGCCTTTTGTCATTTCCAGGGGTTAAAGATTAATAGAGAGGAACCTACTGATCTAAATCCCCAGCTGAATGTGAGGTTTAGGAAATTCCCCTCTTGAGGTTAATAAGCTCAGTGGTGTGGTGAGAAGAAGTCTCTGGTGACACACCCTACTCGGCCCATTATCTGGGAACTCTGGCTGAATTGACACAAGCTGACATTGAGTAAGGGGCTTTAAACCCGAAAGTGAGTGAGTCAGGCACAGGAAATTGTTACGCCTGCAAATCTCTGAAAGCGTTCATGACTATGATAAGTTAGGCGCAGTGTGAGGCATAAACTCAGTTTTGCTCAGAGCTGTGTGTTGATGCCTCTGTGGCCTGATGCATTGTGCAGAGAAGAGTCAGGCTTGGTGCTTCCCTGTGGCTTGGGCACCAGTGAATAAGTTACGGCTTTTCAGAGGCTAAATCCTCCAGTATTATGTTCTAATAGTACAGTAGCTTGGAAATTTACAACGACCATTGAAGTGGGGGTACCTGTGACTGTTTGATTAGCATTGCGGCCCACTGTTCCCTGTTGCTCTATTTGTATACTTTATTCATTTAGGCAAATAATGATCATGTTTTGGGAATTTGCTGGCCCCTTTGAAAATTGTGACAGGGGACAGTCCGCATTTGAAATTTCTTTTTAGGTTACAATGTGACCATGAAGCTAACAGTCATGAAGGATGGCATTTGAGTTCACGGAAGTTCACAGAGGAGCTAGCAAGTCACTGTATCTTTGTCCTTGGGCTCATTCAAGGCCCTGCAATAGAACTGAAATTCACCCAACATGGTAGGCACTTTGATGATTTTGCAGACTAACTGGTGAATGACTCATTAAAACTTTTTTCTTGGAAACCCCACTTTTGGGGGCCACTCTTGGGTTAAAATAACTGGACGTCCTTGCATATCATTGAAGGATATAGATTCCCTTCATGGTGGATTCCAAATCCAAGCCAATCACATGAAAGCCAGACCCAAAGTGCACTGATCCTACATCAAACATGGGAACGATTTTGTTTACAAAGAAGGATGTAGGGTGCACTGGAGATGGAAATTTTTCTTGTCTTTTTTTTTTGGTATGTGTGATGCCAGCATGAAAGCCCAGGGCCTTGAGCACTCTAGCAAGCAGTCTACCATTGAGTTACACGCCGATCCCAGCTGTCTTTGTCTTCGAGAAGTTCTTAGATTTATGGCACAGACTTACTGGCACCCTTTTCTCCTTGTGGTAAGTATCCTTTCCATGACAGGGAAATTCCACCCTGTCTTACCTACAATCTAATATACAGGAAGCCATGAGACCCAGGTTTTTGTGTACTATATACCATTTTGGTAGCAAAACTGACCTGAACTGACTCAAAACTATTTATGAGGTACATTTCTCTCACTATGTTTCTTGGCAGAAATAGTACTGTGTTAGAAGGGGACAGTGTCAATGCTTCAGATGTCTCAAGAGTGAGTTACATAATATATGATATGTGCATCTCATTATCTTCCTGAAAACCTGAAAAAGTGTGAATTTGCTAACACGGATGTTCCAAGGAATTTGATAAGGGATTTTGGACCTGAAGAACACTGTTCTTTTCATACTACATAAATGCCAGACGCCTTTTTGGTGGAAGGTGGGATGCAACCAGACAACTCAGCTAGTCAGGTGTTCTGTCCTTGGTCCCTGACAAAGTCCAAGGCCACACAAACCCATGTGAGACCTCAGAGTCCCCACTCTTCCTCGCCTATCCGGGTCTGAGGATCAGCCTTCTGGGCTGCCTGGGCCCAGAGAGGTGTTTCCTGGAACCTGAGCCCATCTCCTGCAGGTACGAGGAGGGTGGGTGGAGTGCTTGGGTTGCCAAGGCTTCCGCTGGGGTGTGTAGGGCCTTCTGGTAAACCCACTGAGTCATTCCTTATTAACTTATCATTCAGTTAACATGATTAAGCACCTTTAGGATCTAGATATGTTTTCCTGAGATCCTTGGGGCAAGAGAGAGAAAGAGAGAAAGAGAGGGAGGGAAGGCGGGGGGGGGGAGAGACTCTTACTAGTATTTTCCTAGACAATGTTTCAAAGAATCCAAGAGATGTTAATGGGTTTTAGAGGAAGCTTTCCATGATTCAACAAGTCTAGAAAATGATGAATTAAACAGAGTCAATGAGATTCCTTTACCTCAGCACTTTCTGGGTACTCTGTAAAGTAAGACACCTGGCAAACACCCAAAGGGGCCATAGCCTTGACCAAGGAACTCTGTGACCCCCCACGCAGGATGACTTTTCTACTCCCTGGAGGCTGGAAGAGTTGAGGAATGAACAATGCGGAAGGTAACAGAGCAGCGTTTGAAGCAGTGGGAAACAATTCCACTGAGTTCAGTCTCTGTTTGCAGGGGCTTCAGACATCCAGTACCTTCTGTGACTGTTTTGAGACCATATAAAAAGCAGGTGGCCACATGGGGGTGGGCTACGAAAGACAGTGACCTCCAAGTCATCACCTGGAGCCATCACGGCCCTGGAGAACAGAATGCAGACGAATCTCTTCGGATTCCCTAGAAGCTTGCTGTTTGGTGTTGCACCGCACACAGCAGGAACATCACTGCTCCCTGATTTGTTGGCATTCTGAAAGCCAAGATTTCTCATGATCCAAGAATATATATGGAGGGCAGAGGGGTCCCATTCCTGTGGCTGGTCTTAAACTGAGTTAAGGTTTGTCCTTAACTCTCATACATTGTGCTATTTTAAAAAAACAATTCTCCAGAGTTAGAGCATTAGTTTTGCCCATGGAGATACAAGCTCATTTAATATTCTCACATAAAGCTTTTTGCTGAAGATAAAATAGAGTATGGAGGTAGGATAGGGGTAAATTGGACCCTTTAGCATTTGTTTTCTTACATAATGATTTTAGTTCAATTTGTGAATTGAACTTGGGTTCTTTTTACAATGTTTGTGGTTGGAGCTGTGGTTATTATAGTTAATATTTCTGCCATTCACTTGCTCTCTAATGGGAATCATATTGTTTTATTTCTATTTGAATTCATCATGTCTTGGTCTCCCTAGAGGAAAACGAGAACTTGTAAATATTTGTGCAGAAATACCTGTCAAAATGGGGATACTCCTGGGGTGGAAAAAGGTAGTTATTAGTAAATAACTTTATTTTTCTCAGTAATGACTGCATGGTGAGCTTTCTACCGAATATGACTAGAATTGAAGAAGGAAGTTGGGTGGATCTTTTGCCTTCATATCTGTGATGGCCAAAACACTGGGACAAGGTCAGGATGGAAGAGGCCCACAGTACTGGTACTTGTTGAATTCCTAGGTGATTGGTGAGTGCGTGTTGGGGCGGAGAGAGGCAGGCAGGGAGCAGGCAATATTTGGAGCTAGAGACAGAGTGCCACCTGCATTCTGTTTGAGTCATGGGAGCCAGGAGATCTGAAGAACTTCTTTTCAAGTATAGGTGAGCCTCAAAACCAGAGGATACTCCATCCTTGAATTCAACCAACTGCAGATCAAAAATAGTTTTTGGAAAATTGTATCTGTACTAAAAATGTAGGCTTTTTTCTTTTTATTATTCTCTAAACAATACAGTATAACAACTATTTATATGTTATTTATATTGTATTAGTGATAAAGATTATCAAGATGATTGAAATATATAAGAGGGTATGTGTAGGTTCTGTGCCAGCACTACACTACCTTAGATAAGGGAAGTGAAGTTGTGGATTTTGGTATCTCTGGGGTCCTTGGACCAAATCTCCACAGATTCTTAGGGTTAACTGTATATAATTTGGCCTTTAATATTTCAAATTTCCTTGGAGGTTTCTCTCCTCCCCTCTCATGTGGGCGAATGAATCATGTCATTGACCAGGACTTTGGGTGCTGGCTAGATTCGATACTTTAGACTTAAAATGTCCCCTGAGACCCATGTGTTAAGGGCCTAGTCTCCAGCCCATAGTGTTATTGGGAGGCGGTGGGGATTTTATGTCCCATGAATTTGTGTCCTCGCTAATCTGGTCCTGTGCTAGCTAGCTAGACCTGCACAGTCCTGACAGTTGAATTGCTTGCTGCTTTGAAGACACACTATGCAAACCAGGTGCCTGCAATCTAAGACATGATTCTCCCCTCACTGTGAAGGGTTCCCTTCATTTCTGAACCTTGTCCTTCTGCCTCCCACTTTTCCTTCTCCCAAGGACCATGACTCTGTGGCCAGGGGAGTGTGGTCCAGAGGAAAGAACGCTGGCCCGGAGCAGGGTTTGAGTCTTTGATTCTCAGCTTAGCTGCTCATCCATCATGCGGGCTGGGCAAACCTCTTGGCTTTTATAGCCTTGGATGAGGCCCACTGTTGTGGAATTCCATGAGCTGGATATGGAGGCTCTGCCTCTTCCCTGGTAGAATGGCATACGAAACTCCAGGCAGGGGCCCTCGGGACTGGGGCTACCCTGTGTCCACACAGCCCCTTTCTCTAAGAATCCCCAACCTGCTAGGACCAAGGATGCCTTCGTGGGTGACCTGGGCCAGGTACTGCTCACATTTCTTGACACAACTCCTGCTCTAATAATGATAATACAGCCTTTAGATGGATGCATCTAAAATACCAATTTAAAAAATCCAAGCCTGCTGTACCATGAGCCAAGAGTCTAAGTTTACGTCTTGACAACAAACTAACCAAGGTTTGTACCAATTCTCTGAATTTGTTTCGCCATCTGTAACATCAGCGACGAAGATGATCCATTCATCCTGTACATCAGGTTCTTTCTGGTCTGTTGAGCGCTGTTCTAAATACTCAACAGCAGTTGACTGAATGCAGTAGGTACAATTGCAGTTGTCATTTTGTGGAACAAGAAACTGCGGCTCTGAGTCAACCTCGGCACCAGGCCTGATTTGAGCCTGTAGGACTGACATCAAGGGCCACCCGCAGAACTGACCTTTAAAGCCATGTTCTGCTTAATGACCTCTCAGAACTGATGACCCACAGGCAGGGATTCACAGGCAGGGGTGCCTCAGAACTGTGGATGCAAAAACACTGCAAACCATTTTCAAGTAATTTCCTGCCTTGCTTTCTGGATTTACTTGACCAAGCAGGTACACCAAACCTCGTCATGAGATGTTTCTGTTCCTTTCTTGGTCCGGATGCCTAGTTTATGTCCTAGAGCTATAAAAGTCCCCCCATGCACATTGGCATAAAAAGAAAACACTGATTTTTATGCATGCGGTGCTTTTGCATTTACCTCTGAGCATTTGAACAAATGTGTATAAGACAGAGAAAGACGGATTGGCAGAGACCTACTTTGACCTGGCTGGGGTCCTAACCGCTGCTGCTGAAGAGTTGCCAGCGGGGCCAATAAGACAGGGACTCTTTAAAACACTGACACCTGTTTGCAGCTGAACGACAGGGCAGGGGCAGCTGGCTCTTTTGCTGAGGTTTGCTCGGCTCCTGTTAATGACAGCTTTGTGTGTGCCTCTGAGGGTGGATTTCTGGCTCAGAAGAAGAAATGTCGATGGTGAGGAGGGTGTGCCTTCTACGACAACTGAGCCATTGTCCTGTCCCCCACCACACACCACCCTTTCCTTGTTACTGGATCCCTGGGCCGACCCACTCCATGTGATAAAGAGGGACAGAGGTTCCCCTCCTCCCCTCCTGCCCCCCACTTCCTCCTTGGTCCTCACAGCCTGCGGGCTTAAGGCTGGTCTCACATAGACCTCAATCCCAACCCACACTGGCCAGGGTCCTTCCATTCCTGAAGAAAGCCTTGCTGGAACAAAGTCTGAAAGGAAATGAGCCCAGAGGGAGCAGGGAGGATCCACTGGGGGCTCAGAGTCTGAGCTCCCCACCTCCACTTCACCTGGGAAGACCCCATTTAACCCCAAGGCCTTCTGGCCCCACCCAGGCTCCAGATCCCCAGGACTCCTTCCTCCCTTCCTCCTGGCCCTGGGTCATTTTCTCATGAAGGCTTCTGGTTTTTTGTTTCCAAACCAAAGCATCTTTTCCTTAAACCTTTTTACCTTTCCATAGCAGGAAAAGACTGTGAATCACAATGACGTGATTTACATTGATCCCTAATTAGTCACCAGGAACTTCTGAGCAAGGATGTAAACAGGGATGCCCCGAGTGGACAATGCCCCCGGGTTCATAACTGGCTGGGAACGCTGCCTCTGGATGCCCTCAGAAGCCCTGCCAGTGTTCCCTTGTGCCCTAAAACGAGACCCAGTCTCATTCAGAGGTTCTCTTCTGAGTTTTCCCTTGGGTCCAATTGTACCAGGTTTCTCCTTTCCCTGTGCCCTCATGGAGCCAGGCTGGAGGAGCTCACTGGACACAATCCCAGGGCTTACAGCTTCCCCGAGGGCCAGGTCAGCACCAGGCCTGTGGGATGGGACCTGACACCAGAGCAGAGACCTAGGCCACCTTCCTCGCTGCCACTGAGGCTCTTTGCATCCTGGTATGGGAAGTGAGAGCATCATCATCATCATCATCATCATCATCATCATCATCATCATCATCATCATCATGAGATAAAGGTGAAGATTAACACCACTAATGTGCTTTGAGATTTATAGTGTGCCTGGAATTGTGCCAGGCATTGTACACTCATCTCACACAGCTGCCAGGTTAGCTGCCCAACGTCACATAGCTAGGACTTGTTCCAGCTGCCATCCAAATAACGCAGCCTCCTCCCTGTCCAGATGGGGAGAGATAGCCTGGCCACTGATCTGCCATCTTGGACCCTGGAATCAGCCAGTTCAGCTCCAGATGTACCAATGGGCTCCGACCTCCTGGTCAGGAGCTCCTTCCAGCCTCTGGTCCTGGGCCAGTCTCTGCCTTTCTGCTGGGGCTAGACCTGTGTGGTCTCTTCCAGCCTCCATCAGCAGCACAGGGAGATGTGAGCTTCTCTTATGAGGCTTCCCTGTCTGTGAGTACGAAATGGCTTTATCGAGGTGTAGTTCATATACCACATGACCTCCTACCACAGTGCGTTTTAGGGTACCCACACGCGGGAACCCCCACGACCATCCATTTGAGAGTATTTTTACCACACCTAAAAGAGCTCCATTAGCTCTCCTTTCCCTTTCTAGTAATCTGCCTTTTCTTTCCTGTATGTGTTTTCATTCAGCAAGCAGACAGGAGGAGTTAAATGAAAGCATCTTCTCTTGCAGTGAACATTATGATCATTTAACCTGAGCATGAATGTCCAGCAGTCCACAAGTCTTTCCCCAAAGGGTTGAGACAAAAGAAGAGGCAGCTCCAGTCTGTGGCCTCTGTGAGATCAGAGGCCACCAGAGAAGGCTGGAGCTCCTGCCTCTACCACCCTGCTGTGCCCGAAGGACTCCATGAGGCAGCTGTTCCCCAAACCACCCATGCCATCAAGAAAGAAAGGGGCCATGGCCAAGAGGCCAACTGGAGTGCAGACTCAGGGACCTCCAGCTGGGCTGGGGCTGAAACTGTGCAACGCTAAAGCTGGAGGGAGCCTCTGAGCTCCATTCGTGTCCCATTTCGTGGGATCTGAGGCTCAGAGCATTCAAGACAAGATCCGCACACGGATTCTCATCAATCCCCGGTGACTCCACCCTTCACCCCGCTCTATCAGCAGAACAAAAAACATTTAATGGAAGTGCACAGCGAGTCAAATGAGGCAGGAAGAATTGCATGAGAACCTGGAGAAAATGGAGTGTGCAGCTGAGAGGAAATGGCCCGGAGTCCTGTGCTAGAGCACGCAGCGTCTTGGAGCACTCCCCGCAGAGGACTCAGCCCTCGCAAGCAGAAGTGGCAACTGGCTTTATGGGAGAGAGATTGGGCCATTCCCCTGGTGAGTATCACGTGGAGGTTTCCTTGTGCTCCTGTGGTGTTAGCTGTTGATGCTTTGGCCTTCAAAATCTATTTTAATAAATTAAGACAACAGCCTTGAGTTCAACCCCTATGTGAAATGAAGCAGAGTTTGGTTGAGTGACTTATTGCACTGGCAGAAAAAGTCCTTGTTGGGAGGGGGCAGGATGAAAATAAAAGAAAATGAGCTGTGATTCCTGCTATTTTACAAGGTTTTACACGGCTACTGGATAAGGAAATGGCACATTGAGACAGTTAATCGCATAATTAAGTGTTAGGGCTTCTGTTGATGGCTTGACATTAAGTAAAACTCTATGGCTGGCAGGGAGGTAAGTGTCAAAGTTGCATGGGGGAAGTGGGAGTGCGGTGGCTCTGAAGGTTTGCAGAGACAGAGAGGACCAGACAAGGTCCCCTGATCATGGACGCCTGGGCAGGAGAACTCCTTTGAGGGTCCCAACAAGGGCAATGTTAACTCTAAATTTAAAAAAAATAAAACAAAACTCTAAATAGAGCTGAAGAGTCCAGAAATTTCACAAAGATTACAAGCTGAAAAGGAGCAAAAGTTTCTTTTTAAAGAAAGAACTCATAGTTTGGAGTGATGATTTCTTATCGTCCTCAAAATGTTGAATCCTCCTGAGTTTGACCAGGAAATGTATCCCTGATTTTGGCATGCTTTCACAAATAAAGGGGAGTCTTTGGCAGGGCTCTCTTATAGAAGTAAATACTCTTTCCATTGGCTATGAGCTATGGTTTGGGTAAATGTCCTCCAAATTCCCCTGTGTTAAAGGTGTGGTCTTCAGCCTTTTGTGTTGTTGGGAGGTGGTAGAACCTTTAAGAGGTGGGGTCTACTGGGAGGAAGTGAGGTCACTGAGAGGTGTGGCCTTGACAGGGAAATTGGGGCCCAGCCCTTCCTCTTCCTCTCTTTCCACCTCCTGGCCACAAAGCAGGGGTTTTCTTGTGATCATGTGCTCCCACCATGATGTGCTGTCTCACCACAGGCCCAAAGCAATGGGGGCCACCCATGCTAGACTGAAACCTCCAGAAGGTGAACCAGAACCTTTTCTTTAAAAAGTTGGTTATCTCAGGTGATGGAAGCCTTACTAACACAAATCCTAGGATACATCCAGAGTGGTTATAAAGGTGCTCATACTATCCCTTCCTGGAGAGCTCTGCTACTTCCAAATGGACTGAGGAATGCCAAAGAGAGATGGACATTTTTCTTCTTGTTTTGTTCTGTACAGCAGTTACTGGCTCTCTGGACCTAGGGGCTGGTGGAATTCATGGCCGTGGATTCTTTCAGAGAGCTAGAGTGAGAGCAAGCATGTGAGGGTGAGTTACTTGTCTCTTCCTAAGTGTAGAACTAGAAATTGCTCACATATTTCAAAAGATTTTTAATAAAAGCAAATTTGGGTTAGTCAGAACCCAAATCTGGAAACCACTCTTTTGACACAGGCCTGTGAGCATGGAACAAACGCACACCCCTGGCTTTCTTCTCTAAGGCTTTCAGAACACTTCCCATGAATGCATCCTGCCCTTCCTGACGCTCTCAGGGTTGATGGAATTTGAGAAAGTCCTTGGTGTATTAATAAAACCGGCTTCAGTTTGGCCTCTTTAAAAACAAATCAAAATAAGCTGGAATCTTTGAACAAAACCTGTCCATTTAATGCATGTATTAGACAGGGCTGGGTTATGTTGTGGTAGAAAAACATCCCTCCAAATCTCAGTGGCTTAAAACGTAAAGGTTTTCGGCAGTCCCTGTTTACCCATAGTAGGTATTTTAAACTGCCCAGTGGATGCACGGAACTCCAGATGGTATGGAACCCTGTATATATGATGACTTTTTCCTCTGTCCCCTGCAGCATGCCACACAGTACCAGTTACTGTATTCCTCTGTGGGTTATACCCTGGGCCTCCTTTGCAGCATTATTCCTGTGCCAAGGGACCTTTGTAAAGTAAAATAAAGATGACTCGAACACAGGCACTGTGACACCATGACAATCCACTGATAAACCAAGACACTCTTAATGACTAAGTGGCAGGTGGCATATACAAGATGGATATGCTAGACAGGGGTGATTCATGTTCCAGGCAGAATGGGGCAGAGTCAAATGAGATTTCATTATGCTCCTCAGAATGCTTTGCAAGTTAAAAGTTAGGAGTTGTTTATTTCTGGAATTGTCATCTTACTATTTTGGATTACAGTCCACCATAGGTAACTGAAGGTGTAACTGGGAAGGCAGGGACTACGGTCTTACTCTTTCTCACTGTGTCTCCCTGATGAGTGGGCTAGCACCTTCTCCATCTCGACCTCATTCCCAGATCTTCCCATGCCAAGATAAAGGGAAAATCACCTCGAACCACCACTGCTTCCTAGAACTTCTGTCTGGATACATGTCCCTTGGCTTGTGCCTTGGCTTACACCAGGCATTTCCTTTCCTTTCCTTTTCTTTTATTTGAGACAAGGTCTCGTTATGTTGCCCAGGCTAGTCCCAAGCTTCTGGGCTCAAGCAAGCCTCCCAAGTAGCTGGGATTATGGATGCACCACCATGCCCAGGTGACACAAGGCCATTCATAAATCCAAGTCAGCTGAAAAGGCAACCCAAGGAACAAGTGCCTCAGGGGACAATCAGAACTGTGGTGACTTCCAAACTGTGGGCCTGGGAAGGGTGGGGTAAAAGGGCAGTGCTTCCAATGCTCAGGGACCCAGAAGGCCAGGGACTTCCTTCTCCTGCCATTAGGCTAATCGCATGACCTCCCTGAGACATTGTCCCCGCACCACACCGTTTAGGTGCAAGGTAGGTCAGCAGGGAAGGAATCCCTGCAGCAGCTTCACTCACCTTGTAGGAATGCTGTGTGGACTGGGATGCAGCGGAGCCAGGTAAAGTGGAATAGGCCGAGGGAGAGAAGTGTTTTAATGACGCCTGGTGACTGCCAGTGATCGAAGCTCAGAGCTGAGTCACACCTGTGCTGCCTCAGTTAGGACCAGTGTGGGTAAGAGAGGTCCAAGGAGCTGCAGCTTAAATACGAGGACGTGCACTTGTCTTGCAGGTAAAAGCCTAAAGGATGCAGTTCCCCAGGCGCCTTCACTGCCACCTCCTTGCCTTTCTCCACACCCCTTGCCGCCTTAGTCTGACTTCACTAAAACATGGAGCTTGAAGCTAATGGCCCAGATTTTCCAGCCAGGAAAGCCAGGTCCCAAGGCAGCTGCAAGGGCTGTGCTGTGAATCAGGGCACTTGAAGCCAGCGGGAGTGAGCTGAGGCGGTGGTCTCCCCCTGCCCAGCTCTTCTGCAGCCCACACGGGTGGTGGGAGGGGAGTGGGGCTCTGCAGAGGCACCCGGACGCCCTGGGGCAGGAGGTGAGAGGGTTGGATGCAGGCGCTGTGGGTCCTGCCTGGGAGCACCGTGGGGACAGGAGTGTCTGCCACCAGGGGCCCAGCCTGGCCACGCAGGTGATCGGACTGGTATCAGGGCATCCTCTGCGAGGCTTGCTAGTGGCACGGAGATATGCTGAGCAGCATGTGAAGTGGCTCTGACACATCCTTCATACCGCTGCACAATGCTGAGGCACAGCAGAGCTTTGGGTCATCCTGCTGGGGGGCAGTGTGGCCGTGGCAGAAATGCCGCCCCGTCACTGTGGGACAGATATCCAAGGAAGGGTGGTATAGCCATGAAAGGGACCCTTTCCACCATCTTTCTCTACAGTGGGGACAAAGAGGGGAGAGGAAAGGAGGAGAGGGTCCCTGAGTCTGGGCTGTCTGAGCAAAGTCACATCTTTGAGTGCTGTCCCCTTCCGTACCTGTCCACCTGCATCTTCCTTTGTGTTCTGAGGGACAGCCAGAAAGAGGGTAAAGGCACGGGCATGGGCCAGGCGGTTGCCTTCCTTTACAGCTGTGAATGAATGAATGGATGAATGAATGAATGAGGAGTGAGTGCACAGTGGGCCACCACAGTGGAGAGCAGAGTAGAAGGGACCTGTGGCTTGGGGACTCGGGGAGGCCTTATTTGTGCTGAGCTTTGGTGGTGAGCAGATGGAGTTTCACGCACAGAAACCAGCAAGAGGGATGTTCCCAAAAGTAAAGTAGCAACTGCAAGGCCGTCTAGGGTCACTTACCCTAAATCTTAGGCTGTGTCTGCCACTGAATGCCACCTCCCACCCCCTTAAGCCTCTGCTCAGAAGTAGTGATCATTTAGTGCCATGTGGCCTCTCTGAGGAGGTGAGGAGAACCTGAGCCGGAAATCCGTCATCCTCTCCTGAAGGTCATGCCAGCTCCCAGGGTGCCATTGGGCACACTTGCTTTCCTGGAGCCCTAGATAGTCAGACACAGGAAAGAAACTGAAGCAGTGCTATTGTCATGACAGCAAAGCACCATAATCCTGTGACTAAGGCCTGACAGCTGTCTTTTGTCATGTAGGAAAAGAACACTTAAGGTTGCCTCCATTATCCTCAGAGTGTAGTGTGTTAATTCTATTACTGCTGCAGATCTTATTTGTAAGATTTTTTAAAATGAAAGAAGTATTAAACACATCTTAAAGGCAATATTTGTGAACTGGTCCGTGAGCCTGAAATGCACAGAAATGAACTGAAGTTTTTAAAAGTACATACCTGTGCCATGGTTTTAGGGGCTGTTGAGCAGGGATGAAGGCCTTGGCCCTCTGAATTTTTTTCCCTGTTTTCAGTTACTTTCAGTTTTCTTCTCATCTATCTGTGTCCTCTCTGCACAGCACCTGGGGGTGGAATATGCTTCTGAGAGGTAAGTGTCTGGATCTGGCCTTGTTACAGGAACGGGCAGCTGGCGAGAAGGTTGGTGACAATGTCCCTGGAATGGGGAAGTGGAGGGGCTGGGGACTGAGTAGGGGGAGAGAAAGTTGGACACAGAGTATGGCCTAGAGGCCAAGAAAGCAAGTGGGCAACTGCTGGAGAGAAAGCACAGGCTCCGAGCATGGCTTGTTTTCATGCCCCTTGGGAAATTCACAGAATTTTGAAAAGTGTGGACCCTTCCAGGTGGCACCTGGAGGGATCTTTGGTGACCAGGGAGTCCTGCGGGCAGTAAGAAAAGCATCTGGCCCTAGATTTCTACTGCCTGGGTGCAGATCCTGCTGTTTATCTTCTCCCTGGGTGACCTTGGGCTGTTACTTAGCTTGTCTATATTTTGGCTTCCACACCAGGGGAGGCCTTTCTAAGAACAGCTGTCCCGTGGGGAATGTTGTGAGCATGACAGGAGATGAAATGTAGTTTAGAGTGGTACCTGCTGCTTGGCAAAGCGCCGCACAGTGGTGAATGTCACCGATGAGTCTATGACACCTAACGCCCAGGTCCTCTTGCACATCCCGGGCATTCTTTGGCCTCACCTGATTTTTATTGGAAAGAAAACTGGGCATAATTGCTTCGTATGTTTATAGATGTTCTTAGCCATAACTTAAAAAAGACGGCTTCTCCCAAATGGACGTCAACTTTTACTTAGCAGGAATTTCAGAGGAAGATCATCTATTCTGGACATCTCAATATTTCCTGATATTTTTGCCCAAATTTGAGCCACTTAGGTAGCCAGTAGCCAGTCCACCAAGGGTGAACAGAGAACAGAGAGGTGGTGGAACCAAAGTGGTCCAACTATGAGTTGTGGCCATGACATTTGTTGACAGAAGAAACCTGGGGTGCATCTTTCCTAATGAAGGTGGCCTCTTCAAAAGGCAGAAAACTCCTTGCAATGTGCTGTTTTGCTGTAATGATTTTGAACACTCCACTAGAACTTTCTCCAGAGCTAAGCTAGAAAGCGTAAAAAATATGAAGATTAATCTCACAGTGAGATCTCATATTGACCCCCCCAAATAAGCCTCTCTTTTGACTTCTGCATTCACGAGGTTTTCAGCTGGGCGCGTATTTTGTGAGTGTGTATTACATGTAGGCACGGAGGGAAGCCAGCATTTATTAGTGCAGGACTACACCCCAGGGGCTTTGCAAGGGTTACCTTGGACACCTCACAGTGATGCTGAGCAGGTGGTGCTATCAGCTCCACTATAAAAGTGAACAAATGAGGATCACATCAGTCCCCTGGTATCCTTAAATCCCACAGAACAGAGTCCTGTTTGGATCCTGTCTTCCAGGACTCCACCTTTTCCCTGCTTCCTTAAGGCACAGTGGCCGCCCTCAAGGGATTGTAATGAATGGGGTTGGTAAGAAATACACAAAACAACACAACATGCTACTGCTTGGAGCAAGGGTCCTAAGAATGTACAGATGTTTGCACACAAGGACTCTGGAGTCAAGAAAGGTTCATTTTGGCTGAGAGGACTAGAGCATTTCGTGGACCCAAGCACTTTCCCAGGTGACTTAGGCAGGCTGGAGAGGGGGTGGAACAGAGGGAAAGGGGCAGGGCGGGTGGGGCAGGAAAGCATCTACTCTGGAGCCTGTGATGGTGGGCGCAGAAGCAGGAGCATGAGGCTCGGAGGTCGGGCTGGAGCTGTGGTGGTCGAGGCCTTTCTATTTCATTGTATAATCACTGCAAAGCCCCCCCCCCCCACAGCTTTTAACAAGGACATAGTGCAATATACTTAACAACATTTTAGCAACATTAATTGCAGTGAAGTGGGAAGTGGATGGGGAGAGATTTTGAAAGTGGTGTGACATTTAGGAAGCTATTAAAATGGCCATGAAATAGCATAGGGTTCCCAAGACATTTGGATTTCATGGACCATCTAAGGTCCCCCCAGACTTAAAGAGACCGACTTAGATGCCATAACTCTCTTCTGAGCCAGTCTGGCCACAGATGTCATTGCCATTGAAAGAATGTCCTGAGTACCAGTCTGGAGTTAAGATTTTAATAAACAGGCTTCCATGCCTCTCGGACATTACAAGTGCAATGGAACTGATTCAGATTACTCAAATAATGGCACACACATTGTGTCACTAAGGATCATTTTGGTTACAAGCAACAGAAGGTCCAATGCCTCTTGGCTTTGAGCACTAGGACGGGTCTGGGTGGCTCTGTGATAGCACGCAGGGTTGGGGCTCTTTCTGGCTTGGTACTGTGCTACCATCTTTAGTGTGTCAGCAACATGCCACCTGCTAGTCAAAGATGGCTGCCCAGGGTGAGGACCACTTCACATATAGCAGCTTCCCAAGGGAGATGAGGCAGCCTTGGAAAAAGGGTTCCCCTCTCTCCTAATACCTCTTGCTTCAGGGAGAGAGGTCTTCCCCAGAGCCAGACCTCAGTGATGGAATCAACCCAGGCCCTACACTTGCCAAAGAGAATGGCTGTTGGTCAAGGACAGTTACTGTAGACGAGGTTTCTGGGACCAAATGTAGGGCACTGGAAGGTCATAGGAATGAATGCATCCCGTACAGTGGACAGACTATAGGAAAGGTTTCCAAAGCTTTTCCCTCCAACCAGGGCAGCACACTCAGATTGCTGCATGAAGGTGAAACCTGAACCTGCCCTTGTGGTGTTCCTGGAAGTAGCAGCTGGTGAGAAGTCAGGGTGACCTGACTCTGTGACCAGCCACTGGATCAGCTTCTAAATGTTCCTGTGGTTCTTCGGTCCTGCCATCACTGCTGGGGATGCATGTCCATTTCCTGCTGTGAGGCTGTCTGTAGAATATCATCCAGAGAGTCTCCACCGAGACTTTGTGGGTGCAGGGCCCAGCCCCGCAGGCTCCAGCCCTTGCTCCTTTACTTGGCTCAGGATCTCTAATCACACAGCAGGGGCTTCAGGATGGTGAGAGGAGAGCACTTGTGCAAGGGGGAGCGAGGCTTCAGGGTGTGCAAAACTGGGGCACGATGGTGCAGGATGCGCCGAGGTGATCACAGGAATGAGGTTGGCTGCAAAGGCGAGTCCTAGTGAAACCCTGAGAATCGGATCACAAGGTCTTGAATTTGGCCAATTACATCTGCCTGAGGGGAAAGGCAGAAAGTCGGCTCTGTGGTGGATTTTGGGAAACATTTCTACCTCATCCAACAGATCTCCACTGAAACGTGCCACACTCTACCGGACGACAAGGTTCCGAGAGGAGGCAGAAAAAACAGAAGCCAATCAAGGATAAAGATAGGCATCGTCCTCTAGTGACTCTCAGATCCTCTTCCTCCCTTGACATCTCCGTGTCCCTTTCTCGTTAACGGAGGTCTCACACAGCCTCTCAACCTCCAAAGGAAGAATTGTGAGTTTTGTTCTACAGTTGAAAAACTGAGGCCCAGGGAGAGGAGGGTTACTCAGGGTTCTCCAGCTGCTGAGATTCAAACCCAAGGCCTCTGCCTTGGAGACTAGTCTATAGCATTTCTCTCTTCCCATGTGCCTGCTGATTTTTAAACTGGCCTTTTCTCTCTAAAATTTTTACAATGTATTATATTCATATTTGTTTCTAATCAAGTACTATGTGCAAATATTTTAATATGCAACTAGTTATAAGATTTATCATGAAAAACAGTATTTTCTTGGGTTTTTTTTTTTTTATGGTACTGGGGATCGAACTCAGGACCTTGCTCTTGGGAGGCAGGTGGTGGCACCGCTGAGCTAAATCCAGGCCCCAAGCAGTATTTTCTTGTGTAATTTCTCCCAATTCTTTCAGCTATACGCCCCTTCCCTGGTTTCTTTGACTTCATCTTCCAATTTTTATTAAAATTTTAATGATTTTATTTCTTGTTTTCTGATTGTTTAATCTTAAAAGCATTTTGTTCTGGTTTCATGTATTCAGTATCTTCTCTCTCTTTTTTAAGGAAAGCGATCAGTTTCTTAGTTTTTATTTTGTTTTATTTTATTTTTGGTACGGGGGACCGAACTCAGGACCTTGTGCTTGCTCTTAGTTTCTATTTTTAAAGTTTTCTTCTGTTTCCTACACGGTCTCAGTTTCTTTGGGCTCAGAATAGGAACTTGCAGTCTCACCTGAAATACCGGGAGGTGTTGAGCTGCTTGGGATCTCTGTGTTTGGGGGAGCACTTTTAAATGGGTGGGTATCCAAAGCAGGGTGAGTGGTCAGCTAGGCATTTTTCCTGAAGATACCAATATTGTAATATCTGAAATTTTCTTTTTTTCTGACAGCACTTAGTTTATCAAGGCTAAACGATTTTATTTAATTTTTCATATGTTTACCTGGCTGATAAAATTCAAGCAGGTGCCTGCACATCTCAGTCTCCACTGTGTCCTTACTCTGTTCCCTCCTTTTGTTTACCCTACTTTACACTGTATTTGCTAGGCCCAAGTCAAGTGAATCCAGGGCCAACCTTTCCTCCTAATAAGATGATTACTTCAGGTGTGTGTTACAGTGACAGAAAGCTAAACAACACGGCATTAATCAAATTCCTCACCCCCAACTTTTGACAGACATATCCTTGGCCTGATGTTAGGTTAGTTTAGTTAGAATTATCCTAGCTGTGTGGAAAATGAGTTTCTAGGACCCAATTTTTCAAATTGCAGTGGATAGTGAAAGCGTTTACTAACTGCTATGGTTTGGATAAGGGATCCCAATGGCTTGTATGTTAAAGGCTTGGTCCCCAGCCTGTGTTGCTACAGGAATTTGGTGGGACCTTTAAGAGGCCAGGCCCACTGGGAGGAAGTAAGGTCATTGGGGCGTGGCCTTGAGGGGATCTGTAGACTGGGCCCTTTCCTGTCTTTCTCTTTGCCTCCAGGCTGCATGAGTGAGGCCTTCATCTGCCATGTACTGCTGCCATCTTGTGTTGTGTCAACACAGACTCAAAAGTAACAAAGCCAAGCAACCATGGATTGAAACCTTCAAAACACTGAGCCAGAACAAATCTTTCCTCCTTGTAATTTGTTTATCTCAGGTAATTTGTCACAATGTTGGAAAACAAACACAATTATTCACGACAGCATTTATAAATGAAATTGAAATGAGTTAGAAAACGCCACTTGTATTGCTTGTGTTTGGGGAAAGTATGGAGTCAAGAGCCTTTGTTTCAGTTTATGTGTCTCTTCCAGGTCCAAATATATATATATATATTTTTTTTTTTTCTTTTCTTTATTTTTTTTAACTATAGAAACTGGTCAAAACAAGAAAATAAAACAAAACTATGAAAGCCACTGCTTGAAGAAGCAGATTTGGACCTTTTGCTTTGTTTTTCTAAGAATAGGTTCATTGGCCAGGCTGGTATTACTACTGTATCTCCGTTTTGCAGGGGCTAGATTTGGGCAGGTCTATTCTCAGCCACTGAGTGCTAGCCTAGTGATTTCTCAGTCTATTTTTACCATACCCGTGCCAGCTTCTCCCCTGGTTAAAATATTTTCTTAACTTTATCTTGCTTAAGAAAGCCAGGGCATGTGAGATTAGAGCTTCCCTTCTGAAGTTGATGAGATGCACATATGTCAGTATTATAGACTAGCAGATAGATCAAAAGCAACAACCAAAGTCACCATGGGCTTCTAGTTGTGTTAAAACTAAGCTTTTGTGAAATAATTTATATTTTAAAATTATTAGCTCTTGGAAACTGAACTGAGTTCTGGATTCAGTGGTTTATGACTCACAGTGGGTGGTAGGAATTAGTGGCAGATTTAATGCTTAGGATCACAATGTAAGTAAAACTAATTCTATAGGTGGTTCTGCAGAGGAATGATAAGAACGCAGTAGACCATTGGAGGGCTCCAGTGGCTGGCAGTCAGTTCATTCTGTGGTGCCTTTGATTTAAACTGGTCCACACCCCAGACCCTTTACAACTGTGTTTTGTGTAGGAAGAAAACTCAACCACAGAATACCTAGTAGCTTTGGGAAGGTGTGACCATGAGAAGAGGGTCAACCACAGCTCAGTGAGACCTAGCTGGGAGGGTAGGAGGCATTGGGGACCATTTAGGAACACAGGCAGAGCTTCATAATTGATGAAGAAATGAGGAGTCACAATTAACTTGGCTCTTTGCCAGTGGTAAGAAGTGGTTGATTTTACTACTCAGTTAGAGAGTTTAGTTTTCTTGGGATTTGTTTTCACTTTGACTTTTGTGCCACTTTTCTTTAATGCTAATTAGTCTTTTGGTGACTCTATTTAGGTAAAGAATGAGATCTTGAAGCAGGCTTGTTCCATCTGTGAAAGCATATAATGATCACAAATATGACCTAAAGCATTTTACTTAATAAAAATCAACTGAACAAATTTTTAAAAATCCAGTACATGGAAGAGAAATTTAAGGAACTATTGAGCCAATGGCTTCTATTTGGTCTAAGAATATTTCCTGTATCCTAACAAGCCATCAAGTACCTCCATCCTGTCTCTCTTTTCTTTTCTTCAACTGAAGTAAATTTAGCTTATTAGGAAACCATGTGATAACTTTATTTCTGAATTTTTTTTGGTCAAAGAGGTTGTAAAGTAAATGACTTTAAAAAGTTAACTGCCGTGGAAACTTTGATCTGTTAGAAGAAGATAGACTTGCACTACGGTTGCCCATTGCGGAAATGTTGACATTCTTTTTTAACTCGCTATTTAATTATTATTCACTACTTTAAGTTACAGCCAAAGCTTCTGGGAAGAGGAAATTCCTGTGTCCTTGTCCAGAGATCTTCAGAAGCAGAGAAGGCACAATTGCTCAGAGATGAGCTGGGGTGGTGGGGAGGGATGTGGTGGGGGTGACCGTAGCAGTGATAGTAACAAGCATTTACGACTTGTTCCCAGGAGTCATGCAGAACCCTTCACCTGGGTCGCACAATATGAGACTGGTGTTTTAGTTGTTCCCATTTTACAGATGAAGACACTAAGGTGGAGTGAGGTGGATCAATGCCAGGACTGAATTCCAATAGCCTGACCCCAGGGCCTTGATACTGATCACCACTGCAATATTGTCTGCTCTTGGAAATGGCCACTGGCCACTTGTAAACTGGTACTCAGGAACTAATTTATTTCCTTCTTTCATTTTCTCTCTTTCTTTTCCTTCCTTCTTTCCTAAAAACAACCTGGCCAAGTAACCACAGACTGAAGCCTCTGAAACCAGGAGCCAAAATAAACCTTTCTTTCTTGTAAGTTGTTTATCACAGGTATTTTGTCACAGTGATACAAAGTTGCCTTACACAATTGTCAAAAGACAAAATTACAACAAATTTAGTTTAAAGGTATCCATTTAACTTCATTTGTAATTCTAGAATCTGGCAACACATCATTCCATCAATAGATAATGTTTCAGTGAGCTGAGCAAAGGAGTTTGATTGTATAGCCGAAAAAGGGCTGAAGAAAGCAGGAACCCAAAGCAGATTGGTCAGTTCAAAGTTACTTTCCTTGTAAGGCAGGGACAGGAGGCAGAACAATAGGAACATAACTGCTTGACATCAGTTTCCTTCAGATTACTTTTTGATATGGATTAAAGGAGAGAGACCTTTATTGCCATGCTGATTCAAACAGGCCTGTTTGAGAAGTTTGGCTGTAATCTCTCTCTGTTTCTCTCTCTCTCTGCGCCTCACCTCTCCCTCTCCCTCTCTCTCTCCTGATTTCTCTGAAGGCCAGATAATAACTTAGTTTTAGTTTGGTGATGTGGAACCTCAACATAAGTGATGCCATTTTGTTTTTAGTCTTATCTTTTGGGGCTAGTGCAAGAGCCTAGTCCAAAACAGGGGTCTCTTATAGCTTTTATTTTAAAATGTCATTTGCTATAACATTTATAATTCTTATAGCAGTTGCACGATGAGCCCATTTGTCATGTATCCTTCTGTCAGAATACCTTGCTGCTTTAACCTGTACGACTTTGGAAATGCTTATGGTGGGATGGTGCTGGGAATGGAAGTAACCTAACATTGTGTAACAATAGCCAACGTCATCAGTGGTGTTTGTTTCCAGTCTGACTCCCTTCCCAGGCTCTTCTTTTCTAGTTATTTTTTACTACACCTTCAGTGGGCAATGCTGTAATTCAGATGCTCTGTGTTGGTTGGGCCAGAATCCTAGTGTGATTGTTCATCAAGCGGCCCCTGTTGTGTCAGAAGCAAAGCAGAAAGGAAGTGATCTTTCTTAGGGCAAGGGCATTTCAAGGTGGGCTGGAAGGAAATCCCTTTGTAAAATTGTGCTTTGTGTCTTGGACCAAGGGGGTTATTTTGATTTAAGCTGTTTTGGTTTCAGCAGTCAAGATAACATCAATGTCCCCTTGCTTTGTAGTCACATAACAAGACATGGCACAGAATTTTTTTTTTTTTTTCAGCTCTTGAGGCTGAACTAGGTCTTCACTCATGGTTAAGCAAGTGCTCTACTGCCGAGCTATTCCTCTAGCCTTGTTTTTTTTGTTGTTGTTGTTATTGTTGTTGTTTAGTGGTGAAAAGAAAAAGCAAAAGAGAATATGGTTAAAAGGACTGGAATAGAATCTTCAGAGTTTTCATTCCTAACATGAGGGAAATTTTTCCAGATCTATGGTCTCTAAAAGAGAGAAGGGTGTCATTTCTCTTCATTTTTGGAAATAACATTAACAGTTACTTATTTAGAAAAAGATTGCATGGTTTCATGTGCACCAGAAACATCAGGTTGCTTTTTCCCTCCCTCTGAATTTTATTTTCAAACTAAGAATTGGCTTCCACACCTAAGGTGGTGCTTTGCTGATGCCAGTGGTGAGATTATGTAATTGGCAATAAATTCTTCTGTGAAGAGCTTCTGGCCAGCTCCTTTGTGCATAGTTAGGATGTTTTGTTTAGTTGGGTTTTTCTGAGTCATGGTAAAGTTAGTCTCTGGCAAATTTGTATTCACTTGTGCAGGAGAGAAATGAAGTGCTGGTGAGAAACTAGTTTGTTGGGGGGGGCACACAAGACAAGGACAAAGGACTGGTAGGGGTGAGTGGCTGGAAGGCAGGGTAGGGTAAACTGTGGAAAAGAGACACTGTAGGCCTTTACGTGTGTATGAAATCTGAAGAATTTGTCAGTTCAGCATTTAGCCAGCATCTGCTCTCTGGAGCAGGGGTTCCAAATCCCCCACTCATCAGGAGTCTAAGCTTCCTGTTGCAACTGTTTGCTTGATCATATGACCCCGGTCTCTTAGAACGAACGGATGCCCTAAAATGAAACTAAAGTGAACTTAAATTTGGATAATCCTAAAATACTTTTTAAAAATAAAAGCCACACAAGATTTATAAAGGAATTCCCCCAAACTAGTGATAGTGCTCTCTAGGGAGCTACGAAAGTGCAGCTTGCAGAGGGCAGCCCGCCTTCAGACCTGCATGGTGACCTGGTGACTCAGCCCTGGCCAGCTTCCCGGGAGTCTGTTTCCACCACGGGGAATCATTTTCCATTCTGGGGGAGTCCCCGGGAGACACCTTCTCTGATTCCTCAAGTCAGAAGTGACCTATGCTGTCCCCTGCCAGCCTCCTGCCTGGTTCCTACCATGGCCTGGGCTCTGCTGCGAGCTGTGTTGGTCATAGCATTTCTGCATGCATGACCGACCTCCCCTGGAGACAGTCTCAGCTCTTTGCTGGAGGGTCCATGCTTACTTCTTATGTGGATTAAAGCAAACTTTTCTTGCTTGTTATGGGTGAATCAGAATGCTCTAGAATCAGAACAAAGTTTCATTATCAGGGGACTTAAAAAAGACATGTGTTTTGAGATAATCCAAAGTGATTTGAATATGTGAGTCTATGAGAGATAGTCTCCGATGCAGTCATTCACCAAAATGCTCCCTGAAGACTGACATAACTTCCTGATTTGAAAAAGAACAGTTTTCTAAGACGGTGCGTAGATCAAACTGCTCAGTGAAACGATCACTTGTATCTTTCAAAGAAACGTGTTTTTGAAGTAGGGCAAAATACTGTTTTGAAAGAAGTAGTGATTTGGAGCTGAGCATTCTGGAAACGTGCCTCTTGTTAGGTGTGTGCTGTGAACCAGCCCAGTGTGGAGGGGAACAGGATGCCTGAACTTGCACTATTTCCTTGTTGTGGGGGAAAGGCATTGTGCAAATACCTGATTTTGAACATGGCCACATGCCTCCTCCTGGTTAGTTAGCTCTTTCTTACTCATGGTTGGGGTGAAGTTCAGAACAAAATTGAGATACCCAGGAAGACTAAAGTACCATGCATTCACTTTTTGCTAAGGTGCCAGCCCAAAGCAAGAGATTCTTTGCTCATTGCTTCAGGCCAGTGTTTCTTTAAGGGCTCATGACTCTGGAAATGGTTGAATCTAAATAGAGGAAGACCTTGGCAAAACTTTTGGAATCATTTTTCTTATGTCTAGCATTTTATCCTATATTTTCAGTCCTCTTTTAGGCATTTTACTCTTGATGGGCTGCTCATGTACTAATTGTTATCAACAAGGATTGTCGATGGGGGCCAGACCAAGGGGTGGAATCTTGTTGCAGGATGTAATGTTCACATGTGCTGAAATCTCTCTAGAGTTATTATTGCCTGGGGTACAGGTGCCTTTATAAGGGAGACATCTGTTGTCACCACTTGACTGAAGTGACTGAACTTGACTGAGGATGAATCCTGAGACTCTATATGTGTCCTGATAGGATCCAACCTAAGGTACACAATCTGACTTCTAAAGTGTTCTTGCCAAAAATGTTTGACCTGAATCTAATTGGACCTCTAGACCTCTCCTTCAATTTACAGGAAATTTGTGGCCTAAGCGAGGGACAAGTTAAACAGTGATGAGAGGGTACAGTTGGACAAATCCTGAATGTGGGAAATTTCATTTGAAAACTTCCCTGAAGTGTTGAAGATACCACTAGCATGTGGCTGGTGGAGAATGTTCTAGACTAAATGATTAAAGGAATCTAAATCAAATGATTTAGATTTTGATCATACACGATCAGATCTGGTATGCTCACCTCGAGTACATCCTGGTGCAAAACAACCACAACAAGGAAGACGATGAAGAACAGAAAAAGACCAGCTACAGGAGTCATTTGGAGGACAGTGGGGGAGACCGTACTATGGATTGCACATTAAATTATAGTACAGAATTATTTTTATTATCATTATTATTTTGGGGCTGGAGATTGAACCCAGTGTCTTGTGCAGGCTAAGCACATGCTCTACTACTGAGCTACACCTTCTGCCTGGGAATTATTATTAACTTTTTAGTGCAATAATTGAGTTGTGGCTTTTCAGAAGAATGTCTTTATTCTGAGGAGATGAACTCTGATGCATTACGGGAGTCAAAGGTCTAGTTCCTGAAAGTGACATATGGTTCAGGGTGAGGCTTCAAATGTGCACATGTTGACAGTTGTTAAGCCTAAGAGGTTGCTGGCAGCAGTCCTTGTACCGTGCTTCTAACTTCTATGGTTGCTTAAGTTTTTAAAAAGTTTGGAAAATCTAAATAGAAATTGTGGCGGGGCTGTGGAAAAGAGGCTTTTCTATCTGTGTGCATGAAAACCAACCCTGAAAGTGAATTGTGGTAACAGTATCTAGAACCTGAGGAAGGAGAGCTAAGGAAAGATTCCTCCCAGTGGCTACTTTCTGTTTCCTGAGTTATTTGTTCTTTTTCCTGTCTGATGTTTTCCAGCACTTTCCATTTCCTCCTCATTCTGAGAAGTCTGCCTGAACTAGACTTTGGGTTTTTGACTTGTTCAGCTTCCTTGACTCTTCTTTTCCTACCTGGGTTGCTGCATTTTAACCTTTAATTTAACACTCACCTAAGCTTCTGTTCCTTCCTAGCTCATCCCAAACCATTTTCTTTACCTAACTTGTGAGAGCTATGGTTCTTTACCCATGGTTCTTTTTCTTATTGGTCACCTCTTCTCATTCATTCTGAGTGCACAACTAGATGCACCTGCATTTTTATTAAACCTAGTGGTGGTAGTTTTACATCCACAAGAGAGGGGGAGCAGGGAGCCAGGCACTGTGGCGCACTCCAGAAATGCCAGCACTTTGAGAGGTTAAGGCAGGAGGATTGTAGTAGGTTCAAACTCAGTCTGGGCAACTTGCAACTTAGTGTGACCCTGTCTCAGAAGTACCAAGTGGAAAGTGTGTAGGCCCTGGGTTCAGTCTCCAGGGCAGAGAGAGAGAAGGAAAGTACTGATGTGGGTCAGAACAAGGGTGGGCCTGTCTGTGTTTGGTAGTGGTGGTGACAGTGATTGGGAAAACGCATTCCCGCCTGCCTGGTGCACTTCTTTGTATCAAAGTGCCCTGTAACTAAAGTAAATGTTAAGGGGGTGAATCTTTGTTAAATGTTGTTGACTCTTAAGTATTGACTGTTCCATCTTGCAGTTAGGGCCCACAAATGATCTTATCCATGCCTAAGATGCCCTGGATGCCCAAGAGTAGGACTGTGATTTGGGCTTAGGATCCAGTATATCTGGATCCAAAGATCAAGGTCATCTAGTCTGACTCACTTGTCCATTGGATGTCTTTTAGGACAGCTGAATCATTGTTCAGTTGTAAGAATGAAGTAACAAACACAAAACTGGCAACTCCAAAACATGGAGATCAGAACCTCATCAACATACCTGACTGTCCAACCACACCCATGTAGCAAACCTTGCAGGAGTTAGGCAAACCCGGAGGAATCTTGCGAAACAGGTCAAGGGCTGCCTCTGCCTTCTGAGAAGATACAGGGAAGAACAGCGGAAATAGTGCTAAAATCATTTTCTGTGTTCATTCTTGGCCGTGATATCCTGAATGAATTCTTGTAGCTTGACTGCTATATAGAATTTCATGCTCGGGGCAAGAGATCACAAATTGGTAGTCCGGTGGTGAGTTTCTGCATGGATCCCACAGTTTAATTTTTAAATAAAAGGACCTAAATTAATTACCAGCATTTACAAATCAAGATTTTAAATAAAATTCTGGATTCCTAGTTTCTCTTGAAAAGGATCAAAAGATGCCACAAAGCATGTGCCTGCACAACAGTGATACGGATTCCCAGGATGGGGCTGGGCCCTCCTGGCAGCCCCACCTGGCCCCAAGCTCCTCCCTCCCTGCGTCCCTCGTCTTTTAGGTTGGCCTCTGTAGCATTTGCCCTTATTAGTTTTCTATTCCTTCTTAAGATGGACATTATGCAATCTATTAGGGAAAATGGAGGTCTATTAGTCAGTTTTCTATTACTTTCCAAAATTTTTCCCTCTGTGAGAGACAAGGTAAGTGTGGTGTTAGTAACTGGTGTGGGTGTATTGCTGTTCAATGCTGTGATTGGTCTGGTCTAATTGTTTTAACTAAGCTGATTTATTGGGGTAGAGATTGCTGAAGTTTAAGATTTCAAGCCTAGAAGTACACGAACTCTTTACCTAGTGAATTTCCACAGTGTTTCTGGAGAGCCTGCTGTACTGTGGGCACTTTGATAAGCTGCAAAGAAGCTATCATTTCTGCCTGAACGAGAACTCACTTTAAATGCAAAATAATGGTTTTTTTTGCAAAGGAACACACAGATTAATTGTGGCAGGAGGAATTTAGAAAAGAGGAAGACATTTCAACTGTGTGTTTCTGGATGTTTTGGGGAAGGATTCGTTTTGTAAAGTCCCTGCTCAAAATAGGACCTAGTTACCCGTGTGTGACAAGAATATTTTGCACAGCCCTGTGCGTCCCTCGCAGAACTTTAGAGTAGGAATATTTAAAACACTAGCAAAGGAAACGACACATTTTTAGAAAAAGTAAACAGGAAGAAGGTTGGCATTAACGGAACCAACCCCAGAGATACCTACCCTTTAAGAAGAAATCTAAAGAGGGAAAAGCCCCCGGGGCCAGGGACCTGTCCAAGATCACTCAAGAAGCCTGTGAGTTACAGAGTGCACAGAAACCACAGACGCATGATACAAAGTGGAAAAGCCCTTCAGATTTGTCCTAGACACATGCAGAGAAAAGACCTTCCATTTGCTCCCCCGCACTGATGGCTGGTGGGGAGAAAATCCTGAGCGTCTCCACATGTTCGATCAGAGACACCGGAGTCCTTTCATCCACCAACAAAGACTTAAGGGCTGCACTGCACAAGCCAGGCACCTTTCTCGGCGTAGCGCAGAGTGGGAAGAGCCCGGCTCTCAGGGAGCTTACAGTGTAGCAGTGTCAGTGGAGAAAAGGGCTAGGACAGATAACAGTGCGTGCAGTATATTCATCGACTGACGGGCACTGGGGCTCTTCCCAAGCTTTAGCTGTCACAAACTGTGCAGCTATGAACATAGGTGCACATATATCACTGTGGTATGATTCTTTTAATTCTTTGGAGAAGATCCCCAGCAGGGGAATAGCTGGGTCAAATGGGACTTCCAGTCCTAGTTCTTTGAGGTATCTCCATACTGATTTCCACAGTGGTTGCACCAGTCTGCACTCCCACCAGCAGTGGAGCAGGGTTCCTTTTTCCCTACAGCCCTGCCAGCATTTGTTATTGGTTGATTTCTTGATAGCAGCCATTCTTTCTGGGGTGAGGTGAAATCTCAGTGTTGTTTTCATTTGCGTCTCTCGAATGACCAGTGATGTTAAACATTTTTTTCATATGTTTATTTGCTATTTCTGCTTCTTTGCCTGAGAAATGTCTGTTCATTTCAGATGCCCATTTTTGGATTGGGTCTTTGAATTTGGGAGGTCTGATTTTTTTTCAATTCTTTGTATGTTCTAGAGTATTATTCAGCTATGAAGAAGAATAAATTGAGACATTTATAGCTAAATGGATCCCTCTAAAGCTATTTTTTAAGTGAAGTAAATTGGACACACATGTGAATATGGCATTCTCTCTGGTGTAAGAAACTGGAAGTGAAAATAGGGACCAAAATGTATAATAGACAATGTGAAATAAGGAAAAATGTTCAAAAGGAAGAAGACATGAAGGAAAAAGAAAAAAAGAGAAAAGAAGGAAAAGAATGGAAACAAGGCTTTTGTAAATTAGGAGAGGAAGAGGGGTTGAAGGGAGGGGAGCAGAATGGGGAAAAAAAAAGAGGAATCAAGAAACATCATGTACAGGTACAGATTCCCTATGATGAATGAGCTCATTGTGTATATCTAAATTGTACCAATAAAATTAAAATGAAAGAAAATGGTTGCCATGAATATTACAGTACTTCATACAGTAAAGTAGGAGGTGACAGGTACCATTGCAAAAACAAACATAGTGCAGGCAGAGTGGACATTACAGTGCTTGGTCCAGACCCCCTTCAGGAATGAGGGAGCTCCATCACCCAGCTGCTGGGATTATCTCCACCCCAGCTCCGGAGCTCCCTGTAGGGCTGGTTGAGGCCTGGGTGGCAGTTGACTGCATTGGCTGTCCCAGGAGCATCCCCAAGAGCCTCGTGAAGGAGTCTTGTTCCAGCAATCACTGCCTAAGATAACAGAGTAAGAAACTCAGGAGCCAGAGGACCAGGACTCGCCTAACTTAGACAGAGTGGCCAAGCAAACCTCACCGATAAGGAGCCATTTGGGGGAAGCTTAAAGCCAGGAGAACATTGTTCAGTTACTGAGCACACAGTTTAAATGTTTCTACTGGTTTTAGTTTTGGATTCTTAAGGTGAAAAGCTAGGTGAATGTCTTACTTATCAAGGAGGGCTCTTTGCTTGATGGAGATATTGTGCAGAGCAAGGAAGTTGTTCTGAACAACACAAGAGGAATTCTGTGTGACCTTCCTGGCAGCCCTGGAAATGAGGGGTGGTGTCTAGCAAGAGAAGGTACAGGACATCAGCACCAGAGAGAACTGAGGCCCCAAGCCATGTGGTGAGAGGCCTGGACCCAGCACCAAGAAATGGCAACGACTTCTGGAAATAAGAGGTCTGATGTTCAATTTTGGTTTCTTCCTGTACTCATGCACTGGCTGTCACATACAATGCCGGACCATCTCAGGGAATGTAATGGGAGTGAGGTGCTGTTTCTACATGGGGTTGCTGTGGGCTCCCAAGCACTAAGCCAGAAAGAGGCCAAGCAAGCAACTTCCTGGTGACCCTGGGATCCCCGCATCCTGAGTATTAGGAGCAGCTGCTCTCTGTGCAGTCATCTGAGACGATGGCTTGACTGCTAAAGAATGAAGAACACCAAGAAAGGCTGGAAAAGCAGAGCAGATTTGGGTTACAAGAGAAGCATGCATATCTAGAAATGTTACCTGGTTAGAGCTATCACACATTTCTAATAACAGTCAATGAATATACTCAATGGTAATGACAGCAAGTACGACTTCTAAGCACACATCTATTGAGTGATACAGTGAGACCTTTCAGCCTTTAATTCCAAAACTCAAGTTCACTCTGATGAAAGCTCTTTATTCATGGAAATTTTCATGCATGTGAGTTGGATTTTACTGTGTGCATCTCAGACAAAACCCCTTTCATTGCACCTGCCAGTTGGGCAATGCTCTCCACAGGAGAGGAGGAAGTTCGTTCCAAAGTCCTGCCAAGGCATCAGCGTGGGGCCCCGAGGCTGAAGTCTGCTCCCCATCCTACCCTGAGTGGAGAAACAGGAGTTGGAGGAAGAAACAAACATATTGCATTCAAGGAACACAATGAACCAACCCTGTCCTGATTCTATCCTGACCATGATTTTCCTTGGCTGGTGTTCTCTGGTCCAGAGACACAAACAGAAGGTCTTGTGCCTTTCTCAAATTGTCTCTTCTGTTCTGAGTTTCATTATTTAAAAGTAAACTTGAAAGAAAAAACTCCTCCTTCTGGGAGGCTGAGGTAGGAGGACTGCAAGTTCGAGTCCAGCCTGGGCAACTTAGTGATTTATTGAGACTCAATCTCAAAATAAAAAATAAAAAAAGGGCTGGAGATGTAACTCAGTGCAAAGAGTTCAATCTGGGTTCAATCTCCAGTGCTGATAAAACAAAATGAAATAAAGCTAACACTCCTACCATAAAGACAGATGTGGGGAAATAGAAAAGATTTTTTTTTTTTGGTACCAGAGATCAAACTCGGGTCCTTGAGCTGGCGCAGCAGGCGGCAAAAGCACTGAGCTAAATCCCTGGCCCTAGAAAAGATTTTTGCAGGACACATTCCCTAATGCTTCTATCACCTGGTGCAATTTTAATTGTATTAAAATAAACACAACATAAAATTTACCACCACACACTTTTCAGTGTAGATTTCAGTGGCATTAAGCATATATTTACATTGTTGGGCAGCCATTGCCACCATCCACCTTTAGAAGCTTTTCATTTCATAAAACTGAAACCCTGTCCCCTTTAAATGCTAACTCCCCACCACCCAGGACAACTCACTCTGCTTTCTGTCTCTATGCATTTGTCTCCTGTAGGTACTTCTTGTTACTGGCATCATCCGATGTTTGTCCTTTTGTGACTGCTTATTTCTCTTAGCCAGATGTTTTCAAGGCTCATCCATGTTATAGTGTGTGGAAGAATTTCTTTTCTTTTCAAGATGGAGTAGTATTTCATTGCACACATATATCACATTTTGTTTATCCATTCATCTGCCAATGGACACTTGAGTTGTTTCCGCCTTTGACGTATTATGCTATGAATTTCAGTGTGCAAATCCCTATATGGAGTCCAGTTTTGCTTTTACTTTTCCAGGCAGATATAGGTTTAATTTCTTTCTAAACTAGATAGACTTAAGTTTATATATATATATTTAAATTTCCTTTTCTTTTACTAAGTATCATAGAAAGTGATATCACTTCTGGTGCATGGTGTATTACTTCTTTGAATGAGTGAATGCACATATTTTCAGAACTTCAGTGGTTGTGAGACTTGAATTCTTTCTGAGAGAATGAGTCATGAGAAAAGGAAGGCATGGTCCCCACGATCCAGACTGACCCCAAGAAATCAAGTAGGTGGGGAGGGCTATTTTTCAGCTGTGTGCAAAAGACATTCAAGTATGTGAGTGTATAAAAGTTAGCAGAGCCCCTAATTCCAGCTGCATTTACTCGAGAACCTCTGGGCCTGGGCTGGACAAAGCCAGTAACTCAGGAATAAGGGCCAGCTTGGCTTAAGCTCTCCCGTCTCATCTCCTTGCATGGTAATGGATCTGAGATGATTGGTGGCGAAGATGTTGCAGGCAATATTCCACTTCACATTACGGCCTTCTCTGCTGGCCCACAGCGGTGGCACAGATCCATGTCCTACACCAACAGAAGGGACAGACACTTTGCAACCATGAATGCTTAGGGCCTCTCTAGGGCTTGGAAACCAGTATCAGGGTCTGTGCCACCTCGGTGCTGGGGCACGTACCCTTCCTGTCTGCATCTCTATGTGCTTTTCCCTACACATTTGCTCTCCTTTTTCTTTCTTTTCTTTCAACTGGCTTTTGCTCACTCAATATGATACAGTGATGCCACCAACCTCGCTTTCCAACTTTATGTTGATTGGCTGCACAGCTCATCATCATCTCCCAACTGTGGCTGCACCTCTTGTTCAGTATTTGGAAAGACATTCTGCTTGGCAAGCATCTGAACCCACTGCCTGGCCCAGGTCGTCCAGTCTGGGGTGGGGGTGCGGGAGGGAGGTGGAGGAGTCTGATAGCTCGTAGGGTTACCTTTGTACAGACTTCGGTGGGCAGCCAGTAAAACAAGGCTGGAGCTCTGGTTGAAAGCAAATTGGATGAAAGAACAAATCAGTCAAAAATCAAGAGAGAAACATCCTTTCCACAGCTCACAACCCTGGCACTGTTCAGCTTCCATTCCTCCTTGTGGCCCTGTAGACATGACTCATTCACTGGGAGACTGTAAAACCTCCACAGAAATAGAGCATTGTGATTTTTGTTGTTCTTTTCTGGAAGGTCCTTGGTTATATTGATTAATTAGCCAGTTAATTAACTCATCAACCTCCAAGTGTTTATTGGATGTTGACTGTGTGCCAGACACTCTGCTTTGTCCCATCCCCCTGGTGCACAAAGGGTATTACAGCCTCAAGTACATTTATTTTGCTAATGAAGGCAAGAGTTCCTACAAGTGGGCAGAATTCACCCATATCCCAGGCGCTGTCTAGGAGCCTCCTCACCGTATTTCATTTAATCCTCCAGCAACCCCGAGTGTTAGGTGCCATGTTTTCTCAGTTGTAGGCTTTAATCCAAAGCTCCAAAGTCATCCAAGTCACACAAGTAGAAAGTGGAACGAACAGGAGTGATGTCATTTGCCAGTCTTGTGCTTTCTGTGCTACTTCAGGCTGTCTCAAGCCAAAGCACAGATTCCTCCTGGTCTGGATTGCTGACGGCCTTTTGCAAAGCTGTGAACAGAGGCTGGGGTGCAGAGAACACCTGCCGGAAGTGCACACTCTGCGTAGACAGATGTCTAACTCCCAGAGAGAAGTATAACCTAGATGTGTCTGTTTTCCAGTGAATTAAAAAATATTGTCATTTTAATAACTCCACTTTATTCATTGAATTAAATGAAATTAATTTCATTTAAATTTAATGGCTGGAAAGAAAGCAAAACAGGAAAATGTGCCAAAAACCATGAATAATATTCTATCATTAAAAAAATTAGTCCAGACTGTAATCCCAGCACACGGGAGGCTGAGACAGAAAGATTGTGAGTTTGAGGCCAGCCTGGCCTTCAGAGTAAGGCCCTGTCTCAATAAGACAAGACAAAACAAAACAAAACGAAACAAAACAGAATTGGGGCATGTATGATGGTTTAAAAAATCAATCTGTTTTAAACATTTAAACATTCTTCAGGCTGAAATTTATTTTAGTCTTATAATTGAATTTATCTTTATTATCAACTCCTTTTTCTTAAAGAAAATTCTATTTTTTATTCCTTTCTGTCTCTGAATTTTTCTCTAGTACCAGGTTACATCCATTTATTTAAAACTATTTCATGTTAATGTGAAATAGGAAGAGAAGGTCTAAAAGGGAAGGGGAAGTGGGAGGGGTAGGGGAAAGGAAAGAAGGGAATGGAATTCATATGAGAAAATGAAAAAATGGAAACAAAGTCTTTGTAAATAGGGAGGGATGGAGAGGTTGAAGGGAGGGCAGGGGAAAGGGGAAAAAATAAGAACCAAGATACATCATGTAACGGTACAAATTCCCAATGATGAATGTCATCATATTGTACACCTAAAATGTACCAAGAAACTTAATGAATTAAAAAAATTTTTTAAAAACTATTTCATGTGCTTTCTCACATGTGAAGATACATAGGACTTAAAAATAATTTGAGTAGTTAAAAAAAAAAACCTGAGGGTAAATTAGAATACTCAAAATAATTTTATTGTTCTAGTAATGATTAAAATATAAGCATGATGTTGGTTAATCCAAAATAGTTCTAAATGAATTATTTAGACATTTCACCATACTGACTGGAATGGACTTTACTCACTGAAGACTACTCAGGCAGTAAGCAAAACCCATGAGGGCTGGGTGAGGCGGTACACACCTGGAATCTTCCCCTCTCCTCTCTTCTCTATCTTAAAACTATATTTTTCTCCTAATGTTGGCACCCTGCACTCCTCTGGCTTTTCTTCTAAGTCATTAGTCATTTCTTTTCTTCTTCCCCCCTGAGCCTTGTGTCTAACTCTGTCTTGGGAGTCTTTCCTGTCTGTGGACTCTAGATTATTCTGTTCAGTTCCTCACTTTGAATGCCATTGCTTCAGTTTCAATGTGTCCCCCAAAGTGTTGGAAATGAATCCTTAGGGCACATGTTGAGAGGTGGAATCTTTAAGAGGTGATCAGCTCACGAGGGCTTTGCTCTGATGAGTGGATTAGGGTTGTTACCATGGGAGTGGATTTGGTGTCAAAGCAAATTTGGCCCACCCTTGCTGCCTTGCCTGTCTCTCCCTTCACCGTCTGCCTTGGTATGATGTAACAAGGAGTCCCTCATTGCCAGGGGTGGTCCCTTGCTCTTGGCCTTCCTGGCCTCCAGAACTGTAAGTAATAAATCTCTGTCTTGGGTATTCTGTTACAGCAGCACAGAACACACTAAGACAACTATCAGCATACAAATCACTCCTGAGATATTTCTGGCCTTGACTTTTCCCTGAGGTTGACTCCGGAACTACTTACTAGATCTCCTCATTGGGATAAGAATGGATGTTTCAAAGGTAAAACGGCCAAAATACAGCTCCCAGTTTTCCTCCCTAGCCATCCTCAGCTTGATAAGAGGAATCACAAAAAATTTAACTGTCCAGACCCCAAATCCTACTGTAACATGAAATTCTTTTTTCAGTATTGCCCCACCCCACTAACTCCAAATCTGGTTAGGTAGCATTTCGTGCCAATTCTACCTTCATGCTATGTCCTTGGCCACATTGACCTCTTTCATCGCTGTGACTGACTGGCACCCTGGCTCCTATCCTACCTCTCACACCTGAGCTCTGTGGGAACTGCTGATTGCTCTCTTCCTTCCCATGAGCATCCTGTCTCTCTAAATTCAATTTCTGCTACTCTCTCCCTTGCTCTGTGACCATGCCAAGCCACACCCATCTGGTGACTTTGTCATTGGTTAGGCTTGCTGTGAAGCCTCCCGCATGACCCAATCTAAAGGAGACCCTCTGGTCCCTGCACCCCCCAACCACTTGCTAACTTTCTTAGGAGCATCACTAAGCACACATTTTGTTCACTGACTTCTCTCCTTGTCTTTTGTCCTCATTCAGGATGCAAACTCCATGGAAACAAGGATTATCACATGTCCCCAGCATCCTGGCCTCTAGCACGGCCCTTGTTCCTGGTCAATACTCCAAATATTGTTTTATTTTTAGTTTTAAGACCATCACACATTTTCTTTTATTGTGGTGCTGGGAATCAAACCCAGGACCTCACAATGCTAGGCAAGGGCTCTTATCATTGAGCTACATCCTCAGTGCAAATTTTTTCCCATATATTTGTTCATATGAATAGTTTTGCATATTACCTTTCCCACTGAACATAAGAAGGTATTTTATGTGTTATTTAACCATATTCATAAACATCCTTTTAATGATTGCATAATACTACATTCCATGACTATTTACTTTGGTTCATTTCACAGTAATTTGACATTTAGGTCACTTCTAATTTTTCACAGTTATGAACAGTGTGTTTGTTCATTCTTGTGTGTGTGTGTGTGTGTGTGTGTGTATGTGTGCGTGTGTGTGTGTGTGCATGTTGCCCTGCGTTGTCTGTGTCACTGGAAGTGAGGCAAAGAGCCCCATGATCCCGCAGCATCCATTTGGAGAGCTGCACACCTGGTCTGGCTTGAGTGGGAGAATAAGCCAGAGCCTGCAGTGCAATTAGCATTTGAATTAGTGACATGAGGATAAACAGGTGATTATCGCATTTAACAGCTGGTGAATGGTGTTAAATGGACACTGTCTGACAGCTTGAGCTTCAGATGCAGGGTTTATTAACAAATGATTAAGGGAGAGAGAGAGAAGGAGAATACTGGTTTTTGAAAATATAAAGGAAAAGCAGATTTCTGAAATGAAGTCCTTTCAAAGTGCTTTAGACAGACCACACTAGATTGATTCCAACTTCTAAATCTGGTTGCTTGTTTAGAAAGTGAATGGCACAGACAATCTCATTTCATACTTCCTGCCTTTGGTCTGAGCAGCTCCTCATGATTTATAGATGCTCACAGGGCTCCTTCAGTTCACAAGGGGCACTCACAGCACCAAGTCAGGGGCTGCATTGCTCCCACGGGGAAACTGAGTCATAGAACTAACTGCACAGACTTTCAAGGGGCCACATTCAGAAGCAGGAGGAGGGACAAATTAGAACTCATATCCCAGACTTTAGCATTAGCTTCTAAATAACCTCTCTCCTCTCTCTCTCTCTCTCTGGGTGAAAACCATATTGACCTGTTTAAGGTATCAGGTGAGAACATTTTTATTGTACCTGATGTTATCTTGACAGTTTTCCTTTAATGCTTTGGATTACAGCTGTGGGAACCCTTGCCTGCCATGTGAGCTGGCAGGGGCCTGACAGAATGTATTATTGCTGCCTTTTCTTTTGTTTTCACTGAGGTTTGGGCTTCTTACCCCCTCCCCGACCTCTGTGCTGGGGGATTGAACCCAGGGCCTCAGGTGCCCACTAAGCCACTGAGCTACACCCCAATCCCCTTCCTGATTTCTTCATCTGTCTTAAATTTTGGGTTTGTGGATTCAGGGTCAAGATGGACATAAAGCTATCATAGTTTACTGCATTATAACCGGTGGCGTAGGTTCTCTAGCAGTTCTACAAAACACAGTAAAACTTTCACTGATCCAGCCTTCTTGGTGAAGAAGGAGCCAATCTTTCTTAGCACAAGACATTGCCAGGAAGAATGCTACTTTGATAAATGCAAATGTCATTTTCTCTTGGTCTATGAGTGTGTGTATTTGGATACCAGGCACACAAAGAACCAAGAGGGCATAGAGACGTAGACCGTCTGCTGGCCCCATTGGGCTTTCCCAAGCTAATGCTCAGAAACAAATGCTATTCACTTCTTACACACACACACACACACACACACACACACACACACTTTTTCCTGACCCTCCCCCCCAAAAGAAAATCATTATCCTTTAGAAAGTGAATTTCAAGGCTAGGGATTTAGCTCAGTGGCGCTGCACCTTCCTTGCAAGCACAAGGTCCTGAGTTTGATCCCTGGTACCAGAAAAAAAAAAGTGAATTTTGTTTGGATCTGAAGAAAGATTAGTGCACTCACCTGTATGTGGCTAGGCTGACTTGATTCTGCTTTATGATCACCTCCTTTCATTTTGTTCATGATCAGTAGGACGATGCAAAGGTTACACCATCCTGAATGAGCATTTGATGCTTTATTTTCTTGTAAGAGAGGAGCACATGTTGTACTTTTGCGGGGCCACAATGACCATGAGGAGGAAGGTTAGGACAGATTTGGAGTAAGTTAGATAGACTTAGTGTACATAAGTCCCAAATAGCGCATAGGACATATACTGATGTAAATTTATTCATTGTGTGAAATTGATAGGGTTGGTCTGACTCTGTTTCCACACCTGAGTGATAAAATTGGACCCAAAATGCCCTCCACATATGGTAAACTAAAACCTACCTTGATTTGCAACCAAGTTGTAACCTAATTTAAGAGTTTGCTAAATAACTGAGTCTCCCCCGATCATAGCAGCTGGACTTCCCGCCAACCAGAGGCTGAAAGCTGCCGAAACATGGTCATGAAGACAAATACTGAGTACAGCCAATCATTTTGTTTCTGGATGTCACTTCCTTTTCTCTGGCTAGAAATACAGCCTGCACATGTGGTGGGGTGAAGGAACATTTGGAAGCAACTTCCCTCCAGAGTGCTGCCTGTTTCTGGAAACTTTTCTTGTCCAAATAAATTTGTCAAATGGAACTCATCCAAGAGTCATATTTAACAATCGTTTCTCTGAAAATCAAATTCAATTGGGCATCTATATTTTATATTTGTTAAGTCAGGGTAGCTAGGCTGTGTAGTCCTGGAAATTCTTTACTGATTGGGCATCCTAGGAGTTTTCTCAGCATGCTCAGCAGAAGGAGAGGGGTTCTGGTAGGTTTGGCTGGACCTTGAAATTAGTTTGCTGCGCCACTATCCCCATGAGAAAGATGGGGCCATAATGTTCATAAAGATCTCTCTGGTTCTCAATACCCCTATTAATGAAAGCAGTATCTTGCTTGGATGAACCCTAGTAGTCATCCTTGTTATTTTTATGAACAAATACCTCTAGGCCATTAAGACAGGCACAGGGGCAGAGGAGAGAGGAAAATACAGTTGGAAGACCATCTCTCTCCTATCAGCTGTTCTGGAACGGCCCTTTCAGAAAGGACAAACTGTGGCCTCCTGAGTGAAGTCTTAGGCCCCAAATGATGCTTACGCTCATAGGAAGCTTTACAGTGTGTTTCTTCCATTGGTAGCTGGGCTTTTAATTTCTGCTGTACTTTGTGTAAGAGCTAGTGTTAACTTCCCAGAAGGACTTCCTTGGCTTCTATAAACTGACCCCTGGTGGTTCCTATAGCAACTGCAAAGCCAGAATAATGAGCTGTGTAAACAAGCTGGATTCCCAATGCCGGGGCAAAGCAGGCCTGCAGAAAGGGGGGTTATGATGTGCCAGAGAAGGGGCTCCTGGAATGAGCTGGGGACGTCCCAGAGCACCCACTGCCCCCTGCCTTCCTCTCTCCCGTGCTCTGCACTCCTGTCCTCCCCTCCACCCCCTCCTCTCCTCTCTGCTCCTCTCTTCTCCTCTCACCTCTGGAATTCCCACAAGCCCAGAGGAGGAGACCAAGGGTGTAGAATGGCAGCATGCAGGAACCTGCCTTTGATGCACAGGAACTGAGCGCCAGACAACTGGAAATGAAATAGATGCATTTACCCCCAGCCCTAGCCTAGAAATGTGTCAATCTGACCCTGAAAAACAAACAACCCATGTCATTGCCACACCTGCTCCTGCAGATGCCATGGGTGCCGAAGGATGGATTGCGAGCCCTCGGCTGCTCCTTGGGCACAGCAGGAGGAAGGAGCTTGAGCATTTCTGAGACCTGTGCAGCTTGCATTAGGACCGCTTCCTTTTTTGGAAGGAAAGATGAATGGAGAAAGGTCATCCTAAAATACACAACCCCTAAGAGTTTTGTAAGTATGCAGACACACACACACACACACACACACACACACACACACGCACACACAGACTTTTTTTCCTCTCCAGGAACTTGGCTGCAGGAGGCTTTCTCACATAATAACAAAGCTTGCAATATTATTTTCAGTGTTCTTTGATTAACTCTCTCCCACCCTCATTCAAACTGCTTTCAAGAAATGTCTTTGTACATGAAATAAACTGTGTGATGCACCATCATGCAGCTTCTCCATGAGCCTCCTGAAGAGAAAACCCAAGTAAGCCGGCGGGGGGTGGGGGGCACTGGTGGAAAGCCTGGATTCTGTCTGTCTTCAACCTTGCCGTTACAGGCTCTTTTTTCTTTCTATACAAACCAATATTTTCTCAGTTACTCTAATAGGAAATCTAGTATAATAAATAATGCTTACAGTTAGTCTTCTGCATCTGTGGGTTCTGCATTTGCCAGTTCAACTAACCATGAATCAAAAAAAAATTTTAATTCTATCTGTGCTAAAAATATGTTTTTCCTTGTCTTTATTTCCTAAACAATAGAGCATAGCAACTATTTACACAGCATTTACACTGTATTAGCTGTTTTATGTAAACTAGAGATGATCTATAACAGAGGATTATGTTATATGCATATACTATGTTCTTTTATATAGAGGACTTCAGCATCTGCAGATCTGGGTTATGTGGGGGGGGTCCTGGATCAGTCCTCTAGGTAGCGATGACTGTATTTCCATAACAACCTTTTTAGGGACATTCTTAACTTTCGGAAGCTGTGCACCAATCTCTTACTTTATTAGAACTTTACAACAATTCCCAGAATCATAGAGGGAAAATTCCATCTTCTGATCAATTCTTCAGATGAGGAAACTAACGTAAGCGAGATGAGATGACTCTATTACAGTGAAATTATGGGTTTAAAACATTGGGTTAAAAAAGGATTACCGGGCCGGGGATTTAGCTCAGTGGTTCCAGCACCTGCCTGGCAAGTGCAAGGTCCCGAGTTTGATCCCTGGTACCAAAAAAAAAAAAAAAAAGAATAACCAAGATACACATTGCTCTTATTTCTGAGATGTTGTATGCCCTGTGTTTATATTATTCTAGAGAGCAACGAACACTTGTTTTACCCATAAAGTCTTCATGTCTTATATTTTACAGAGCATTTCCCTCCAAATACATTAAATGTCTTCTACTTAGTATTGTTCTTTACATCCTCTTTTCGTAATAGACAATCAGGGTCTATTTTTAACATTTTTTTCCCTCATCCTTACACCATCTCCATTATGCTCTCTTTTCAAGCCCTATCAATAGCTATTGCCTGTGGCTGGTATGCGCTAAGTTTGCTGTTCTTAATCAGGAAAGAGATGAGAAGCCCTACCACAGTTCTTGTTTTTTTCCAAAGAATTTCTTCTCTTCTTCCTTCTCCTGCTCTCCTCCCTGCTTTTCTTTTTAAATTAGAGGTCACTGTGGGGCCGGGGATGTGACTCAGTGGTAGAGTCCTGCCTGGATTGTGCAAGGGAAGGCCACAGTCTGAGTTCTAAGGCCACAAAAAATAAATAAAATAAAATGACATAAAATTAGATTAAATTGCAGGCCATGGAATTTGCAGGATTCCTGTAATTTCAAACCTCAGCTCTTCCCTGGTGAGCAGCTATGGTGTTTGAGGTCTTTACTAAGGTGACAGGAAGACAGTCTGGACCAAGGATGCTCTCTCCTCAGGGAAAACAGGGAAATTTATGAAAAGCAACAATTCTTTGGAGCCACCCCCCCCCCCATACAACTGCTTAATGCAAAAAAAAAGATGACAACGTAGCATGCTTCTGTGACCAGATATGTGGGATTTCCCCACATTCATCAGTTCTCTGACACCGGGCCATCGTACAGTTCAATTCCGACACCACCTACCTGGAGATAGTGTCAGACCCTGCAGGTGAAGAGCTCAGCTTCACAAAACTGCCTCATACACCAGCTACTGCTGCATGTTTCCGGTTTACTCACGACTTCAGTTCAGCTGGGGTACAAATCCAAGGCCCCCACAGTCCCCTTCTTGTTTGATCACAGAGGTCACAGAAACTCTCCTTCCTTTACCCACTTCTTACTAATGGGTACAGCCCAGGAACAGCCACCTGGGAGGAGGCATAGGGCTGACAGAGGAGAAAGGGGTACAGCGATCCCGAGTCCTCTCCGGAGTGCCATCCTCCCTGCACCCATGTTTGTTCCTATTCACCAGTACGGAAGCTCCCTGAACCCCACAGTTCAGGGACTTTTCTAGAGGCTTCAGCGTGTTAGGGTGACCGGTGATGAACTCACCCCCCGGCTCTCTCCCTTACCAGAGGATGCCTTGTGGGGCTGAGAGTTCCAAGGTTCTCTCTTGGCGTAGTCTTTCCAGTGACCGGGCCCCATCCAAGACCTGCTCATTAGAACAAAAGAGGGTCTTATTGCCCAGGAAATCCTATGCAATTCTGGAGCTCTGTGTCAGCTGTCAGGTACTGGGTCAAAAACCAAATGTTAAGACCAAAGATACTGCCATATTGATCAGGGAATGCCAAGGGTTTGGGGAGCTCCGTGCCAGGAATCGGGCACCAAGACCAAAAGACCTGCTTCTCATTAGAAATCACAGTGATCGATCATAGCATCACACAGCCCGGGTGGTGTCTGCAGCGAGGTGGGCCTGCCTGCTTTCCGGCTAGGAGAGATGCAGGTCCTTCCTCACCAGTGGCAGTGATGGCCAGTGTCGGCCTGGACTTAGAAGCTCCTGAGCAGCAGACATAGCTCCGTAGCTAACGTAAGACACAGAACACGCCTTGTACAGTCTTCTGGTGGCTGAGCAAAGGAAGTGGAGTCCGTAAGAATTGGCAACATGGAAACAAAAGGATTGGACTTGAGGATGGCAAAGACCCAGGTAAGGTGGCATCCTTATTGTTTAAAAAAACAAGACTGGCTCCTTGGGTAGCTTAATTATTGACAAATTTCCTTCCCTTTCCTTCCATCCCTCCCTCCTTCCTGTGCACGTCCATGGCCTTTCTGTGGGGTCTGCTCTCTCTTTTGAAGCCTAACTGGAGCTGCTTCCCTCCCTTCTCCAGCCCTGGTGCCTGCAAGTCAGCCTGTGTGTGAGGTGGGCAGGAACCTGGTGGCTGTCCCCCCTAGCAAACTCCATCAGGGCAGCGCTGGGCCGCGGAGGGGAGCAGGCAGATTTCTGGAACAGTGCTTGCCTGGAATGCTCTGTGTCCTCCCAGACCCCTGTTGCTCTGCTGGCGATGCAGAGTCTGTGCTGCAGTCTAATCGCTGCTGAGAATCCTGGTACTTCCAGAAATTCCTCTCTGGCCCGTGTTGGGCTTCATCTTGTACACAGAGGGGAGCGGAGGGAAGGAAGATGGAGTGCTGCTCTGTGGCCTGCCTGGGAAGACCTCCGTTTTGTACGGCTTTCGCTCTCAGGGTGATAAGCTCTTCACCGAGCGCAGTGAATTTGCTCCTGCCAGGTGTGTGGAGCAGAGAGCATCAGGGGTCAGCAGGGGTCAGGCCCTCCCTCCTGCGCTCTGGTAAACAGTCAGGGTGTGGGGTACAGTGAGAAAGGGTGTCATTTCAGTTCCTATTACGGTTTTACAGCCTCTGGGCCAGCTTCATCCTCCGGAAAATCAAGGCAGCAAGTCCTCTGGAGGAGCCGCGGCCCTGTTTTCTAGGCGGGCAGACGACTCTGCAGACAAGGCGAGGACGCGCGGCTGCGACTCACCTCGGCCGCAGACGGGGCTCCGAGGAGCTGCAGGCCTCCGGGCCTTAGGCTGCCCTCACCCTCCGCTGAGGGATGAGGAGGGTGCGGGCTGCTACTGTCATCACTGGAAACCCCCACAGTCCGGTAAACTCAGGGACCAGGGATCTTCAGGTGCACCGTGGCCTGGGCCCGGCAGCGCAAAGTCCCCTCTCAGGCCCGCTCTGCACACACAGGGCCTCTGCGGCCCGCCAGGCCCCTCTCTTCCCCCGCAGGGCCCGGGGTCTGGGGCAGGGGCTGTCTTCCTTCTGCCCACCCCACCCCACCCAGCCTCACCCAGCTCCTTCTGCACGCTCAGTGCGGATAACAGTGCAGGGCACTGCTCTATGCCCCTCTGAGTCGCTCCTGTGAATAAACGCTTGGGGTGTGGAATCGGAGCCCTGTGGCAGCCTGGAACCAGGGACTCAGGTAGGTGGAGGCTCAGGGGCTGGTGCCTGAGGGGTTGAAGCTGCCACAGTGTGCAGTGGGGAGGCAGCTGGTGAGCAGGCCGGAGTCCCAGGTAACAGCTGGGCTCCACATGCAGCAGAAGGGGCTCCTTGGGGAAGCAGGGCCCAGCAGAGAACCTGCCTGGGCTACAGGTGGTTGCTTTTGGGTCCTAGGGAGCCGATGCTTGGCTGACTGATCGCATTTCTCTCTCCTTCCTCCCTCTGTCTCTCTCTCTCTCTCTCTCTCTCTCTCTCTCTCTCTCTCTCGATCTGAAGTAAGCATGGCAACATGCTAATGCTGATTTGTGCTTACCTAGGCCTTTATCCATTATTTCTGCACTTTTCTGCATATTTAAATTATCTTATAATTGAGAAAAAAATATTGCAAAGAAGGATCTGGATGACCTGTATTTTACCCAGCAGGTGCTGTCTGGGAAGTCTGTCTTACCCACATCTTACTATGACCTTGTTGGTTCTCCTTTCTCAATTGTGAAATTTCAGGCAGGGCCAGGAATTTGGATTCGTGGAGGTGGAGGAGCTGAGCCCCTCCCTCCTCCCCCTGCACCTGGTGGGCTGCAGAGCTTGGCGGGGGCAGCAGGGGATCCTGGGCAGGTCTCCCTGCATCCCTCCAGCTAGTTCTGAGACTGGCAGCAGAAGAGGGAGGCACTGGGCCTCCTCGAGTCTCCGCTGTAAACAGCAGCATGAATCATCTGGAAATCAACAGTCGTCTGTCCCGGTTCTGCAAAGACTGAGGAACTGCAGCAGCGTTGAGGGTGACTGGCCTGAAACTGCAGGGAAAGATAAATAACTTGGAGGAAAAACTCCAGCTGAGAGGCCCCAGCTGGGCATTCAAGGCCCGGCTCAGGGGGCTGGGGGTGGTTCCTTCCATTCTGAGGAGGGCGGGGGTGACACAGGAATCTCTGGGTAGGCCTGAGCCCTCCGTGGCTTCCTGGGGCAGTGTGACCTCCCTCTAGCCAGGACTGCAAGGTTGCACCCTAGCACCTCACTTGGTGACTCCCTGCAGTCCCCCCAGGGAAAGAGGCCCATAATGTGGACATTCAGAGGTGGCTGAGGCACAGGAACCGGAAAGACTGGTTTCCAGGGCTGGCAGCTGCCAGGAGATGCCAGGAGGCCAGGGGTAGGAAGGAGCAGCATTGGGGTGAGCAGCAGGCAGGCACTGGAAGCACTTCTGGAATCTCCAACTCTATTTCTGGCTGTCTTCCCTGGATGTTTTGCATCTAGGGTATGAGCTTGTAACTTGGCAACCCCTTTGCTGACTTGTTTGGGAATAAACTGTGCTGGGAGTGAGATCTAAATGCTGGGAGTTCACTCACACAGTTCTCATGGGTCCGGTTTTATTCTGAACACTTTCGATTACCCAGGAAAAGGTGAGGACCCAAAACATTTTCAAGCTAGTGAGTGTGGCTGGGATTGTTTTTTAAGTGTCATCTTTTACAGAGAAAGTGTACTTTTGTTTTTGAGTTATGTATCTTTTAAGTCAAGACTTGATGCATAGAGACATCATTATAGAGTCACGTGACACAGTCCCTGGAAACCAGCGTCATTCTTCTGAGAGTCATGGTGGTTAACAGCTCCGTGTTGCGTCAGGGTGTGTGAGGACTGATTCTATGCACTGCTCAAAAATAAAATTTACTTTTCAATTTTAAAAATATTTATTTGATTATTTAGATGGTCCTGGAGATTGAACTCAGGGTCTTCACACTGAGCCAATTGTAAGCCCTGTAAATTAATTTAATTTTTGAGACAGGGTCTTACAAAGTCACTAAGTTGTCCAAGCTGCGTTCAGACTGGCCATCCTTCTGTCTCAGCCTCCCAGAGTGCTGGGATCATAGCTGTGCACCACTACTACAACGGTCCTCTGATTTTTGAAGTGAGATAAGGACTAGTTGGTCTGCTCTACTTATCGGTGGTTTATGAAGATGGGGAAATGTTTATTTCATGAGCACATTTGTCCACCTTAATTTGCAAGGGATTCAAGAAAAAATAGCTGCCACGAAACACCGTTTGGTTCTTGTGAACCATGGTAATGTTTGGGACAATTTCTTCTACATCCAAACACCTTCAAAGTCATTGTCCTGTGGTCTGATCTGTGAATGTGTCTCCATCTATTGTTTTTCAGAGCCATCCGTGGGGGAGCCAATGCAGACGCTGGCTCTCCGGGGACACCACACTGTGCATTTCCTTCCTTTGGGAAGGACCTGGTGCCTGGTGGGGCATTGTTCTCTCCTTCCTTGACCAGAGGAAAGTTTTCCACTCTTTGGTAATCTATTATTCTGACCTTGAGAGCCAGAGAGAGGAGGCTTTGGCCGGGTGTGCTTCATGCAATGCCAGCGCTGCTCGTCTCTGTCCTGGGTGCCCCGCACCATGGCTGCCCCCTGCCCCCTGCATCCTCTTGTGGCTGGCACCTGCGTCCACACCTGCAGGACTCTGTGTGTGAGTGTATGAGTGTGTGTGTGAGAGTGTGAGTGTGCGTTGCAGAAAGGCAGAGAAGCAGAAACAGACAGAGACCAAGAGCATCAAGTTGTTTTTCTAGGATTCCACCTGGTACGTGGGATTCTCACCAGCATCACTAGCAAACCTGTACACTCAGCGCAAAAAAGTTCATTCTTAAATGAAGACATCAACACCGAGGGAGGGGCAGCGGGATGCAGGAGGAAGCTGCAGCCTGGCAGAGAGGAGGGGAGGCGTGGAAAGGCAACAGGGATGGGGGGAAGCCACTCTGGCTGCCGCCTTGGGAGCCAGGGCAGGCGCAGGGCCTCTGCCTTGCCCTTTGCTCCCTGCGGCTCTCTGCAGCCTCCTTCTGCCCCGCCTCTTTGTCTGACTTGGCGCAGGCAGATGCTGCTGCCAAAGCTGTCTTCATCAGATGAAGCCAAGGGGAAATCTGATTTGCCGCTAATTGGGCTCAGGCAGTTAGGGTTAAGCTGGCATGAGGGGACCATCGGACACCAGAATTTTCAGTGTTTTTCATCACAATCCCAGGAAGGGCTTCCAGAATTCAAGTGGTGGCAATCAGGATAGCCACTCACAGTATTGACATTTTAAATCTGTTTAGATCAGAATATTGGCCACCTGAAAATAGCCAGTGCATGCACTGTCATTTTCTCTCTATGCCATACACATTTACATACATGAACATTTATATACTAGATACATGTTGGGTATCAGATATACACCACATTCTAGATGCACACTTAAATATTATATGCCCTTGTTTACCTGGAGATGTTCTCTCTCTCTC
>NW_004624756.1:18674358-18690511 GCF_000247695.1 Heterocephalus glaber
GGCTTTCCTTTGTATGTGATTTGTTTCTTTTCTCTAACTGCTTGTAGAACTTTGTTCTTCTGTTGAGTTTCTGGAATCTTAACAGTTATATGCCTATGTGTAGATTTTTTTTGATCAAGGCTATGTGGTGTCCTATATGCCTCACTTATCTCTATGTCAAGCTCTTTTCCCCTGCTTGGGAAGTTTTCTGCCATCACTTCTGTGAACAGTTTTTTTTATGTCATCTGCACTCTCTCCTCTTTCTTGTTTGACTCTCATTTTGTCTTCTCATTTTGAGAAGCTGGGAGCAGTGGAACAGCAGCCTGGAAGCCCCTTCCTCTGGTCTGGGAATGGTGGAATGGTGGCTGGGAGGCCTCTTCCTCTGAGTGGTGGAACCTACAAACAATTATTCTTTAAAATATTTTCAATGTGCATTTGGTTGAATCTATAGATGTGAACCCCATAGATATGGAGGGCTGTGTGTGTGTGTGTGTGTGTGTGTGTGTGTGTGTGTGTATTTTAACCCAGTATTAGCCAACCTAACTCGGAATGGAACACAGAGTTGATATTGTGTGAGGAAAGGGAGTCATGCTTTATAAACCTTCCTATCTATACCTGATACTCTGCTCAGCCATCTAGGTACTTACAATGTATTTCCCTAGATGGATGGATGTGATTTGAAAAAAAAGACCAGAATGGAGGGATAAAGGCATACAGGTCCAGTGTATCAGGGTTGCTAGTTGGCTGATTTCGATCTCCTAATAAGTTTTATTGTCTTATCTTAGAGATAGCCAAGCCAGTCACCACTCGTTAATTCCCTTCTTTTTGCTGTGCCCTGACCATCTCCATAATCTTCCAGGATTCCCAGTGTTAGAAAAGCATATCCCAAAAAGTGAGCCATTATTCAATCTATTCTAGCAATTCACTGTCAGTATCTATGCTTCCTTCAAATGTTTTCTCCAACTATCTATGCTCCATCACTCCATTTCCTTGATGCTAAGATACACAGTGTTTCTTCTTTTTACATTTCTGAACTTGGAATCCATGTGAAATCAGGGGGTGGATCACAATGTGATAGCCTGGTTTCTTCTAGTGGCCCACCAAACATGAGCTATCAGTAGTGTTTTATGTTTGTTCCACCACTGATTGTGGGAGCCCCGAGAACCCTAAAGCAGGAATAGCAGCTATAATCACTCCCTTGGTAACCAGGGTGGGGCAGAGGCTCCTTTTCTATCACTTGACAGATCTTCCAGGCGCTGAATTCTCTCTAACTACCCTCGGCTCTGTCTCGGTGGCTGTGGCACAGTCCTTTTGTTTCCTTCCTGTGTTGTTTTCCTTATCTGGGCTTTTGTTGGACTCCAACAAGGCTGCCTGTTCCTGAGTCCTGGCTTTGCCTCCATCCTGTGCTACCTCTTGGCTTGGTGCTATGTAAACTCTGCCATGCATGTGCGCACAGATACCAGTGAGTCTCCTGGACTGTGTAACCCAGGGACTCAGCGGCCATGTGCCACAGAGAGGCTTTCTGAGCGGGGACACGAACTCCCCTTTTGATTTTTGTAACATCATCACTTTGCCCAGTCACTATGATGTAGTATGGGCTCTATAACTGTTTAGACAGTCAAGTAATTCAATTTTTTAATTCACATGCAACATATAGGTGCAGAACATTAAGTCTTGCTTACTTTTTCTTTTCTTCATGACAAGGAGGAGTTATAAGACACCGCTATTATTTGCAGGGCTGAGTATCCAGGCTGCAGGGCTCTCTGAGGCATTCATTTTTCCCCCAGAAGTTTCTGTCTTGTTTTCTGCCCCTCTGCCTGGGAGGGGAAGTGTTGGCATTGTCGGGTATGTGTGGGGTGGGCTGCACCATACATGACTTATCTCTCTTTCTGCATAGCTTTGTACCTGGCCATGTACCTGGGACAGGGCCGGGTTTATGGCTGAGCTTTGAGTCGGAGCCAGGTTGGGCTCCACAAGCTTTGGCCTTGCAGCCCAATCTATACCCTTGGGTTCTGCTACCTTATCTGGGTTAAGTTCACTCCTGGCTTTGCTCCAACACTTTTGTATAGGTTGTGGCTCTTAATGTGCTTAACTTCCTGGGTGAGGGCAGCTCTCCACCCATTAGGATAATTGCACTCTCCTGTGAATGGAACACTTTCTTACTCCACTTTCTTACTCGCTGGAGGCAAAGGAGCCTAAGGGAGCAGAGTCCTGTTCCCCCACTTCCCATAGCAGGCAGGACAGGCGGTGGAGTTAATACCCTTCTCACATAATGACCTAATTTGTTCACAATGACTATGGATTATTTTTCATGAATGTTCACTCTTACCCAGATTTTGGTGTACTAGTTCAGATCTCTCCTAGAAAAAAAAAAGAAAAAGAAAAAGCCAGCCATTATTTATAGAGGGGGTGCTAGTCTTCATTTGCTATAGTTAGGGGCTGTGCTGGGAGCCAGATTATAACATCCTAAAATGGGGACAGTAAGGAAGTGCTTTTCAGTAGTGAGTTTAGCTGGCTTGTGGGGGTTTTTGTTTGTATTTTGCAGTGCTAGGGATTGAACCCAGGGCCTGGCACATGCTAGGCGAATGCTGAACCACTGAGCTATAGTCCAGTCCCTATGAATTGATTCTGAAATGTTTAGAAATTTTGCTAGCCACCTGGCCATGGTATTTACATAGGGAAACTGTTGAATACTATATCTGGGTCTCTCTTTCTCTGTCTCTGAGTCTCTGTCTCTGTCTCTGTCTCTCTCTCTGTCTCTGTCTCTCTTTCCCCCTACCTTCCTCTCTATCTCCAAGAGAAGCCTAGAATTAGATGCTGTTTGTGCGTGCGTCACCAGAATCAAGAACGAACATCACGTTCAGGTGTGAAGATTCCGGCCTGCTGCCAGGAATGATCGGCTAACACAGACTTACTTGTCCCTGGTGGAAGGAGGCCGCCTGGCCTAAAGAGGGGACTCCACCCTCTTCCCCTTCCTACCCCAGGGCACCGAAGCCACCCTCTGGGGTCAAAGTAAAATTTCTGTGTTTCAGTCCTCAGCTGTTGGTGTTTGCACCCTCAGCATTTTTCACATTGCACTAATTTAAGCCAAGCAGGCAAATACTTGAGAATAAAATAAGCCATCATAGTGAAACCAGGGCATTTTAGATTTTTTTCCCGTGTGATACAAGCCCTGTAAGTATGCATGGCAGATAAAGAGTGGAAGGAAAAAGGGGTCTTTACTACCTCGCGCCCATCACCCATGCCCCGTGGACAATGTCGCCACGGGAAGAAAGGGTGGTTCCTACTTTCTAGGTGGCCACCATCAGGGATTCTGTGCCCAGCTCAAATTCCCCGGGCAGCCTGTCTTGCACAGGAGTGAGGGGGTTGGGAATAAGGCTAAGGAGGGAACACCTAAGCAAAGACTGCATGGCTGGGGTCCTGCAAAAACTGGAAGGCAGAGAGGACAGGAGGTTCCGCAGGAGTAAAAGGAAATGGGGTGAGGAGCCAGGGCAGGGGAGGGGGCCTTGCCCCACCTGGGCAGCAGCAGCTCCACGGCCCTGGGATTTTCTTTAAGACTCTCACCTCAGCAAGACAATCGCCAATCTGTGACCTTCCTGGGGACCCTCCAGGCACCCCCACTCACAGATGCTTTTATTTTATAAGAGGTCTCATCCACAAATGAATGGATAAAGATGTGGTGGATATGCACAGTGGATATCGCTCAGCCCTAGCAAGGATGAAATCCTATCACCTGTGGCAGTGTGACTGGAACCAGAGGGCACCATACCAAGGGACACGAGCCAGGCATAGAAAGACACACACACTGCACGGCATGACTCGCAGATGTGACCTAACAAAGTTGACTTCAAAGAAGTAGAGAGTAGAGTGGTGTTAGCAGAGGTCAGGAAGGGAGGATAAAAAGTATAACAGGTACTGAAGCAGTGGATGAAGGAGTAAGTCCTAACGTCCTACAGCACAGCAGACTGGCTGTAGTTCACAACTTATGTGGTCTCCAAAGAACTAGAAGAAATGAATTCAAAGAATAAATGTTTAATGCAAGAGAAGTGCTAATTACCTGCTTTGATCAATATACATTGTATACGGTCTCGAATCATTACACTGAATCCCATCAATATGGATAATTATCACACGTCAATTTAAGAAGAATAAATGCATAAATACACAGCCATTGCAAAGTGTTTTTAAAAAGTGATCTCCAGGTCATGGGCTTAGTAATGTCCCAGCTACATCCTTGTGGTTAAAGTCACCATGCGAAGTGTCTCTCAGAGCCACACCTCTCACACTGACTCTGAACCTGAATTCTCAGTGTCCCAAGTTCCCATCAGTTTCAGATGGCACCCGGGTGTCGGGTCCAGAGTTGCTCTTTGGTTCAGTCTGTGATTGCTATTGAAGTCAGCCTTTGACAGTTTTTTTGGTTTATTTTATCCCCTTGCAACCAAATTGTTTCTGGGATGCCTCCCATGAGCTCGGGACTGTTCTCAAGCTGGGGAGACATACACTGAGGACAGTCTTTCTAGGTCTGGAGTTGTGGATGGATGGTCCACATCAGTGAGCATGTTAATAAAGTCATGAAGGACTTGCAGGTGTGTGATCCAGTGGTCAAGACGGACCTCAGAGAGAGGCTGTCAGATAGAAAGGGGATCCTGGCGGCTGGAGGGAAGAGATCGCAGGTGAGCTCTTGAGAGGGGAGGCCAGAGGCCATTGGCTGAAGGGCCTTAGAGGAGGATTTAGTGGGTTTCGCTGCTGGTCTGGAGGTGACGGAGCCCTAAGAGGATTTCGAGTAGGGAATGACACAGTCACATCACACATTTAAGAAACATCCCAGCTGTGATAAGTGCAGAAGGGATAAGGGTTTGGTCATTGTCCATGCACAATGAATGACTTCAAAGCACAGTGGTTTAAATAACAGCATGTCTTTTGGGCAGGAGGAGTCTGGATTTCTAGAGCCACAGAGCTGGGAGGCTTCTGCTGAGGGTCTCTCGGGGCTCCTGGGAGGACGCTAGCTCACTCTTTCATGTCTGGGTGGGTCACTGTCTTAGCTGCCAAGTGGTGCTAAGTTGATGGATCACTAGTTCTCTACAGGAACCTTGCCATTGGCTGTGTTAGCCATGTGGTACGTAATTTTTGGGGCAGCTGCCTCTGCTTGTGGGGGAGAGGAGAAGCAGCTTCCAATGGATTGATTCATTGATTCATATCAGGATTTGAAGCCAGGGCCTTCACACTGAGCTACATTCACAGTTCTTTCTTATTTTTTATTTTGAGACAGGTCTTGCTAAATTGCCCAAGTGGGACTTGAACGTGTGTTTCTCCTGTCTTGGCCACCCAAAGTGCTGCATCTTTAAATGACCTTCAAAGTGTTTGTTTGCTTGAGAAGGCCCTCCAGAGAAATATGCAAGGAACCTGCTAAAACTCAGCCAGTCACTCTGGCACACTCTTTTATGTGAACTAAAGTCAACTTCACTCATTATCAAACCAAATTCTCCACCCAGAAGGATTCCTGCCCTGCACGTTTTTCAATGTTTTGAACCATTTTTCTCCATCAGTTTTTGGAGCACATGATGTAGGACCTTGAACTGAGCCTGCTTAGGCATGTGAATGTGCCCGCTCTGCATGTGACGACAGTCTTTCCTGGACGAGTCTGTGGGGATCCCCCATGGAAGCCCTGCTCTTCTCTGTCCAGGGAGACACTTCAGTGACAGTCACCCCCATGCTGCAAGTGAGACTCCTTTCTTCACTCCTATATCTTGGTTCTGTTGCTTGGCTTTGCCCTCATCTGTGGGGAAACTCACTGCGTTTGGTTACAGCTGCTCGAATGTCCTCACATATGGCAACTGGCTATCCCCAGGATGAACCATCCCTGAGAGAGGTGGCAATGTATTTCGTGACCTGACCTCAGAAATCCTGTACAGTCACCTCAGCCATGTTGTCTCGCTGCAGAAGAGCCCTTAAGTCTGGCTCCCATTCAAGGTAAAGGACTTAGACTTCATGTTTTGAAGGCAGGCAGGTCAAAGCATTAGTGGATGTCGTTTAGAGATCTCTTTGTATAAGTTTGAAAAGCAGAGGTCATCTTGTGATTTAGGTGAGGAAGAAAAGGGCCTGCAACCTAACTCAAAAACAGTGGGAACAGGCACAGAATTGGGAGCCATTAAAGTGCTGGAATCCATGGGGTTTGCAAACCATTTGCAATCAGTCTGAACTGAGGGAAACCTGGAGAGGTGGAGGGAGAGTACAGTCAGGACTCACTAAAGGCAAGACGTTTCCGGGCAGCGAAATGGGCATTTCACAGAGGCAGGTGTAGATGCGGTGTGTGTGTGGGTGGATGGGTGGGGTTGTAAGCAGGAAATCTATGAGTGCAAATGAGATGACCTTTCTAAAGGGAGTGGCGGAGAGTGGCCCCCAGATTCCACTTGCTAACGCTGCCGGGCAATGTGGAGGGTCTTTAGGGGTAGGTGGTCGTGCATTTGACTGTCTGCCTGGCTACATGGCTATGTGGCTACCTCCAACAGAGCTACCTACCTAGTTACAGGTTTGATGACAGGAGGCAGTGTGAAGACCTTCACTTCTATGCCTCAGTTTCGCTATCCAGACATGGGGCATATTAGGACCTACCACATGGATCGATGTAGGATTAAACGAGAGAGTGGGTACACATGCTTTATACAGCTCATGGGATTCAGTAAATGCTCAGTAAAAGGTCATTATCAGCAAATAACACTCTAGTGGGTGGGGCAGTGGTGAGAGAGGGTCATAAATACAAACTTGTAGAGAAGAGCTTATTTTAACAATTAATTAATTAATTAATTAATTAAAGGTGAAGCCTAGGGACGCTCCCTCACTGAGCTATGCCTCAGTTTATTTAATTTGTTTTATTTTTTGTTTTGAGATAGAGTCTCACTAAATTGCCCGGATAGGACTTCCACTGTCTTATCCTCCTGCCTCAGCCTCCTGGGTGCTGGGATTACAGGCATGCACCACTATACCCGGCTGGTAGAGCTTATTGAATTGGCTGTGAGGCCTTCTGAGGTGTTTTGAGATGGAAAGGCTTAGAGTCTGGGTCTTAGGTCCCTGCGGGAAGGCTGCTTGGAGGCCTGAGTGTGAGCAGATCTGACTGCCCGGCTGTCCCCATGACTACCGTGCAATGCTGCGTGAACTTTGTTTTGCCCCCTTTCTTTCTGGGCACTTCGAAGCCACTGCACAGTCTGGGGAGCAGATGGTGAAGGGTTACTGTCCCCTCCTGGGTCTGAGCAGAGCTTGGGGAGGCAGGGATGAGGGACAGCGAGAGCAAGGCTCTGGCCACTGCAGGGGCCACTGTGCCGAGCACCCTGTCTCTTACTGTCCCGTCGTCCCTGCCGGGTACTGGGGGGACAGCCGAGGAGGGACTCGGTTTTCTGAACTGGCTCCAGTGTGGCGTTCTTGCTCAGATGAAAAGAAAACCCCTCGTTGTGAAGCACGCCAGACTGGGACAGACACGCGATGGGCCCTTTTTGTCCTTGGCTGGAGTCAAGCAGGGACGGAAGTGTTCACACGCACTTTCCTTATGGGACCCAGAGCCGCCATGATGCTCCTGACTGTCGTGAGTGCTGTGCAGACTACTGGGATGTGTGGTGAGAAGTCCAGGGGTCCTGTCCTCGGCTCTAGTCGACCATCTTGCTCAGAGACTACAAGTCCCAGCATCCTTTGCAGACGAGCCCGGCAGCCTCAGCCTGCCTTGAAGGAGAGACCCTGAGGTGACCCCCCAGTCCTGGCCACAAGAAAATGCTCTCTATCAAAAGACAGTAGAGACCTTTTCACTCCCAGTGGCTTCCTCACACCGCAAGGAGACAGAAACTCAAGACCTCCTCCCTGCTCATTCATTGAGCCAAGGACCAGAACTTTGGCAAGCTCGCAGGCTTTGTCAGATGGGAGCCATGGCAGTGAATAAAAAAAGTGAAACCAGATGTGCTTCCCTCCACTCGCTCCATATCCAAGCAGGGACGGAGGGAGGAGGCCGTAAAAATGTCACAGCCCTTGATTTCCGAGGCCCAGATTACGCGCCGGGTAACCTCGCACCGTAAATCCACGCTTCCGAAGGGGCAGGCCCAGCTGCGTGTGGACGCGAGGAGGCGGCCCTGCCGAGCCAGTGAGCCTGAGCCGGAGGGGCCGGGCGGGAACGTGTGGGCAGGGAGTCTGGCGGGAGTGAAGATTGCTTTTCAAGAACTTTAAAGTGGGCAAGTGATTTTACAAGTTTGGCTCTGACATTGGGCTTCGTAGGAGATAAGCCAAACTCTTACATTTTAGCTGGAAAGAACTTGATTTCTGTTTGCAAAGCATTGTCAGATGCAAGAGCGCTCCTTGGGAATGGACCTACATATGCTGTTTTCTCTGCAGGCTCAAGCCGGAAGGAGGATGAGAAGACAGCTAGGACCAGACAGACTTCAGGAGCCCACAGAGGCCGGAACTTATCCTGGTGCCGCTGGGAGCCATCAGACTGCCGATTTCCAAAGCTTATTTTGAGTTGGGCATGTTGAGGCATTCATCTACAAGCCCAGCACTCTGGGAAGCGGAGGCAGGGGGATCAAAAGTTCAAGCCCAGCCTGTTTCAAAATAAAAAATAGCAAAGGGGTGGTACTTAATGAGACCCTGTTTCAAAGTAAAAAATACAAAGAGCCGGAATGAGGCTCAGTGAGAAGGCCCTGCGTTCAGTCCCCAGTACCACAGGCATACACACGCACACACACACACACACACACACACACACCCCGAGTTATTTTGCTGGCCATGGAAAGAACAGATTATGCAGCTATGGGTGAGAATGTTAGAGAGGAGACAACTTCAGAGGCCATGACAGACTTCCAAGCTCAAGATGGTGGCTTAGACGAGATGGATGCCAGGAAGCAGAGAAGGGTGCACAAGCTCAGAGGTCGGGGCCAAAGGCAGTGGAAGAACACTGGGACTCCCGTGTGAGCAGCGAGGGCAGCTGAGACAAGGATCCAGTTTCCTGAAAAGAGAAAGAGTTTGTTTTGGACGATTTAAGTTAGAAACCCTATTGACATCCCGGTGGATGTTTCAGATAATTGGATATATGGGTTTAGAGATAGGTCAGGACTGGGGTCAGGGCTGGGGTGTACATTTGTGAATCAAGTCACAGAAGATGTTTAACAAGGAATTATGGCATGGATAAATCAATAGGAACAGAGTTGCTTGCCCTGGCTGCTCCTGCTGTTGACATTGCTGCTACAGCCACCTTCTGCCTCTGTGTGGCCACCCGACTAGAGCCAGAGGATCTGAGGTTGTGGCTGCATGTGCTCACGTGGCTGTTGCTTCTTGCTTTGCCAAGGATGCCAGCTGTCATTGGTGGGTCTGCGTAGCTGAGCCCAGAGGTGCCACTTCTGCTGTTAAACATGGCACCATGGCAACAGAGCTCCTCACCATCTTGACCCAGCCCAGCAGGACTCCTCTCCAGTTCTCCATTTCTTTCTTCATGCATCATCTGGCTCAGATTTTCCACTCTCCTAACATTCTCTCAGCTTGTTGACATTTTTACAGTGGGTATAACCTTATTATTTGGTTTTTAGTCACTTAATATCAGCAATTGGCTTTTTGTTTCATCCATGTTGCATGAAGTGTGGCACTGGTTTCTAGTCTGTCCTAATGGCTAAGTCCTGACAGCTGACTTTGCCCTGGGCTCCTAGGTGTCTGACCAGCTGATGGCCGGAGCATCACTGATCACTGTGGGATTGGTCAGGATCATACTCGTCTGCGATGCCTGTTGACAAGAACACAGGTCCTGGTCTCCCATTCTGTCCATGATTATTGTATTTCATGCAATTTCCATTTTACACAGCAACCATGTTTTGTATTTGTTCCAATTTAAATAGTAGCAAATGTTCAGTTCAGTGGGTTCTTCATATGAAATGGCTCAACAGCCTCCTCCCTCCTCCAAGTAAGTCTGAAAACAGATGTGAGCTCATATTGTAGAGCTAAACACTGCACTTGTGTGACTGAAGCCGGCTCAGATGCTCCGGGACAGCTGAGCATCGTGGTGGGAATTATTGTGCTCTAGTGTGCAGCCCTGGCCCTACTTATTTAATCCTGGGATGGACCCTGTTTCTCTACACCTGTGAGCCTCCATCCCCTGAGGAATCCTTGAAGCTCTTAGAAGTCTCTGAAAGAAACAAATGGAGCCCACAGTGTAGGGCAGGGTATTTGCTTGGCTTTTGGTGATATCTGAATCACTCCCTAGACTGGGTATGTGATGCTGTCCCACTTGGGAGCCTTGGTACTGAGAACTGGGGTGACAATGGATGTGTGCAGTGTATGAAAGGGGTGGACCCTTAGATCACCCAGAGCAAGGATGTGGAGTAAGACTGAGAACCAGGGAGAGGCCCCAGGGGCAGCACCCACAGGTCAAGGCGGCTAGCAGGAAGCCAACTCCTGAAGGGTGACAGGGGAAGATTGTTGGGTGGGAAGTAGGTGTGGGTGGGAAAGCAGGGAATGGCATCATGGAGGCTGGGGGAGAAGTTCAGTCCAGTTCTGGAAGGAAGAATGGTGAGTCAGCCCACTGCAGAGACACCAGATGAGAATGCAAGTCAGCAGCACCTGGTGGCTTTAACAACAGTTGGTCAGTGGAGAAATGTTGCATCAGGAAGTTAGAAAATGAGCCACAAAAACACTGGGTGAAGCTATGCAGAGAGAATCTGGCAAACAGATTCAGGGCAGGGGCCAGAAGACAGGCGCAGTGTTGAGGTTGGGATCTGATCTGCTTGGTTTTGTGCACTCAGCTTTGCTTGGAGGTTTGGGTGGGGGTTTAATGGGATTTATTTCAAAGAGAACACACATGTGGAAGAAGGCTATGAGTGCCAGAAAAAGGCAGAGAGAGTAACAGACTGAGAGAGCCATTCACTTTTCAAAATCAACTACTCAGTCCACACCTTCACAGCTCAAGCTCACCTCTCCCAGGCCCAATAAAAGTGTCACAGCCCTGTCCCTGAAGCTGTTTGGGGCAACTCTGCTATTGCTGGGAGACACCATAGTTCCTTCTTATTCAAGGTTTTGCTTCTTGGTGTTTAAGTTACCAGTGTTCAACTGTGGTCCAAAAATATTAAATGGAAAATTCCAGAAGTAAGCAATTCACCAGTTTTAAGCTGTATATCCTTCTGCACGGCATGATGAAATCTCATGCAGTTTCATGTCATCCCACCTGGGATACAAATGATCCCCTTGTCCAGCGTATCCACACTGTATATGCTACCCGCTTTGTAGTCACTTAGTAGATAGCCTGATTATCAAATTGATTGTTGAAATATTATAGTGCTTATGTTAAATAACCTTTATTTTGCTTTTAACAATAGCTCCAAAGTGCAAGAGTGGTGATACTAGCATCTTTATTATAATATATTGTTATAATAGTTCTATTTTATTATTAGTCGTTAATCTCTTCCTGCACCTAATTAATAAATGAAACCTTATCACAAGTGTGTGTGTATAGAAATATAGCGTATGTAGGATTTAATACTACAGTTTCTGGCTTCCACTGAGGGTCTTGGAACATACTTCTATCGAGAAGGGGATAACAGTGTTTTTGTTGTCTTTATCATAGTTGTGGTTTTCATGGAGAGAATCTTGGTGATGCAATGAAGGGGACACATGGAGAGGTGGATGAGAAAAGATGGAAGAGAGAAAGGAGGAGGGCAGAGAGGGGCAGCACAAAGCACAGGGGACAAGAGGCAAGGGCAAGGTGGACGTGAGTCAGGGAGCTCAGGCTCCCCCCGTCCAGCTCTGCTTTCCCTGCGTAGTCAGAGGCAAGGCCGCCTGCTGAGTGGGACCACGGAGGTGTGACGGGACTTGATGGAGGCCCCTGAGGCAGAGCTCCTGTGAGGACTGAGCAGGGGCTGGGAGAGGACTGCCGATCCCCGCACACCTGGCTGCCCCAGTGGTGTTCCTGATGCCCTGCTGTAGGTGGTCTGGTCATGATGGCGGAAGGAAGAGGGTGTGTGGGAATTAGGGGAGGACACAAAGGTCAAGACAGGTGAGACAATCAGTCAAAGGGAGCAAAGGGAGCAGCATGGGCCACAGCAATCCATTTTCTTCTTCTTCCACCCACTCCCAGGTGCCTTACGGAAGAACATACGTATTTGCTTCCTGTTTTTATCCTGAGAGAAGTGTCTGCGGTAAGTCACACACTGAGGAAGAGCCAGGAGAGAATGTGGGCAGTGGTGGCTGGCGCTGGGAAGGGGAGGAGCAGAGCTCTGGTGATAGACCGGACTGCCAGAGTGCTGTGTTCCCTAGTAGGTTTTATTTTTAGGACTCTTTCGGGGCCATAGCCAAATGGAACAGATACCACAGTGTTCCTATGGACCCCAGTCTTCTCACCAAACCAAAGGGGTCTGTTTGCTACAACCAAGGAGCCTACACTGGCACTTCACTGTCTCCTGAAGTCCAGAGTTCACATTAGCATTCCCTCTCCGTGTTGCACATTGTATGGGTTGTGACCACGTATCCACCATTACAGTATCAATATCAAATGGAACAGGTTTCACTGCCCCACCTGTTCATTCCTCCTTCCCGTGAGCCCTGACAGCCACTGATCTTTTCCTGTCCCCAGGGCTTTACCTTCCCAGAATGTCGTGTCGGTGGAATCACACAGGATACAGACCTTACGCATTGTCTTCTTTGACTTAGCCACATGCATTTAAGGTCCCTGCATGAGCTTGACGCCCACATCTTTTTCACACCGAGTAATATTCCAACGATCTGGACGTACCACAGCTTATGTATCCATCCATCTACCAAAAGACAACTTCAGAGCTCAAAAGTTTGGCAATTATGGATAAAGCCTCTAATTTCTTTTTTTTTTTTTTGTACCAGGAATCAAACTTGGGACCTTGTGCTTGCAAGGCAGGTGTGAGTACCACTGAGCTAAATCCCTGGCCCTGGATAAAGCTTCTATAAATATGTGTGTACAAGGTTTTGTGTGGCCATAAATTTTTAACCCATTTGAGTAAATACCAAGGGGAATGACTGCTGGGTCATATGGTAAAAAACTGTTTACTTTGTAAGAATCTGCCACACTGTCTATAAAACGGTCCATATTATTATTATTATTTTTTTTGTTACCGGGGATCGAACTTGGGCCCTTGCGCTTGCACAGCAGGTGTTGAAACCACTGAGCTAAATCCCCGGCCAGGATCCATATTATTTTGACTTCCCACCAACAATGAGTGGGAGTTCCCGTGGCCCCACGTCTTCCCCGCATTTGATGTTGTCAGGGTTTTGCATTTGAGTCCTTCTAGCAGATGGACAGTGGTATCTTCTTTTAATTTGCAATTCCCTAATGACAAATGATGCCCAGCATCTTCTCATATGCACGTATGTCATTGTATATCTTCTTGGGTGAGGTGTTTGTTCTGGTTTTTGCCCATTTTTAATTGGCTTTTTTGTTTTCTTATTCTTGAATTTAAAGATTTCTTTGTATCTTTTGGGTAACTGTCCTTTATCAGATGTGTCTTTTGCATATTTTCTCCCAATCTATAGCTTGTTTTCTCATTCTTGTTGCAGGATCTTTTGCAGAGAAAGTCTTAATTTTAATGATGTCACCTTATCAATTACTTCTTTCATTGATAGTGGCTTTGGTGTCATGTCTAAAAGTCATCACTATACCCAAGATCATCTAGATTAGTGATGGCAAAACTTTTAGAGACCTAGTGCCAAACTACAACCAAAACCCACTTATTTATCATAAAGTGCCAACACTGCAATTAAACCTGAGATTTTAGTTTAGAAAAACTAACTCTATATCAACATCTTTTGCCTTAAACGAAAAACACAATAACACGTTTGCCACCACTGATCTAGATGCGTTCCGAAGTTACCTTTTCAGTGTGCTATAGTTTATATTTCACACTGAAGTCTATGACCCATTTTGAGTTAGTTTTTGTGAAGGGTGTAAGTTCAATGTCTAGACTGGTTTCTTTGCATGTGGATGTCTAGTTGTTCCAGCACTGTTTGTTGAAAGACTACCCTTGCTGGGCATGGTGGCCAATGCCTATAATGCCAGCTACTTGGGAAGCTGAGCAGGAGGATCACAAGTTCAAGGCTAGCCTGGGCAACACAGTGATAACCTGTCTGAGAATAAAAGTAAGCCTCTTCTCTTTGTCAAGGACTAGCTGATTATAATGGTGTGGGTCTATTTCTTGGCTCTCCACTCAGTTTCACTGATCTACAGTGTTTTTATTTTGTTCTTTATTTTTTTCTCCAGTACTGGGACTGAACCCATGGGCTTGCACATGCTAGGCAAGTGCTCTACCACTGGGCTTCATCTCCAATTCTTTTTTTTTTTTTTTTTTAAGAGGTGGAGTCTTGCCATGCTGCCCAGCCTCCTGCTTCAGCCTCTCAAGTAGAGGCTCAATTTTTCTTCTGGTTTTCACTTTGTCACGAGATTTGCTCTACCACCTACTCTGGCAAGTCTAGTCATTTCCCTGCATCCTTCCACCTCGTGACTGTCCTGGTTATTCTCAGCCCTGCCACATAGTGGCCATCATCTTTCCCACCTTGTTGACTCCACTCTGGTTCCCAGATGCTATATCCTTCCTTTTCTTTCTTTTCCTGAAACCCATCAACTATTAGTTCCTAGGAAAAGGTGCATGGAAGATGCATTTTCATAGTCCTTGCATGTCTGAAAATTCTTTTATCTGCCTTCATTCTTGATCAATAGTTTGGTTGAGGGTAGAATTTAAGGTTATTTATTTATGTATCTATTTGGCAGTGCTAGGGCTTGAACCCAGGGCCCTGTGTGTGCTAGGCAAGTGGTTCACCACTGAGCTAGCTGCACCCCCGGCTCCTTAACTCAATTCTTTTAAAACTTAGAAGGCACTGATTATTTTCTTCTAGCATCCAATGTTGTTCTTGAAGTCAATTTCATGTTCATTCTTGTTCTTCTAGTTTCCATCCTCTTTGGAAGTTCTAGGTTTCCCAATTTGTCCCTTGTGACCCTTTATGATGATGTGCCTTTTTGTATCAGTCAAGGTATTTGCTAAAATAAAAAAAGTCAACTAAAATGGACCATACTGTAAGTACTTTCTTTTGGTACTGGGGTTTGAACTTGGGACCTTGCGCTTGCGAGGCAGACGACGGAACCACTGAGCTAAATCCCTGGCCCCTACTGTAAGTGCTTTTTAAAAAATGTTACACAGTAAGAGGTCCAGAGATGTGGACTGAATTTCACTTTCAGGGATGTAGGGCTTGACTACAGCTTCCTCCTAACTAACAGGGATGATATCTGTCTTGGAGGAGTTTTGCTTGCTATAGTGAATACACAGGCTAGGTGATTGATAAAGACTAGAGGTGGATGTAGCTCACCACTTTGGAGGCTGAGAAGTACAATATCAGAGTGCTAACATTTGCGAGACCCTTCCTGCTGCGTCATAGCATGGCTGCGGGCCTTGCCTGGTGGGGCAGAGCATGCTCGCTAGCTGGGGTCTGTCTTCCTCTAATGATAAAGGTATCAATGCTGCTGGGTCCCACCTTCATGACCTTCTCTAATCCTGACTACCTCCAAATACCTCCAAACACATAGACTTTTAGGGCACACATTCCAGCACAGCAGCCGGTTCACAGAACTCCCAGAGCTGTGCTTCTAGGAGCCTTCTGTCCATTCCCTGAACATCTGTCCAAAGGCTGCATTCCCCAAATATTAAGAGAGCTTTGACGAGAAGAAATGATAGCCTTCTGCTGAGTTAAAGCCTGGAGCTTCAAAATGTAGTAGGATCGTGGTTTGTTTTCAAGGCTTATTTTAGATCCAGCTGGCCCTGGGAAGGCAGGTGTAGTCAGCAAACCCTGGTGTATATATTTCCTAGGCCTATGGGTTTTCAGGAAGTGAAAACATCCTTCTGTGAGTGAACATTTTTAGAATCAAAATTTGTCTGGGTTGGGAAGCTCTTCCCTCTGTCTGAGTGAGGTCACTGTCACTTGGTCTGGTGACACGCACGCAACCCGAGAACTGAGCACTTCTGGGCACAGCAGTGGCCCAGGGCTTCTCAGTCTGACGGTCCCGCCCTAGGCCCTGATGCCATGGTGTCTTGTCCTGACTGGTTTTCATCTTGCCATCCTTGGTATACCTTTTCCTGCCATCCATTTAAAAAATTCTTACCACAATCCAGATCTACTTCCTCTAACATTTTTTTCCTTCCTCTCT
>NW_004624756.1:18691331-18756090 GCF_000247695.1 Heterocephalus glaber
CTGCGAAAAAGGATGTGATGATTCTATTCAAATTTTGAGGAAGTCAGAACCCTGGCTCCAAGGAAGAGGACCGAGTTCCTGGAGCTGGACTTCATTTTCAGCACCAGGATGCACTTTGCTGCAGGAAAAGCTGGCCCAAGATGGACCGGGCTGCTTCATGGGAAATCACTGTCCCTCTTGTTGGAAGAGTTCGAATGCTTGGTAGTATTCCAGCGTTGGATATGTGGTTGAACCAGATGCCTGTCATAACCTCTTCAGGTCAATACTAATAGCAATCAATGGCAATAACTAACCCTAACCAGGCACTTACTAGCGGCTGGGGACAAGGTAGTCAATATCTTGTCTGCATTGTCCTTATTTAATGCCCACAATAACACCAGGAAGTAGGTACTCTGCTATTGCTATCATCTTAGAGGTGAGGAAATGGGCTCAGGGATGTGGAAAATGTGTCCAAAACAGCAGCAGTGAAGAATTAATCCTCTTGTGTGAATGGGACTAAAAACCTAACAGGTCAAGAGACTGCAGTGCGTGTTTAACATGGACAATGAGGGTTGGAGGGGAGTTGGGCAGCTTCTGCTCTGGCCCGGGGTGGGGCAGGGGATGTCTGGTCTCTGCAGTGGAAGCACACAATGAGGCAGGAAAGAGGAGGCCCAGAGGAGAACAGAGCCGTCTTCTCTCCAGGAGGAGGAATTAGTCTACCCCCAAATCGTACACATATTTAGACAGCATAATTTTTGTCCCACTTAATGGTTTTATTTACAATTTTAAGGAGAATTTTGTGTAAACTGTGTCAACTTGATTTTTGAATCACAGGCCAGTAAGTCAGTTTCCAATGGCAAGATGGTTGGGATGATTCAGTCCTTCACGAGTTCCTGTACCAGCGGCCAATATCACTTCTCAGTATTTAACAATTAAATGGAAAAATTTGGAATCCATTTATATTTGCTCCAGCTTTTCAACTGCTGTCCTTGGGAAGTTTGGTCTGCACAACTAGCCCAAGGCAGGTGGAAATTAGAGCCACCCCCAAAAGGCGATGTTCCCCATCTCTGAGCCCCTCTGTCCTAGACTGGGAGTGCCATGTCTGTAATTAGCTTGACCCCAATTATAATACTTCATAATTCCTTTTCAGCTGAAACCACTGAATTGAAGGTGGAGGGAGGAAGACTCCCGCGGTCAGGAGGGAGGGCACAGAGTTGGGGCACTCGGGCCTGGAGTGCCCTGGGGAGGGGCGTTGCAGATGCAGTATTTGTGACTGATGCTCAACAAACAACAACGACCTCCTAAAGAAAGGTCAGCTGTGGCCACAGCTGAAGGCCAGTGTTGTTCAGGGACTAAGGAAGTCCGAGCTTCCTCTGCCCTATCCTGGGGCCCAGGCGGGCCTCATCAAAAGAGCAGAGGGTATAAAACGAGCCTTGCGGGCAGGGAGAAAGACATGGAACCCCATCCAGCTCCAAACCTGAGCTTGGGAGTGTGCGGTGAGACCCCAGTGCTGGGGTTTGGTCACCTGTCGCCTTCAGCCTGACATTTTCATCTGCGGGGCCTCGCGGGGGTGGGGGTGGGGGCCAGAGCTTGTCATGCTAAGGTCTTCCAATCAGAAGGTGCGGTGCATCAGGGCTGTCGAGGAGCTCGAGAGAAGCGCACAGACCTGGGTGGCCCACCCACCCGAGGCGGGCCCATCCAGAGCCCCGGGCCGCGGTCCACGCCCCGAGCCCTCTCCTTTGGGTGGAAGCCCTGGTACATCACAGAGATGCCCGGCTCCTAGGACCGGCAGAGGCCAATCCCCGCTGCCCCAGGGGCCGGGAGAGAGCGTGGAGCTGCCCGGGCGGGGAAGGAAGCCTCTTTCTTACCTACACGAGCGTCCTGAGCCAAGCGCTGGTCTCAGAACTGGGTCACCTCAAAGGTGGGCGCCGCCGATCTGTCCCGATTGCTGGGATCGGGTTTCGTCCTTCCCTGTGAAGCCCGAGTGCCCCGGCCGCGGACAGCACCAGCGCGCGCCTTGTCCCCGCTTTCCTCGAGGCCCGCAGCTCGGTGGCCCGGGGCGTGGCGCGTGGGCTCCCAGCCCCGCGCACCCCCCGGGTCCTGGCCCAGGTGCGGGTTCCGGGGAGAGGAGGCGGGGGCTGCGAGCCTGGGCTTCCCGAGAGCAGCGTTTCCACCGGAGGGGTGCCTCGCCTCCACCTCCCTGGGTCTCTCCAACTTGTTTTTCTCCTGACGCGGGAGCCCCGAGCTTTGGCAGTTAGCGACAGCCTGTAATCGAGGGGCGGCCGGGGCCGGCGGGCCGTGAGAAGGGCGCGTGCTGCCCTCTAACGGCGCCTCCTCGCCGGTGCCACGCGCGCAGGGCGCAGACTCCAGGCCTTCCTGCAGGGAGGGTCTGCGGGGGCCAGGTTTCCTTCCCCTACGGCTGCTCACAGAAGCAGCCGCTTTTCTGGTAGAGAAAAGATGCCCAAAGCCAGGCAGTTCCGGTGAGGCTGCCTGGGAGCGCACACCCTCCCAAAGCTCCGACAGGAGTTTCTGGGCTCCTCGCAGCTTTGGAAGGCAGGGCCGTCCCTTCTTCTGCAGAGGCTGGGCTGTCAGCACTTGGACACAAAGGGCTTCCTTTTCCTGCCCGCCGGGGACAGAGGACTGTGGGGGTGGCGCGAACTCTGGGATCCACCCTCGGACTTCCCCTTGGAGCCCGGAGAACCAACTCGAAAGCCAAACACGAACCCCTTGCAAAAACATCTGCCGGGTGAATGTTTGAGGAACCTGCAGACAGCAGCTGGACACGGTCCAGTTCTGTTTAGAGGGGAACCTAGGACTTCATCAAGGAGCGAAGTCCAGAGGTGTGGGCCCAGGCCCGGGCCGGGACGCGCTTCTGTTTGGGCACTGGGAAGCTAGCGTCCAGAAGTGAGGGAAGACGCGGAAGAGGCAGCGGGTTCCTCCCACAAGCCCAGCTCTGCTCCAGGGCTGGGCAGAAAACAGCCCAGCAGTTAGCGAGGCTTCTGAGGAGAAGACTCAGAGCAGCAGCGCGCAGTGGAGCTTCAGCTTCTCCTAGGTGCAGGCTCCAGGGCCACAGAGGTCAGGGAGGCGATTCCCCAGGGAAGAGCACGCCTCCCCAGGGCCAGCCCACCGGAAGTGGGGAAGGTTGGATGGGAATTTGAACAAGCATCGTTTGCACTGCAGGGTTTTTCCCCCTTTTTTCGCTTGTAGAAATGGAAAAGAAGACCCCCCTATTTTTTAGTGTTATTTGGATGTTCAGTTGCAAAAGCATGTCATTGGGAAATGAGTCTTTCTTTTACCCCTTGCCCCACTCATCTTTGAAGGATGAAGTGATTTTTTTCTCTTCTCTTTTCTGATTATTCCAAACAAATTGTGAAAAGAAAATTTAACAAACGTATTTTCTTTTTTGACGGATTTGGCCTGAAATTGTCTTTGGTTATGTGAAGGTGGTTATTTGGCCTCAGAGTAGTATAAGGGGAGCAGCTTTCTAAAGTAAAAAGGAAAAAAAGATAAAGAAATAGGAGCCGGGGGTTGTGGTGCACACCTGCAGTCCCAGCTCTCAGGAGGCTGAGGCAGGATTGCAGTGAGTGCGAGATCAACTCGAACAACATTGAGGGACCCTGTGACAAACGGTAATAGGAGCTCTTGTGTATGGCAAGCCACGCTTAGTAGGTTCCTGGTCCTGCTCCTGAGCTGTATGACGGGCCCAGGGGAAAGCAGGCTCTCAGTCCTGGCTTTCTCAAGGGGACAGAGCTGGGTCTGAAATAATACATATGCTTTCTACCTTAATGTTTGGGTGTTTTATGACTGCCCCTCACCCGCTGTCTGAACGATGGCCTGATGTCTTTTTAGGACATGTTCTTCCGGTTCATTCTGCCTGAAGCCCCTCTTCTCCACCCTGGCATTTCACACAAAGCAGTTCCAGCCCTGGAAACACAAATGTTCCCCAAAGCTGGGGCGTGCCGAGCTGCACACATCTGCTCCCTGGTTTTATTTAGGTAAATAAATAAAAGAGGGCCTTGGGCTTATATGTGATGTTTAAAATGAAAAGTTGTAACTAGAAGGAGTCTAGAGATTTCTTTATTTTTACTATTATTTTTTACATTGCTGGAGTTGAACCCAGAGCCTTGCACGTGCTAGGCCAGTGCTCCATCTCTGACCCACATTCCCAGCCCTAACCGTTCGTTATATCCCTCATATTTCATGATGACATGCTAAGGTTCTCCCAGCTGTGATTAGAGGAAGCCAGAAGACCAGATGCTATGACACCCTCTGGGGGAAAGTGTCACTCAGCAGGCAAACTTCACCCCACAGAATGTTCACAAGAATGTCCGAGAGGTAGCTCACTCCATGCAGGTGAGTCTTGCATCTTGACTCTGCCACTTGTATCGGCTCAAGGGCAAGTTACTACTTCTGTGAGCCTCAGTTTCTTCTCCAGTGAAATGAGGATGTAAGCACTAGATGGCATGGATTCAGGTCTCAGTAGAATATAAGAAGTCAATGGGGCTTTTAGAAAATATAATTGTGTGCGTGTGCTCGTGTGTGTGTGTGTGTGTGTGTGTGTGTGTGTGTGTGTGGATGGAACCTGGGGCCATGGTTTGGGGCTTGTTGGTCAGGTGAGGAGAGGAATTTGGGATCAAAGTAGAAAGAACATTTTTGGAAGAAAGATGAGGAAGCAGAGAGCAAGGAGCCCTGGGACCTCTGGTGGAGAAACCAGCTCAGCTCACAAGCTGGGTCACATGAAAAGCAGTTGGGGGAAATGGAAGAAAACCCCAAGACACCAGCCTGCATGGGGAATCCAACCAGGAATAGACTCTGACAGCACCAGGCTTAGGGAGCAAAAACCTGCAGAGAGAAGTGTTGGCTATCAGCAGAAAAGGGGAGACAGGTGTGGGCCCCAACCGGGAACCCTTCCAAAGCCACCAGTCTGTCAGGCTGAGAGGGGAACTGGAGCAACAGGCAGTCAGTACCCGATTAATGAATAAGCTGCTGGCTGGCTCAGGTAAGCGTGCACCTGTGATTTACCTGATCCCTACCAGGCTGCACCCTGGCACCTCCACGTACTCCACAAACTGCCACAGCAAGCCTGGGCTGGGCAAAGCAGCCCTGGGGGAAGGGACTTCCAGGAGAAAGGTTCAAAAAAAAATTTTTTTTTTGGTATTGGGGATCAAACTCGGGTCTTTGTGCTCAAAAAAATTTTTGACTTTTAGGGAAGTGGTTGTTCTTGCCCATGTGCAATAATGGCTGTGAAAACAAAAATTAAAGTGGATTTATCAACCTGGGAGCTCCAGAAACTATTAGAGGCAAAGGCGGACATAAGTTCGTTGTCTATTGTTGTAGACTTAAGATTATCTTTCAGCATTTTTAACCTTTTTTTGTATATTAGGTTTTGCATTTTGTTCACATAATTTTTCAAACTTTTAAAGTATAACCTGCATTCCAGAAAAATGCCCAATCCAAAATGTATAGTTTGATAAAGGTTTGCAAATTGAAAACACTCAGGCAAGCAGCATGTAAGTAAGAAACAAAACCCAGGAAGGAGCCCACCTCCTGGCCCGCCTCCAACATCGGTCCTCATCCCTCAGCGTAGTTCAGTTTGCCTATAGTTCCCTCCCTTTAAAAAAAGATATGTTTTTTTGCAGTGCTGAGAATCGCGCCCAGGGCCTGGCACATGTTAGGCAACTGCTCTACTACTGAGCTACACCTTTGATTGTGGTATCATATGCACAACATATAATTTACCATTTTACCTAATTTTAAGTGTGCAGTTTAGTGGCATAAGTACATTTGGATAATTGTGTGACCATTACCACCTCCCATCTCCAAGCACTTTTTAATCTTCCAAAACCCACCCTGTACTGGTTAAATGCTATCTCCCATTCCCCCAGCTCCCAGCCCTTGGCGATCACTCTACTTTCTGTCTCCGTAAGTTTGGCTGCTCTAAGGACTTCAGAGAAGCAGAATCATACTGTATTTATCCTTCTGTCACTGGCTTATACCATCTAGCATAATGGCCTCAAGTTTCTTCCCTTCCAGGGATGAAAATGGACCACAGTTTGTCCATCTATTCATGTACTGATAAACCTCAAGTAGCTTCTGTCTTTGGTTATTGTGAATAATGCTGCTGTGATGAACAAGGGTGTGTAAGTATCTGTTAGTAACCCTGATTCCTGTTGCATGTATATCTGGGAATGGAATGAATTGCTAGATCATGTGACAGTTTTGTTTTTAAGTTTTTGAAAAACTGCCATGCTGGTTTTTCAAAACTAGTTTTGCTTATTTTTAAGCTTTATATTCATGGAATCATTCAGTATGTATTATTGTGTCTGACTTTTTTGCTTTCAACTTCCCTTCAACTCAACTTTCTTTCAACTTGACTTTATGAAATTCAATTTTTGTATAAGTGCGCCCGTGTGTGTGTGTGTGTGTGTGTGTGTGTGTGTGTGAGATGTGTGTGGTGTGTGTGGTTCTGGAGACAGTTCCCGGGGCTTCACACATGCTAAGCAAGCTCTCTACCACTGAGCTACTCTCCCATCCCTTTAATGAAAATTTTAACATGCATCTAGAGTTGTAAGACATTACAATTCACTGGAATTTTCGTGTGTTTCATAATCTTTCTTACTGAGTTATATGTTTTAATAGGGTAGATCCTTAGATGAGCAGCATTTTGTAAGATTATTGAGTAGAGTAGTGCATTCTTCCTTACAGCTCAACAGAAACCTTTGCTGAGAAGCTTTGTTGACATTGGCCCAGGGTGGGGGCTGTCGACCACTATCCTGCTTCTGTGCTTAGTGAACTTCACACTGTCGTGACAGTGTCTGAGGTTCACACTGTCGTGACAGTGTCTGAGGTTCACACTGTAGTGACAGGTATCTAAGCAAAGATCACCGCACAGACTCAGAGTTGGGCCTGATCTATGGCATCTTTTCCAGTTTTAAGACTCCTATAATTTCACAAGAGCACTTTGATCAGCCATTCAGTTATATTGCTGATAAGAACTCTACCTGATGATAACCCTGAGTTTCCACACCTCCTCTAAACTGGCATTCCTAGTGAACCCCTACATCCACAATCACTCAAATGAAAAATCTCAAATGCGGTTAGAATCAGTCAGTCAGGGAACCCTTAAGCCCCTATGGATAATACTGAATACTTTTAAAAAACAAAACAAAATACCATGTCTGCAGGTTGCTGAGAAAGAAACACATTGTGTAAGTCAGATGACCTAGTTTAGGCATGAGTTAACCTCCAGTTCTCACAGGTCTTGCGGAAGTGTTCCAGGGAGTCACAGCTCTGCTCAGGGGAGTGGGAAGCGTCCCTAACTTGGGCTGTTGCAGGTGCTGACCAGTGGAAGGAGTGTCTAGGAACAGAAAGGAAGGCCTGGTTGCCTCACTGTCTCTCTGGATGCCACCAGCCTGTGAGGTTGCAGAGAAGGCAGATCCCTCTCCATGCTCTCTGGAGTCTTGGGACAGAGTATGGAATAGGGAGAGCAATGCATGATTTATTTAGGGGGAGACTGGAGTCCTGCACTGGAGTCTCTCCTCTGATTCTTACCAGAAATGTGATTCTGAGCACACTACACCACCGAGCCTGTTGGCCCATTGGTGGCAACACTATAATCTATAAAGATCTTCAATTATATTTTGTCTGCTGTCTTTTTTATGTATCCATGCCTGGGAGCTGCCCTTGTCACTGGGAGGTTTCTGGTGCAGGACTGGAAGCAGACTTCGCCCAAATCCAAACCTGCTCTTGTGGATTTTGTTTTAAAAGCTTAAAGTCACTTGGGAGACCGTGATGTATTCCTCCCAAGGATAGGGTGTGTGTTTGGGGGAGGCAGATGAGGCTGGTACTTTGGTTTGGTTTGGTTTCCGGTGAGGGCAGTGTGCTGCCCAGCAGAGGTTGAGATTCCTTTCCTGCGGTGAGGAGAGAGTGGGTAGTTGCTGAATCTAACAGCTGTCTGTTGTCATAATCTGAGGGGAAAGTTTCATCTGGGTCACGGATTTAGGAGTTCAGTTCATGGTTATTTGGCCCTATTGCCTTCGGGGCTGTAATGAGTGAGCACATCATGGCAGGGAGTTTGTGGTGGAGGAAGCTGCTGACCTTTCAGTGACTGGGAAGCAAAAGAGAGACAGGAAGGCGCCAGGGTCCCGATACCCCATTCAATGTGTGCCCACAGTGATCTAAATTCTTCCCACTGGGCCCTACCTCCTAAAGGTTCTGTGCCCCCTCCATGTGCCACAGGTTGGGGACCAAGCTGGGGATACTTATCCAAACGATAATAGTTGGGCATTCTAAAGGGAGCCCAGGAATCCCAGAAGGTGGCCAGACCTCAGAAGAGAATGTTTACTTGGTGGCTTCTGTGAGTGGCATTCGGACCTCCTTAAGGTAGCTGCATATCAGAGATGATCGGATCAGCAGGCCAGAAAACCAGAGGCCACCGTGAATGCGTGAATGTTCTCCTTTGCTTATGACTCTGGGACTTTGCAAACACTGCAGGGGCTGAGGTGAGACGTGATAATGGCAAAAAGGGCTGAGTTGCATTTCTGAGGGCGCCAGTGGCATTTGGGACAACTTACACCATGAGTTTCTGAGGCAAAACCCCTGGGCGCTGCATATAAAACAGAGATCTTTGTGTGCAGTTGTCAGGACTGTTGTGGACATGCAGGTCACGTTTGTAAAAAGCGCAGAGCAGTTGTGATGCACCCAGAGTGACTGGGGCCCAGCGCTCCTGGTTCCAGAGGTAGGGAGGAAACAGTGTGCCGAGGCTGGCTTCCCCAGGCTCCCTCGTGGGGTGCTGGGGCTGTGGTATCCATCAGCGCCAGAGCAGGATGTTGACGGTTGGGGCTGCTTCCTTTGTGGGATGGGCAGGGCGTTGCCTCTAAATGCTGACATACAGTTTTGCTTAGTTTATCAAAGGGGAGAAAGAGTCTCAAATGCTCTCCAAGGAGAGCTTTGAAAATATTCTGACAGGATTCTGGGTCCACACTCTGTTATGCTTCAGCTGTCAGCATAGAGGGTTAGAAAAACAGTTTCTTTGCTCTTGCAGGGAATGTGAGTTATCTGACCAGGGAGGCCCTTACCCTGCCACCAGTTCCTTGCTGGCCAATGGAAACCTAAGGTCACCACAGTGGGTGCCACATGCATTATTTCAATTTTTTTAGTAGCCACATGATAAAAAGCAAAACAAAGAAAGAGGTGAAATGAATTCTTGTAATATTCCATTTTACCTAATATATTAAAATGAGTATCATTGCAACATGTAATTATATAAAGTGTAAGACATATAAAATATCCATGAGGTAGTTCACTTGCTTTTTGATTCTTTTTCTTTTAAATGTTTGACATGCAGGGCACATTGTGTACTTAGAGAACATTTCAATGGGACAGCCACATGCTCAGTGGCCACCCACGGGTTCTGGATTGGACAGTGCAGTTCTGTACAGTCTCTCATGCCCAGGAGACATGTGGCTTGTCTGCTGGGACTTTTAATTGTCATAACTGGAGGAGGTCCACTTACAGTAGAGGCTGCAGATGTTACCCAGAGCCCTACAATGCACAGGACAGGTTCTACCACAAAGAATCATCAATCCCGAGACTGATGGGGACAAGTTTGAGAAACTCTGGCTTAGACCAAGCTCTGCCTGACGCCTTGGTTTGGGTAAGTGTTCTCAAAAGGGTCACATGGAAAGGCCTGGCCCCCAGTGGCTGGTGCTACTGGGGGGTGGCAGAACCTTTAAAAGGCAAGACCTAGCTGTTGTGAGTGGGGTAGAACTCACTACGGGGACTGTAGGGCGCCAGTCCCCTCCTTTGCTTCCTGGCCACCTTGGGGTGAACAGCTTGGTCCACCACACGCTCTTGGCCATCATGTGACACTTCATTATAGGCCCAGAGCAGTGGAGTCAGCCAATCATAGCCCAAAGCATCCAAAACTGTGAGCCAAAATAACCCAGTATCTTGGGTGTTTGTTACAGTGACAGCTGACTATCCCGCCTGCCCTTCTCTTTTTCGCTCCTCCCCCCTTTCCTCCTTCCTTCCTTCTCATGCCTCGCCCCTCTTCCTGTCCTTCTCCCTCTCTACCTTTTACAGTAGTGGAAATGGGTCACCATGAGCCAGTTGGAGCAGGGCAGGTGTGGGCACCCAGGTCCCCGAGCGGAGCCCCAGGGCATCCTCACTGTTGCCCCCACCTCCTCTTGCCACGGGGAGGTGTTCCCATCCTTTGTCCAGCACAACTCAGTAGAGGAATATAAATGGAGGACACAGGCCACAAGCATGAAACCATGCCCCTCAATGAAGTTACATGGCACAAAATTTCCTTTTGTGTTTCATGAAAATTTAGGGAAAATTCATGCACTTGTCAGAACCTGAAGTCTGGTCCAAGAGACAAAGGAAATGCTGAACTCAGCAAGCCTGATGCAGCTGACACTCAGCCAGCTCTGGGCGAGGCCTTCAAAGCATGAATGTCAGAGGGGAGCATCTTGCAATGAGCTCAGGTTTCTTATTCAGCGAAAGAGGACCTGGGACAGTTTTCTCAAAGTCCTGTTGAACGATGATTCTCATCAGTCAATGAAAAGTGCTTTGCGGTAAGTAGAAGCCATGGCTTTAAAATACACAAACCAGCCGTTTGTCTTGGTCTCCATATCCCCAGTAGATGTGGAACTTGAAGTTTTTACAGAATTGACAGGGGTATGAGTGACTGAATGAATTGCACAGAACATTTTAAGTTCTAAACTAGCCTTTGTTCTTGGTTTCATTGTTTTGATGTACAACTGGGGATTAAGCCTGGCAATGACAAAGACATCCCTAGCCCTTTTTAAAGTTTTACTTTGACTCATGGTCTTGTTGAGTCGCTAAGTTGCCCAGGCTGGCCTTGAACTTTTGATCCTCTGGCCTGTGCCTCCTCAGTAGCTGGGATGACAGACATGCACCACCATGCATTTTATTGTTGAATCGCCCAGTCGTTTCATAGTTGCCCTTTACTAGTCCTTGCCCTCCTTGGTTGGTGTCCGTACTTCTCTTCTTCGTGATTCACATTCTATATTTCTGCATTTATTCCTGGAACCACTTTGGGAATATTGTGCCATCTTAGTTCTTTGGAAGCCCAAGACTGGGGACTGCTTTGGAAAACCTTCCTTTCCCTGTGTCCCATGCTCCTGGGGAATTTTAGACCTCACTTCCTGGACTTGTGAACTCTGGGACCTCTTGGAGCCTGGTCCTGCTCCACAGGGAGAAGGAGCCCGTTTTGCGCGTTTCTGACCAAGAGCCCTTGGCCCACGCTGAGGCCAACCCTACACCCCTGGATGTCCTTGTTGGAAACCCTTGATTGATGTGGTTTGTGATTCATTTGGAGACTATAGCTTGTTTTTTTTATTTTTGGTACCGGGATCGAACTTGGGACCTTGCACTTTCGAGGCAGACAGAGGAGCCACTGAGCTAAATCCCCAGCCCTGTAGCTTGTTTTTGTCCACTTAATGAGTTTACAGGCTTGTTAACCCAGGGGATGAGTAAGCAGAGATAAACTGGCTCCGTTTGTTTGGTCACTGGCATGTGGTAAGGGCAGAGTTGGAAAGGAGGTGGAAGCAGTGGGGCAATGAGACTGAAGGAAAGGCCCGGTGGCTCTCCTGCCTGGCTCGGACCCCAGCCCTTTCTGGGTAATTATGGGCTGACAGCCAGAGCTCTGGCCCTTGAAGATGCACAGATGTCATGGGATGCGTTGCACTTGGGAATTCCCAGCACTTTGACTCCAAGGACCCGAGTTTTCTCACACTGTCAGCAGAGTTCTCTTACTTCCATGAACATCAGCTCCACTGAGCTCCCAACATCAGACTCGGCCTTTGGAAGTAGAAAATATGGTACCTTACAGCCAAGAACTAGCGAAAGGCCCTGGAGAAGAGGACGAGTGCCCTGTATCTTCCTGGGGTCTGGGTTGATCTCCCCAGTGTCCTCTAGCTTTGGGCACAAATCCTTGATCATGCTTGGGGCTTGAGGTGAGGCCACAGGACAGCAGAGCCCCTGGGTCCCCAGACAGCTGCCCAGGTGCTCCTGGAGTTGTGTGTCCTCAGAGAGGGCGGGGCCTAGCGTGAGACTGTTCTGTTCACTCAGCAACTGCAGACTCAGCCCTTTGTGGCTGCAAAGAGCTCCTCTCCCCGGGGAAGTAAGGGATGGCTTTTTACAACTTTCCTCTATTCTGCACACAATGTTCTTCTTAAGTCAGATGAAGCTCTGAAGATCTGTTCTAAGGCCCTGCAGATCTCTCCAGTTCACTCCTGGGAGCTCTGCTTAGTCCTCCAGTCTCCTGGCTCTGCTGGGACCCCGGCCCTCTGCACGGTGGGTGCAGCCAGTTAGGCCGGGCATAGCAGGGTTGAGACGTCGGGAGCAGATGAGGCCTCCCCGCTGCTGTGCAGCTGTTTGCTGACTGCCTCCTGTGCAGGCCACTCCCGAAGCTGGACCTGGGTGCCTGCTGCTGCGAAACTGGCCTATGCGGCAGACAGATGCCAGGACCATGCCACCCTGTGAGGCAAGCAGTGTGAGTGATAGTGGAGAGTCCCCTGTGCGTCCAGATCCCTATTTTGTAGTCATATTTGCTGAGCCAGCGCATGGCATTCGCTGACTCTTAATGAAACAGTTCTGGAACTGGAATGAGCACTGTGGATGCTTTCATGAAACAAGTTCAGAACACAGCTGACCTGGGTTCCCAGTGGGTGTAGGGTGGCCCTGTACTCCTGGAAGGGATGCCTGCGCCGTTAACTTCAACAGCGTATCACATCTCCCTCTTTCTGCTGCCTCTGCTGCTGTTGTTTTGAATCTAAGAGACAATGCCGTGTGTTGGTGGGGAGTGCATGCCTGGGAGTGTCATTTTTAGCGAGCATAAACAAAACCTGATGGTCTAGCCGCATTTATTTTTTCTGGACTTCTTTGTATTGTGGCTTTAAAGAGCTGGGAGTGCGGAAACCCTTGGGAATACAGGCCGGGTGTTTAACAGCACACAATGGATCTTAAAACCATCCCTTTCCCCGCTTGCCTGTGTTTTAGGACTGCGAAGCCAGCAGAGCTGTAAAACCGGTTCTGTGCAGTCTCTGCCCGCCGCCAGCTCCCCTCCCGAATCCTGGCGCTGGCTGCTGAGGTCCCTGCAGGACATCACGGCTCACTCTTGCATGCCTCACAGCATCTCCGGAAAAGAAAACACCCTGGGCCTCGGCAGCCACGCTGGCCCCTCTCTCCTTCTCTGGCAGTTTCCAACTTCAGCGTTGGATGGCTCCCTCCTCCTCCGCCTCCTCCTCCTCCTCCTCCTCCTCCTCCTCCTCCTCCTCCTCCCTGCATCCCTCCTGGGCTGGCATGGGCAGCAGCGGGGACTGGGCGACGATAGGGAGGCTGAGTGGCTGGGTCTCCTTGGGCACAAATCTCTCTTCCACATCAGAATGAATTCCGGCCCTGCTGGGGGTGGCGCAGGGCAGGTGCTAATGAGCCTGGGGGGCCCAGGACAAGCGGGCTCCCCTTGTGGGCCTCCCTGCCAGCCCCGGGAAGGCCTCCTCCTTTTCCCTCACTCGGTCCAAGAACTCACCCAGAGGCCGGCCTCTCTCTCCTCTCTCTCTTTCCTCTCTCCTCTCTCTCCTTCTCTCTCTCCTTCTCTCTCTCTCTCTCTCCTTCTCTCTCTCCTTCTCTCTCTCTCTCTCTCCTTCTCTCTCTCTCTCTCTCTCTCTCTCTCTCTCTCTCTCTCTCTCTCTCTCTCTCTCTCGTCAGCTTCTGCCTACACTGAGAAGGGAGCCTGTTTGCCTTTCTCTTTCAACACTCGCACATCCATCACAAACCCAGGAGAGTTCAGAGGACCAGGCAACTGCCCCCGATGAGGACATGTAAGAAAGGGGCGATTATGACTCCAGGGTCCCCAGAGGGGTACAAGTTGAAAATATAATCAGATGCAATGAGCTCTAGATAGATTTGTACGTGACTACTTTCTAAAGATGTTCAGAGGGATCCAGGACTCAGGCTGTGTGCACAGGGACATTGGGATGAAGCCCTGAGGGTCCCATGCTCCGAGGTCACAGTCCCGGGGGAGGCAGCCATCTGCCCCTGTGCTGGAGGCCGAGACCTTCATCTGGGATGAAGAAGCCTTCGTGCTCACCCTGACTGCAGACCTTTTTTAGCAAGGTCTGAACACACAGGAGCATCAATCGGACTCTGGACTTCTTAAACTGCAGTAGACACAGACACGTTCACTGAACAAAGGCTCCAGAGCCATGAAGGGCGGAGCTTGGATGGGATAGGGATCAACAGGGTGGAGATTCCTGAGGGAAAAACATCCCCTACTCCTCCATTGCTCCATTTCCCTGCCTTCTGGCAACTGCTCAAATCTCTTCACTCCAGGTGGAGCTTTCCCACTTCCCACCCCAGTCAGCCTCAGGCCACATGGCTCTCCTCTCCAGCCCGTGGATGCTTTCTTCACCTTCCTTTTCCATAGCTCTATTTAGCCTCTCTTGGTTTCCTCACAAGTCCTTTCCCCATGGCCAGGGAGGGCTGCTGTGGAGCCAAGGGACATCCTCCTGGCCATGTGTGAAGAGCAATGGCATTTTATGTCGGAATCCTCCCACCTGTAAGTATTCCAGGAACTGATTTACATCAAAGAACCATCTTTCCCCATGTGACTTAGAAAAGACCCTCTGTCACAGGTTGAATTATGTCCCCTGAAATGGTTAAGTTGAAGGCCTAATCCCAGTACCTCAGAACATGACTGGATTTGAAGTTAGGGCCTATACGGAAGTGATTGAGTTAAAATAAGGGCATTGGGGTGAACCTTAATCCAATATGACTGATGTCCTTAGAAAACAAGGAGCTCAGGACACAGATTCAGACAGAGGGAAGAAAGTGGCTGTCTATAGACCTCAAGAGAGAGCCCTCAGGAGAAAGGCCTCAGGCCTGCCCAGGCCTCGTTCTTACACCTCAGCCTCCAGAGCTGTAAGGAAAGACATGACTCATCTGTGGCATTTGTTAGCCAGAGCAGACTAATAGTAACATCCACTCTCAAATGCCATCCACGTCTTGTTGTGATTCCCATAGGATTCCGGGATGACCCTTGTTTGCTTGTGACAAGCAGGCACAGATATCCAAATCACTGTTACATGTTTCCTCAGTGATTAGCCAACTGTTTGGCCTCCAAAGCAGCTGGGCACGGAGATGGACGTTTTTTGCTTAGCTGGCTGACAGACCCCCCCGCCGCCCCCCGCCATTACAAACATCTCACAGGTAACCCCACCTGTGACTTGTGACCTCCCTACTCCCAGGGGGGAGTGCAGACCAGAGCACCTGCCAGAATGCTGTCTTCTGTGAATCTGGGTGCTCTGCCATAGCCTGAGGAAAAGCTGTTTCCTCACCTCCTCCTTTTTGTCATCGACAGTTTGGGGCTGTGACTTGCATGGGACGAGGAGCCCACCTGGACCTGTTTTTCCACCCAGGTACTGAGCCTACTTCAGCCACTGGTGCCCCTTTCTGCCTGGTGACCACAGATCCCACAGGAGACGGTCCATCATCTGATCCCTGTGCCTGACACTTGTCCATGGCAGCATAGTGAGGATGTGAATTGGACTCTGTTTGAGTGAGCATTTGGCTTTGTTTTGTGGCTGCTTCTGTTTAAACTTCTTAATCTACTTGTTAACCCGCTTCCAAGACCCCCTTAGACAATGTTTCCCCCTCTGACACGTTGGTTAATTGCCTCCAATGATAGCAGGGTTTCACTGAGGACAACTTAGGATTCCAGTGGCCCTAATGGGATACCTGGAGTCCATCCACAGGGTCCTTCATAGCTGGGAATCTAAGACCTCGCCAACGGCCAGCTGATTTGGCTTGGTACAAGGGGGATGAAAAATGGGAAAATGTTTCTGGTCTGTCTCAAAGCCTGCAGTCCTTTAAGAACTGCCTCTTGCTATCAGCCTCTCCTCTACTTCCTCTTTCACTTTCAACAAAACCTTAAAACCCTCTCCTCCCCCAGAAGCCTCCTTGGGCTGAACTCTGGTGCCTCGCCATCCTTTACTCCTCCATGGTCGGTAGAGTTCCCCTTTCTCCTTCACCCCTTCCTCTGCCTCTCACCTTCCCTGCCTCCCTTAGCCTTCCTGGCTCCCTCTCCCAGATCCTACTCTGTGTGTTGGTGGGACAAAAGGCTGTGACCTGCATGCCCACCTGAACAAGAACTCACCTAGATCTTCGTGCAATTGTTAAAGATTTTCCTCCGGACTGTAAGAATGGGGATCGATTCAGTCTGGTCCTCTGGGCATGTTCTCTTGGATTCTCTGATTTATATCAACTTTTTCAGCTCTCAGGGGCACCAGGCATACCATTTTATTATAGCATGGCAATTAAAGGTAGGAAAAGGGGACCACAGAGAGAGGGGAGTGAGGGGAAGACAAAAGAGAATAGAGAGAAGGTGGTAGGTATGGAAATGTCACAGCAAAACCCATTAATTTGTACAATTAATATGTTTTAATTATTTTTTAAATGGAAATTAAATTGCATTGAGGTTTGGAGGTATCATTCAAACCATAGAGGTGACTAATTTTGTTAATGACTCATGACTGGAAATTAGATATGATCTAAAAACATACTGTAAACAGGTAGAGTGCTCCTCTCTCTGGAGATGTACATTAGCACAACAACATGAATACAGCATTGCAGAAAAGGCCAAATCAACAAACACTGTGCAAATTGATGGCTTGTAAAACATAACTAAGTACAGGAAAGCAAACCAGGACAATTTGCTCCCTCCAGAGCTCCTTGTAATTAGAGACACTTGCAGATTTGTAAATAAAAAGAACTCTGAACTTACAATGCCTGGCCTTAAAACACAAATGAGAAGAGTCCAAAAGTCCATCTCTGTAATGACTGTCAGAGAGACCCTGCTCTTGTGTCCACACTAATGTGGAAGGGGAGAAAATCATCTCCATCCATGAGCATCCTACTCCCTTCCCCCCGGCCCAAGGCAGCACATCCTGCCATTATCACTTCTTACCTATGGCTATTGTCCCTAGTAGTGCACAAGCCATCCTGGTGGTGGGACTTGATTATTACTCACATGGCTCTCTTTACTGGAACCTGTTTTTGTCTCCCTAGGAGTCTTTGCTTCCCAGACTCTTTCTCCTTAGTTCCACTACCCAGTAATCCTTACGGAAAAACAGTGGTTTCCAATGGCCTATCTGTATTCTTTGTGTCCTTGGAGACCTGGCTCCCTGCCTTGTGTCTTTGCCCTTTTGTGGCTCTTTTTGGCCATCCAAATGTTCTTGCTCATGTCAAAAATCTTTGATCCCCCTTTAAGCACTCAAGTGTGATCTATGTTAACAATAATGCCTCTCTGAGCTGCTAACTCTGCTGACACAGGCCATATCTGGGAGGCTGAATCTCTCAAAAAAGAAATAGAACCTCTCATGCCCCTCCCAACATTACCAGATGTTATGGCTTAGATCTAGATGCCCCAAAGGCCTCCTGTGTTCATAGGCAGGAAGGTGATTGATTGAATATAGGCGACTTGCTGTTAGGAGGTCAGGTCTGGTGGGAAGAGGCAGTCACTGGAGTGTGACTCGGAAGGGTTTATCTGCCTCGGCTCCTCGCTTCTCTGCTTCTGGATCACATAACTTGACGTGAACAGCTGTACTCTGCTCTGCCTCTCTGCTATGCTGTTCTGCCTTGGACCTGGCTGACTGTGTACTAAACCATGTGCCCAAATAAACTCCGCCTTTAAGTTGTGGGTGTTGCTTGTTGTTTTTGTTTTTTTGTTACCGGGGATCGGGGATTGAACTCGGGACCTTGTGCTTGCGAGGCACGCGATGGAACCCCTGAGCTAAATCCCCGGCCCTAAGGGTGTTGGGTATTTTGTCTCAGCAGTGGGAAAAGTGACTAAGACCCCATCATATCCTCTAAAGCAAGAATCCTCCCAAACGTTCAAACTATAATTCCAGGTCTCCTTGACCAGGTACGCTTCACTCTCACATCTTGTTCCTGTGATGTTTCCATCCTCGGGGCAGAGAAGCCAAGTGGAGCCCAGCTAGTCCGAGGCTTGTGATCAATAAACAAAATAGTCAATCCTCCATTTCTTCCACCTCCTAAGGTCCCTGGTGCGGTTCTGGCCTCGCTCTACCCGACACTATGCAGCTTGCCGTCATCACATTGTGTTGTGCTTTTGTTTCTGAGTATCCTTTTCACCCTCTTCTCACAACAGCTTTTGCTTTCACATGGAAAGGCAACAATACACATGGTCCAACATAGCTCGGGGGTTTACTGAGGTCCCGTCTCATCTCTCTGGGTCCCAAAATGCAGACCTGGGACATTTTATCATCACCTGCAGCTCTGTCCTTATCCAGCATATGGCTGACACTTTTCTCTGCACACCTGAATAGGCAGCTTATTTATTACCATCCATTGCTCACTCCCTCCGTCACGCACAAGGGACGTAAGGTCTCTAAAAGCAAAATGTAATGATGCAGCCCTCAAGTGTGCTAGCTCCTCCAAAAGGAAGAGTTTTTCCCTAGAGAATTAACACCTTTAACTCATGAAAGAATTGACATCATTAGTTTTCCTCTTCCTGAGACCAAAAGAGACTTTAGTGTTTTAAGGATTAGTTGGCTATTGCCGAGATTGGATCCCGAGCCTCTTCCCTGTAGTTTCTCTCTTATACTCGTTGGCCAGGAGAACATCTCCAAATTTCCAAGTTGGGACTCCCATTCCATCTTTGAGTTTCAAAGTCTCACACCTTCTCTACCCTTTTCTCCTACCCTTGGAGTATCTATTCAGACTCATTATCCATTTTCTTCTTTATAAACAGAAGGGAAAAACATTTCAGGGGCTCTTGCCCCAAAATATAAGGGAAGCCAAAGGCCGTTTTGAAGTACCTTAGATCTAGCATCTCAAGCATTTCGCTCTTGCTCACACACTGCTGCCCAATCAGCCCACAGCCCTGCTAACTTGGCCGTGAGCCATTCACTCCAGTTCCACATATTCCATGCAGTTCGGAGCCTTCTACTCACTGACAGCATCTAACATTCATGCACGTTCATACTTGTCTCCTACAAAACTCTACTACTACTGCCCCTTGAATTGCTATCCTCTGCTCTCAAAACCTTAGTCCAGCTTCCTTCCTTCCTTCCTCCTCCTCTGACGGACCACCTCACAACTGCATCCTCACCATCACCACCATCATCATCATCATCATCATCACCATCATCATCACCATCATCACCATCATCATCATCATCACCATCATCATCATCACCACCATCATCATCATCATCACCATCATCATCATCATCATCCCCTAGCCCTTCCTCACCCTGACATTGCTGAAACTCCTCTTCAAGACCCTCATGTTGTATTCAGGAGATGATTTATTATAACTTTTTTTTTTTTACTTCAGCCTACAGATGGGAAATTTCAATGATCAGACTTTCTACATGCCATGGAGTTCAGATTTTAATTTGGCCCAAGTGGTTAAACATAACAATTCCCACCTGAGCTTTCATGCTGATGTAAGATAAGAGTGCTAATGTTAACACAGATAGCCAGTACACTCTTGGAGTTGTCAATAATGTTTGCGGGAATGGAAAGAGAGAGGGTTCAGCCATCAAAAGTGGAACCCTAATTGCTGATTTATGAAAGACTTTCCTACTATGCAAGAATTTAGCTATTCTCAAAATTGATATGACATCAGTAGTTGGACCCCTAAAGCTAAAGAAAGCTCCTTATCTGAAAATTATTCTAAGATAGCTACTTCCCAACTCTGCTTAAAAGGTGTAAGCACAATAACTTAACATCTAAGTCTGGAAAAACTACCTGGAAAGAAGCTGGACATTTCATGCACCCAGATAAGCTTTGGAGACCAGAAAACAGGCAGTCTGTCCAACATCCCTCACCTGAAATTCATCCAGACCTTCTGGAAGGCTACACATTGTGGCTAATGAAATCCTACAGGCCTTGGAGCACTTGATTTTGTTTGTCACCTTGACTGGATTCTTTGCACCCAGATATTTGGCTAAGCATCATGTCTGCATGCTTTTCTGGGGTCTGGCCACTGTGGTGGCTCAGATACCGGTAAGTGTTAACTCAATGGTTTGACTCTCAGGTTTCCGTATTGTTTGGCTATGAAGCCTTACTGTGAACTCTTTTTCCCCTGATGTGTTTTCTGGTGACAACCAAATAATCCAGTTTCCTGGAGATCAGCAACTCTTAACCAAGGATAATCTTACAATGCCCAGAGGCACTTGGAGATGCCACCAGCATGTAGACGTTGGAGGCCAGGGATGCTGCCACATGTCCTACAATGCACAGGATCCCCCCAGCTAAGAATGATCCTGCTCAGTGTCAGGAGTTCTAGTTTGAGAACCTCTGGTCTAGACAACAGTGTCATTTCCATGCCACTCTCCAATCTTATTTAAGAAACAAAAAAACCTCACCCAATCTGCTTAATTGATGAAGATTGATTCTTATAATCATGTCTGCCCTTGCATTTTATGAGCTTCTGTGTGGATATAGATACAGAATAATGTCTTATTTTTTTTCTGGACAAAAATAGGTCTTGACAACACCACAAAGGAAAACTCTGGGAAAATAGGTGTTTTTGAAAAAGAACAGTTCCAAGTGCTGCCAGCCTGGTGCTCCAAGTCCTGGCTCTCCTGCCAACTTGCTGGGTGCTTTGGGGGTGTCACTGTCCTCTAGGGGTGGAAGGATGGCATCTCCATAGCTCTGCAGGCTCTAACAGAGTTTATTCCAGGGCAAGTCCCTGCATGAGTCAGTTTGGAGAGTTACTAAAGCACGAGGTAGAAAGGAATAAGGAAGAAGCAACCACCAGGGCTCTGCCCTTCCACCTCAGTTGTGGGGCACATCTACCCCCAGCATGTGCTTCCATGTGACCCACTTCCCCTCTTTGCGTAAAGTGAAGAGCCAGCTTTGAGAAAGGAGGAGGTCTGGCAAGCAGGAGGCCAGCCAGGGGTGAGGCAGTGGTTATGTGAGACAGCTGGGCAGAGGGAGCGCTCAGCATCTGCTTTCAAAACAAGGCTGGGGGTGAGCTGTAGCTTGTGTGCCATTGGCCTCTATATCTGCAGGTTCTGCCTGCACAGATTCAACCAACTGCAGAGCGAACACATTCAGAAAAAGATTGCATCTCTACTGAGTATGTACAGTCTGTTCTTGTCATGCTTGTCTAAACAACACAGTATACAGCGATGTACAGAGTATTTCCAGTGTATTAAATGCCATCTAGAGAAGGTTTAATTTCTGCAGGAGGTGTGTGCAGTTTCTACACCAATACTGTGTCATTTTTATGGTGGAGATTGGAGCACCTGCAGATCTTGGTATCCTGGTGGGGATGGAGAGGGTCCTGAAACTAATTCCTCTTGAGGACGTGAGGGACTGAATTCTCAAGAAGGATCTAGCAACAGGTCTCAGATATTTTTATATCACTCTTTGAAAAGATTTATACTCTCTCCAGGATGAATTCTAACTCATTTATGATATATTTCATTAGCACAATTTCAGAACCTCAATTGTCATTAGCATGAAAGAGTTTTTTTTCTTAAATTCTCTTTTATTTTCAGAAATAGGTAGAGTAGGTGATTTTTTAAAATATATGTATGAAATCCTGGCATAGATCACATAGGTAATCTGTGCACATGGAAAGCAATTTAAATACTAAAAAAGGGCATACAGGGAAACAAATAAGTCTTCCTTCCAGCTCAGGGGTGGATCATCCTTATTTTCTTATCAAAAATGGTCTTGGGGGGATGGAAGATGTTGGAGAATGGATTAGGGGAACAAACATCAAACTGAGGAGGGGCAGCTCTGTGACAGCTTTGGAAAGAACCCAGAGTCACCAGTCAGAGGCTGGATGGGACAGCTTCCTGCAAGATAGTATTCTGTTCTAGAGAGGCATTTACAGGGCAGTATGTGAATGCACATGACTTAGGTCGTTCCCCTGCTGTTTTGATGATAAAAAAAGAGGAGGAAAAAAACCAAGGGGCAGGAAGAAGGCAAGAAGCAGAGACTTTTGGATGGACTGGTTGGAATTACACTGGGTTTCTTTTGGAGTAGTTCACCAAAGGCATGCAGGTCAATGACTTGCATCTCTCCTCCTAAGCCATCGTTTCCCTGTGTTGGCCAATATAGGGAAGGAGCCTGAGTTAGGAAAGAAAGGATGGGTTTCCATAATCTTTTGTGCATTCTCAGGACTGTACTGTCATTCTGTGTTTGAGCAAGTTCTGGCTAGAATGGGATGCATAGCCCCTTGGGTGTCCAGTGCTCCCATTTATTCAGTCATGGATTTCCCATGCTCATGCTGTGTTGCTTTGAGTGTAACGGGGTTCCAAGTGCCACAGTTAAGACAAGACTGTTGCACTCCCAGAGCAGGTACACTCCCAACACAGTGACACCATTATCACTACACATAGAACCAATCAGAAAAGTGCTATTTTGGACCAATCAGAAGATGCCAATTTCAAGGGCGCACAGGTAATGGGGAAAAAAATAAGAACCAAGATCCATCATGTACAGGTACAGGCACCAAATGATAAATGCAAAAGTATTGTATACCTAAAATGTACCAATAAAATAATTTAAGGGAAAAAAAAAGAGAAGACGCCATTTTCAATCCTTCATTTGCATGTGGGCACAACCAATCAGAGACACTGTCCCGATCCTTCATTTACATGTAAGAGGAAGCCAAACGTGGTTTTTGATAGGACAGTTTATACATGGGCTGATGCCAGGTAAGTGATAGAATAACTGTTCCAATGTCTTATTTACATAAAAGAGAGATGACCTGGGAGTTTTGGGTACAATAGACCCCCGTGCTTTAACCTTAGGGCCGCTGTGAGTCTTTTCACCAGCCTGCTCTCACCCTGCAGAGTGTTTCTTTTCTGTCTTCAGTAAATGTACACATTTGCTGTCTCTCCTGGCATCTTGTCCACGCGTTTGTTTGAGACACCAAGAACCTGGGAAGAGCCCTACAGGACTCTCCATCTCATAGCAATGGGCTGGGCCAGCAGCAAAGGGTGGACACACATAGTATGCAGATCTGCTGTGTTCACACAGTGCTCCTCTATCCGTAGGACTTCTCTTCTAAAGCATACATTCAAAAATAAAATTATTAAAATTTTCAAGACAAGGGCAGCAGAACCTTACACTAAGTACAGGGTCCTTCTGGGCCAAGGCCCTGTTCCCCTCCCAGGTTGATCCCCCGAGAGGCAGGGCCAGCTGGTCTGGATGTGAAACAGAACTACTGAAGGATCTTGAGACCAAGAGATAAGCAGGCTGAGGCTGAAGCCAGTGCCCTCAGGATGGGAGAACCATGCCCCAGAAGAACTTGGCTTCCTGATGACCGTGCTGGTCCTCAGGTTTAATCTCCTTGGAGCTTGCTGGAGTTCTTATCTTCAGAGATAAAAATACCCTTGTTTCTAAAGCAGGTTTGAGCTGAGTGTTTTGTTACCTGCAGATGAAAGCTTTCTAATATATACAGGAGGACAGTTTGTCTAAAATAAGTGAGTGCCATACTGGTATATTTCCTTTTTCCTTACCTGTCTGCACATCTTCCTGCCGTGCAGGGAAGGGGCTTAGTCTTGATAAGACTTTGAAATTTAAAACCTACAGAAGACTAAGACAATCAAGCTGGAAATCAGGCCCTGTAATCAGATTCCAGGTGGAATGCTATTTCAAAGGAATACCTACCCCAAGTCATTTTCCCTCCCTAACGATGCTAAGTTTGAGGTGGATGTTGTGGTGCATGCCTGTAACCCCAGAATTTTGAGAAGCTGAGGCAGGAGGATTCAAGTTTGAGCCTATCCTGGGCAACTTAACGACTTAACGAGACTTGTATCAAGACAAAAATGAACAGGAGACTGAGGATATAGCTCAGTGCAAAGACCCTGGGTTCAATTCTCAGTAAAACTAAAAAAAGAAAGAAAGAAAGAAAGAATGAAAGAATGAAAGAAAGAAGGAAAGAAAGAAAGAAAAGAAAGAAAGAAAAGAAAGAATGAAAAAGAGACACTGTGTTTGCATGCACTATCACTTTGGGTAAATGGATTGCCTTGTAAGAGTCACCTGTGACCTAAAAAGCGTTTATCCAATCACACCCAGGGTTAAGTTAACCCTTGCACTCCCACTGCTTCATGCATGGGTCATTTTGTTTAGAAGGTAAAAAATAATAGTAAAAATAATAACAACTGAGGATCTTTGAATGTGACCTCAGAAACCTTCAGCTAACTAGCCAGCCAATCCTTGCAGACAGTTCTATCAACTTGCAAATATTTACTCATTTCTCCTGGGCTTGGAAAGTGTTCCCTGGGGCCAAGGTTGCTTTAATCACAGCACCAGGGCCTCTGGGAGACCTTGCTCAGATTGACCTTAGACTCAAGCCATCCCTGGGGAGCAGTCAGGGCAGTGCCCTGCTGATGGCCTCAGATGGTTCCTAAGCCATGGCTGAGGAATATTTAAGGGTAATGAATATAAGTAACTGGAAAATGGGAATACTGACAGTTTGACACCATTGTTACCAACAGTTTTAAGGGCCTGCGAATCTTAGAATCACAGAAGTTTATGGCTGGAAACGCTCCAGAGGTTTTCTAGTCCAGCTCTATCGTGGAGGTAACCAAGACACAGGTGTGACTCCTCAAGGTCATGTGGGCGATGCCAACCCAATATTAAGTGTCCTGATTCCTTACCCAGTGCCCTTTCTCCCTATTGTTCATGCTAATTTATTGCAGGCCCTATTGCTACAATCGCCTCTGATTGGTTTATGCTCACAAGACACTCTCTGGAGGATAAGATTACACTTTTTTTTCTTTCATATTATTTCCCACTCCTCCCCAAGGCCCCAGTGCTGTACCGACACAGCTGCTGAGACACTGGCTGGAGCCAAGCAGAGAGGACTTCCTACCAAGTGACTTTTGCCCAGGTCTCAGGATCTGGGGACAGAGGAGTCTTAGTTGTAATCACCCTTGGGCTAATTTGGTCAGGCTCAGAAATATGCCCCTTACTCCACATGCTGCCAGGATCACGCAATGCCAGGCCCAGAAGGAGAGACAGAGAGAGTCTGCTCCTGTGGTTTTCCAACTGCTCCCAGGAGCTCTCTGGAACTACTGGGTACCTTCTATTTGACCTCTGAGAAGGCTGAGCAGGCCCAGGCTTGGGCCCCTCCTCTGAGTCCTTTTATTGAACTGGGATGGGGGGTTGATGCTAGAAAATGATAGCATCAGATCTAGTCCAGCACTCATGTTTTCAAGAGGAGCAGACAGAGCTCAGGGGGAGGGGGAGGGAAGGGGGCTGTGAGGATTCTGTGTGTAGGTGCAGAGCTGGAGAGTGTGGGAAGCCCGGCTGGAAATCCTATCTGCAAATGCCCCCTTGCTGCCTTGCAGGATGGCCTGGCACCTCTAAGGTCACCTACTTGGGCTGGCCTGAGAGGTGAGCTTCAGAAATGAACTCTGTGTTGGCAGCTAGCTCAACTAGGGAGGGAAGGGCCAATAGCACCATGTATTGAGTGACTACTGTATAAAGGCCGTGGAAAACATCCCTAAGCAGATTCCCTGAGCTACCTTCTGTAACAGATCCGGGCCCTGCCTGTCTGCATTCTTTCACATAAGGCCCCAGGAGCCTGCAGGAGCTGTGATCCTACTGGGTAACAGAGCTCCTAGGTAGCAGAGCCACATCTGAACTGACACTCTTTGGACTCCGGATTGGCTTATACTGTGCCATATCACATCCTAAAATGCTCTCAATCTTTTGCTTTTTCTTTTTGTAAGGCTCAGGAAGTCAACGGCTGCCAGTTGCATTCGAGCCATGCAAAAGAGTTTAAACTCAATTAAAAACAAAACAAAACTCAAGCTTCCCTGTATCCTGTTTGGAAAGTGACAGGGGCCCTAGTGTGCCCATCCTCCTGGGTACAGACTCTGTTAAGTGAGTGCCCTTCAGTCCTAATCTTGCTGCTATTCAGGCTTTTATGATTCACCCAAATGCAACTTCAGCACTGTCTGCTGCTCACAGTGGAAAATACTGCTCATCTTGCCGCTCAGCTGCAGGGTGGGTCTTGGAGCAGCTGTCCCTCCGGGACATGGGTGAGGCTCAGTGCTGTGCTGTGGATGCCAGAGATGGAGAGATAACAACTGTGCCCTGTGGGGAGGAATCCTTCCCTTGCACGAGGGTGCCAGCCTGTGGTGGTGCGAGACATTTCAAACTGCCCACATCTTTCAAAAGATGCCTGGTCTCCATACAGTGTTAGCGACTTCTGAAGGCATTTCAGATCTTGTTTAGTCCCGGCTTCTGGTCATTTAAACTGTCTTCGTGAAGGCCAGGAGTCACATTGAATAAACTGGACTGGTGGAGGTGCTACGAGGGAAAAGGGTGATACGAGGCAGATGCAAAGGGAGTATGGGACTTGGCCATTCCTTGCCACGGCCTTGAGACAGGGTTGCTTCAGACCTGTTTTTGTTGTTGTTGTTGTTGTTGTTGTTTTTGATAACGGGGATGGAACTCAGGATCTTGCACTTGTGGGGCAGGTGTCGGAACCACTGAGCTAAATTCCTGGCCCTCAGACCTTTTTTCAATTGGTATATTTCCTACTAGGAAGTATGATGGTTGTTCTTTCAGATATTTGCTCTTTCAGTCTTGGTACCCAGAATCTTTCCCCCGTGCTCTTAGGGCTTATTGTTAGAAGTTAGTAGTTGTGATGGTGGCATGGGCCTGGCCATGTGGTCTGAATACTAAGACTAATTCTGGGTACTTTCTTGGCAGCTTTAGAGGTAAGCATATTGTTCTTCAATTTTAAAATTAAACCATAACTTGGTTTTTGTTTTTTTGTTTTTTCTCATACTGGGGATTGAACCCAGGGCTTTCAAACTGAGCTACATCCACAGGTCCTTTTATTTTGAGACAGAGTCTTTCTAAAGTCACTCATTAAATCGTCCAGGCTGGATTTGAATGTGCAATCCCCTTTCCTCAGCCTCCAGAGTGCTGGGATTATGGGTGCGTACCTCCGTGCTGGGCTAAACAACAGTCCTTTTTGAAAACACTTGAATTTAAATAGTAAGCCAAATAAACAATTCCAGTTTGCCAAAAAAAAAAAAAAAAAAAAAAAGGATAAATTAAAAGCCCAGCACCATTTAGCAGCCTGTCATTAATTCAGAAGTTGTTAACTTAGGCTCATGCTCTTCCCCACTAGAGAGAGGTAATTTCTGTATTAGTTTAATGGAGAATGCAACAGCAAATATCTCTGGGCAGGAGGCCAATGCCAAACATGAGAATTGGGAAGGAACCCAGGGGCTGTGGACATCAGGTGGTGGTTGTTACTGCAGTGGTTTTGCCTACAGAAATGGCCTCTCTCTGCCCTGGCCAATCCCTTCTTGTGTGGGAGAATTGCTGTGTTTCCACCTCCTTGTCCCCCAGGTAAACTAGAGGACAGGGTGGGTACAACCCTGGGGCGGGGCCTGAAGTCTCTCTTGCCTGTGTGCAGCAATGGAGGGGTAGAGGAAGTGCTTCGAAGCAGCTGACTGCACTGATGGCCCACAGTGTAACCTGCAGAGAGCTGTGTGCATTTTCCACTGGCGGGCTGCAAGTGGAATCCCAGAGGACAGAGATGGTTGCCCACCCAAGGGGCAGACGTCAGTTGGCAGCGTTGATATGCATGGAAGATTCCTCCTGTTACTCTCTCGTGTTTTATAATTGTAGTGAAGTCAAGCATTGGGCCAAAGTGATTGTCCTGGGACACACTGTGCATTTGTGATGTGCTATACACGGGAAGGGTTTTCTTTGGTTGCTTTTAAAGAGATTACATCTCTATTCCCTGGCATTGTACATCTTGGCTCCCTCTGCCTTTGATTTCTTTCTCTCTGGGAAAACCATTTTAGTTCACAGGACAGGGACTGTTGAAAAAGACACCCAAGAGCTTGGTGAATGGGCTGGCCTGGAACTCTCGGGGCAATGCTCCTCACGAATTCTAAGAGTTTAGTTTTAGAACTGGGGGCAACTGGTAAAGTGTTCAATGTTTGGTAAACATCCAGCATCCGGAGCTGTGGGAAGAGCCTTATTTAGCTCTTTGTTTGAATTTTGGGTAATAGGTTCCCAAGAAGTTGGTGCAGGGGAGAGAAATTAACAATCACCACTCGTTCACAGCTGGGCAGCCAGAGGGACCAGTCTGAAAGGCAGCAGAGAAAGCGGCCAGGCAGTCCCAGACCAACCTTTAGAGGAGAAGTTTCTTTTTCCCAACTGCTCTGCATCTGCCTGGAGGTCAGCCAGAGATCTATGAACACCACGGTGTTGGTATGCTTTGGGTGAGGCTCGTGGCCATAGCAACGGGATGGGAGAGACCGGGTCCCTGGGAATGAGAACAGCGGCCAAGATACAATCAGGCAGGCGAGGGGCAGGGAGGGGAGGTCAAGGTTGGACTTGCCTGGAGAATGGAGCCCTTTTATTGAAGGAAGCAGAATAGCTACAGTCAGGGGCTGCTTGGCGTCCTTCTCAAGCTCCTTCCCCCTCTCCAGTTGTGCGGCTCCAGCCCAGACTCTGTCAGACTCAGGACCTATGATCAACCCATAGACTGGTTCCCATCAGACACAGCAAATTAGCCACTGAGGCACAGACCATGGACCTCTAACTTACTGTGGGCTGGCACTTGTTGAACTGTTTATGTGAAAGGCCGTGGTGTCCCCAGGAGTGGATGCCTCACCTCCCTTGACTCATCCTCAGTCAAGGAAAAAAGCGGAAACCAGCCCCATCGACAGAGATGTTCTCCAATGGGAAGCCTGCAGCTGGAGCCCTGGGCTCAGGATCCAGGCACGAGTTCTAACCCCAGCAGGCCACTACCCACCCCCTATTCCACCTCTTTGTGCTTCTGTTTCCTGATTTGTAAAGTCAGGGCGGTGGTTTAGTCATCTACAAGATTCCTCCAGTTCTGACCTCTGTGTCTGTGCACTGCATAAAGATGATGAGGCACTTTTATTGGCTGAGTCTTTTTCATGTTCTGTTTCCATTTCCTTGAAGTCAGCAGCTACAGTTGAGAACAAGAAGAATGACTGGGTTTCTTTTTTTTCTCTCTCTCTCTCTCCTTTGACTTTAAAAGAAAGGATTCCATATTTTTTAGAGCAATTTTAGATTCCCAGCCAAACTGAAGGGAAGCTGTGGAGACATCCCACGCACCGTCTCTCTGCACGTCAGCACGCTTCCCCACATCACCGACGGCCCGCCGAGGGGTACAGTGGTTACAGCTGGCGAACCTATACGGCTGCATCGTAACCCTGCAAAACCCACTGTCTGCACTGGGGTCCCCCTGGGTGTGGCACATTCTAGGAGTTCAGGGAAAAATTAAGATAGGAATCTGGCCTCGAAGTAGCACACAGAAAAATCCTCTGTGCCCCATGGATTCATCCTGCTTTCCTCCGCCAACTCCAGCCCCTGGCAGCCGCTCATCTTTCTCCTGGCCCTGGACTTTTGCCTTCTCCAGAACTTCGTGCAGTCAGACTCATGCAGTATGCAGCCGTTTCAGATTGGCTTCAGATATGATTCTTTTCCCTCCCTCCCTTCTTCCGTCTTTTCCTCCCTCGTCGGTCTCATCTGCTGTTTCCCAGAGTGGCCCCGAACTCCTGAAGGTCCAGACCCTCTGGCTCACTTTTCTGTCCACAGCTGGCCACGAATCAGAGGTCCGAGCTGCTGAACCCCACACCTTGACCCGGTGACCTTCACTACAGCCTCCGGTGCAGTGTTTCCAAGTTCTCGCCTGAGGCTGTCATTTTCAAAACTCCCTGGCCCCACTGTGCAACAGAGTCAGATTGGTGGAAAGAGAGTTAGTTTCATGCTTGGAGGTTCAGGTCTTGGATGACTTAGGGATTGGTACTCTTTTGGTTCCTAAGTGATGCTAATGTGGAGTCACTTTGGAAGCCACTGTTATGGGGGACCGGCCCTGTTACTGCACGTGTGACATTCCTACTATGTGACTGTCGAGGTGATTCCAGGCGGTCTGATCAACTGCCCTGAACATGGTCCCCAGTGATCCCAGATTCCTGGTATTTGGGGCCTTGTGTGATCCCCTTCCCTTAGACCTGGTCGAACCTAGTGCCTTGAACCAGTAGCATATGAGGTGCCACTTCCAAGATTTGGTACAGAGAATCTGGGACTTGCTGTCTCGCTCACTCTGCAAGTCTGTCTGGGCCCATGTCCCTGCTGCGGGGGAAAGGGATGAAGTGTGAGTAGCCTTCTGCCAAGGAACTGACAGCTCACATGGTAGCGAGCACCTGAGATGTGCTTACTCCTGGGTGAGTGAGCTAGAGCACGAACCATCCTTGAAATGAAGCCTGTGACAATTGCAGCCCCAGGTAACACTGACTGCAGTCTGTATCAGAGTTAGCCTGTCAGGGCTGCTCAGGTTTCTGACTCACAGCAATCTTAAGCTAATAAAAATTCCTTGCTTTAAGCCATTCAGTTTGGGAGTCATTTGTTACACAGCAAAGATAACAAATACATTTCCAGAGAGAAGAGATGGGGCCTTCTGACAGAAGCACATTACAGGGAGGGTCAGAGTCTATGCTCTCTGTGAGAAGGGGCAGGTCTAAGAGTTTGTTCCTGGGGTGTCTGTAAATGGACACAGCCAGGTTTTGGGAGAAGGCAGGTGACCAGAGAGCAGCTCCTTGCTGGCTGGACTGGTTCATCCCAGAGTAGATCAGCACATGGAGTGTGTGGGCATCCTTGTGGAGGTGCTGCTCCTGGTCAGTAGGTCTAGGTGTACAGGGCAGAGGCCCCAAAAGCTCTCAGTGGTGCTGACCTGCTGGGCACATTTGGGTTTGCCGTACCATTTGGGTTTGTGGTTCCCTTTATAGGCACTTCCTTTTTGTTGGGGGGGGGAGAGTTTAAAAAATTTTTTAATTTTAGTTTATTAGTACATGTGTATAGTACATGATGTTTACATTCCTTGTGTGGAGTTGGTGTGTGTACATAGCATCCTAATTCCTTTTTCTCATCCCTTATCCCTTCCTTACCTCCCCTTCCCTTTATCTCTTCATCCCCTCCCACCTTGACAAAGATCTATCTCCCACTTCCTATTGGCTTTTATTTTGCTCTTTATTTTTACTCTGGCTTTCTCATACAAAAGGAACCATGTAATATTTAAGCTTGTGTGTCTGATTTATTTCACTAAATATTGTGGTCTCAAGGTGCATCCATTTTCTTACAAATGACTCAAGTTTATTTTTCTTTATGATTAAGTAGGGCTCCATTGTGTGTAAATACCACATTTTTTATATCCATTCATCTGTTGATGAACATGTTAGCCGCTTCCAAGATTTAGTTATTATGAATTGTGCTGCTATAAACATGGGTATGCATGAATCACTGTAATACGTCTTTAACTCTTTTGGGAGATACCTAGAAGGGAAATTGCTGGGTCAAATGGAATTTCTTGTTTAAGTTTTTTGAGACATCTCTACACTGATTTCCAGAGTGGTTGTACTAGTTTACATTCCCACCAACACTGTGGAAGGGTACTTCCTGCAGAAACAGTCTTTTTGTTCCAACTCTGACTTAAGGTTGCTTTGGGAAGCTAGGAGGATGCCCTTTGCCCTTGAAGACTTTAGAAGGAGGAGCAGCGCCTCCTGGAGGCCACGTGGTGCAGGCGCTGGTGAGGATGAGTGATTTTGTCCAATCGCAGGAAATAGCTGTTTATTTAAATCAATATTGGCTCCAACTGCAAGGGATCAACATCTGGCTACCTAGCCTTTTTTTCCAGCAACTGTTTTTATTTGTGTTTTTTTTCTAAAGGAGGTGATTCCCCATCAGTTCTTTTCAAACTCTTCCTCTCAAATTTGCTCTCACCACAGAGGGGCAGGAATCCTGGGAAAGAGCCAGGAGAAAAGCCTTGGAAATCTCTTCTTAAAAATCGCCCCTATTCCGTGAGAACCGAAAGAATGCGTTTATTAAAATATAAATATAATTTCCTCCCCCAAAATATGTAAAAGTGCTGCCCCAGCAAGAGATACTTGGAAGCTGCCTCCACTCCAGCTCCCCCAGGTCCGCCTCCAAGCTTTCCTGTCCTCCCCGGGCTCCCCCACCTCGGCCTCCCTCCCGCTCCCTCCATCCGGCCGGGCTCCACCCTCCCAGGCCAGCAGGACTTGAGTCCTGCCAAGTGTAGGTCCCAGGTCAAGCATTTTGAGTGTGTTTGCCGTCACCGCCATGCCCCAGACCTCCCACCCTACCACTCTGGAGAGACCCCCATCCTCCTGGATCGACCTGGCCTCCTCGATAGATCCCCCTTCGTGGAGAGACCCTTGTCCTTCTGGGCAGACCCTCTCACACCTCTACAACCCCACCGCCAGGATTCTCCCCCAGAGCTTCCGGACAGCAGTGTCGCTGTGCAAAGGACACTGAATTACTCCCCTCAGTGTCACTTTTTCCAGCCTCTTGTGGGCTCTCCTTGCGGCCCAACAGTTCTTTCACTTGTGATTTCTCTAGACTCTGACTGATGACAAGTATCTTTTAGTTTACTCTGAGGCTGTCTGATCCCAGTCTTGAGGGAGGGGTCTGGGAATCTGCTCTTCTACACTCCCTGTGGCGGAAGCTTGGGACACCCCCTCGGGAGCCTGTGGGCCTTGGGGACCTCTCCAGCCCTGTCTCCCATCACACCCCAGCCAGATCCGTTGCCTCCTTTCTCACTTAGGAGATTAAAGCCATTTGCTCTGCACTCCCCGTTCCCTACCCCACTCTGAAAACCTCTCCCCATTTCCCCTCTGCCTTCTTTTAGAAAATAAACATCTTCCCACGCTGCCTTCTCCCCTGGGCTTCTTCCCCTCCCTGCCCTCTTCCCTGGTTCTTTGCCCTTCTCGACCCTCCCTCTTTGCACATTGTCTTTCTCTCACCAGTGGATATTTTTCTACATTAGACTTTAGTCTTCTCCTTCAAAAGCAGAGCATCTCAGTGACCCGGCTTCTCCCTCCAGAAGTCAGCTCATCTCATCTCCCTCTTGCTCACATCTCTCTGCCTTTGTGTCTCATCTTTCTCTTTTCCTCCAAGATCTTACTTGGTGCCATGCCATGGACTGCTCTGCAAGGCCTTTGCAGTGAGCTGAGGATGGAGGCAAAGTAGGGTCTATTATGAGGAAGAGGTCAAGGTTAGAAAGCTGAGGACTAGGGGCTGGGGTGTTGCAAGGTGGCAGAGTGCTTGCCTAGCACAAGTGAGACTCTGGGTCTCACCCTCAGCATTGAAAACAGAAAAAGCTGAGGACCAGACTCTGGGCTTGTGTTGGAATGCACAGCCACGTAGACTTTGTTGTTATTCTTCCTGACACTGCTTCTCTGACTCAAGGGTATTGTGCTTGGTGCCTCCCTATAAATATACAGGGCCTTTCTTTATGTGCACATTAGTCAGTTTGCTGTTACTGTAACAAAATACCACAGAACAGTAATTTAGAAGGAGGAAAGGTTTATTTTGGCTCATGGTTTCTGAGGTTGCAGTCCATGGTCACTTGACCCTGTTGCCCTTGACCTGTGATGGGAACACACCATGGAGCAAAGCCACTCATCTCATGGAGACTAGGAAGCAAAAAGAGAAAGGGGAGATAGACCGGGGTCTGACTGTCCCCTTCAAGGACATATCACCAGTGACCTAGAGATAGCCCACTAAGCCCCACCTCATCAAGTTTCCATTTGCCTCCCAATAACATCATGAGCTGGGGACCCAGCCCTTCACACAAGAGCCTCTGGAGGACACAGCAGGTCTAAATCATCGCAGTGTGAGTAACAAGAGAGCCCAAAGAGAAAGAGAAAAATGGCAGCTCTGTATGGGTATAGAGGACAGACTCTTCTGAGGCCTAAAGTGGATTTCTTTGCACAGACTTCAGGGTAGGTCCCCGGAAAAGTCCACCAAGAGCTATGGACATGGGGACAAATTCCTTCCAGACTGGGACCTGGAACCTGGGACCTGGAGCTGACTGTTTTTTCTCCCACCCACATCCACATCCACCAGCCTGCAGGCCCTTCCTTCCTTCCTTCCTTCCTTCCTTCCTTTCTCTTTCTTTCTTTCTTTCTTTCTTTCTTTCTTTCTTTCTTTCTTTCTTTCTTTCTTTCTTTCTCTCTCTCTCTCTCTCTCGCTTGCTTTCTCACTTGCTTTTTTTTTGATACATCCCCAGCCCTTTTATACTTTGAGACAGGCTCTCTCTCCGTCGTTAAGTTGCTAAGGCTGGGCTTGAACTTGTAATCCTCCTTCCTCATCTCTCAAAGTGCTGGGAATACAAGCCTGTGCTACCCTGTCCCTATGTCTTGACAGGCAATTCTTGAAGGAAAGATGAGCTCTCAACATTGCTCACCAGGCACAGAGCTCAGTTTTTCCCACATTTTGCCTGATGATGAGACTCTTTGGGGCTGTCATCTCAGGATGACAGATGGGCTGGTTAAACCCATGTTAGTGAAGACCCCTAGGTGTCCTTGGTCAGAACCAAAGACCAAAGCCGGAAAACCCAGTGCTGCTGTCTTTCCCCTCCATGTTGTCTTCTGAAGGCCCTAGGTTTGCAGCAGATCTTTCACTGTGATCTATGGAGTGTGCTTGGGAGAATCCTTTATGAAGAACTTTTTAGTGAACTCAGACTCTGAAACTAGCATAGGCACAACAGAATGCTGGCTGGCTGCTCCACTACTCCCTCCTGCTCATTGTGATGACTTCAGAGCAGGCTTGTGGGGAAGACAGATCCAGGCATCTCTTGCATCTTTCCATAGGCATCTTATAGAATCTTTGTTCCATGGAGAGCAGATCAAAGAGAAGTCTAATAAGGGAAAAAGAAACTGGAACTTGGAAGATGGCTGAAAAGTCTGATTAAACAAGGCCCTTAGGGAAGTTGTTGTCCTTGATTGGCCTTGTGAAGACTCCCAATATGATGATCAGCACAGAACCACTGGTCTATGCTGACTTTATCTACCCTTTCTGTGACCTTGCCCCTAGAACACCTTTTACACCACTGTAGACACTGCAAAAGGTCTAGACAGCGACTGGCATTTAGTGTATCTTGTGCATTGTTTTTTGTGTCTATGGTGTCCAGCACCATCCTTGCTCACATTAGAACACAGTAATTGTCATTGATAAATCCAGGGCAGATATTTCTTATTTATGTTTGCGGATCCTTTGTCTAACATCAACAATTTGATTTGAAACTTTATGGCAAAATTCATGGCCTGTGTGAGGCCCAGTGACTTATTGAGTGATTTAGAATTACGGGTAGACAAGATGACCTTATGCACATGTCTAACGTCTTTTCAGTGTGAAGATTTTTCACGGTCAGGCACACCTCTTTTTGCTTGGGTCTGGAACCATCTCTTCCTGTTCCTTATTGTCAATCATGCTGGGTAATCATATATCTCTGTCAATCACAGTGTCATGATTTGTGTTAAGTGACCTAGACAGATAGTCCTGCCTCTGCAGCTCCCTAATGCCATGAATTCCGTTGTGGCTGCCCTGCCAATCAGGAGGCTGCCTCATGCAGCATGTGTTGGTGTATGCTGCCTCCTTCGACTCTCTCAAAGGTGCTACTGTGCTTCCTTAGTAATTCTACAATAGGGGTAGAAGAGGAGGTGATCTGTTTCCTGGCCATCTGAAAGAGTCACAGCTGACACCCTTATAACAAACAGAAGTTAAGAAACAGCATAACAAATTCATCTGATCATAGTGTTACATGGTACCACAACATGGGAGCTTTCATATCGAAGGCTCAAAGACCCAGGGTGAGTCATCCATATTTTTGTTTTTTGGTGGTACTGAGGATTAAACCCAGGGACCCTGCACTAAGTTGCATCCCCAGTCGAGTCCTTATTATTTTTTATTATGTATGTCTTGTTAAGTCACTCAGTTGCCCCAGCTGGGCTCAAACTTGTTGTCCTTATGCCTCAGCCTTCCAGAGTTCTAGGATTAAACTATGTTTATGGTTAGGTTCAGTAAAGCATGAACAACTGTAGAGAAATATGATTGGACCCTAAAAGGTATGATCTGATAGTACGGACATATGGGAGTAAACCCAGCGAGCCTTCCTTCTTCCTGATTATGGGGCAGGATCCCTTCTCGAATGGAGGTCTTATGACCTATAATCTAACAAGGTGGGTCAGAAATTCCTTTATGGCCAGCTCTTATACAGAAATGGGGGGAAATAGATAATATTTTTAGGTTTTTATGGCTGGATTTGGTGAGAAGGGGTTCTGGTTTCTGTGACCTGCCTCGGGGAGAAATCCTAGTTTTGATGGCTTGCCTCAGGCAGCATGAAGGATGGGAGACTGGAGGGCAGGAGAAGGTCAGAAAGAAATTTTGTTTCCAAGTCTTTCCTGAGGCCTTTACTTTATGATACAGTTTTTGGAGTCCTAATAACACAAATGCAAGTTTTACCCAGAGCACGCAGGAAAATGTGGGGACAAATTCATCCACGGGTCCTGCAATGCCCTTTCTGAGTTTTGTGGAGGAAAAGTAGGAAAACACATCTTTCAACCATGCCTTCTCTTGGCTCTTTAGACTCCTGCATTCCCGGGGTGCTCTCTGTTCATATGGACTCCAGCAGAGAGCACAGGCCCAGGGGTGGGTGGGTGTTTCGGTCGGAGAGGTCGCCTCAGCAAGGGATGTCCATCCCTCTCCACCCATCAGAATCAAGGGTGGACCTGGGCTGAAGGTTTTCATGGCAACTTGGAGTGACGGCTCCAGGCCCTCAGGGGACTGTCTGATGGGAGGCGCCAGATCTGCAGAGCGGGTAAGAGTGCCATCCATGTTTGGGGGTTCACAGGGTAAAGGACAGTTGTCTCTCCTCTATCCTTGGGTTCTGCAGACTGGGGTCGGAACCCAGAGGAGGACCACAGGCGCTGCTGAAGGCCAGGGTCGGGCTTTGATCATCACTAGCACAGAGCACTGAACACATCCTGTGTCTGATGGGAGTGAGTCACCCCAAGCTGGTATGCAGCACCCCAATATGACCACAAGTATGAGTGCAGCAATGATGGGGGACACAGGAGTCGGGGCTGCCAGCCATGGGTCTGAGTCATGCCTTCTGGTCCTGCCAGGGTTGGATTTTGCATGTACATTCTCCATCCTGGAATGAGTCTCGTTCCATCACCAACACCTCCAACCTCAGGGCTCCACCAGAACCCACCGCTCCAGCGGCAGGCAGATCTGTTTGCGTTTCTGTTAGGGTCAGGCTTCACTCATGGCTGGCACCCTTCTGTGTAACGGGTGTGTGGGCCGGAGCAGTATTCCTCAGTGTGGAATCGGGGTCAAAGGGGTACCCTAAGGACTGGCTTCCTGCTTTGTAGGAAGGCATGTGAGACTTTGGCAGGAATACTCAGAAATGTCCTTGCTGTTGGACCCTTGGGAACTTTATTAAAATGTGGGTCTCTTAATCTTCATAGGGTTTATTTCCCACCTTCACTAGTGCACCCATTTTTATCAAAGTCTCCAGGTAAATAGCCACCTATCATTTGTTCTGTCCCGTCACCAAGATGTCATGATGTTCTGTGGGAAGTTCTGGCAGTCTGCCTATCTTCAGGCTATTTTATGACAGAAAGCACTAGAGTTCACATCGCCCCAAGGTGAAGCTCTAACTGAACTTTGTTTTCCATCCCACATGAAAGCAAACAGCTTCCGGCTGACTTTCTTGGTCAGAATGGAAAAGACAGTATCTCCAAAGTCCATGGCTGCATCCCATGTGCCCAAGGCCTTAGAAAGCTGATTGGGCACAGATATCAAGCATGCCACCTGCAATCAAGGGATATAGTCATTCTAGTCACTCTCCTTATTAGTATCTAGTGTCTTCGGGGGCTGGACTAGTGGGCATGTGATCAGTGTTCCCGCCTTGTACCCGAGGTCTTTCATGGTGGTACAAATATCTGCCATCCTCCTCGCACTGAAATATTGCTATTTATTCTACTTTGATGGATGAGGAAGTGTTTTTGGAAGTTTCTATTTGGTATTTTCCACAGGCCAGGGACCCAGTGTTGAAGCTGATCAGCTACCAGGATGGCAATTCCTGCTGTGTGCTCAGGACCACTGGACCCATCAGGAACACGGTAGTTGGACATGAGCCAACACTACGCTTAGTGCCTGGCCCTGGGGATCCCTGCCCTAACAGGGAGCAACAATGTCACGAAGGGTATCCATGTGTCAGTGTCAGCTCAGACTCTGTCCAATAATCTTTGACCTGCCTGGGTCTTTCCTTTCTCTCAGCAATTAGTCATCAAACTTCCAAAGGTCTTTGGGTCAGGACTATTGTTGAAGGTTGAATTTCGTCACTCACAAGATGATCTGCTGAGGTCCCAACACCTTGTACCTGAGAATGGGGATTTATGTGGAAATAGAGCCTGCAGATTTAATCAAATTAAGATGAGCTCCTCCGGGTGGCTCTCACTCCAAGAGGATTGGACTCCTTATAAAGTGGTGAAATGTGGACCGACATTTCCTGTGCCTTCATGGGTGTGGGAGACCGCCCTGTTGGTTATACCCAAAGCAGGCTGTAAGCAGTGTAGGCTGTAAGGAGTTATCGAGGACCCCTGCTGGAGTTCCCCATATGTGGGTGCTCCAGTGAGGGTGGCATGTGTGCCACACCCTACTCCAGGCCAAAGCATAAAGTCACAGTAGCATTTTCTGCCCTGAAACATGCTCAGTCCAGTACAGAAAGTCGTTTCTGAAATGAGATCTTATGATCAAGCGGAACCCACGTACCAGCACCACCTTTGGTTTACAGAAAATTCTTTGTCGGGATTTTCAGGGCTTGCTAACTGGCAGCTATGTTTATTAAGTATATCCCATAACTTCCAGGTATTCTGTCAGGACACAATTATCCAAACAGTGCATAGCAAAACTTAGGCTCATTGAGAAGACATGCATTTCCTTGGGCACTTTGCCAGCTTTTGATTTAGGGAAGTAAAAGGGTGGGGTCTCTGGTAACCATGGTGAAGAGAAGAGGGAGTGGAGCATGTGTGTAGACAGAGGGAGTGCTAGGGGTGGGTGTGATGGAACTGTTGCTGTGTGGGGCAAAGGGAAAGGAGCGTGTGTCTCTGAGTCCTCACAGGGCCACGGGTGAGTCTCAGCCGAGTGAAGGTCAGCAAACACTCTCAGGGCTCTCAACCTCACACTTCGGATTTTAGGAGGAGAGTGAAGAGGAAGGGAAAGCAAAAGATTTCTGTCTGCTTCTTTCTCTTTTACTCTCCCCATTTATCAGATTTGTCTTGGTTGGCTCTGTGGAGAATGGACTTAGATTCTTCTCAGAGGATCTGCTGAGACATTTGTTTGCACAAACATGTAACAACACACAGGAACATCTATGCACACAGATACACACATATGCACACACCAGTGTTTTTGGTAGTGTTGGCAAGAGTCTGGATAGAGGTGTTTCCATGGGCGGTGGTAATCCACGGAAGGACCATTCAGAGGTGTTTGCCTGGCCACCCACCCGAGGAGCAGGAGTCCAGGAAGGAGGCGACACTGCCCCCGGGCCAGGAGGGCGGGGTCTGGGAGGGGCGGAGCCAGGGAGGGCGGCAGGAAGGTCAGGAGCAGGAAGTGATTGCCTGGGTGAGGACCAACTCCGAGACACAGAGCTGAAAGTGCCCTCCAGTGCCTGGGAGGAAATGAGGAAATGTCCAGTCTCACACTCACTGCCAGTGTGAGAGTGAGATCAGGAGAAAGATTGGACTGAAGATGTCTCTTACCGGTGAAGGTTAGGACGGTAAGAGGAGATAAGACCCTTATGAGGTCATGATTAAACGAAAAAATGAGGACATTGTCTTTTGTAGGCTGCATCTGTATATGGATCATATAAATATATGAACCTATACCTGTGTAGCATATGTGTCTATCATAGATCATTGTGGATTGAATGGTATCTCCTGAAGCCCTCACTTTCCCCTGCTTCACAGTATAACTGCATCTGCAGTTAGTCTTTAAAGAGATGGTTAAGGTCAACTGAGATCTTTAGGGTGGCCCCGAATGCAAGTCTGACTGGTGTCCCTAAAGGAAGAGAGGATCAGGACACAGACACCCACAGAGGGAACCCAGGGGAGGGTGTGGGGAGGAGGACCCCCGGGAGGTGTCCGAGAGGCAAGGCCTGCTGCTGCTGCCATCTTGGACTTCAGCCTCCAGATCTATGGGGACAGAACCCATTGTTTAAACCACCCTGGCTGTGCTGCTTCATTGTGGCAGTGCTAGGAAACTGATGCCTGTATCCCTGCCTGTACAGAGCTATATGTACAGTGGACCTTTGTCGTATGAACTCAGTTTGTTCCTGAGCGCTGGTTGTGACTCAAGTTGGTCAACTGAAGGCTCAGGCTCCTCTACACAGCCTTCAGAGTCTCTCTCCTGTACACAGGCAGATCTCAGGGTCCTTAGAGAGACATTGGCCCAGGATTTCTCAGTTAACCCTACACGGGAAAGGATGCTGTCATGTTCCTTCCAGAGCCCTTTAAGGGTTAAATCTGTATCTGAGACCATCTGGAAGCACAAGCAGCCATTAGTCAGGTTGTAACTCAAGACTTTGGTAGTAAGTTAAAATTCTAGTCATAACCCAAATTGTTCCTATGTCAGGTTGGTCATAGCTCGAGGGTCCATTGAACACATGTAGTCATTGTAGCCACATGTGTGTGCACGCTTTTACCTAAACAAAGTGAACAATCTCTAACGGTACAGTTAGAGGGGCGGCTAGTAAGGCGAGCCAGCACAGAGCCGTGCCCCTGGGTGCAGTGGTCCAGCAAACACAGGTCTTATTAGCAGTGGTGATTTTCTGGATAGAAGGTGATGGGGATGACTCATACAGTCTTCATGCTCAAGGGGTTTTCCAAGGTCTGATGTACATCCTGGGCAACAGCTCACTGGCCCGAGATGTGCCTTGGTGGGATCAGGTAAGCAGGGAAAGACGCGGATGGAGAGCATCTCCTGACGCTCGCAGGCGCCTGCATCTCATGAGTCCACGAAGAACCAGCGCTGTTGCAAAGATCAGCCACCCTCCTGCGTGGCCCTCAGCTCTGTGGGGTGAAGCTGACGCCTCACATCCTCCCTGCCCATCTCAGGGACTGGTGGGGGGAGGGGAAAGATGGGAGCAGCTCTGCCCCCAGGTTTGCCTACCTGGTACCCAGACATGTGCAGACACTGAGCTCACAGGTGACGACTCCTGTGTCCCTGAAGGTGCAGCCGGTCTGCCAGTGTTTGGTGAGTGGAAAAGTCTTATAATTATGAGTGGCACAGTGGGGATTTTCCTTCTAACCCTGCAGTGTTACAGTCTGTGCTTTGCGTGGTTCTGGGGGAGAGTAGCAAAAGCCAGGCTGTGAGAGACAATTCATAAAGCAACAGGGAGAACTATGTGACTTTTATGAAAGATAAAATAAAAATTAGGATGACTTTCAAAATTTTTTATCAAAACATTAACAACTGTGTTCTCTTTGGCAGCACATATACTCATTAAAAACTCTTACTGGTGATTATAAATGTATAAGGAATTAAAAAAATAGCAAAACTGATGTTTATTGGTTCACTGTAATTTAAAACATTAGAGACACTGAGAAATAGCCTTCCATTTAATTAACTTTTTTCAAGATTTAAAGGTCAACTTCTTTTGACCTTAATATATTAGAAAACCTAGCCTAATTGTGAGGACATAAGCAAGACCCCTAATATGCCTCTGGAATCCTGGCTCCTAGATGGTGTGCCTGAGAGAATGCTTGGAAATGTCACACGAAATGCCACCAAAGTGCTGCCTTCCTCACCTTCCTCATCTGGGGAGGCAGAGAGGATTGGCCTCCAGATCTAGAATGCAAAATGTGAACATAGAATCTAGGATGTATAATGTTGATCCATAACCTAGAACATATAGCTGGGTTCTGGCCATGTATCCTGGCCTCCAGATGTAGAATGCAAAATGTAAACATAGAATCTAGAATGTATAATGTTGATCTAGAATCTAGAACAAATACTGTCAACCCAGAATCTGGAATGTATGCTGTTGATCTCAAATCTAGAAGGTGCAGTGTTGACTTGGAATCTAGAATGTATAACTGGGGTCTGGCCACACATCGTCAAACATGAAACAGATCTGACAAGAACTCCTATCCTCATATAGGCAGACACAACGCAGAGAAAGAAATGAACTGAAACATCTATGCTTTGTTCTTTCCCCTGCTAAATTCTCCAAACAGGTAAGTCATCCTGTTAATGAAAATTTGTAATTCTATTTGAATAATTTTATTCCAGTTTTGATTGACATGTATTTGTTGTACTTATTAATGGGGCATGGCGTGATGTTTCCACACACGCATGAGGCATAGTTAGCATAATTAGCATTGCCTTCTTGTCATTTCTTCAGGTTTGGAGTCTTTGAGGTCCTCTTTTCTTGATCTTGTTACTTTATTGTTGAAGATTTTTTTTTTGGTACCAGGGATCAAACTCTGGACCTTGCGCTTTTGAGACAGGTGGCGGAACCACTGAGCTAAATTCCCAGCCCGATCTTGTTACTTTATAACTCTGATGGTGAACCTTTCAGAGACTGAGGGCCCAAACTGCAACCCAAACCCACTTATTTATCGCAAAGTGCCAACACTACAATTAAACCTGAATACTGAGGTTTTAGTTTAGAAAAAACAATCTTTTGTCCTAAAAGGAAAACATAATAACAGAGCTTTCAATGATACAAACAGCCCACGGTGGCATGTGTGCCGTAGGTTCACCACTATTCTCTATAAATTAGGTTATTGTGAACCTTTGTCAATCCACTATGCCTCAGAACACCAGAACTTATTCTGCTATGTAGCTACATTTCAGTATTGTTTTACTTCTTTGTAAAAAACAGATATTAAGAGGAAATAGAACAGTGCCTGTGTTCTCATAAAATGTACAGTCTGGACTAAGCCTCTTTTCTACAGTTTGGGGGATTGTCACATTTTTTCCTAAATCTAGGTCTCTTCTAACATTTTATCCTTTGCACTTTCGATGCCTTGAAATATCTCCAAGTTTCCTGTAACATAAAGTTTTTTCTTTCCTAGCATCTTTACCCTAAGTAGTCTGGCTATACACCTAGAATCTTTCAAAAGACAGAAGCATCGACAGTCCCACGGCCAACTACTTCTCCAACCTCATTTATATCTGATCCAACTTGCATTTCCAACATTGTCACTTTTTGTGTATTTTGCTACACTTTTATCTTTGTTGACAAAGCTCCTCTTTTGGGCAGCTATTTACATAAAATGTCTTGTGGCCTTATCACTGGGAGCCAGGCAGGTAGTACAACTATACCCTTGGCTGTCTGTGTCTTTACTTATACCAGAGGTGCTGTGGCCAGGCACTGATGAACTTTGAATGAAGTGATGTGGTTGGTCAACGGTCATGATGCACTTCTCTTATTTATACAATGATTTGTAGCATGAATATCAAGCAACAGAGTTTGCAATTTATGTAGTTGCTCACGATTAACCTACCTTAGTAACTGAAATTGGAACTATTTTGGGGAGGGGAGTGGGACTGTTATTTAACTTCAGTTACCACAGGGTAATGGAAATTCATGCATTTGGAAAATATGCAAGGTAAGGACCTCTGAATATTTCATATTGAGATGTGTGCCTGATAGACAGGGCATACATTATTAATTACTGAGGTTTTTCATTGTTTGTGACCTTGAATTATAGTTCTTGTTTATTTGAAGTTGTTCATGTGTGAATGGTTTTACTTCATTAAGAAATAGCATTCTCATCCTTCACTTTGAGTTCCTTATTCAGAAATACATGCATGCGGGAGATTTTCTGAGCTGACGCTTCCTATAGATGCTTTTCTGCAGCATCTGTGTTTCTAGATGGTGATTAGCTGTGAGGATCGAGCATTTGAGTTGAAGAAGTTGCTGGCCTCTTACGAGAACTGATGTGTTAATGTGCAGTATGAGTCTTCCTGAGGTAGATCATGTTCCCTGGATTCTGCATTACTCTCATTTTAAAAGTGTCTGTGTTAGTTAGTGTTTCATCACTATGTCAAAATAACTGAGGTAACCAGCCTATAAAGAGAAAAGGTTAATGATGGTTCACAGTTTTGGGAAGTTTCAACCTCTGGTCAGCTGGCTTCTTTGCTTTTGGGTCTGTGGCAAGGTAGTACATTGCAGTGGGAGCACATGGCAGAGAGAGCCACTCATCTCTTGATGTCCTAGAAGCAAAAGGAGAGAGAGGAAGTGACCAGGGTCCCACCATCCTGCCAAGGGCACAGACTCCACTGCCACCAGGCCCCGCCTCTTAAAAGCTCCACCGCCCTGATAGCACCATGGGCTGGGGACTAAGTCTCCCACACTTAGGCCTCTGGGGACACTTGTCCAGATCATGGCGATGTCACAAGGTTAATAATAATTTTGTTGGGAGTCCCTTAGCTGGCTAGGGCTGCCATCATGAACACTATGGAATGTGTAGTTTGAAATCACAGACATTATTGTCTCCCAGCTCTGGAGAGTAGAGGTCGAGGATCCAGGTGGGCAGGGCTGGTTTCTCCCAAAGCTTCTCTCCCAGCTTGCAGGTGGCACCTTTTGGGTGGGTTCCCACATGGGTTTCCTCTGTGTGTGGGCACCCTCCTCAGTGTCTCTCTTTGACTGAATTTCCTCTTCTTAGAAAATCTCTACTCAGCTTGAATTAGAGTCACCTGCATCACCTTGTTTAATTTAATTTAAACTCAGCCTCCAAATGCAGTCATGTTCGGATGTTCTGAGGATTACATCCCAAACACATAAATTTTGAGGGGGGGGACACAATCAGCCCATAACAGGCAGTAAGAAAACATGACACATTAATTTTAAGATGAATTCTGTTTTTAGAAATGTTGAAGAAAATCCAGGCATGGTGGTGCACACCTGTCATTCCAGCACTCTGGGAAGGCTGAAGAGGGAGGATCACAACTTTGAGCCTAGCCTGAGTAACTTATCAACTTTGTGAGACTCTATCTCCAGACAAAAAGAATCAAACAAAGAGCTGAGGATGTAGCTCAGAGCAAAGGCATTGAGTTCAATCTCAAAAACAGAAAAAAAAAGAAAGAAAGAAAAAAGAAAAATTAAAGGAAAAGTAAGGCATTTGTTAAAAGAAAAAAAGAAAAATTAAAGGAAAAGTAAGGCACTGTATTTATTAAATTTACCTAACTCTGCCTCTTTTTTCATACATCATCTCACTGAAGTGGCTGGGATTATTCTACGGATCATATTTAATACAAAACATTGAAGTGGGTGGTAGAGAGTAGGGAATAGCTCCAACATTTTTGTAAAATATAGATAAATATATATTATGGATTGTGTCTAGATGTACCCCCCAAAACCTCATCCAGTCCTATGTGGGGCTTTTTCAGAGGTGGCTAAATCTAGAGGGAGGTGATGTACTTAGAGTGTGTGACTGATTCATGGTGCAATGCTAGGATTAAGGGTGGGTGATTACTAAATCAGTCCACTGACTGGTTTGGCATTGCCCTAAGCCCAGAAGCCTGGATACAATATAAGGGACAAGAAGAGGTGCATCTTGTCCCTTGCTTACTTTGCTACCTTCTGCCCACCACAAACTATCCACCATGCCACTTTGCCTTGGAGCCAGATGATTATGACTGAAACTCTACAAACTGTGAGCAAAATAAATCTTTCCTCCCTTACCTTATGGCTGCTGGGTATTTTCTCACAGTAATAAGAAAATCAACTAAGACAATATATATACAAAAATAAGATTTTGTTTGGGGTTTCTAAGGTGTCTAAATATGTTTACTGAGCTTGAACCACAACAGTCAGAAGTTGGAACTCTTGGTGCTCAAATGTATGTTTAACAAGGGCTCCTTTGTTACTTGCAAAACAGTCCTCCCAGTGTGGGGAATGGGTCTGTCTTTCCCTGCTGTCCTTATTCCACAGTGCTCCTTGGTGGCTCCATCTACAACCACCAGTTAGGATCTTTAGTACCCACATGACCTAGTGTGTTAATCATCCTTCTGTCACTATAACAAAGTACCTGAGACAAACAATTCATAAGAAAAAAAGGGTTTTTTTGGCTTACAATTTCAGAGGTTTCAGTCCATGGTCACTTGACCACATCACTTTTGGGCCCACAGTGAGGCAGAACATCCTGGTGGGAGGGTGTAGTGGGGAGGCTGCTCATCTGATTTTGTTGGAGGCAAGGAGAGAGACAGGAAGGGGCCTGCACTCTGGTATCTCCTTCAAACACACCCCAATGACTTCACTTCCTTCCAATGGGCTCCACCTCCCAAAGGTTCCACCACCTCCCAATAGCTCCAGCAGCTGGTGCCTGAGCCCTTTGGTTCCAAGCTGTATGCACACTCTAGCTCTTGTCCTGTTTCCTGGGACTTAGCTCATCTCAGCACTGGCCTCAGCTCACTTTGCTCTGAGAGTGCCTCACCTCAACTTGAGCTGCCCTTGGTTTCCTATCGCAATCCTCCTAAACCCAGGAAGGGAGTGGAAGACCCCACTTGACATTCCTATATCCTGGATGGAGATGCCAAGGTGTCAGGGGTTGGGGCAGCAGCCAAGGGAATAAAGGCTTCTGCTGCATCTGTCAGGCAGGTGATTCTCAGGTGTATCCCAGAGGTTGCTCTGGGATCCCCGGATGATCGTTCTGTAGACATGGCTTGGTGGCCAGTGTGATCACAGTCACACCCTGTTTTCCTTCTTCTCTCCGTCTCGCTCCATGTTCTGCCTTCCCAAATAAACCACCTGCTCTGCTGTTGGCAAGTGGGGTCTCCTAATGAGCCATGTCTGAGTCCTGGGTCTTTGGCTACAGTACCTGGAAAGGAGACAGATGGGATGGGGTATTGTGGGGAAAGTAGAGAAAGTAAAGGACAAGTCTCGAGGAAAAGGGGCACCACTGCCCCAGGAGAGGGGAAGAATCCCGTGTGGAGCAAGATATGGGCATGGGAGGTGGTGAGATAATTTTCCACTATTCTTTAAAAGGGCTTGGGTAACAGTGGACACCAGACTCCCAGGAATTTGGTTTATGAAAGGGTGAGGCAGGAAATTTACCCACCATTTCCCCTGCTGGTACTGACTCATCCCTCCCTGTTCCATTCATCAGCACATACAAAGCAGCCACCTTTCCCACGTTCTTCATTCTTGTCTCACACTTCTACAGGAGGTCGCCACAATCTATCCTGGAGATGGGAAACCAAGGCTAAGGGATGAGCTGATCTGCCGGTGCCCTAACAGAGTCTCAAAGAGTTCGGGAGCATACTTTGGGCTCCCTGCCCACTGTGACTGGGCCCCACCTTTTACGGGAACCACTTAGGGAAGGTGGTTCGCTAGGTTCCTGGAAGGCAGAGGTTTGCTTCTGCATGCCTGGTGCTGGGGTGTTCCTAGGAGTGCAGGGGAAGGTTGCAGCAGGCGGATCTAAGAAGTGGAGGGGAGAGGGGCCTTGCAGCAGAGGCTTAGATCATGTTGCATCACTGCCACCATCTTCCCGTGATGGGACTTGTCCCCTGCAGTAGAAGAGCCTTCGACTCCATCTTCAAGCACCACAGGGCAGGACTGCGGTCATTTCTCTAGAGACACGAGTCAGGCTCATGCCCTGCTCCTCAAAGGAACACTGTTTGTAGTCAAATGCAAACAAAACAAAACAAAACAAACCCCAATGTTGACCTGTTGTTTGTTGTGCAAAAATAGGATTCTCAAGAGAATCTGTACCCACCTAGGAGTTCCAGTGAAACACAGACAAGAGTACATCTCCACTTAGTGTTTTTGTTTTTCTCTTAGGTTGGTTCTGGCTGACTTAGAGGCTGCCCGGCTGTCTACTGAGTGTAGGGGAGGTGATGTACTTAGCATTTGTTAATGGCACCTGCATACCTGACTTAGACCTGTGACAACCCTGTGAGGCCTGTACCTCAGTCACCCACTTTACCCATGAGTGAGCTGGTGCCTCGTAGTGCAGGGTGACCTGAGCATTGCTGGGCCAGGTGAACATGAAAACCAAACCAAGTAATCTGGGTCCAGTGGCATCAAGGGTCAAAGCCTGTGCTGTCTCCAGGGCACTGAGCCCCCCAGGCTGCTGAATGGGACGTAGGCCGGCTTCCTGTACAGTGGAGTCACCCTGCCACATTCACAGCCCCCAGCCTCAGGGACCCCAAATCAGGGCTTGCCATCGTTTACATGTATTTTTCTTATTTTTTTTTATTATAGATGTCAGGTTCTCCCCCTTTTGCTACAAGTTTCCTTGGATAACCTTAATTACCTGGAGGTGGTGGAACATGGAAGAGCTGAATCTTTCATTGATTCTCCAAGGCACGCTTTCTCAGGTTCTTACCACTCTGAGATCTCCATGCCCTGAACTCTGTCAGCCAGGCAGGTGTGTGCTAGCTGTCACTGACTTTGTGGGAATGTCAGAGAGTGGGTGTCACAGATTTGGAGGACAATCCCGAAGACAACTGTGGATGGAATACTTTTAAAAGAAACATGCTCCCCCCACCAACTTTCCCCAAATCTCTTGAGGGCTTCTAGGACAACAGTGTCCGGAAAGACCCAGATATAAAGATCCAGAGCCTAAGAGCAGGTCCACGGAGTCAGATGCTGAATGTGAAGTTTAGGGACCCCTTAACCCATGTATCTGTCTCTATTTCCCTTTCTGTGCAGGCTGAAGAGAAACGATTAAGCCTTTCATGGGAGGTCCAAACAAGCTCTTTGAATATGTTTAAAAGAAAAATTCTAAGAGATGAGGAAGCCTCATGATGTGTATATGTCCACATTTCTGCTTTCTTGTTCTTTCACTAAATAACAGCTGGTCTCACACAGTTAGAGCTTGAGAGTCCATGCAGTACAGTACGGCAGCCTTCCTGTCTGATGTCTCCACAGCCATCAATATGTTTCTCATGTATTTGTGGAAAAATATGCGAACCATCTTGCCATTAAACTATTTTTGAAATCTTGTGGAAGCCTGCCAGTATTTTTCCAAGTCAGCTACAACACTCTTGCCTGTGAGAGAAGTTCCCCTACTGTAAGACTATGTATTTGGATATAGTTTTTGTTGAAAACTTTTTTGTTAATCCTGGCCATTGATCTAGAGCAAAACTCAGTAAATAAAAAATGCATAAAATTCCAATGCTTGCTATATAAAATATGTAATCTGGGGAACAGAAAGTTATTGGTGCCTAGCTGGTTTGGCTATTTTGTTGTTGTTGATGGTTTTTGTGGAACTGGGGATTGAGTCTGGGGGTATTAAGCTATTTCCTTGGCCCTTTTTATGATTATTATTTTTTAAAACTTTGAGACAGGGCTTTGGTAAGTTTCCCAGGGTGGTTTTAAATTTGCAATCCTCCTGCCTCAGCCTCCTGAGTATCTGGGATTACAAGAGTGAACCACTGTGACTGGCTGGTTTGGCATTAATAAACACATTTTGCTTGCTTCTGTAGTGACTGACTTATGATTAGAATCCTGTGCGTCCCTTAGTTCTCTTGGTTTGTCCCATGGCTTTAACAATGAATATGTAGTATTCGAATATACAATACGTCTTTAACTTTATCATCGGTGCTGCAGGTGTATTTATTTATTCTATCTTTGCTTTTAGAAAAACACTATTATACCATAAAAATCTTTCAGCCTTAAATTCTTTCCCACAGGCTTTCATCCTCTGGCAGCTCATATCTGGGAATAAAGAGAAATCAATATCTTCTGGCCCAAAGGGCTGTGGACTTTGGAGTTTGTCACTTTTGCAGATAACAAATGGCCCGCATAAAAGAAGTCATCAGCTGCGGGGTGTGGGTGGGGAGCAGGGCCCGGATGCAGGGAGTTGGATCTCAAGAAAGCAGAATGCAGAGGCCCCTAATTTAGGAGCAACTGTGTTAAACCAAGCTCCCACCCAAGAGCTCCCTGATCTGGGATTTGGTGCCCCGTTGAGCAGTCAACCCCTCTCCCACTGCCCGTGCCCCCATCCCCCAAGGCAGAAGCCACGAGCTCCAGGCCCCTCCATGCCATCGCCGGGGTGGCCCAGGTTTCCTTCCACTTCCGCGCCCCTCCCTGTGTCCCGCAGCCCCCTGTCGGGAGCCGTAACCCTGGCTACTGCTGTTGGCTGTCGGGTTCTTTGGGCGGAGAAAGACATCCGTCTTTTGGGTTAGGTGGCTCCTTTACTTTATTTTTATTTTTTATTTATTTTTGGTTTCTTTCTTCGAGATGGGATCTCACAGTGTAGCCCTGGCTGGGCCTGAGCTCCCGGTGAGTGTCCCGAGTGCTGGGATTACAGGTGTAACCTGTGAATGGCACCCCATTATCCACAGCACAAGGTCCAAACTCCTAAAGCGGCTTCTCCAACCCTTTATCATCAGACTGGGCGTCTGAGGATCCTGTCTCCTCTCTTCCCTGGTCCGTTCTCCTTGTCGCTTCCCAGGCCACTGGATGTGGCTCATTTTCCCCAGTTGATGCCGGCTCTGCCAGCTCTGCCAGCTCTGCGCAGGGACTAGTGTGGGTCGCAGAAGAGTCGGTCCACGCCAGGTCAGAGCAGGTACGCCGCCCGGGCCGCACCGCAGTGGGCGGCAGCTGCCTGTCCTGCGGGAAGAGCAGGAACGTGGAAGCTTCGGAACAGACGGCCGGGCTGTCCGAGCCCGCCCGGGGCTGTGAGGTCATCTGGAACAGGTCTGGGTGGATGTCCACGAACCCGACTTGGTTTCTGAAAATAACACAGGATCCCACGAGACTGCAGGGCATAGTAAGGTCATCGCGGGGCAGGACTGGTAAGGACACACCTGGTCCACTCGCGCAGACACGGGGCCGTGTGAGCTCACGCGAGCGCATTGTCAGGGTTAACAGGTGTGAAATCGGGATTATTCGCAAGGCTTCTCGTCGTGTGGCTTGGCCGAGTTCGCTCCCGCCTCCTTCGCTCGCAGGTGCCTCCTTCTCAGCAGGTCCAACACGGGCCCCACCTGTTTGGCTTCTTGGCTTCGGAGGCCCCGGAAGCCACCAGTTCCGAGCCGAGCAGATCGGAATCAGCAGGTGGCTTTCCGGGTCACTGTGGAAGCAGAGGCCTGGGCAGCCCTGGCCTGGGCGGCAGAGTCAGGGCCATCGGCCGGCGCTAGGCGCGGACGCACAGGGCCTCCGGGACATGTTGCCGAAGCCGAGACGGCTGCGCAGGGCTGGTGCGGGTGCTGGGTGGGACGAGGGATCCCAGGCCGGAGGATGCCCGGTCCCTCCTGGTGCGCGTGTGCGTGCGTGTGTGCGTGTACTGCGTGCGCGCGCGCTGCCTGAGGGAAGCCTCATGGTCGCTCAGCACGCGCGGTTGTTTGCTCCGCCTTCTGCGGGTTTCCGCTCACAGCTCCACCGTAAGCTCCGCTGCCCACGGCGCTCACCTGAGCCGGGCCCTCTGATACCATCTCATTGCACCGCAGTGCCCTGCGACGAGGCAGCTCAGGCGCTGTCTGCCCCATTCCTCTCCCCGGGGTCGGGGACATCAGTTGCTTCCCTGAGTAGCAGAGGAAGGAGACTGAGAGCAATTTAGAGACCTTTCCTTGGCACTGTGCAAGATACAGCCTCAGAAATTCTGGAAAGCTGGCTTCAGCCTGAGCAGTGCAGCCCTGCCTTGTTATTTCCTGCAGAATTCTTCTCCAGCTCAGCCCTCCCCGAGATGGAGTCCGTCTAGTAAGAGCTTGGCTAAGCGCGCACCCCTCCTTTATCCACCTGCCTGTTGCGGGGGGTGGGGTGGGGGTTCTGATACGGAGGCGGAGGGGCTGTGCCCAGCTGCTTTTCACTGCAGGGAGAGTATTTATTGAAGTCCTGGGGACAGCTGGGAGAATCTGACAAGAAGTAAGGCACAAACATTCTTTATCTGCAGGATAGATTAGCTTCTGTTTGGGCCTGCAGTTTTTTGAAAGAAGGAAATCATTTTCATAAGCGTCAGATTAGATCTAGGAAGTACGCAGGTCAATGTGTTTGTTGACAAAAAGCTCAGCATTAGGATTTTGTCATTGGTTGTTTCTGCCACCTGCTGGAGAAATTTGTGAATTACACTGCATGGGTAAACTATTAAATGTAACAAGTTTTCTGGGATGCAAGAGGGAAAAACCGATTTCTTATTTTAGAGTATTTATTGCTGTATTTCATATTAATCACGATAAGGGAAGAGGCAGAAGAATGAGCAACGAAACCACAGCGGGCTTTTCTCCTCTGGGGCACTCAGGAGAGGAATTTGTCAGGACAGTGCATTATACTCTGAGAGTTGGTTTTCTCCGAAGTAACCCTTGCGTGGAGTTTGAGTTTCCAAGACCCACTCTGCAAATTTATGCAAAACCTACCAATTCCTTTGAACAAATGTAGTGCAAAAGAAATTAAAAAGTGAAAATTGCAATATTAAATGATAGCGTCTAAGGCATATCTTCAATTTAGGCAGTGAAACTGTCAGGTTTGGGGTCCACGAAGCTTGTTAGCTTCACATCTAAGCCCTGGTCCTCTAGAAATGTGAGTTCTGTGTTAAGTAAGGGGTTTTTGCAGCCTACATCCATTCCACTCACCTTGGTAGACATAAAATAGGCTTTTTTAGTAATTTAATACTAAAAGTACTGAGGTCCGTAAGAGGATGATTTTGGCCCAGATAGAGGACACTGATAAAGATTCCCACAATGATTTCTCCTCTTCTTCCTTTTACAGAAACCCCAGATTCCAGGGGGCTCCAGAGCCATGGTCCGCCTGAGCCCCTGACGTTACCAAGGGCTTGAACATGCGGGGAGCTTATTACTAGAGAAAAGCTGCCTGGCCAGTGTGGGGACGAGACTGCAGGTACAGAAAGGAAGGGAGGAGAGAAGGAAAGGAAAGGAAGGAGGGGAGGAAGGAGCAGGCAGGCAGGCTGGAGGCTTTTTGGACTGCAGAGCAGTTCTAAGGGAAGCTTGGCCAGGCCGCCTGGGATCCCTGTGACAGGCAGATTCCAGGATGACCTGCAGTGACCTCTGCTTCCGCATAGCCATGCCTGTAAGTGGCAGGCTTCAAATGGGTGGCGTGTGGCGGAAGTGATGTGTGTCCCTTCCACTAGTCACCTTCTGGCTCTCTCTTGCCAACGTTGCCCATCAGAGAAGTTTTGTGAATCCCAGAGACAAGCTTGGCTCGGTGACCCTAGAGAGCTTGGTCATTAGCTGGGAGCAGCCCATGGAAAGTGTGGCCTCACTGCAGATGTGCAAATATATATATATATATATGGAGTCTTGCGCTGCCACCCGGCTGGAGCACAGTGGCTGTTCACAGGCGTGATCCTACCGCTGATCAGCACATGCAATCCAGTGGTCTCTACTCCTAGGAGGTCCCCATACTGATGACAACACTTAGTGCAGACACCACATCAGCATAGTGCATGATGGCCCCAAACTCCTGGGCTCAAGTCCTCCTCCTGCTTCAGCTCCATGGGAGCTGGGACTACAGGCATGTGCACCTGTGATGGATTTCAGAGCATCAGTGGGGCTCTTGGGTAATTATACCCTGCAGTCAGAGATCCAAGGGACAGAATCTCAGGACCTCCCCAGAGCCCAGAGCAGAGGTCACATTTTCCATGCCTCCTGGAGGCTTGATGCTCTCTTGTTGGAACTTGTTTCTATGGAGCAGGCGTCATGTTGGGAAGTTCCATGTGACAAGTGACCTCCAGGCAACAGCCAGGAAGACTTGAGGCCATCAGATGTCTGAGGTGGCTTTCTGCACAATGTGGTACATGTGTAAGCCATATGTACTGCTCCAGGAAGGGTTCCTAAAAGAAGGGGGTTATTGCTTTGTTTTAGTCAGTTTTCTGTTCCTGTGACAAAATATCTGAGGAATACAATCTATAGGTTTCTCATCACTGGGACTCCATAAACCACAACAGAGAGGAAGAGAGGTCTATTTCGGCTCACAGTTTTAGTCCATGGATGGCCAGCTCCAAGGCAGGAAGGCATGGTGGAAGGGCCTGGGTGGAGCAAAGCTCACATTATGGCGGTCAGGAAGCAGAGAGTGAAAGAGGAAGTGGGGGAGGGAGATAAAACCTTCCAGGCCACATCCCCAGTGACACCCCCCTTCCCACCAGGCCCTGCCTCCCAACAGCACATTTAGCTCTAATGCCCCCCTCAACCCATTCAGTCAGCTTTCAAAGGTCCTGCCTTTGAGAGTGTGAGCCTTCTGGGGAACACATAGTGATGAAATGTCACATTTTGGATCACGGCTTCAGAGGTTTCAGTCCATGGTCTGTGGCTCCATTGCATGTGGCCTGTGGTGAGGCAAAACACCATGGCAGGAGCACTTGGTGCAGCTGAGCTGCTCGACTCTTGGTGGCCGGGGGCAGAAGCAGAAAAGGACAGGGAGAGGCACTATGCCCTTCAAGGGCCTGGCCCAAGGACCTGCTTCCTCCAGTGAGGCCCCACCTCCCAAGTTTCCATCACCTTCCAATAGCTCATTAAATTTTGAATCTATCAGTGGATTAATCTGTGGATGAAGTTATCATCCTCATGATGGGATCATCTTTGAAAGGCTCCACATCTGGATATTGCCACCTTGGGGCTAAGCCTAAATGAATGCGCTTTTAGGGGACATTTCAGATCCAAACCATGACACATTTCCTTGCCTTTTCGCCTCTCTTATTGTTGGGGTTGTGAAGAGATAACTGAATCTGGAGCAGTCATTTTGGACCATGAAACAAATGTGTGGGAAACAATGGAAACCCCCAAATAAAAGAAACCAAAGCTCTGCTGATCATGATGCCACCATGAGCTGTCTAGGTTCATGGGAGAGAAATAAATGTTTAACTTGAAGAAATCAATAAAGCCTACCTGGAAAAAAATCAACATGTTACATGTAAAGTCTGAAGGTTAAAGGAGTAACTATTTCTCAGAGGGCAAATCATGACAGAGAAAAGTTTAATTACTTGGAACTGCCACAGGGAGACAATACCCTTGCACATGGGGAAGGTGACCGGGGATACCTTCCTGCTGCTAGGAGGATGTCCCTCTTAGTTAGCAAGGACAAGAGCAAGAGAACAGTGATGTTCGTCATGGAGAAGTCTTTGAAAACTACCTATGAGAAAGCAACTTGAATCCCACCATCAGGCTGAGATCACTGGTCCAGGAGGCAAAGAGAGTTTGTTGAATGAAGGAGCCCATGAGGAAACCAGTTGATTTTAACTGTCTGTCAAATCCGTTGAAAACTCATCTTCTCTAAATGGATCTGTTTTGAAGTGTTGAAAGCTTGAGAACGTAATAAACATTACCCTTGCTGGGCTTGTCATTCATTCAACCTGGACTGTCCTTTGGTTATGACACAGGGAGTATTTTCTGGAAGTACATGGTTATCCTCTGTGATAACTTTCAAAACATAAATTTGCCCTTCCAAACTTTTTGGCAAGGCTGGGTTGTAGGTAGTGGTGGAGGGCTTGCCTAGCATAGGTGAAACTCCGGGTTCTATCCCCACCACCACCAAACAAAAACAACAGCAATCCAGAAGCAACAACCAAACCTCATCAACCACAACAACAAAACAAAATTTGGCTATCTTATCCATCACATTTTTAGCCAGTGGTATCTATTTTCAGCGTGTCAACTTAGAGTTAGCAAATTCTGTAAGTTTACTAATTGTTCTTTGGGTTAGGAGGCCAGGTGGGGTGTGGCCAATGCCTGAGCTTGGAGGCTACCTCTAGTTTTGCCTCTGCCACTCAACTGCTCCTGTCACCATGGGCAGGAACTTAATCAGGGAGACTGTTTTCTCTTTTACAAGGTGGGGTTAATAACAGTCCCTAGTTTATGGGATTTCTAGGAAGATTAAGTTTGATGATGCATGCCAAGTCTTAGGGACTTAGCAGACAGCTGGGAGTGCTGTCAGTACACAAGAAGCACTAGCTAATATCATCGTCATCATCATCATCATCATCATCATCACCACCACCATCAACTAGTCTCTGGTCATTTGTTATCCAATATGGTATCCAGTGGCCACTAAACACTAGAAATGAGGCTAGTCCCAATTGAGATGGGCTATAAATATAAAATACAGACTGAATTTTGAAGTCTTATCTCACTAATAATTTAAAACATACTGATTACATATAGAAATGATTATACTTGGCATAATTGAACTCAATAAAATATCTTTGTAGTACATATTTAAGCATTTTATGTGATGTAATTGTACATATTGTGGGGTTCAGTGTGATATTTCAGTACAGGTATACAAGGTGTGATGATCAGATGGGGTCACTGGCACATTCATGACTTCAGGCATTTATCAGTGCTTTGTGTTAGAAACATTCAAAATCCTTCCTGCTAGCTACTTCGAAATACACATTTAATTGTTGTCAACCATAATTACCCTACTGTGCTATACCATTTTATTATTAAAATTAATTTCAGCTCTTTATTTTCTTAGTGTGGCTACTAGAATAGTTATGTGAGTCTGAAGAGAGGCTGAAAGCCTGGTGATTCAGACGGTGGTGTTTAGAGAGGTGCAAGGGGCACTTACCCAGATGCAAGGTAGTCCTAAGATCCAGAGTGGGACACACTGCTGGCACGGAGTTATCAAGGACCTGGACAAAGTGGCAGAGATATAGTGTAGGAACCCACTTCCATGAGGCATTGTTGCTACTCAAGTTCAACTCCACAGATGTTGGTAGAAGACTCTGAGGGAAGACAAACTTCATTCTCAAAGGGAGGAGCTGTGCTCCCAAGAGGGTGGGCTGATTCTTTGTTCACTTGTAAAAATTCTTTGTTCCATTGCTTGACACAAGATATGGGCTCAGATGCAGCAAATACATGGCAGAATGAGATAAATACAGCCCCAGCTTTCTGGCTGGAGACTGAAAAGGGAAGGTCCATGGAGTCAGAAAGTACTAGGGAGAAGGAAAGAGGAGGAACTCAGGGAAACAACCTCACAAAGCTGTTTTTGAACTCCCAGGCTCACCCCTCTGTTGCCCAGGCATAGATCTGACCCCAAGCAGAACATTTGAGAACTGAACTATGGGAAAGACCACAGCACAGTGCCCAGTCTCACCATGGGACACACATGGGACCTACCTGAATAGCACTGAAAAGGCTGTGGAAGTGGCACTGACACTGAAATCACACCAACTAATAAGCTAGAACTTGCAGGCTAAAACAATGGAGTCTGCTAAACAAAGCAATTTGTCCACCTAAGTGGAAATATCAACATTTCCCTTAAGGTTTAGATAAGACCTAGAGTCTTATAACATCCACAATATAAAAAAAACCATCCAAAATTAACACACAAAGAAGCAGGAAAAGTTCAACTTGCATAGGGAAATGCTAAAGCAACAAATACTAAAATAAGAATGTTCCAGATGGTAGAATTATCTGACAAAGATTTTAGAGTAGTGATTACAAAAATGTTCCAAGCAGTAAGGGTAAACACTCTTGAAATGAATGGAAAGATATAAAGTCTCAGTGATGAAATACAAGATACTGTACTAACTAGAAAAAAAGAATCAAATGAAATTTTAGAAGTGAAAAATACATTAAGCAAAAATTTAGAAACTAACTGAATGGGGTCCTTGGAAATGACAGCATAAGTGAGGTTGGAGTTAGATAAATTGAAGTGTTCCAATATGAATAACAGAGACTATATCCAGGTTTTGACATTGAAAATTGGTTGGAAAAAAAAAGAAAATTGGTTGGACAACCTGAAAATAGGAATTAGGAAAACATTTAAAAAATATTTTAGCTCCTATTTATCATCTCAAGAACCAAACCTGGGGGAAGAGCTGGTGGTCAGCTCTTAGGACTCATACCTAAGTGTAGGGAAGAGGAGGCCTGTATTTGCTATGCAGCTTGCTGCTGTGGGTAGAACAAAGAGAGGAAACACATCCCTTCTCATCCTGGGAGATAATGAGAGAAAAATTAGGGAGAAAGAGGCAGGAGAGGTAGCTGGTTTTCTGTCTTTTATGCTGGCGAAGATCGATAATGTCAGATAGTAGTGTATGGGAGCTGTGGCAGCTCTTGAGAGCTGATTATTGAAACTTCCAAAATTTTGCAAATGGATTGTTAAGTAGAAACATCTTGAATTGGACACAGTGGGAATATTTACACTATGGTAATTGGCAGACATATCAAATCCCTACACAACCTGCTGTTAAACTGCCAGGATAGCGCTGGGGAACACAGGACTGAGTAGAGGATGACACATGCTTTCTCTGCTCACCATTTGGAACGCTAGAGAAAGTGCTCATCAGGGACTTAGCCAGTGTGGAGCATTGCAACGTGGTGGTGCACTGTGGTCGGACAGAGTCTTCAAAACATGCTCGACCTTACCTTGTTTCTCACATGGCATAAATACCAAGTGGTAAGGTAGTGCTCCTTCCATGGGGCTCATTGTGGTAAGGTGAGGGTTTCCACCATGGGGCCAGAGTCTCAGACTCAGTGGTCTACTCACCACTGAGAGCTAAGAGAAGGTTGAGTTGATGGGATGGAATGGCCATTCACTGGCAGACTGACAGATCCAACAGACAAGATCAAGTCCACTCTACCTTGGTGCCGTATTGGCCAAGACAAGCAAAGGGCTGGGGATTGTTAGTCCTTGGGTTCCTACATTTTTTCATTTTAACACCATGAAGTTATGAGAGGCCCCCTTCCCCTATACACGAAATATCATCTTGGAAGATGGGCCTGGAAAAGAGGGAACTGATATAGAAAATACCAAAAACGAGTGCTGAAGGGAGTGATGAAGTTAATACATCTAAGACTGGAAATCAGTCATGCCCTAGTTATCCTTTCTCTGCCACCTGATGGGGAAGCTCAGGAGGAAGACCAGACCAGTTACAGATAGACCCAAACTAAAGGGACTACATTTTCTCTTCCTGTCTGCCTGGAAGTGTAAATTTGCATTCCAGTGACACTTGTAAAATAAATGAGTAGCATAACTTTTATTTACTCAAATGTATAATTCATGAAGTTTTTTTTAACACTCAATCATTCTTTGCAAACTGAAGTTTGACCTCATTTTTATTTTGCAGATCCAAAAGGATGGAGCCTTGCATTTGAGGAACTTGAAGAGAGAAGGACTAACTCTCAGGTGCCTCCCCAAGAGGTGGGGCTTTGCTTTCAGGCTGAAACATTCAGAAGTTAAAATTTTATCATTTTCCCAGACTCAGAGGAAGTAGACTAGCTAAATCAAACTCAGGAGAGGAAAGTTGATAAAAGGTGAATTCTGAGTTCATTTAGTCACTGTGAAAAATGTAACTGCTGATGGAGTGGAGTGCTCCAAGTTATTTATGGAATATTCGAGGAGAAGTTTGATCGAAGTTAGTCCAAGAATCTGAGACCCAGGGAAATAGAAACACACGCTCGAAGACAGGCCCCTTGTCCAGGGCAGAGTGGGAATACAAGCCTTGGCCCCTCCCCATTTCATACAAGAATGATGGGGTTCAGCCCTATCGCACCCCCTCACAGGAGAGTCTCTCACGAACCACGTCACAGCTGGAGCCATGTGTGACAACCATGGATTAGAACAAGACTTTCATCCCATTTGCTGAGCAGGAAGGAATTCTTCTGTGGAGTCTTTTTTTTTGTACCAGGGATTGAACTCGGGACCTTGCACTTGCAAGGCAGGCAGTGGAACCACTGAGCTAAATCCCTGGCCCTGGACTCATTTTTTAGAGACACAAATTTTGACTCCTCTTCTTTTTCTAAATTCCATGAAGAAAGGCCACTGAGTCTGTAGTAGGCTCAGAAAAATGTTGATTTAAGGTATGTTATTTCTGAGTTAACGCCCAATTGCATGGTTGGGGTATGGCTTGAGGGTTTTAGGACCTGTAAGAGGTGGAGCCCAGTAGATTCCTGGTTAGTTCTTTTCTTTTGCTTTTTTTTTTTTTTTGGTACCAGGCATTGAACTCAGGACCTCATGCTTGCCAGGCAGACGCTGTGCCTCTGAGCTACAACCTCAGACCCCTGGTTAGATCTTGAGACAAGGCGTTTTCAGAGCCATCACTTCCTGGCTTCTGTCTCCCCATGTGATCCATCTCACTCTCATCATTGTGAGACTATTGGCCATGCGGGTCTTCCTAGAGCTGGGAAAAAATGTGTTTTTGAACATTCAGAACAGTGAGCTAAATAAACCTTTTTTCTTTATAAGCACCCAGCCTCACATATTGTGCTATAGCAACAGAAAGTGAAAACATCAGTATATATTCTTGATTAGATTTAAATATGCCCAAGTCAATGATTAATAACAGCATGATTATTATCATGATAATTGCCCCTGTTGTTGAGCTTTTGGTATACATGTTGTGTCAAGTGTGTTGAGCTATTACAGGCTCTGTGGTTTTATTCTCAGACTTATAAACTGGCTTTTGGGGTGTAGCAGTTTTTGGTCTCAGAAACTGGTCTTTCACCTTTAGCCTCAGACCCTCTATGTATCTGTGCAACTGTCTGGCCACCACTGGGGACCCCACGTGCCTGTGCCTTTGGAGGCCTCGGAGGGCCTGGGGCACTCTGGGGGTGGTACCCAGCTCTGTCAAGGTGCTCCTGCTTCCTTGCAGGGATGTGAATCCCTCTGTTGGCTTGTGAGCAAACCTGGTAAGTTGCTTTAGTGAGACTCTAGTCCTTGTTTTCAACAAGGAGCAGGACAGGATAGAGGCACTGACTGAAAATTGGAAATGTTTCAGGGAAATTTAATCTTCTGGGGTTGCATGTGTAACACAGAGAACTGCAGATAAGTCATCTGGATTTATGGGGTGAACTTTGGGATTGGGGTTCTGTGGGTCCCTGCATAAGAGCAAATGGCAGGCACGTCACCTTGCATACCCAGGTGCAGTGAGGGGGTGGATTGATGGTGTGGAAAACTACAGCAAAAGATGAAGGGGGGCCGCTGAGCTCTCATAGAGCTACCGGGAAGCTGACTGCAGGTGGAGATCTACAAGGGGAAAGTGCCCCCAGCATAGAGGAAGAACACTTGCTTGGATGTCAAGGCAGAGGAAGGCTCGCGGAGGACAGGCTGACCTTTTTCTGTGACCTCCATCTCATCTGGCCATTTTGATCAATGTAGATTTTAGGAATAGAAGAGAGACACAAACCAAGACTTCACTAAAAGAATCTTTACCTCATCAAAGTGTCTCTTTTAGGTATTTCTGTTTTATTACTTAATCCATGATTGAATAAGAAAAAATGCACAAGGAAGTTTTAAATTGTGGTGAAATAGGCACACCCTAAAACTTGCCATCTAAACTATGTTGAAGCGTCTCTTCAGTGGCATTGAACATGACCACGTCATTGTGTGACCAGCAGCAGCATCCATCTCTGTAACTCTTTGATCTCGCAAATCTGAAACTCTATATCCATTGAATAACTCCCCCTTTCCCTCTTTCCCAGCCCCTGTTATCCATCATTCTGCATCTTATTTCTGTGAATTCGACTGCTGTAGGTACCTTATAAGAGAAATCTGCAGTATCTATCCTTTGGTGACTGGTCTATTTTACTGAGCATGATGTCTTCATGGTTCATCTATGTTGTAGCATGTGTCAGAATTTCCTTTCTTTTAAAGGCTGAATGATAGTCCATTGGATAGATCCCATTTTATCTATTTATTCATCTTTGGTGGATAATTTGGATGGTTCCACCTTCTGGCTGTTGTGAACATGTTTGCAGAAATGTCTGTTCATGTCCCTAGTTTTACTTTTTCTTGTATATACCTGGAAGGGGGATTTCTAGATTCTATGTTAATTCTATGTTTAATTTTCTGAGAAATTGCCATTCCATGCCCAAAGATTTTTATGCTTACTTTGCAAGCCGACACAAATCCATTACTTCTCTATACTGAAGATGCAGAATTCAAGATTATTAAGGATTTGCTGTTACTTGGTAGCGCTGGGCTTGAATAGTTTAACAAGGGACTTGTTTAATTTTTTAAAAGCTGGGAAGGGCTTCAGTTGAGTCTAGCCCTTCCCAGCCTTGTGTCAGCTAATCTAGATTGGCAAGGAGAACAGAATACAGTGGTGCCTCAGTTCACAAACTTGATGTGTTCCACAAATCTGGGGGAAGTGGCCATGTTCATGTTTGTGCAAAAAACAAAAAACATGGCCATGGTCATGTTTATTACCTGATTCAGAGTTCATAGACAGAAAAAAAAATTTCCCAAACACTTCTGTTTGTGAACCAAATTGCAAACAAAAGTGTTCATGAACCAAGGCACCACTGTAATGACCCCAAAAGATATGTACACATGTAGCCCTGGAAACAGTCACCTTACCCAACAGAGTCTTTGCAGATATGACCAAGTTAAAGATCTTCAGATGTGAAGAGGAGCCTACATTGTCTGAGCGGGACCAATGTCATCACTTAGAGGTGGATAAGGAAGGCACAAGAGACTCAGAGAAAGATGTGACTATGGAAGAAAGGCAAGGAGAGATGCAACATTTAGAGATGGAGAAAGGGACCATGAGCAAAGGAAAGTGGTGGCCTCTTGAAGCTGGAAAAGGCAAGGAAACACTTTCTCTCCCAAAGCCCCCAGAAGCAGCATAGTCCCCCTTACACCTTGATTTCATCCAATAAGCCCCATTCCAGACCCATCTAATAAGACCCATTCCTTCTGACCTCCAGAACTGAAGAAGAGACATTTGTATTGTGTAAGCCAGTGAGTCTGTGGTACTTTATGGCAGCAATGGTGGATAACTAATACATCTGGGCACCATAATGCTATGGTTTAAATATGACTTGTTCTAGCCCGAACTCAGATTGAGACTTGGCCTCCAAGGTAATGGTGTTGAGAGGTGGTGGGGCTTTTAAGATGCATTTGAGGTTATAAGGTTCCACCCTCATGAGTAGATTAATGCCTTTCTCATGAGAGTGGGTTCTCCATCATGGGGCTTTAGCCTTTTACTTTCTTTGCATGTGCCCACTGCCCTTCAACCATGAGTCCCCTATAAGAAGCTGAGCAGATGCTGGCACCATGTTCTTTGGCTTCTAGAAATATGAGCTGAAGAAATATCTTTTCTCTGTATATTTCCCAGTCTCAAATGTTCTGTTATTGCAACAGAAAATAGACTAAGACATGCAGTGTCCTTGTTTATATTTTGTTCTTTGTTATTTCCTGTCAAATTAGGAGGTCCCCAAGAGCAGACATGGCTCAAGTTGTATCATTGGCCTTGCTCACACTGTACCCCTGGACTCCCTCCCAGGGCTTCTTGCACAAAGCTAATGGACACTCAGCAAGAAATCCCTAGTGAATGGGTTCCTTCCTGAAGCACAGAAGGAACAATGGGTGGACCAGCCTAGGCATGGGTACTGTGCTTTCCTCCAAATACACATACACCTCGGGCACTGGAACAGCAGCTGTAGAATGGGGAGAGGGATGAATGCTTCACATACACACACCTGGTCCCATGCTTTGTCAAAAACATGGTGCTATTAGGAGCACATCTACTTCAAGGACTCTGACTAGATACTGATTTCAATAGTGGTAAATGGGCAATTTAACTTTTTTCAACCTCATTTAAAAATAAAAGCTTTTAAATGGAGACGGTATTTCTTTACAGGGTAGTAAAGACTTTTAAATTACCTAGTTTATGAGAAAATACCTATCACAGTGCCTTAAAAGAAGGCTTGTAATAAACATTTAAGGATGGAATAAATGGAATAAGCCACTTCAGGTGAACTCAGGGTCAACGTATACAAGGCTGTGGATTCTCACAGAGTGTTTTATTATCCCATTTCCAGTCCTTCTGGGGTATTTGTTTGAACCAATTTATTTCCTAGCACTCAGTAAGAGTCTATCTGAGTCAGCTTTCCTGTTGTTGGGCACAGTATTCAACACTCACAGCTTAAAGGAGGAGAGAGTTAACTTCGCTCACAATTCAAGGGTATTCAGTCTTGGTGGACTGGCTTCAAGGCCAAAACATCATGGCGGAAGGGTGTGGTGGAACAAAGCTGCTTAGTTCTTGATGGCCAGGAAGGAGAGTAGGGGAGCAGTGTCAAAAGAGGGGAGGGGAGGAGACCCCAAGGCCATGCCTTCGTGACACACTCAGTGTCCTCCACCAATCCCCTGAGCAGATCCCTAAGCAAAGCAGGTAGACACTCTACCCGGACAGCCTCAGGCTCCCTCTTCCTTCCTGAGAGCAGGAGTAGCAACATTGTCATATTTTACTCTTCTGAACCAAAGGATCCAGGACCTTCCCTCTGTATTTCTCCTATAAGAGATAGTTTTCTGTTTCATCGAGAGGGTTGTGTCTCTTCCTATGGGGTAAAAGGTACTGTTACCCTTACAAAGACAAGACACTTTGAGAAAATCTAAAGAATGCCTTTGAACAAGTTTGTATTATAGTGTCATTGTCTGCCAACATTTTAGGATCAAAGAAATTGGAGTAGACCTATACAATAGTGAATGCTTTGTTTAAACAAACCGTAGCAAGTATGAAACATTCATGAATCCATTTTCTTTTTTTTGCCCACTAAGAATAAACTCATTCCTATTTTTTTCAATTCAATTCAATTTAAATATATTAATTTTAAGTATTTTACGTGTTTATATAGACCATATATACAGACCATACATTTTTTCCTCTTAACTGTTTTAAAGTTCTCTCTTGGACTATTAACACATTTACAGTGTTGAATAACCATCATCACTATGTCCAGAACTTTTCATCTTTTTAAACTTAGCTTTCTAGCTTTTAGGACATGAGTTGTATCAGTAAATTTGGAGCCCACATTTTCTTCTTGCCTATATTAAAAATTGTTCTAGAGCGAGTCCCAGCACCCGGAAGGAAGCTCCCCCACCGCCATCCCAGGCTCCTAGGGCAGAGAAGCTGAGCCAGTCCCAGCACCCGGGAGGAAGCTCCCAGCCTCCATCCCAGGCTCCTAGGGCAGAAAAGCTCAGCTGGTCCCATCACCTGCAAGGAAGCTCCCCGCCTCCATCCCAGGCTCCTAGGGCAGA